>JAESUZ010000173.1:1200000-1805027 GCA_017311185.1 Proteles cristata cristata | reverse complement strand
GAACTCCCTAGTCCGCTCACCCCGAACCAGTGTGCCTTCTGCCCACGTGGTTCAGAAATACCCTTCTGCATGAGTCGCTTCTGGTCCTTGAAGGAGGAGGACATGGTCCATTGTACTCTGGTGGTGAGCATCTGTGGTGTGGCCGCCACCTGCCTGCTGTGCCCTGGCCTTGGCTCTGGGAGACTCTGCTTCTCTACTGTCACGCCCCTGCATGCTCGAGGTGACTCCCCTGCAGTGTCTGAACATGGGCCCAGGGTGTTCCCTGTTTTCATCTTTCTGCAGTCCCTGTCTCCTGATCTTGGGAACAGATGGATCTACTAGCTTGGATGCACCCTCCTCTCGCCCCCTCCCCCCCCCCCATCCTCTCTCCTGACCCTCTGCAATTCACTTTCCACTCCTCCCTGTACTGGGTTTGTTTCCATTTACTTTCTTGGCCCCACATCCCAGTTACCTACCGTCCTATGCCCTCTCATCTGGGTCCAGCCTTGATACTTTCTGGAATTTTGATTTAAGGTTTTCTGAGGGTAGGATGAACACACAAAGGCTTGAGCAGGGTAGTGATGAGTGGACCCAGGGCCTCCAACAAAGTCAGGACCCAAGGCTCCCTCCCTAGGCTCTGCTGCTCCTGGTGATGTCACCCTCTCCCCCTGCTTTTCCTCACAACAGGGTCAAGGCTGCTAAAGTTGTGGCCTCACATCAGTGCCCATAGAGGACAAAAGGACATCTATCCCTGGTCTAGTTATAATTGTGCAAGCTTGGGATGTGTGCTCAACTCTGTATGCATCAGGCAGGTCAGCAGATGGGGTACTAGGATGGGCCACCTGCTAGCTCTTGTGCGTGGTCAGGTGAAGTGTCATCCAGAAGAAGGGAGATGCCGTGCTGAGCAGGGAAGCACGACTCCACTGCAGGTGGAGATGGTCGGTCCCAATATTCCAGCAGTAGCAACAACACGTCAAGCAAAATTATATGGGGGCACGAAGTTCAGACACAGATGCTGCTGCTCCATCAAGGATTTGTCTCAGGGGAGCCACACTCATGTTTGGAGCTAGAGGACAATCTTTTACTTTTATTTTTTATGAACCAGAAGTAGTTATTATAGAAATCTGGCCAAGGTTCCAGTTGGGTGGCTCCAGCTGAGGTTGGGCCAGGGCTCCCTTCCAGGACTGGGCAGGTGGGATGAAGACAAAACAGAGGGAGTGTGTCTGGGCTTGGGACCTCAGAGCTGCAGGCTGATGTTGGGAGCTGGGCTGTAGGAGAGGCCTGTGCTGTTGGACTCCACATTCAGGGCCTTTACCACACCATCCTCCATCACCATGAAGAACTTCTGAATTGTTGATTCCCAAGCAGTGACACTGACAATTTGTCTAGTAACAAATCTGTTCCCTTCCAAAGCCCCCAGTTGGGTCAGTCAGGAGCTGAGCCTTGCCTTCTGAGTTGTGACCTCTCTCTGTCTCACCAGTCACAGATGTCATGGACATTCAGACATGCCACCACCTGGCCCCCCTTGGCCTGCAGAGCCCTGGCTTGCTTTATAACCCTGGCAGGTGAGCCTTCGGACAGCCCAGGAAGAAAAAGGAGGCATTCAAGACCTATGATGATGTAGAACGCTCCCCAGAAGATAGTGGCGTCAGGATAGAGAGGGGATATTCACTCAAAAGTTTGAATTCATGCGTGGAGGTCTAACTTGAAGTCATAGAACAGAAATAGCACTTTGCCCTAAACTTTGCTGCCCCAGGGCACAGGGACATGGCCTATGGGGGTGGGTCTTCCCTGTGGGCACAACTCCCACACTCTTTTTTTTGGTTGTTTATTTATTTATTTTGAGAGAGAGAGAGACAAAGAGAGAAAGAGAATGCATGAGTGGGGGAGGGGTAGAGAGAGAGGGAGAGACAGAGAATCCCAAGCAGGCTCCTGCTGTCAGCACAGAGCCTGACATGGGGCTCAATCTCATGAACCATGTGACCATGTCCTGAACTGAAACCAAGAGTTGGACTCTTAACTGACTGAGCTACCCAGGCACCCCCAGATCCTACACTTTTAGTACTTCTTGCTACCTGGTGGGCCAGAGTGGATTTCTGAGGCCAGGATGGGTAAAAACAAGGACTGTTCATGTTAAGGGCAAGGCCTAGGGTTTGAACTGGGATAAAACCTGGGTGGAAAGAGGGCTAGCTTGGGGAGGGGGTCAAGGTACAATAGATGGTAATAGCTGAGTCACCAGCGGGTCCTGGCCCTTGACTTGTCTCATGCTCACAGACCTCTTGGCCATCTTGCCCCTACTGTTTGGGTACAATTGGTACATAACAAAGCACTCCAAACTGTTTTCTTATATCACAGATTCTGTGGGCCAGGAATTTGGATAGGGCACAGTGAGAATGGTTTGTCTCTGAGGACCTCAGCTGGGCTGACTCAAAGGCTGAGGGAATCATCTGGAAAAGCCTTCAGTCACATGTTTGGTGGTCGAGGCTGGCTGTCAGCTGGAACGTGGCTTGGCTGTGGGTCTGACACCTCCCCAAGCCTTTCCATATAAACACTGCAGAGGCTACTTTGGGCTTCCTCACAGCATGGCAGCTGGATTCCAGGAACAGGCACCCTCAGAGAGCTGACAGAAGTTGCGTGGCCTTTTCTAGTCTAGCCGTAGGAGTCATGCAGTGCTGCTTCTGCCACATTCTATTCATGGAAGCAGTAACAAGCCAGCACAGATTGAATGGGAAAGGAATTACTTCTTCTTCATGGGGAGAGGCAAGGTGATACTGTAAGAAGAGTTTATGGGACAGGAGATGTTGTTGATGCCATTACTGAAAATACAACCAGCCCTACTTTTGCAAAATCCAACTGCCACACCCATAAATTTGGAAAGATGAGGAAGTCCAGTGGCGAACAGAGGCTCATACTTACTTCACAGAGGGAACAAATGAGGCTACAGAAGTCATTAAATTGAAAAAGGTCCCTAAAAGCCTAACACACACTCAATTTAGGGATTTTTTTTCTGTGGCATCCCATGGAGCTAACTATCTAGTCCCTTCTTGAATGCCTGTAAGAACGTGGAGATCATTACCTTACAAAGGGAGCCCTTCCAATTGTTGCACAACTGGAATTGTCAGAAGGTTCTCAGACTGACAAATCGGCTTCCCTGTAAGGTCCACTCATTGGCTCTGGTGCTGCCTCTGGTGAATGAGGACTGGACAAGAAAGAAGGAAACTAACACTCCTGAGTGGTAACTGTGTACCTGGCGTGTACCCGGGGCTCTCACAGCCATTTGCTGAAGAAGCAGCATGTGCCAACCCACACTCACTACTGATGGAGATGTCACCTTTCCATCCTGAGGCCTTCCCCTGTTCCTCAGTGACCGGGCTTCCCGACTGCTCATTACCTTTGCCTGTGTCACAGTTTTTCCTGATTCACCTTTTTTTTTTAAGTAGTCACATCACCCAAGATTGGCTTATCTTAAGCTTGCAGTCAAGTAAACAAATCCCATCATTTTTCAGTGTAACTGCTGCTGCACCTGGTCTCTCCCATGCCACCTTTCATCCAGGAATCTTCCCATCAGACCAGGATTAGAATGAGGACGAATATCCAGAGGCCCATTTTTGGCCCCAAAGGACCTCTGAGATCAAAGCATATCTGGAGAGTGGAATCTGGGACCTGTCCCAGGTGGACCAGGGGTCAGCTTGAGCTCTGGCTTCCTTCTGGGCTGGCCGGGGGAGGTTGGGGGAACAGGCCAAACAGGTTTATTCAGAGGCTGGGAGGACCACCACACACTGAATGCCGGTCCCCTTCTTGCTTGGGGGTGGGACAAACCATAGGGACTGGAAAGTACCGTTCCTGACAGGCTCAGCATGCAAGTCACCTGGGCCTGGCCTGGGAACAGACTTACTACGTGGCATGAGGGTGAGGTCACAGGGAAAATTGTCAGGAAAAGATCAAAGAAGGCTCACTGCAGCCCTCCTTTATAGGGGCCTCAGCAGATCCTTAGTCATGTACATATATGTAAACAAAGAATAGGAGCATTTATTGACGTTAGGTGAATCCTCCTAAATTGGCATGTCCCCTGAACACCAGTATGAGGACTCTCTGGACTGCAAGTGGCAAAAAACAAGACTAAAACAAGTTTCAGCAAGAAGGGGGATGTATTGGCTCACCTGCTGTGAAGGCTAAGGGTGACTGGCTTCAGGCTTGACTGGATCCAGAGAACTGAAGACGCCATCCGATGTGTCATCAGCAGGCTGCACTGCCCTGGTTGGCATCGTTCGCTCCTATGGTAAGTTGTTTTTTCAGGTAGCAGCCACCAAGGCACTAGGCTTTGGGGTCCCAGCCTTACAGTTCTCAATCTGAAAGGAATGGACATTATCTCTCTTTCAGAATAAATATACAAAATCCACAGAAGGACTCTCATTGCCCTGGCCTAGGTCACATGCCTATCCTGAGCCAATCTTTTTTTTTTTTTTACAAATAGTTTATTGTCAAATTAGTTTCCACATAACACCCAGTCTGAGCCAATCTTTATAGGCAGAAAGACCAGAGAGAATGATTGGCCAGGCCTGGGTCATGTATCGTTTCTAGGGGCCAGCTACCTCCCAGGCATCCAAAGGCAGGAAGCAGGATAACAGGCCGTAGAGGACAGTAATGAACAAATCAGGAATTGAAGCCATGCTGTCTTCTGGGTCTATCTGGTATTCATATCTGCTTTCTTTTTGCTCACTTCCTCATTTTCCTGCTTTTCTTTGAAGATCAGCTTCCCCACCCCCTTTCTTTGCAGCATGTACAGTGGCTCAAAATGGCTGCCTCGACCCCAAATATTAGTAACTTTTAGAAGCCAGACACCACCTGTGGCTGAGGTCACATTTTCAAGGAAGAGAGAATCTGATTTGTTACAGGGATAGGTGTTCACTACTGGACCACTCAGCTGTGGTGAATGGCAGTACCAACATGGCCTCTGAGGTCTTCCTTTTGTCCTTGGAGAAGGGCAAGGTCATTGTGGGCCAGGACAATCAGAACAAACCTGTCCTAGAGGTGACAGGAACAGAGCTGGCCTTTCCAGGTGGGCAGAAAGGAAAGGACAAGATATTCCAGGGCATGGAGCAGATGTTCTCTTCCTCACACCTGAGCTGGCTCACATAAACCAATATGCAAATGCACTTCAAGTGTCATGTTCACACTTGAGCCTTTTCTCAAAGCGTGGGCTCTACAGAGAAGGTTTCTATGTGCCTCTCTATCTCCTCCCCCCAGGTTCCCGCCAGGGTCCTTCTAACACCCTTGGTCCCTGGATGCCCAGGAAGAGACACTCCCTCTCTGCCACTCACCGTCTCTGGCCATGTGTGTGGAAGTTGCAGGGAGTTTTTCATGACTTTTTGGAAAGTCAAGGAATGTCTCTCCCCAAAAGACAAGAAAGAGAGAAGGGGGTGGGGGGAGGGAGGGAAGAAAGGAAGCAAGCAAGCAAGCTGCAAGAATAAAAGGAGGGAAAAAACCCTTTGCCTCTGGAGAAGGCAAAGAGACCTGCAAGAGGCCTGAGGTAGGGACTTCTACTCTCTTGTTGTCGATGAAGAAACAGAGGTACAGGGATATTCTGGCCTTGCTCAAGTTGTCATGGTAGGACTGGAACCCTGCCTTCTCACAGCCCCTGGCCCAGGACTTTTCCATGAGCCCTTGCTGGCCAGAGGGGCAGGAGCCTGACCTGGATAATCTGGTGGGGGAGGGGAGACATGGGGAAATGCCTCACCTTCATGAGGTGGGAGTAGAAGCTCAGCCTAGGAAAGTGTGGCCAAAACCAAGTTCTCTTGGGAGCCCTGCAGGATCCAAAAAGTGGCTAAGAGGTCACAGGTAGCTCCTCAGGGAACTGGGCCAAAGTCCATCCAATAGACTTTATCTGGGCAGATGCCATTTCCTGTCGGAGGAAAAGGAAGAGATCTTTGTGTTTCTCTGCTGTTTTCCCCTTTCGGGCAGATCAGAAACCAGATCGAGTCAGATAAACCTAGTAGAGAAGAAAGAGGCAGTGGCTGGCACGTAGAGAAAGGTCCCTTGCCAAAGTGACACAGGCAGACACCCAGAGGAACCCTCCCCCCGGCGGCGGAGGAGGGAGAAGGGCTTCGTGTGGGTCTCACGTTAGACTTTTAATACTATTTCCAAATGAAGTTTTACATGCAGTGACCGTGTTCCTGTTTTGCATCTGGTTAAGAGCGACAGATTGTTAACCGTGAACTTAAAGACTTCACACGTCTTCATTGTTTCAGCAGGGGCGGCCTCACAAAATGGAAGTGGTCCCAACCTCACTTGACCTCTGCGAGGCCCCAGAGGCAGTCTCGGAGGGCCGGGGGCCGAGAGGAGGAGGCGGAGGAGGAGGAGGGGGAGAGCTGGGGAAGGCAGCGAGGGGAGAGAAGCGGCGAGGAGGGGTGCGGGGAGTCCGGAGCGAGGACGCGGAGGGAGACCCGCAGGAGCGCGCGAGGGGCGAGGGCAAGGTGACCGCGGGTATCAGTGAGAGGCCAGTTGTCAGGGTTCTATCTGCGCCGTGATTGATGGGAGCCTGGGTTTTTCTGTCAGCCTGTCACGGCGCAGGAATGTTTAATGTTCTCATTATTGGTTACGCTGTTGTGTATATTTCTCTGTCAGCACCGCGGACCCAGCTGAACTGGCAGAGCACTTCAAAGGCCTGCGGGTCATTCATCATCCCCATGACGCTCCGGCAAATGCTCAGCTTCAGCTCCGCGCCAGGGATTTGTTATGACTTGCGAGCCGGCTGACAGACAGGACGGTGGCGGCCGCGGGAGGGGGACGCACGGGAGGGAGGCGCGCAGCCCTTTTGTCACTCTGGGCGAGCAGCAGCGCCCAGCGCCCAGACTCGGGGCGGCGGGGGGGGCTCCCCCGGGCTGACCCGCTGGGGGGGGTGGGGGGGCGCACCCGGGCTTGGGTCCCGGGAACCCCTCCCCCCACTCTCCCCAGCGAGCCCCGCGGCGCCCTACCCTCCCGTCCCACCCTCCTCCTCTCGGCTGGCGGTGGCGTCTCCGAAAGTTGTGCTGAAAACCCAGAGGTTGGGGAAAAAAGCGAAACTTGCAACCGTCCAGGGCCCGGGGAGGGACGGGCCGGGAGGGGGGGGGGAGGGGAGAGCCGCAGAATATCGGAGCTTTGTTTCCTTTCCCAGGCCGTGACATGATTAATCGTTTTCTTCTGATCTAATTTTGGAACATGAAAAACAGCACATTTGTCTTGAAGAAAAATGATGTGCCGAACTGCGCAGATGGAAATTTCGAGCAATGAGAAAGATTAAAGTGAAACCCCACTCCTTAGACCTAATCATGAGTTGTAGATTATTCTGTCGGCCCAGCCAGATGGTAGCTCTGATTCCACAGCCCCTTCTTATATTAATGAATACTAGACTGTTATATTTGACTTAGGTAAGTGAAATGTCTATCAGAGCTAATGGACTGCCAGCCAGCATAACACATGTTGTACCGCTAAGGGTCCTTGCTGCATTTTTCATGTTTTATACTAATGTAGAACATTTTGTTTCCTACTGTTTTTCATCATTGTCACTGTTTGCTAAATATTTTCACATGGAAGGGGGGGGAGGGAGACAAAGTCATGAGGAAAAAGAACCCCCCTCCAAACTTGTGTCCAAAGCTAATTTCCTCCCGTTGGGCTTGGCTATAACTCTACAAGTAAAACAGTCACCCCAAGCAATGCGTACAGGAACTCAATAGTAACGTGATTAAGTTCCTAGTCAACAAGACTACAGTGGACTGTATGTTAACAAACCTAATTATAGCCCTGTGGTGATAAATTGGGCCAGGGCCCTTGCTGCACATCTCTGAGGTCATGTCTAGAAGAGCAGCTTGACCCCTGTCCCCTGGGGAGAGAACTGTCCTGGAGAGGAGTCCCATGCTCAGTTTTGGAGGAGGGGCTGTACCGACCCAGTAGTCCAGTGCCTGGGGAGGGCAGGCACATGCCAGAACCCGCTGCAGAGCAGAAGGTCAGAGGTATGAACAACCAGGCATTAGGCTGTCCTGGATGATGCTGGAAGGATGGTGGCTTCAGGGCCATTGGTGCCATCTGTGTTGTGAGCAGAATCTGCTTGAGAGGAGAGTATGCTGTTCCCAGTTTACTGGTTCCATGTAGGCCCCAGGACCTGGTGGCTCGCTTTCTATGGGCCCAGTAGAGGGTGGCTCAGACCCTCTTCCTTCTGCCAGATATTTGGTCTGTGTACTGGTGAAGCCCCAAAGAGCTTGTTGTTCAAGAGGAAATCCTGAGCTACTTGTTTGTGAAGGATCCGAGCCTGGTGGGAGTAGTGTCCTGGAGAAAATGAGCCCTGGAGATGGAATCTGAAAGCTGTTTGGGACAGATAAGATGGAGGCGCTTAAGAGATATCTTTAAAGGGTAGTGTCTTGAGGAAAAGAAAGGAAAGAAGTACTTAGAGAAGAGAACTATACAAAAAAACAGGAGAGAGAGGCAGGGGAGGAGACAAGGGGAGGGAGGAAGGGAGACGGAAAGAAGGAAGAGATGAATGCAGAGAAAGCAAGGGACCTGAGTCAAAGAAGTGTAAATACCAACAGAGCAGATAGCCCATGAATTCAGATTCTTCTTGCTCTAGCCAAAATGAGCTCCCTAAAAATCAAATTTAACCCCTGCTTAAAATTCTGTCTTTGCTGTGATTCTTGCAGGAGTCAGTTAAAATGTCTTGGCTGTGAATCCATGACCCTTTTCCATCTACTCTAAGCTTACATCTGTGGCCTCATCTCTGCCCTGTCCCTAACTATGAACCCTGCACTTCTGCCACATGACCCTTCTTAGGCTTCCAAAGAATGCTAGGCTCTTTCACAACAATGTACTTTGTCCCACTTCCTTCCATTCCTTCTCTGGCAAACTCCTCCTCATCCTTCAAGACCCAGCTCCCAGGTGTCCTTCTCTGCCATACTTTCTTCACATTCCCCAGGGCGTTATTTCATACTTGGGCCCCCATCACTTTTTGTCCAGATCCCTATGAAAATGTGGGCTGAGCTGCATTGAAAAATGTCTGTGTTTGCAAATCTGTCCCTCTACACCTTCTTTCCTCTACAACTATTCATCTGTTCGTTCATTTGTTCACACATTCAAGCAGTACATATTGAGGACCTACTCTGTTGGCAGGTATTGTCCCAGGCACTGCGGATTCAGTCATATACAAAGTCCCCCACCTTCTTGGAGCTGCTATTTTGGTACTATACTTGTGGATTTATTAGTGAGTCTTCTTCATGGTAAGAAATAAATTTGTTTAGGCCAGCTCTAATAGTGGGGGTTATCATAAAACAGTGGCAATAAAGGGGCAAAAATCTCATAGGGACCTAAGAACAACTGCACAGCTCTGAACAATCTCTCAGCATCTATAACTCACACTTGGGTCACTCGTGGCCCCTCCCAGGTCCTAATGCCATTTTTTAAACTTTTTATTGTGATATACATGCAGAAAACTGCTCATGTCATGATACAGCTCAATGAATTTTCACAAATTGTAACCTACAATGAGATCAAGAAACGGAACATTTAGCACTCCAGTGCCCCTGTTATCCCTTCTTTGTTTCATTTTTAAGTTAACTTCCCACCCCAGCTTTCCCCCTAGTATTTTCTATGACATTTTGGTTTCTGTTTTCAGTGGGTTTGTTTTTCTGAACAACTTTACCAAAGTAAAATTTACATACCACAAAACCAACCATTGTATGGAATATTACTCAGCTATAAAAAAGAATGAAATCTTGCCATTGGCAATAACATGGCTGGACCTTGAGGTAGTATGCTATGTGAAATAAGACAGACTGAGAAAGATAAATACCATATGATTTCACTTATATGTGGAATTTAACAAACAAAGAAACAGACTCAAATACAGAGAACAAATTGGTTGTTGCCAAAGATGGGGGGGGACACGTGAAATAGGTGAAGGGGATTAAGAGGTACAAACTTCCAGTTATAAAATAAATCATAGAGAGAAAAGTGCAGCATAGGGAATGTAGTCAATAATATTATAATAATGTTGTATAGTGACAGATGGTGACTACACTTTTTGTGGTGAGTATTGAGTAATGTATAGAATTGTCAGACCAATACGCTGTGCACCTGAAACTAATATAACATTGTATATCAATTATATTTTAATAAAACATCACCCATTATAAGTGAACAATCAATAACTTTTAGCAAACTTACAGAATTGTACAATCACGACTGCAATCCAGTTTTAGAGCATTTCCAGCAACACCCGCCCCCCCCTCCCCAAATTCTCTTGGGCCCATTTTCAGTCAATACTAAGTTCCAGCCCCAGCCCTTGGTAACCAGCTTTTACATTTAGATCCATACACTATTTGAAAAAAACATATAAAAACTTTTTTGAGATGTAATTCACATGCTATACATTCCCCATCTTTTATGAAGGTAATATTCAGTGGTTTTAACATATTACAACTTGTGTAAATATCACCACTAATTCCAGAATATTTCTTCACCCAAAAAGGAAACCCATATCCACAAACAGTCACTGCCCATCCCTCCCTCCCCCAATTCCTGACAATCATGAATCTACTTTCTCTCTCTCCAGACTTGTGTAGGCTAAACATTCCATATGTATGGAATCATACAATATGAGGCCTTTTGTACCTGACTTGTTTCACTCAGCATAGTGTTTTCGAGATTAATATGTGTCGTAGCACATGTGAGAACCTCATTTCTTTTTTATGGCCAAATAATATTCCTGTATCACTCTATGGGTTTACGGCATCTTGTTTATCCATTTCCCATTAATGGAGATTTGGGTTGTTTCCACCTTTTGGCAATTATGAATAATGCTGCTGTGAACGTTTATGTACAAGGTTTTGTCTGGACATATGTTCTTAATTCTCTTGGTTATATATCTAGGAGTAAATAGGATTGCTAAGTCATTGTATAACTTTTTGACTGTGATCCATTTGAAGTTAATTTTTGTTTATGGTATGAGGTAAGAGCCTAAGTTCATATGGATATCCAATTGTCCTAGGATAAATTTTTTTTAACTTTACTTAAAAAAATTTCTTTTAATGTTTCTATTTATTTCTGAGAGACAGAGAGAGAGAGACAGCGTTAGCAGGGAGAGTCAGAGAGAGAGGGGGACACAGAATCTGAAGCAGGCTCCAGGCTCTGAGCTAGCTGTCAGCACAGAGCCCGACGCGGAGCTCGAACCCACAAACCGCGAGATCATGACCTGAGCCCAAGTCGGACACTTAACCGACTGAGCCACCCAGGCGCCCCTAACTTTATGTTTTTTTAAGTTTATTTATTTATTTTTTAAGCTTGTTTGTCTGTTTATTATTTAGTGTCAGTGTGGAGCCTGACACAGGGCTTGAACTCACAAACCATGAGATCATGACCTGAGCCGAAATTGGCTGCTTAACCAGCTGAACCACCCAGGTGCCCCTTAACATAACTTTTTAAAAAATTATAAATTAGCATTAGATGGGTCAAAAGCTTTTTCTGCAACTATCAAGTGAGGTATTAAAATCTCTATTATTGTTGGGGTGCCTGGGTGGCTCAGTCGGTTAAACATCCAACTCTGGCTCAGGTCATGATCTCATGGTTTGTAGGTTCCAGCCCTGCGTGGGGCTTTGTGCTGATGGCTCAGAGCCTGGAGCCGGCTTTGGATTCTGTGTCTCCCTCTTTCTCTGACCCTCTCCTGCTTGTGCTCTGTCTCTCAAGAATAAATAGACATTAAAAAAAAATTTTTTTTTAACTCTCTATTACTGTTTAATTGTCTATTTCTCTTGGAAACTATCATGTGAGTTGTTCTTTATTCTTTTAATATGGTGGATTATATTAATTTATCCTCAGATAATAAACCAGCTTTACATTCTTTTGATAAATACACTTAGTCACGGTGTGTAATCCTTTTTATATGTTGCTGAATTTGGGTTGCTAATTATTTTGTTAAGGATTCTTGTATCTATGTTCATGAGGGATATTGGTTTTCTTTTCTTTTTTTTTCTTTTTTTTTGTGACATCTTTGGTGTTGATTTCTGGCTAAATCTAGCATCATAGAATAATTTGCAAGTATTCCCTCTTTCCACTATTTCTTTTTTTTTAATTTTTAAAATATTTATTTTTAAGAGAGAAAGAGACAGAGTATGCGTGGGGGAGAGGCAGAGAGAGAGAGAGAGAGAGAGTGAGAGAGAAGGAGAGAGAAGGAGACACAGAATCTGAAGTAGGCTTCAGGCTCTGAGCTGTCAGCACAGCTGACACAGTGGGTTAAACTCACGAACTGTGAGATCATGACCTGAGCCCAAGTTGGACGCTCAACAACTGAGCCACCCGTGCCCCTCCACTAGTTCTTGAATTTGTGAAGGACTGGTTTTATTTCTCCTTTAAATATTTAATATTTGATTCACCAGTAAATCCATCTGGGCTTAGGCTTTTCTTTGTGGAAAAAATTTTAATTACTCATTCAATTTCATTATTTTTAAAGTTATAGACACCTGTTTTATGCTCCAGGATATGATTTATCCTGGAGAATGTTCCATGTGCCCTTGAAAATAATGTCTATTCTGCAGTCTTTGGGTGGAGTGTTGTATAAATGTCAGTTAAGTCAAGTTGGTTGACTTAACACCTTATATGTCTTTTCTCACTTTCTAACTGGTTATTTGATCAATTATTAAGAGTGGAATGTTGAAATCTCCAGTTACTATTGGGATTGTCTGTTTTTCCTTTCAATTAGTTTTTGCTTTATGTATTTTAGGCTCTGTCTTGTTAAGTGCATGCACAATTAAAGTTGTTACTTCCCGACATATTAATATATTTCTGATATATAATGATACCTTTTTCATAAAAAATTTCTTCTTTATTTCTAGTAATAGTTCTTGTCTTAAAGTCTGTTTTGTCTGATATAAATGTAAACTCCCATTTAGTAAATTTGGTTATTTGTGAAAATTGTCATGATCTTTAAATATATATAGAAGCTCTGCTTATTGGCCTCCATTTAAAAATAGTTCTTTATTTTCTCTGTAAAGCATATGAACTGATGCCCTCACTACAATAAACACTTGTAACTGGTATGCTACTTTCCAATACCAACTAATTATATTGTCTTCTTACTAGAAATCAGTTGTATACATTCCTAAGTCTCTTTATGTTAGTTTTACTTGTATTGTTAATTATCTATTTTATTTAAATATAATATAAACTAGTAAGATCTGACTATAACAAGAAATCTTTTTTCTATATTAAGTAAATTGAATGTTTCGGAAAGGCTCAATAAAGACAAATACCAAAAACACTGTATTGAGTTGAGTGTGCATATGACAACCTAAAAATTGAAGGAAAAAAATCACAAATATTCAGAAGGAATTTCCATAAGTAAAGAGTTCTGCTTAAATTCTCACTGTGCTCACAGTGTAGAAGAGGCAGAGATTCTAAAACTTATCTGACAAATTTTAAAGTAACCATCATAAAAATGCCTCAACAGGCTATTACAAACATATTTGAAACAAACAAACAAACAAAAGTAGAGACTTAGCAAAGACATAGATATACAGAAGAACCAAATGGAAATGGAAATATCAGAAGTAAAGAATACAATAACCAAAATAAAAAGCTCAGGGAGTGATCAACAGTGGAATGAAAGACAAAGCAAAGAATTAGTGGACACAGAGAGATAAGAATTTTAGATATCTTCAGATATGTAGGACTGTAATAAAAGATCTAACATTTGGGACATCAGAGTCCAGAAAGGAGAGGAGAAAGAGGGTCAGACTAAAAAAGTATGAAAAGAAGTAATGGTGAAAATGTTCCCAAATTTGTCAAAAAACATAAAACTATAATTCAAGAAGCTGGATGATTCCTAAACAGGGGAAACATCTAAACCCAGAGACATCTATACTAAGGTGCATCACAATTAAACTACTGAAAACTAAATGTAAAGAAAACTCTTGAAAGCAGGCAGATAAAAATGACGCCTTACCTGAAGGGGAAAACAATCTGGATTATGGTGAATTTTCTGATCAGGAAACATAAGGTCCCAGAAAAAAAAGTGGCACAATATTTTCAAGCACTGAAAGTAAATAACTGCCAATTACTGTTCTAAGGCCAGAAAGCATATCCTTCAGAAATGAAGAAAAAGTGAAAACATTCTCTGAGGAAGGAAAAGTATGAGAATTTGGCACCAGAACTATCCTAAAGGCATGATAAAAGGAAATTCTCTAAACATAAGGTAAATAATAAAATGAGGAACTTTAGAACAGGAAGAAATAAAGAAATAACAGTAAGAAAAAATATGAGTAAATATAATAGGCTTTCTTTTCTGAATTTTTGTAAAATAATGCTTTAATGACTCAAGCAGTATTAACACTGCCATTTTTTTTTAAAAAGCCCCAAGTTTTATTTTTTTAATATTTATTTATTTTTGAAAGACTGCATGCACATGCATATGGGAGGGGCGGAGAGAAAGGGAGACAGAGGATCTGAAGTGGGCTCTGTGGACAGCAGAAAGCCTGACGCAGGGCTCAAACTCACAAACCATGAGATCATGACCTGAGCCAAAGTTGGATGCTTAAAACTGATTGAGCTGGGGCACTTGGGTAGCTCAGTTGGTTAAGGGTCCAACTTTGGCTCAGGTCATGATCTCCTGATTCGTGAGTTCGAGACCCGCTTCCAGCTTTGTGCTGACAGCTTGGAGTCTGGAGCCTGCTTCAGAATCTGTGTCTCCCTGTCTCTGTCCCTCCCCCACTCACACTCTGTCTTTCAAAAGTGAATAAACATTAAAAAAAATTAAAAAAAAACCCTGCACTGCCCAAGTGCCCCTATAATACTATTTTGTTGGTTTTGAATGAATATTGGGAAATACTTAAAATAATTATAAGTGGGAGAGAATAAAGGAACATAAAGAGAGAAAAAAAACCTCTATTCTTCACTTGACCTAGTAAAGGGACATAGCTTGTGACAAGTTATGTATATATAATGTAATACCTAGAGCAACCACAAAAAAAGCTGTATGAAGAGATATACTGAAAAACACTATAGGTAAATCAAAATGGAATTTTTAAAAAGTCAGGTAACCCTCAGGAAGGCATAAGAGAGAAAAAAATAAAAAACAGAATGAAAAAACAGAAAACAAAAAATAAAATGATAGACTTATGCCCTAGCATATCAATAACTACATTAAATGCAAATGATCTAAATACAGTAATTAAAAAACAGAGATTTGCAGCATGGATTAAAAAACATCACTCTAGAATATACTGCCTACACAAACACGCATACACACATCCCTTTAAATGTGATGATATAGCCAGATTGAAAATAATAGGCTGGAAAAAGTATTATGTAAATATTAATCAAGAAAAAGCAGGAGTGACTTCCATGAAATAGACCAACACCAATTACCACAATTTTCTTAATATGAAACAGATATTTTGAATAGTCCTATAACTAATAAAGATATTGAATTAGTAATTTTAAAACTCCCAAGTAAGAAATCTCCGGGCTCAGATGGTTTTACTGGAAATTTTTACAAAATGTTTAAAGGAGAATTAACACTAATTTTATACAATCTTTTTTAGGAAATGGATGGGGAGGACACACTTCCCAATTCATTTTGTGAAGCTAATTTTACCCTGTTACTCAAACTCTACTAAGTCCATACAAAAAAAAAAGAACACTACAGATCAATGTCCTTCATGAATATAGTTTTAAAAAAAATCATTGAAAAAAATTAGCATATAGAATCTAGGAATATATTACAAGAATTACGCACTGTAACTAAATGGGATTAATTGCAGGGATGCAAAGCTGATTCAATATTTAAAAATCTGTCAATGTAATCTGTCATATTAACAGAATAAAGAAAAAAACACATGATTATTATATCAATTGCTACAGCAAACACTTTAACAAAATTTAATATCCATTCATGATTTTAAAAAAATCTCAGAAGGGGCGCCTGGGTGGCTTAGTCGGTTAAGCGTCCGACTTTCGCTTGGGTCATGATCTCGGTTCGTGGGTTCGAGCCCCACGTCGGGCTCTGTGCTGACTGCCAGCTCAGAGCCTGGAGCCTGTTTCAGTCTGTGACTCCCTCTCTCTGACCCTCCCCTGCTCACACTGTCTCTGTCTCTCCTAGAATAAAAAAAAAAAATCTCAGAAAATAGGAATAGATAACTTCCTCAACTTGATAAAGAGCAGCTACAAAAAAATCTACAACTGACATTATCGTTAAGACTTCATTTTTTCCCTCTTAAATTAAGAAGGCAAAGACGTTTGATTTATTTATTCAACATAGCCCTGGAAGTTCTGTCCAGTGCAATAAGGCAAGTAAAGGAAACAAAAGGCTTACAGATTTGAAAATAGTTTGGTACTACTGAGAAATAAAAACTTATATTCACACAAAAACTTTTATGTAATGTTTATAACACTTTATTCATAATAGCCAAATAAGGGAATACAACCCAAATGTACTTCAATGGGTGAATAGTTGTTTAACTATTGATCCATCCATACCCTGGGATACTACTTGATGATAAAAAGGAACAAGCTATTTATATGCATAACAACCTAGATGAGTCTTTAGAGATTTATGCTAAGTGAAAAAGTGCTAACCCCTAAAGGTTACATACTGTATTATTTTATATACCTAATATTCTTGAAATAGAGGTGAGAACATACTAGTGGTTACCAGGGGCTGAGGAGGAGGTAGGAGCATGAAGAAAAGTGGGTGTGGCTATAAAAGGATAACAAACATAGGGAATGGAAATGCTCTGTATCTTGACTGTATCAATGCCAATATCCTGGTTATGGTATTGTGGTATAGTTTTGCAAACTGTTACTATTCAGAGAAACTGAGTAAAGGGTATGTACGATCGTGCTGTATTATCTAAAGCAGAGTTTAATCTTTTTATTAATGTGTATTATTTATTTTTGACAGAGAGAGAGAGAGAGAGCGAGCGAGCATGAGTTGGGGAGGGGCAGAGAGAAAATAGAATCCCAAGCAGGCTCTGCAGTGTCAGTGCAGAGCCTGACATAGGACTCAAACTCACGAACTGAACCATAAGATCATGACCTGAGCCAAAATCAAGAGTTGGATCCTTAATCAACTGAGTCACCCAGGCACCCCAAAAGCAAAGTTTAATCTTAAAACACTGGAGTCTCTTAATCATCTCTATGGGTGTCAAATGTGATACTTAAGAAATTAATAAAACATTTATTTTCCCCTTAAAAAATCTATATTATTACTGATATATTCTATCAATTACTAAGGCAGATGTGTTAGAAGTAATTCATTATGATTGGGAAGTGTCTATTTTTTCTTTTAGGTCTGTCAATTTTTGCTTTCTGTATTTTGAGTCTATATTGTTGCATGCAATAGAATTATTCAACCTTCTTTGTTGATTCAGCCTTTAATCACTATCAAGTGTCACTCTTTATATCTTCTGATGCTTTTTTCCTTAAAGTCTACTTTGTCTGATTTTAGCATAGTGACACTTTCTTTTGCTTGGTATTTGCATAGGATTTCCCTCCTATTCTTTTGCTTTAACATTTTCTGTATCCTAATTTTTAAAGGATAACTTGTAAACACATATATGTTTCTATTTAACATAATATGAAAATTTTAATATTTTTATTAGAGTATCTTGTTCACTTACATTTAATGTAACTACAAATATATTTGTGTTTACAACTGCCATTTATTTGTTCTATTTTCCTACATTCTGTATTCCTTTTTTTCTTGTTTCTTGTCTTCTTTTAATTAAACACATATTTTCATTATTTCATTTTATCTCTCTTTATCTTGTTAATTATAAACTTATTTTGCTATTATTTTTAGTAGTTGTCTTGGACCATTCAGCATACATTTTTGATTTATCAAAGTATAATATGAAATAGTACTTTTACCACTTTTCATACCATGCAAGGACTTTAGAATACTTTAATTCCATATCCAACTTTTATGCTGTTATTTTCACATGTTTTAATTCTAAATATATTTTACACCTCACATGATATTATAATTTTTCTCTTGGATAAATATATAGGAGTAGGATTGTTGGGTCGTGTGGTATGTGCATGTTTAATTCTCTAAGAAACTGCCAAATTGTTTTTCCAAAGTGACTCTACCATTTTGTGTCTCCACCAGCACTATCTGAAGGTTCCAATTACTCCAGATCTTTATTAGCACTTGGTATTGGCAGTCTTTTAAATTTTAGTCTTTCCAATAGATATATAGTAGCATGGTGGGGTTTTAATTGGCTTGTCCCTACTGACTAATTATCTGTTCACGTGCTTCTTAGCCATTTGTATATCTTCTCTGGTGAAATGTGTGTTCAGAAATTTTGGCACTTTAGAAATTGGGTTGTTTGTTTTTTTGTTGATGAGTTTTAAGAGTTATGTATATATTGTGTAATAGGTCTTTGTCAGAAATATGATTTGCAATTTTTTTTCCAGTCCATGGCTCACTTTTGCGTTCTCTTAACAATGTCTTTTGCAAAGCAAGAGTTTTTAATTTTAATAAAGTTCAAGTGAATATTGTTTTCTTTGTGGATCATGCTTTTGTTGATTGTGCTTTTAGTATCTAGAACCTCTTTGCCTAACATAGGGTCATGAAGATTTTCTTCTGTATTTCTACTAGAAGTTTGGCAGTTTCACATGATACACTTAGGTTTATGATCCATTTTGAGTTAACTTAGAAAAAAACATTATTAAGTCACATACTATAAAATTAACTTTTTTAAAGTGTATAATTAGTTGGTTTTTAGAATATTTACAAGGTTATGCAACAATCTCCACCATCTAATTCCACTAGCTAATTCCAGAGCATGCCGTCATCTGAAAAGGAAACCCTGGAGCCCATTAGCCTTCACACCATTGCTCCTCCTCTAGCCTTAGGCAACTACTAACCTACTTTTTGTCCACATAGATTCTTTGACTTAGGTAATGTTTTCAAGGTTCATCCATTTTGTAGTAGGTTTCAGTACTGCATTTTTTTTTATGGCTGAATAATGTTTAATTGTATGGATATATGCATTTTATTTATCCATTCATCATTCTATGGATATTTGGATTGTTTTCACTTAATTGGCTATCATGAGTAATACTACTGGGAACATTGAACATTTATGTACAAGTGTTTGTGTGAACATATATATTTAATTATCTTGAGTATGTACCTATGAGTAGTTGAGTTAATTTTTATACAAGGTGGGAGGCATGGGTTGGGTTTTTTTATTTTGTTTCATTTTGTTTTTGCATACAGACATCTAATTAATCTACCACCATTTACTGAAATACCTATTCTTTCTCCATTGAATTGTCTTTGACCTTTGTCAAAAACCTGTTGAATTTATTTTTAGATTCTGTTTTGTTCCATTTCTCTTTCTTTTTTGCTAATACCATATTGTCTTTTTTTTTTTTTAATGTTTATTCTTTTTTGAGAGAGACAGAGCACAAGTTGGAGGGACAGAGAGAGAGGAAGACACAGAATCTGAAGCAGGCTCCAGGCTCTGAGCTGTCAACACAGAGCTAGATGAGGGGCTTGAACTCACAAACTGTGAGACCTTGACCTGAGCTAAAGTCAGATGCTTAGCCAACTGAGCCACCCAGGTGCCCCTCACATTGTCTTGATTACCATAATTAAGTCTTTAAATTAGGGGCGCCTGGGTGGCTTAGTCGGTTAAGCGTCAGGCTTTCGCTTAGGTATGATCTCGCGGTTCGTGGGTTCGGGCCCCGCGTCGGGCTCTGTGCTGACTGCCAGCTCAGAGCCTGGAGCCTGTTTCAGTCTGTGATTCTCTCTCTCTCTGGCCCTCCCCTGCTCACGCTGTCTCTCTCTCTCTCTCCTAGAAATAAATACAACATTAAAAAAAAAGTCTTTAAATTAAGTAGTTTAAGTCCACCAACATTATTCTTCCTTTTCAAAATTGTTTTGGTTATTCTAGATCCTTTGCCTTTCTCATACACATTTTAGAATCAGTTTGTTAGGAGTGATTTTTTTAAAGTATACTGACATTTTGAATGGGATTGTACTGAATCCGTAGATCATTTTGGGAGAGGGGAAGAGTAGATTTGCATTTTATCAATTTTTCAAATCCATAAACATGGATTAGCTCTTCATTTAGGCCTTCTTTGATTTCTTTCATCAATATTTTGTGGTTTTCAACACACAGATCCTGCACACATGTGTTAGATTGATAACTAAGTTTTTCATAATGCAGGTGCTATTGCAAATGGTATTGTTTTCACAATTTTGAATTCGTCATTCACTGTTGGTACTTAAAAATACAAGAAATTTTTGGTTATTGACCTTCTATCCTGTGACCTTGCTAAACTCACTTATTGGTTCTAGAAGCTTTTTTGGTAGATTATCTGGAATTTTCTCTATAGACAATATATCTATTTTAGTTACACATATTTTGACTTTTCCTACTGCTCTTCATTTCTTTCTGAATATCTTTGATTTCATCTGGGATCACTTTCCTTCTGCCTGTGGGACTTTCTTTGGGTCCCTTTATTTATTTTTTAAATTGGGTCTCTTGGTTAAATATTTTAATTTTTGTCTTTCTGAAAATGTCTTTATTTCCATTTATTTTGAAAGAAAATTTTTGCAATATATATCATCCTAAGTTGGCTTTTAGTTTATTTTAGGGCTTTGATGTTATCCTTCATTGTTCTGGCCTCCATTGTTTCCATAGAGAACTTAGTTATTGTTACTACTTTGAGGATAACATTTCTTTTTTTCCTCTGTTTTATAAGGTTTTGCTTTGCCTTTGTCTTTCAATGGTTTTGTTTTGATGTGCCTAAAGTGTGAATGTGGTTTTCTTTGTATTTATTCTGCTTGGGGTTCTTAGCATTTATTTTTTAATGTTTTATTTATTTCTGAGAGAGAGAGAGACAGCATGAGCAGGGGAGGGTCAGAGAGAGAGAGAGAGAGAGACAGAATCTGAAACAGGCTCCAGGCTCTGAGCTAGCTGTCAGCACAGAGCCCAACACGGGGCTTGAACCCACAAACCATGAGATCATGACCTGATTAAGATTAAGCCGGACGCTTAACCGACTGAGCCACCCAGGCGCCCCTGGGGTTCTTAGCATTTTGAATACATGGCATGGTGTTTTTAATTTTTTTATTAAATTCTTAGCCAATAATGTCTTCAAATATTGCTTTTGTTTATTTTCTCTCTCCTCCCTTCTGGGACTCTAGTTACACATATTTTATGCTTTTTTTGTGTGTGTGTTCTATATCTTTAACTTTCTTTCTGTATTTTCCACTTTTTCTGTTTGCTCCAGTCTATATGTTTTCTACTGACCTATCAGTAGATAGGTTTCTAGTCCTTTGTTCAGCTGTGTCTATTTTGCTATTTTTAAACTCATCTATCCAGTACTTAATTTCAATTATTATATTTTTCAGTTTTAAAATTTCTACTTGAGGGGCACCTGGGTGTCTCAGCTGGTTAGTATTCAACTCTTGATTTTAGCTCAGGTCATGATCTTATGGTCGTGTGATAGAGCCCAGTGTCTGGCTCTGTGCTGAAGGTAGAGTCTGCTTGGGATTCTCTCTCTACTGCCCTTCCCCCATCTTTCTCTTAAAATAAATAAACATTAATACTCTGGTTTCTCTTCAGATTGTATAAAATAAATAGACATTAAAAAGAAATAGAATTTCTATTTGATTTTTTGGATAGATTCCAGTTTTTTCACCAAAATTCTCTACTTGTAATTTGCTTTCTTAAATGTATTGGTGACATTGTATCTGATATTTCCCATATGAATCACCTGTAAATCTTTTTTTATTATTTGGTCTTTCTTTGGTTTTTGTTCACTTGGCTTGTCTCCTGGTAAGTCTGTAACTTTTGATTGAATGATTAACACTGTGGATAAAAAATTAAAGTGGAAATTTGAGCTTGAATGTTATCTTCCCCCAGAGAAGGTTTTCTTTTGTCTCAAGTCAGGGTCAGATCATCTTAATCTGATCTCGATTGAGTTCAGGTTTCAGCTTCTGTGACAGTTTTATTTACATATCCTAGAAGTAAGCTTAGTCCTCACTTTCAGGCTATAACTTGTCAGGTGCCCCAACTGACAGCTGGGGGTTTTGCTGATGGTCTTGACTTAATGACAATCCAGAATTCTTTTTTTTTTTTTTTTTAATTCTCAGTCCCAGGAGACTCCTGAATGTCTACTCAGCTTCTGGGCCCCTCAGATGTTTGCTTACAAATCTATAAATGCCTGCAAAAGAAAAATGTGGCCAGTTGTTAGGGTCACATGAATATACTTATTTTCTCTTGATATTCTTGGCCTCTCAAATCTTCATTGTCCTGGTAACTTTTCTTTCTGTTAAAGCTTGCTTTCCTAGTTGGGTAAAAAGGTGGTATGATACAAGCTAATCCACCATATCCAGAGGCAAAATGGAGAGCATGAACCTTGGAACCCAACCTGTAGTATTCAAATCTCAGTTCCATCATTTATGTGCCCTGTGATCATAAACAAGGTATTAATTTTTTTGAGCCTCACTTTTTTACTCTCTAAAGTAGTAATAATAACAGTAGCTACCTTATAGAGGTATTGTGATGATTAACAAGGGCATATATTTTTAAAATATATATCTTAGAAAAGTATCTAGAATCCAAAAAATGCTGTAATTATTATTGCTATTCTTATTTTTACTTGGTCTCCTTTCCAATTACTATTGTTTTCCATTGTATTATGTCATTCACACATCCTTAATAGGCGGGACTGGCTAGCAGATGAAGTCCAAATTCTATACTTGCAGTCCTTAGCCTTGGAGGAATATTAGAATGACCTGCAGTACTTTTTAAACTCTGAAGCCCCAAGTTGAACCAGGCCAATTACACTAAAAAATTCTGAGGTGGGGGGTGCCTGGGTGGCTCAGTTGGTAAAGCAGCCGACTTCAGCTCAGGTCATGATCTCACAGTTTGTAGGTTCAAGCCCTGCGTCGGGCTCTGGGCTGACGGCTCACAGCCTGGGCCCTGCTTCAGATTCTGTGTCTCCCTCTCTCTGACCCTCCCCAGCTCATACTTTGTGTTTCTCTCTCTCAAAAGTAAATAAACATTAAACATTTTTTTGAAGCGGGATGCGGATATCAATCTGTATTGATATTTCCAGAAGAGCTCTAGGTTATTCTAATGTTCAATGAAGACTGAAAACCTCTGTTTTACTTCCTAGCTTTCAAGGTCCCTTAGAGTAGAGCCCCAACCTATCTTTTTTTTTTTAGAATTGTATTTATTTATTTATTTTTATAATTTTTAATGTTTATTTATTTTTGAGAGAGAGAGAGCGGGAGAGGGGCAGAGAGAGAGAGAGGGAGACACAGAATCTGAAGCAGGCTCTAGGCTCTGAGCTGTCAGCACAGAACCTGACTTGGGGCTTGAACCCACAACTGTCAGATCAGGACCTGAGCTAAGTTGGATGCTTAACTGACCACTTACGTTTGTTTATTTATTTATTTATTTATTTATTTATTTATTTATTTATTTATGAGAGAGAGTGTGCACGAGCAGGGATGAGGAGCAGAGGGAGAGAGAGAAAACCTTAAGCAAGCTCGATACTTAGGTGGAGCCTGACCTGGGGACCCTTTCCCTTCCTCCCAACATGGGCAATCCCCTGTAGCATGCCAATCTACTCAAGTACGGATTTCCACTTGCATAATATCCTATATAAAGCACGAAGCTCAAAGGCTAATGTTTTTTTCTCTTCCTCCACCCTTCATAGTGGAACTGGACACCCAAGAATGTGCTTATGTCCTGTGTCCTCCCTCTTGGCTTTATCTCTTTACTATAACTTGGATCTGTTTCATGACAAGTTTTGCTCTTTTTTTGGATTTTCCACTTACCCTTCCCAGACCTTCCTTTCACTTTTCCAAGACTAAGCCAGCCTCCACTGCTGCCTAGAAACACACTATTTGTTTAACTGGCCTTGTCAACTGGTAGCATGGCACAGTAGCTGATTTCCAGTGATAGGGCTTAAGAAACCTTTCCTGTCGTCAGGACCCAACATTGATCAGCATCGTGCTCATTCTTACCTCTACTTCTTTGCTTATGCTTTGCTCTATACCCAGAGTATCTCTTCCCTTTCCCCTTTCTCTGACCATTTTATTAAATTTTTAAAATGGTTTTTATTTATTTTTGAGAGTCAGAGAGAGCGCAAGTGGGGGCGTGGGGGGGGTGTCAGAGAGAGAGGGAGATACAGAATCTGAAGACAGACTCCAGGCTCTGAGCTAGCTGTTAGCACAGAGCCCGATGCAGGGCTTGAAACCTATGAACCGTGAGATCATGACCTGAGCCGAAGTCGGTGCTTAACTGAAACACCTAGGTGCCCCTCTCTGACAATTTTTTTTAAATGTTTTTTTTTTTTAAATTTATTTCTGAGAGAAAGAGACAGCGTGAGCAGGGGAGGGTCAGAGAGAGAGGGAGACACAGAATCCGAAACAGGCTCCAGGCTCTGAGCTAGCTGTCAGCACAGAGCCCGAAGAGGGGCTCGAACCCATGAACCGTGAGATCATGATCTGAGCCAAAGTCGGATGCTCAACTGACTGAGCCACACAGGTGCCCCCCTCTCTGACAATTTAAATCTCTCCAGTATTCATGTTTTACTTAGTCCATGAAGCCCACTCAACATCTCCAATGCACCTTGTTCTTCCATCTATGTCACACTCCTTCTGCTCACCTTGTCTATTCCACATGATTGTACCTCAAAATTATATCCTGGCCTCCAATAGTGGACCTGGGGATGCAGCAGGAATTTAATACTTAATATTTGCTTGTTAGACTCACAGGAATTGGACAGGAAGAAGCCTTAGGTAAAAATTCTCTAAACTGATTTCTCCTTTCCCCAAAATAATAGTAAGAACAACAACATCAAGGGTTGGTAGGAATAAGGTAGAGAATCCCATCAGAGAATCCCTCTGTTGCTGCATAACAAATAAGCACAGTTGTAGCAGCTTAAAACCACACCATTAATTTCTCACAGTTCCAGAGGTTATTAGGTCCAGGTGGCTTGGCCGGGTTCTCTGATCAGGTTCTCTCACAAGTTCAAAATCAAGATACCGGCCAAACTGAGATCTTATTGGAGCCCCTGGGGAAGAATCAGCCTCACTCAGGTTGTTGTCTATTTCAGGTCCTGGGAGCTGTAGGACTGAGGTCCTCTTCTTGCTGACTGTTGGTGGGGGCTGGGCTAGGCCGGGCTGTTTCTCTCAGGTCATCCATATGTTCCCCTCTATCTTAGCAGCAGAGAAACTCCTCTAGGTTGAATTTCCCTCACACTTTGAATCTCTATGATTTCTTGTTCTGCTACCAGTTGCTTTTATGCTTTAAAATTTTTTTTAAGTTTATTTATTTTGAGAGAGAGAGAGAGCATTTGCAGGGGAGGAGTAGAGAGCGAGGGAGAGAGAGAGACAAGCAGAGAATCCAAAGTGGGCTCCACACTGTCAGTGCAGAGACAATGACCTGAGCCAAAAGCGAGAGTCAGATCCTTAGCTGCCTGAGCCACCCAGGCCCCTGAAAACTTTCAAAAATCCCACCTGATCGGGTTAAGCCTACAAGATTATCTCTGTATCTTAAGGTCAACTGATTAGGTTTTTAATTATATCTGTGAAAGCCCTTCACAGCAGTACCTGGATTAGTGTTTGAATAACCAGGGGATGGAAATCTTGGAAAGGTATCTTTAGAGTGGTCCAGGAGTGATGGAGCAGGAAGCCAGATAACCAGTAAGATAGCAACCACTGGAATCCAATGGACCAATGCTTTGCAGAATGAAAAGCACCATAAGGATCAGCTAGTCTAGCCATGTTTTTTGTTTTTGTTTTTTTTTTTTTTTGCCTTATGGAGACACTAAGACCCGGAGAGGGGAAAGGAATTCATAATTCATCTTCCACAAATTCACCCTGGGCCAGACACTGTATTAAATGTTTATGGAGAATATAGAGATAAATAAGACTCAGCATCTGCTTTTAGGATTTTATTACCCATGTGCCCATGGCCCATAGAATCTAGTTTTCCTTCAGAAAATAGACTATTTAGGGGCACCTGGGTGGCTCAATCGGTTAACTGTCCCACTTCAGCTCAGGTCATGATCTTCCGGTTCCTAGGTTTGAGCCCTGCATTGGGCTCTGTGTTGACAGCTCAGAGCCTGGAGCCTGCTTCAGATTCTGTCTCCCTCTCTCTCTGCCTCTCCCCTGCTTATACTCTGTCTCTGTCTCTTTCTCAAAAATATATAAACATTAAAAATTTTTTAAATAAAAAAGAAAATAGCCTATTTAACCCTTGGAGACTCTAGGATTATGTTCTAGAAAGGGACCTCAGAGATAAAATATTCCAATGTTTTCCCAAAGTAGAAGCAATGATTTAGGTGACATGTAGACCAACATTTTAATTGTGTTTATGGCAAACAGCACTATTTTCCCTGCATTACAGTGATGTAAAGTTTTATTTCTTCCTCCCTCTTTCTCTTTTTTCCTATCTTTACTTTGTGTAAAGACACCTACTATGTGGAGACAATAGAATATGATACCTAAGAAAACATTTGTGCTGTGTAAATTAAAGAAAGCTGGGTTCTGAGCCTGGGTTCTCTTACTTAGAAGCTCTACTTAAACTCTGAAGTCTCATGTTCTCATTAGTTAAGTAAAGATAAATCTATCATTTAAGTGGTATAATGTGTGTAAAGTGTTTAACAGAGGGTCGGTCACTTTGCAAGGATTCAATATATGTTAGCTATTATTAAAATGAGCTCTATTCTGATTTACAGGGAAGGGGGTTTCTGCTACGGGCAGCCAGGCCTGGTTTTCCTTGATATCTCTGGGGAGTGGGGACCTCTTCCTCTTCTCTCCTCTTTTGAGGGGATGGAGAGGTGGCTGATACTTTTTAGGGAGAGAGAGGAAATGGATACAGAGAATAAAGGAGAGTAATGCACGGTGATAATAATGCAGGAGATAATTCCTATGGGAATTATCCATTCGTTGGAGAAACAACAAACATGGACTGAGTACCAGCTCTGCTTTGTGGTGCCCTTCTGGGAAGGAGCAATTTCAGTAACACCCGTTCTGTGTCTCCACACCAAGCCTTCTCTCAAGTTATTCTTGACTTTCTCCCCCCAGGAATTTGTTTCCCTCTCTTTATTCAGAGATTGAATTATCTCCTCTAAGAAGGTCTTTTTGTTTTCTTTTTTCTTTTTGTACTAAAAAATTATTCAAGGTGGCTCTGTCAGAGGAGGAGAATGGAGCTAAGGATGGGGACTGGTTGGCCATAGGTACCAAGTGACTTGGCAGTGGGTGAGGGAGGAGCATCAGGTTGGAGATGGGAGAGTCAGAAAAACTTTCTAGATCCTGCCATCCAGGCTAACCTCTGAGTGTGTCAGAAACTGCTTAGTGTATGTCACGAATGGAAGAAGTTTTAGGCATTGCAACATCCTGGTGGCGGAGATATTTGGTCAAGACCTAAAGAGAGAACCCACAGATAGGTGCCTATTCTGCCAGTACATGGGGCAGGCATCTGCCAGCAGTGAGCCAAGCCCCCTTAAGGGATACAAAGTTGGAAAGAAGGAGACTGGGGTGAGGGTGGGCTAGGGAAGGGGATTGGCATGGTAGGGAACAGTTTTAAACATTTTGATGCTACTTAAGTTTTGAAGACACAGAATGTAGGTCTTTTATTTATTTATTTATTTTGAGAGAGAGAGAGAGAGAGTGAGCAGGGGAAAGGAGAGGAGAGAATCCTAAGCAGGCTCCACATTGTCAGCACAGAGCCCCATGTGGGCTTGAACTCACAAAACTGTGAGATCCTGACCTGAGCCAAAACCAAGAATCGGACATTCAATCAAATGAGCCACCCAGGCGCCCCAGGATGTCGGTCTTTATGAGCCAACTGATCATGTTTCCTGAGCCAGTACAGAGGCCATTTGTGAGACTCTGATTCAGAATGCCTCCTTGGCCACTTTCTTGATTAGACAGGGAGCCAGAACAAATGACATGAGATTTAAAATAACTATTATTGCACAGAGTGCAATTTTTTATTATTTCAACTCAACTGGTGTGAGTGCAAATTTGTCCAGTCTCTTTTGAGGCATTTGGACAGTATGAATCAAAAGTCTTCAAAATGTTTATACACTTTGATGCAGAAATTCTACTTCTAGAATACATTCTAAAGGAAATAGTTGGACAATTGTACAAAGCTCTATGAATAACAGCATTCATTATGGTTTGTTCACAATAGTGGACAACTGAAAACAACTCAAATGTTCAGCAATCATGGAGTAGATGTTAAGTGGGGCTACCTTCATGGAATACTATGCAGCTATGAAAAAGACACTGCTGCTCTTCCATATTTATTCATACAAGAAGATGTTTATAACATTTCAAACGAGAAAAGCAAGTCCCCAGAACTATATTCACTATGATGTTCTTTTTATAGATAAAAGTAGATATAGTCATTTATTTCAGTAAATTTTTTTTCTCTCAGACTGTTATTTTATTGAAGATGACTTTATGCTGAGACTGCACCATGAGGAGGCCCAGTTTTACACAAGGTCACTGCCACAGAGCAGTTTATTACTAAGATGTTGAGATAGAGGTAGTACATAAATTACTTTGCATAGTGTCTGACACACAGTAGGTGCACAGAGATAGAAAATCTCTTAAACTGTGCAAGAGAATCTTTGTCTAGGTTGGTTTGACATTTTAATAGAATAAAAAGCATGATATAAAAATTGGGGGGTGCCTGGGTGGCTCAGTCGGTTAAGCATCTGCTTTCGGTTCAGGTCATGATCTCTCAGTCCATGGATTTGAGCCCCGCATGAGGCTCTGCTGACAGCTCAGAGCCTGGAGCCTGCTTAGGATTTTGTGTCTCCCTCTCTCTCTGCCTCTCTCCTGCTTACATTCTGTCTCCCTCTCTTTCTCAAAAATAAACATTACAGTTAAAAAAAAATTGGCAAAGTTCTGTTGCCAGAAAGAATATGGTTGCTATGATCGCAAGTTTGAAAAAAAAAAAAAAAGTACACCCACCCATACAAAAAAATCTGTTAAGATATAAACAAACAAACAAAAACCCAAAAATGGTAACACTGTTTAAGTAATGTTGGATTAAGGGGGTGATTTTTATGTCTGTTTTTGCTTTAATACACCCAACCCCGTATGATAGAACAGATTGTCTTTATTACTGTCTTTCTCTTCACTCAAAGTTAAAAAAAAAAAAAAGACTTTAATTACTGATATAAAGTAAAACAATTGGTTGGCTGAGAATTGCTAGAAATTAATAAATAGTTTGGAAATTATTTAGTAAATTCTAATTACTTAGCAAAAGTAATTAAAATATTTATAAGTGAACACCCATAAAACACCACCAAGCAAATACATTACTCAATAAATGGTTTAATTAGTATTTCATTACTAGAAATTAATCTCAGTAACCAAATATTACTACAAATTACATGTAGGATGGACAACTTATTTTACTGCTATTAATGATTTCAATTATGAAGTTTGTGCTAGTCTAATCCCCCCCTGCTTCTCCCACCCTCCTCCTGCACCCACCCAGGCGAGTTCCCACTTCCCACACACTGGGCCTGAGTTAGAATGTTCGGGGCTGGCCTGACAACGTCCACATTGTTGGGAATCCCCAGATTAACAATTTCTCCCAGTTGTCTTGCTGAAATACTGGCCCTCGGTGCTTCTTAATCAGCTAGAATAAGATTCCAGGGGCTGGTGGGCTTCTTCCCACAGATATACATGCCTCTAGAGTCTTCTAAATCACTCGGCTGCAAGGCTCAACTCTGTCCCCACGCCAGTGCCAAGGCCCCTCTTCTCTGTTCCGTGATTAGGTTGGCAGTGGGGGTGGGGAGGTCGGACCAGGCTACTGCTAAGTCATAAAAGGACAACTTCATGCAGGTTCGAAAAAGGAGTCTTTTCTTCCAGACAGATGCAGTCACACCCTGGGGCGGATTTCAGGTTCCCAAGGAGTAAACTCTTGAGACTCAAGATTTCTGCACACGAGCCTTACTGGGAGGTGTTCTCAGAAACAACCCGTGAAGGGTGGAGGGAGATAGGACTGGGCAGACATCACTCAGCAGCCCCAATGGAAGCTCTGAAGCTGGGATGATTCTTCGAAAATGTACTGCATTGTGGCAAGGATGGGAAGGGCAGGCCTTTGTCATTTCAAATGACCAGAGATCAGGTCAGACATCACTCTGGGGAATGACATGCTTCTCTTTGGCTGAGGTCAAGTCCTAGAGTAAGGGACTCCAGCTCTTAAGGGTCAACGCTCAGCAGCAGCTGGAGGAATGAGTGCCGCCATTTGCCATTCGGGAGGGGGTAGTTTGGGCAGCCTGTGCCCCACATACCCACACCTGGAAGCCCATCTGGGGTGGCCTGAGGCCAGGAGTTGAATGGGTCTGAGCTGTCCCATTGTTCTTCTGGGTCTGGGAGGAGTCTTACCTCCGGAGTTGGGGTGGATCCCTGTTTAGCTACCAGCTGATACCTATGCCTAACCTATAAGCTTCATGAGGGCACATCCATGTCTCACAGTATTCTCTGAATTTAACAGTTTGTGGCAAAACTTTTGTGGCAAAAATTAATATTTGCTGATTGAATCTACAAGTAGTAAAGACAAACTGTCACCCAAAGGCATTTAATATAAGCTGTGATGCACTTGATAAAGGGAAATACAGAGAATCTGATATAGGAGGGATCAGGGAAGCTTTCCCAAAGAAATGACACTTTAGCTGAGAAGCGAGGAATGGGTAAGAGTCACTCAGGCAACATTAGGTAGGGTGGGCTGCTTCCCAAGCCCTCCCCTGGATAGGGAGTCACTCTGCCTGCTGCTAAGCATGTCTCTTGGGTGGAGACAAAGAGGACCTGAGAGGTCACAGTCACTGAATTTCTCCTGTTATCTGCTGCGGAATGTATCCTTTGCCCTTATCACAGCCTATCTTACAAAACATTCTTGTGTCAGAGAGCTTTTTGGCCAGACCTCAGCTCAGCCACAGCCGGATGAATTTGCCTGTACCTGGCAGGTGCTCTCTGGAGGGCGAGATACAGGCGAGATGTCCCAGCTGGAGGTAGCGATCACTCTGTACTGCCCACAGGGCGTCACGCACGTGGATACCACGTGTTGTGGAGAAAACACGACTGGTAGCAACTGGGCTACATCACATCTAAACTCTTGTTTCCTATTTGTCCTTCTCCGCACCCTGTCCACGCCTTCACTCCTATCTGCAGTGTTCTCCAGATTCCTCCCTGCTCAGGATTGTGCGCAGCTTGTTTCTCCTCCACGCATGCGCATGTGTCCTCCTTTCTCGCCCAAGGACCACGCATGCGCGTGGGTCCTGTTTTTCTCTCCCGAGGACCGCTCCGTTCACAAAACCCACCCGAGGCCCTTCCCTGGAGCTCTGCCTGGCAATTACAGATCACACGAGGCTCACTTCTTTGGTGGATTTCTACAGCGCTCAGCTGTAGATTCTTTAGGGCAGAGACTGTTTTAGAACCCCTGGGCATGATAGCATGCCTGCCCGGTAGAGAGCCAGTAGGTTGGGAAAAGGCTGGAGGAGAAGTCCCAGAAAGAAAATCCGGTATGCCCATCCCGGCCACAGTGCTCTGATGTCTTGGCCAGGCACACTGTGAGGGGTGCCGCAGGCCTGGCTTCTGCTGATGGTGGCGGGACATGGAGGGAGGGTGGGAGGCAAGTGGGGGAGGAAGATGGAAAGTTCATGTTTATCACGCCTGGAACTTTGCCTACCTTGTCCTTAATCAGTCCACAGCTAATTAGCCACCTCCTTCCAGCTCAGTAGAGCACCATTAATCACCTCGGGAGAAAGCGGAGTCAGCTGGGCTTTCTGCTCAGGGGAATCCCAGGTGGGCCCTTATTGCCGGCGCTGAGAGGGCCAAAGGGAGATAGGGGCTCCTCTGGGAGGATTCCTGGGGTTGTTGGGCAGGGGCCCTGGGGCCTAGTGCCTCCTGGGAAGATTGTAGGAGGAAGCTTCAACATGCCAATTTTGTTCGAGGAGATAATAATGTGTGAGCTCCAGACCAGAGTCTCACTTACCCAGACTCCCTTGGCAGTGAGGGAAGGCATATGATACAGTTCAGACTGACCGGGAATAAGCTGAAACCTTCTAGGGGCTCTAGGAAGGCTTTTGTTTTCCTAATCAAAGCCATTGGATGCCTCTCATGCTGTCCTTTCTTGCACTTTCTCCTCTGCTTTGAATGCAGACTTGAAAAGCTGGAGCTGCAGCAGCCATCAGCTTCCATGAGGAAAAGGCCAAAAGAACTGTAATAATATCAGCCATGATCTGGCAAACTGATGCCAGTAACCATCCAATATCTGGAGTTGTCAGGTGAGAATAATAAATCTCTATTTAGCTCACTCTTGGTTGGCATTGTTACTTGCAGATTTGCTGCTGAACAAAATTCTAACCAGGGGAACTCAGAGGGTAGAGGCCTGATTGCAGAGATGCCCATGGTACTGGGAGTATTCCAGACATTTCTGGGCCTCACCAGCCAGTGGGCATGAGTGAGTTTATAGTACCTAATGCCACTAGCTCCATCCCACCTCCAGTCCTCCATCCTTTAAAGCCTCATTCTCCAACCCCTTTTTGTCACCTGTGTTATTAAGAAAGTATCTGGGTGTGACATTGATATATCAGTCATGTTAACTCTGTGTAATGGAGTTCCTAGTAAGGCAAAATTACATTTTCCAACAAATAAGTAATGCCTTTTTTCCTAGTTAAGGAACTCTGAGGTAAATAGGCAAACATATTGCTTTGGAAGGGTGCCTGTCTGGCTCAGTCAGAAGCGCATGTGGCGCTTGATCTTGGGGTCATGAGTTTGAGCCCCATGTTGGGTGTAGAGATTACTTAAATCGATAAACTTGAAAAAATTGCTTTGGAAAAAGAGTGCAGCAAGGAATACTGTGATTCTAAGAAGGTTTTGGTGTACAAAGGTGGAGGTATTTGTATATGTGCCAAATAGCCTCCTGGGAGAACCGGGGTAAAGACTCTGACTGACCTTCCCCTTTTGGGTTTCAGATTACTAGATTAGTTTCTGATGACCTGAGTTGGGCTCCTCTGAGATCCTTTAGCAGGAAAAGATAGAAAGTACCCCTGAGGGAAACTCACCATCAGGAAATGGGGTGTGTGAAGAGGTGAACCAAGCTAATATCAGAGGCTAAATGTTTCTTGGGGGGGTGCTGGTGTCCACCTCGTAGGTGGCTAGGCAGAAGCCCTTCTGACCTAGACATGCTGGCAGTGGTCATGGTGTGGGAACAATGGATGCACATAGGAGTGTGAAGTAAAAGAATTGCAGCCTGGAGCCCCAGGTTTGGGGCCAAGTTGCTCTGCGCATGTCCAGGGATTGGAGGAGCAAGGACAGCACTCAGTTGTGGGTATGGAGGTGTCAAAAACTGTACAGGACCTGTTTTCAACAGTGACCCCTTGTGGCAGCAGACTGCTCTTTCTCCTGACTCTTCAGTTCTGTGTCTGCCTGGCTTTTAGAGAGAGGTGCCGATGTACTGAGTAAGGATCTCCAGTTCTTGGACAGTTCAGAGAAGGTGAGAGGAGGAAGACCCCTAGAACTAGAGAGATAGGGTCGTATAGTGATTAGGAGGATGGACTCGGGCATCAGATCGCCAGGGGTCAAGTTTCTGCTCTACTTCTTGCCTGTTTATCTTGTGCACAAGTCTGGTTTCAAGTGCTATAGGCCTGTGCAGTCTTGTAGGAACCTTAAATAAGCCCCACACTTGACTTAATGCTTAGTGCCTTGAAAGTCTTAATAATTTTGAATAAGCCTCCTTACCCCCTGCTACTCCATTTTCATTTTGCAGTGGTCCCTGCAAATATGTAGCCAGACCTGCTTGGGCAAATTACTTTACTTCCCTATGTCTCAGTTCCCCCACCTGAAAAATGGCTAAAAAAGTTACCAGCCTCAGAGAGCTTTGTAAGCATTAAGTGAGTTATATACATAAAGTACTTAGAACAGGATCTGGGATTGTAGTAAGCTCTATGTGTTAGCCATTTTTTTATTCCTATTAATTCAGGCAGATAAAGACTCAAGCAATTAATCTGCAAAATGCAGAGATGTGAGCATGTGTGTGTGTCCTGGTAGTGAAGCGTATCAGATCAAGTACATGGGGAAACAATGCAAAGAGGAAAATGTGACCCCTGGACTTACTTCTTACACAAGATGAGATGCCTCATCAAGCCCACATCCATCTCAGTCCACAGGGCTGACGGGAGGATGCCAAGGTCTGAGAAGCTTGGAATCAAGGCCAAACTCCCACTGCAGGGGCTGGCAGCAGAAGTTGGGCACGGCTCAGAGGGGCAGGCTGGGATACCCTCTGGATGGTGCCTGCTATTGCCCCACGGGGTCAGGCTGCGAGGCAGAGTGTCATCAACGCAGGCCCCATTTTCTGTCCTCTCAGATGTGACACACTGTTAGGAAAGGGTGGCCCGGCTCCAGCCTTCCCTCCAGCCTGGCCCCATCCTTGCATTTACAGGACCAGATCAGAGAATATGAGGTTGTGGGTGCTTTAGTATTATGATTATTCTAAATAAACTTATCTATTGACATGTAACATATACACAAAAAGAAGAGCAATCGTAAGTGCCCAGCTCAATGGATCCTCTCAAAGTGAACATACCCAGTTCAAGAAATATGACATTCCCAAAAGTCCAGAAACCTTCCCAGTCACCCCCTCCTCCCCCAGTCAACTAGGCAGCTACCCTGCATGGCAGTTTTTAAAACCATTAGATTTCAGTTTTCAGGTTATCTGGGTGGCTCGGTTGTTTAAAAGTCTATCTCTTGGTTTGGGCTGAGGTCATGATCTCACAGTTGGTGAGTTCTAGCCCCACATGGGGCTCTGTGCTGACAGCATGAAGCCTGCTTGAGATTCTCTTTTTGCTTCTCTCTCTGCCCTTCTCCTGTGTGCATTCTCTCTCTCTCTCAAAAATAAAAATAAAAACTTTAAAAGAGGACATTAAAAAAAGATTTCACTTTTCAAAATTTATTTTGAAAAATTTCCAATCTACAAAATAAATAGGAAAAATAGAATAGGAGCACACGTATACTTACCTAGATATACCAATTGCTAATATTTTGCCTCACATTGTCTTGTCTTTCTGTATTTTGTCCTCAGAATCTACACGTGTGATTTTCAAACTATTTAAGAGTTATTTGGAGACATCTTGGCACTTTATCCCTAAATATTTCAGCACATGTCTCCTAAGAACTAGGACATTTATACAGTGTAATTATCACACTCAAGAAGTTTAAATTACTGTAATACTATTGTATAGTATATAGCTGATATCCATTTCTCCCTAATTGTCCTAATAATGGTCTTTAGAGATATGTAAGTCTATATCCAAACCTGGAACACATTTTGCATTTTGTTGTATGTCTCTTTAGTTTTCCTTAATCTAGAATAGTTCCTTTATCTATCCATCCATCTATCCATTCATCCACCCATCCATCCATCCATCCATCCATCCATCCATCCATCCGTCCATCCATCCATCCATCTTTTGGTCTTTCATAACTGACATTTTTGAAGATTACAGGCAAATTTTCTAGAATGTCTCTGAATTTGGATTTGTCTGATTGTTTCCACATGACTGAACATTGTCTAAACATTCTTGGCAAGAATGCTATATGAGTTTTATTATTGTATATTTATTCTTTATAATTAATTTATTATTAATAATAGTGGGTGTAATTTATTGGGTGCCCATAATGTGATGTGGGGATTACTATGTCTATTTTACAGGCCAGGTCACTGAGGCAGAGAGTGGCCAAGTACTTACCCCAAGGTCACATAGTGAGAGGAAGGGCCAGAATTTGGTCTGTCTCTACTGTCCATTCTCAAAATCATTCTTTCTTTTTCAATTTTTTTATTAAAAATTTTTTAATGTTTTATTTATTTTTGAGAGAGAGAGATAGAAACAGCATGAGCAGGGAAGGGGCAGAGAGAGAGGGAGACACAGAATCTGAAGCAGGCTCCAGGCTCTGAGCTAGCTGTCAGCACAGAGCCCGACGTGGGGCTGGAACCCACGAGTTGTGAGGTCATGACCTGAGCCAAAGTTGGATGCTTAACTGACTGAGTCACCTAGGCTCCCCTCTTTTTTTTTTTTAAACAACTGATAAACAGTTTAATAAAAAGGTTGATTTAAGCATGTGCAATGGTGACTTTAACCTCAACTGCTAGCTCAATACTGATGAACGTAATCTGCTTAACAATCTCAGAAAGACTGTGTAAATCAATGAGTTGCTTGTGGATCCTCATCTGAAAATGATCTGAAGTCTTAGAATCTTCAGGATGAGGAGTTTTTGTTGTGGTGATTCTGAGTCTTGGTGGACATTTGAACTGGTCCTTTCCCTTTGAGATCCTTTCCCTTTGCGCCTCTGATCAAGTCAGCACATACTTTTTTTTTTTTAATTTTTTTAATGCTTTATTTATTTCTAGGAGAGAGAGAGACAGCGTGAGCAGGGGAGGGTCAGAGAGAGAGGGAGTCACAGACTCTGAAAAAGGCTCCAGGCTCTGAGCTGGCAGTCAGCACAGAGCCCCACGCGGGGCTCGAACGCACGGACCGTGAGATCATGACCTAAGCGAAAGTTGGACGCTTAACTGACTAAGCCACCCAGGTGCCCCACTTTCTTTAAAGATTTTATGTTGCAGCTGGTTAGAGTAATTTTCTTTTGGTGAATCCCCACCTCTGGTTCCATGGCGTCTTTAAAAGCCATGGCTGCAGCCAGGCTTCCTGACTGACTCATTCCTGGGTAAGAACAAACAGTGAACAGTCAGGAGCAGAAGCAGGGCGCCCAGAGCTCCTCTTTAGTTGTGACTGTGTCTTCCTCAAAAAGAGCACTCAGAATCGGTTGTCGCCACTGTCAGTAATGACTGGTTCCCCTGGAAGGGCACTTGAGGCTGTGCTCTGGAGAACAGTGACTGCTTTGTGCTCTCTGCTGAATTTTAAGTGTACCCGGGGCCAAACCCAGATCTAGAGTTCTTAATTATTGATTGAATAAATGAATGATATGTGTTCTACTGACAAAGATTTGTATGGAGTCCATGAACCAGTGGCATCAGAATTACCCAGGAGGTCCCTCAGAAATATACATCTGTGCGTCCCACTGCCAAGCCAGAGAATCTGCATCTCTGTTGGTGAGACCTGAGAATCTATACATTAGTTTTTCCTGGTGATCCCCAATATGGACAAAATTAAGTGAAAAATGCAATTTTCAGAACAGCGTGTACTGCATAATTCCCCATGTCTCTTTCTCGGTGTTTTAAGGCTATGTGATGATGCATGGATTTGCAGTTTCAGGAAGGATGCTGAACAGTTGCCTCTGAGGAGTGGGGCTGGGGGCTTGGAGTGGGGGAGGAAGACTCTACCTTAAACCTGACGCACTATTAGAGATGAGATGACACAAATGATCATTTAATACATCCTGTAAAAAGTTAAACACTGCAGATAAGTAAGGTAATTGCATGCTTTTTCACCCACACCGAACACTTTTGAGAGTGAAATTCAATGCTGTTTTTAGTCACACTAGCAACAGTGCACACAGGTAGACACCCTGCCAAGACTAAAGGTCCCTTTGATCACCTCTCACCCTGCATACAGCCACCCCCATTTGAAGGTTTAACCACTGATATCAGTTTGATGGGTGTTTTACAGACTCTACAAGGACAATATGAAGCTATTGAAAGCACTTTGTTTGGGAGCTTCTCTTTTTACAGGGATGATATCACACTAAATGTAACAACATACCAGCTGCCTTTTTTCACTCACTGTCTTATTATGTCAAGCCCAGATGGGTCTGCTTTATTCCTTTTAACTGCCATAGGGCATTCCACATACAAGCATATCTTATTTTTTCCATCCTCTTGTGAATGGATATCTGGGTTGTTTCCAGTTCTTAGAAATTACTAGTAATCATGATGATGGTGGTAATGTCTCAATGGTGGAATAACTTGACATCCATCAGAAGTCAGTCAAAGGTTAAAATATTTTCAGGAGATGGCATTTTTGAGGGATAACTGAATTTATAAGCATAGATCCTCCCTCTCCAGGCCCAAGGGTTCCCCGCTTTCTCTAACCAGGGAAGATCTAGGTGAGGTCCAGAAGAGGGACTCTCCCAGCTTCACCATCAGAAGACTCAGAATGCCCTTGGCTTCTCCAGATTTTTCCAACCAAAACTCCTCTACCCAGGTCTGACCCCTCCAGATTTGCTATTCTTCTTCTCTTGCTTCCACTGTTCATGAAGCTCTTTCACTCACCTGAGGTGACAGCCAGATTCCATGAAGAAAGCCTTTTTTTCTGCAGCTGGACAGACTATGTTCAATTCCTAGTTCCACCACTGACTGACTACAATCTTCAGCAAATTGTTTTACTTCTCAGGTTTTTCCTTGGTAGAATGGAGAAAATATTATCTACTTCCTGGGATGATAAGCTCTTATGTGGGAAAACAGAACAGGTAATATGCATGACCTTTGTTGCCACAAAGTAAGTGTTCATTTCAATCCCCTTTTCATTGTCTCCCCATTGCTTTCTGTGGATTAGTGTCACTGCAAAATTGAAAAGCCTAATAATAGGTGCTCCTGAGATCAGGGATTGTGTTGTCTCCTCTTTGTTACAATCCCTGCCCCTCTCAAATCCAGCCCAGGTTTGGGGCATACTTAGGGTCCCAGAAAGGAGGTGGGATGGCGTGTAGGAGGCTGTCTTTGTCTAGAGTCCTGGGAGGCAACCCAGAGAAAGACGAGGAGACAAAACCCTGCCCTGGAGCAGATACCTCACTCATGGGACTTTTCAATCTGCTAAAAGCAATAGTTTCTGGAGGTGTGTAGTCTGATGGTAGAGACCTGGTCTTTGCCTCCAAGAGATTTCCCAGTCTGATGGGAGGGACATGAAGTGCCTAACCTGATGAGAGAGACATGATATCAATTCCCAGGGAATTTTCCAGACTGATGGAGGAGACATACTCTAATCTGAAAGCCTTGTTAACTTTCATAGAAGACTTCCATTTTTCGTGACCATCTTACAGCTTCTCTTCCTCCCACATGTATATGTGCTGCCCTCGCTACTGGATTGTGAGTTTCATGAGGGCAGAATTAATCTCTCACCTTTGGGATCTCTAGTCTCCACTTGTTTCTGGGGAGGTTTGTAGTCCGCCATGTTTTCAGGGGCTCCCAAGAGGTACAGGCAAAGCAATTTAGAGAATGGGAGTGAGTCATCCAAGACAGTTGAGAGGAGGGGTGGTGAGAGGTTGCCTGGTCTTGGGGCCTGCCTCCCACCCTCTCTCGGCTCCCTTCTGGAAGCCACCACAGCCCTGTCTGTGGCATCTCAGAGGAGCACCCACAGGGCCTCTCCCTTCATAGGAGCTGTGTGCTGAGGTGGGCGCCTCTGTCTGTGCAGGAGAGGAGAAAACATGTCAGACCCAGAGATGACGGGCAAGTCAAAACTGCTAGTTAAATGCCTTTAAAGTAGTGGCCATTTATAAGTTAATGAAAGAGAAAATAGGCACATTATACATACAGATTTGTCCTTAATGAGGGGAAAAGGCATTGTTTACTGATGTTCAGTTCTAATTATCCATGCACAAGGCTAGCTTTTTTCCAGCAGTGCGGCGTGCCCCTGCTCTATTATCTTCTACCATGTTCCTTTAACCCCTTCAGTGCCCAGCTGGGTACTGACTCATCCCTCCAAGCGTTGGTTTCCAGTGCTGGCTGAGTAGCCAATTTCTGACCGAGTCTGCCAGGACCTATGACCCTGAGGTGGGCCCAGCACCTGTTTATGTCCTCTGCTGTCCTCAGCTGTGTGGCCAGATGGGGACCAATGCTGCCAGGACCCTCAGGGCAGTCACGCTTGCAGGAGGCGGAGCTCAGGGATGGCTGCTTTTCTGGGGAGGAGGCTTCAGGGTAGCAGGAAGGACGCCACTGATGAGGCAGATGGAGGGTGGGGGTTGCAAGCTGGGAACTCCCCAGGAGGCAAGGCCTTAGGAGCACCAGCCACCAATACCATCCTTTATAGTTTCTCTAAAACTGTCAAGAAGGAAGGGGCTTCCGTGGGAAAGGTGAACAGTGGGGTATATCCCAAGCACACATCTCACTGAAGCCATCACTGAGGCCGTGACTGTCCATTTCTCACTTAGCAGAAGCACACCTGAGTTCATCTGGATAAACAGATAACCCCTCACCACTCTATAAGCTTCCTCCCGCATCTCCCTGTCCCAGCCTGCTAGATGTTGCTTGTCCTCCGTGGGGACATAAACTAGCAATGGGATAAGACTGAAGTACACATGCCTATTGACAAAGTGAGGTCACACAGCCTGTTCAGCTTGGGAGATCAGTGAGGAGAAAAGAAGGTGCAGGAGCTATACACTGGAGGCGGGGTGGGGGAGATGGCTCAGTCAACCCCAACCACAGTCTTCCAGGAACACATTTGAGCTGTCTTCAGAGCCTAGGCTGGGAAGGAATTTGGCTTTCCCTTGAACTTTCTGGGTGAGTTACAGGCAGCAGTTCTGCTTTGCTAACACTCAGAGTGCCTTCACCACTCTGCACTGGGGGGTTCAGGAAAATGTGCCTGGGGGCTCCCCACAGGTTGTTGTATGGGTGATGGCAAAAACGTTACCTCCATGTCCCCTAGACAGGAGTCCATGCATGGAGTGACCCCACAGCCTAATTTTGAGGACTTGAGAAAAGGAGGTACTTCATGATTGATTAAAAAGGAAGCTGAACAAAGCCAATAAATTTGAAATTTTAGATAAAATAGAAAGTCCTAGAAAAAACACAAATTATCAAAACTGACAAAAGAATAGAAAGCCTAAGTAATCTTATAACTATTAAAGAATCTTAATGCTTCATTAAATATCTCCTTACAGAGAAAATTCCAGGCTACAACTGTACTTCTTCCTTTGGAAGTTATTGGGCATTTGCTGCTGTTAAAGCCACAAATTTGATCTATGTTCACCTTCTTATGCCTATTTCCTGCACTATCCTGAGATAAGGAGTTATGTTGAAATCCTCTTTCCCATCCTTAACCCAGAAGAGATGTCATACAGCATCCTTTTTGTAAATACCTCCTATTTATCTGATGCTTTGAGTGGGTAACCAAAAGAATTTTAAGAGAACATTAAGGGTCTCTGTGCTAACAGAGTAACCTATATTGATCTTATTTAATGTGCATAAACATAATGCAAGAGAAACATTATAATAGCCATCTGAGGTTCAGAGAAGTAGCCTGACTTGTCCAAGTCACGGAGTTAGTGAGAAGGGAGAAAGGAAAGCTGGAGCCCAGGGCCATCTGCCTCCAAAGTCTCTTCTTCTTTTCCTGGTATGCCACACTGCTGCCCGGAACAAGCCTGCTCTCCTTTCTCAAGGAAAAGAAGATCAGGAAGGAACCCTCTTCCCACCCAGACTCCATCTCCAGCTTTCAACATTAAGGTCAGAATTCCATGTCCCTCCCATCCTGGTTATATAATGCTCGGGAATTTCTTCAGTTGGTGAATGATCTTCTTACATGCAGCCCCCAGAACTGAACCTGCATTGAAAGGCATGGTTGGCTATTCTGTTTATCTATTGCAAGGTTAGAAATTATCCCAACCTTAGCGGTATAAAACAACCATATATTATGCTTATAGACTCTTGGGGTCAGCAATTTGAATAGGGTATAGCAGGGATGCCTCATCTCTGCTCCCGATGTATGGTCTCATCTGGAAGATATGAAGACTGCAGGTGACTCAGTCACTGGGGCTCCTTTGCTCATATGTCTGGTAGCTGGTGCTGGCTGTTGTCTGTGACCTTAGCTGGAATTCTTGGCCACAATATCTCTTTGCGGCCTCTCTGTATAGCTTTGGTTTCCTCACTATATAGTGGCTAGATTCCTGTGTGAGAGAGTCAGGTGAAAGTCATATTGCCTTTTATAACTTAGTTTTGCTATTTGCACAGTATCACATTAATGCCATATTATTTGTTGAGGCAGCCACAAAGTCCTACACAACTTCAAGAGAGGAGAAACAGATTCTCCTTCTGGATGGGCATTAAGGTTCTAGAAGAACAGGTGGGACTGGAAATATTACTGTGGCCCATTTTTGGAAAATACAGGATGCCTCATGGGCCTAGCTCAGAGGAAGCTTTCTACACAAGAGGACTTGAGAGTATCACAGCACCCTTCATTCAGTCAACACACAGTGGTCAACGTATCTTCCACATGCCAGGCACCACCTCCCTGATGGGTCTCTAGCTGCACGCATTTTTAGCTTCATCCTTACTTAGGTCCTCCCCCGAGACCCTGAGAGTTTTGAGCAAGAGGAGTGAGCTTTGGGCTTAAATTCTCTCCAACCTTCTGGGAAACATTGCTCTGAGTCACTGTGGCTAGTGTTCAGAGAATAATTTCTCTCTCTGGGGACAGCTATTAAATTGAAGTCTTATACTCCCACTCCTGAAAGAGCAGGTATATTGAACAACCGAACAGTTTCTGTTTAAAATTTTTTAAATGTTTTGTTTATATTTGAGAGAGAGAAAGAGATGCTGTGAGCAGGGGAAGGGCAGAGAGAGAGAGGGAGACACAGAATCTGAAGCAGGCTCCAGGCTCTGCGCTGTCAGCACAGAGCCTGATGAAGAGCTCCAGCTCATGAGCCACAAGACTATCACCTGAGCTGATGTTGGACACTTAACTGACTAAGCCACCCAGGTGCCCCAGCTTCTGTGTTTTGAAGAAAAGAAACAATTTGGTTTTTTACTTGTCTCTCAATAGGAGAGAGGTTCCTGCCCTTTGATAAGACTAAGAAGTAGGGTAATCCATTTGTGAATTGGCTCTCTGGGGCATAGAGGAGGAAGCTGGGAGGGCTCCTCTGCCCCTTTAGCACATGAGTGTGGCTAGTGTAACTGGCTCACTTGATGTCACCCTGGATAGTGTAGTGAGCAGGTCATGACAAGTTGAGGGGTAGCTAGCATAACAATTATGATAATAACCAGTATGCATCATACTGTACAGTATATACCAGCTGTGGGCTGAGCATTTTACACACCATCCCATTTAATCTTCTTTTTAAAAAAGTTTATTTATTGATTTTGAGAGAAATAGAGCAGTAGGGGCAGGGAGGGAGGGAGAGAGAGAGAATCCCAAGCAGGCTCCACACTGTCAGCACAAAGCCTAATGCAGGGCTTGAACTCACAAACTGTGAGATCATGACTTGGGCTGAAATCAAGAGTCAGATGCTCAGCCAACTGAGCCGCCCAGTTGCACCTTCCCCCATTTACTTCTCTTCACAGTGCTGTGAGGAAGGTACTAAAATTGTTTTCACAGATGAGGAGACTACTTACTAAGGTTCAGAGAAGTTAAATAATTTGTCCAAAGGCACATAGCTTGGGAGTGGTGGAACTGGAATTTGAATCCAGAGATTCAAATGGGCTCCAGAGACTGTTCTCATAACAGTGGGCTCTCCTGTGCAGATACAGGCCTGGTAGCTGAAAGGGAGGGGCAAGAATCAGAGTATACCAGGCCCTGGGTTTTGGATCTCTCTCGGTTGGATAACAAGAGACTCATTCTGCTGTCTTAGTCTTCTCATCTGTAAATGGGGGTAATACCTACAAGATCAAGTTAAGTAAAGTGCCAGTACAGTATTCCAGACTCAGTGGGTGCTCGGTGTATGGTTGGGGAGGCCCCTTCCCTTTCTCCTTCCTTTAAAATTTGCCTTGGCCTCCCTTCCCATAAGTAGAGGGATGGACAAAATGATTTTCTTAACTATAACTGCTCTAAAATCCCTGGTTCTCTTGGCTCCTGCTGGATTTCAGGATTCCAATCCCTCTCTACTGTGCTTTTCATTGGGAGAACTTTAAATGATTTTATAAAAACTGCAAATGTACAATGTAATTGAGTCTTCTGTTTTATTACCCTGAGCTGCCTGGACCTTGCCTGGCCTCCTCCTCACTCACAGAGCCGCCAGAATAAAGTTGGAAGTGTTTGTGCTGGTAATATATAGGACTTAATTAACCTGGCCTTTTATAGCATTTCCAATGGAGGGTTGGAACGAACTTTGAGGCAGCTTGAGAAAAGGGAAGGGGGGGTACCTGGGGTGGGAATGTGTATGTATGTATGTACAACATTCGATGTTGTTTTCTTTCCCCTCCTGTTCTTTTCTCTAGTACTTTAATCAGCATTTAATGACCCAGTCAAAAATTCATCATTCAGTCCCAGGCACTGGTGGGAAGGGCTAGGGGGGAAGTGTGTCTTCTTCCCTGGTCTACAGTAGGCCATGGAGTGGTCAGTGAGTCCAAACGTATCAACTTCATTCCTAGAGTCTTCCAGCAGAGGCTAATCCTACTCGTCTCAGGTAGGAGACAGTGAATGGACATTAATAAATAGACTCTGGGTTGGTTAATACCGTTCCCCACTTAACTGCAGACAAACCTCAGAAGACTGCATGGGGTCATGTTCCCATTCCTGGGAGCCAAGCTGAGTTCATCTCCTATTCTGTCTATCCCTTCTTCCCTCTACTCCCGAATATCCCCTCTCCTTTCCCCTCCCTGCATGAAGCCATGCCTGAACTGGACACCCTTCTAAATCAGCCCAGGAAAAAGTGACTCAACTCAGATCCACTCTGGCTACAGGGCTATAATTGCCAAAGTACCTTGCAGCCATTATTTTAGGGAGACTTCCAAGTGAGGGCAGTCAGGGTAAATGCCTCTCACCAGCTGCCTATTCAAACGATCGCTCCCCATGCCATGTCTCATAAATCCTACCCCGACACTGCCGAGTGGTTACATCATCTCTAAACCTCATGCAACAATTCGATTTGGAAATAAAAAGGCAGGTGTTAATTGACTCACTCCCTCTGCCCCTTTGTGGTGCCCGTGACCCTCGATAGCTTTTAACCTCACAGTTAATAAAAGTTTGGGGCTCAGCCCTAGCACGGTTCTTCATTCCTTCTTTCATAACGTCAGCAAATTCTTAGTGAGAAACTGTAATATAAGTCATTGGCCAGTCCCTTAGGTGAGTGTTAGGTGGCCAAAGATGAGCAAGAAGCATTTTGTACCTAAGGAAAGCTTCCAGAGGATGATCACACATTATGCAGATTTGGGAAGCAGGTGCCTTGAGTCCCCAGAGGAGGCCTGGGTGGAGCAACCATTTTAGAAGAGTCTCTACCTTTCGAGTTGAGTGCTCTTGAGTTTGCCTGCCTTGCATCTGTTCCTCGTCTCAGAGTACCCAGATTCTCCAGAGAATTCATATCTCTTTCTATAAGTATACATAATTTCAAATGGGGTTGGATATCTGGGGTGCCCAGGGATCAGCCCATGACTAGAACTAGTCAGTCAGAGCAGGTCAGCCCCCTGGCCATGGGGATTAGATCAGTGATGGGCATGGAACTGAAGCTGGGCTAATGAACACGATTGCTTCAACTACTGGGGAGAGGAAGCTCTTTTTTCCACTGGGGTTGGCCAGAAGTAGGCCGGGGCTGTTTGCAGCTCTCTTGCCCTCACTCCAGAGCTGCTTCCTGAGCCATAGAGTGAAGCTGGCACTTCACTTCTTCCTTCAGGAGAGACTTTGGCTTCAGATCATGCTGTCTCCTGCACCACTACGAACAGCTCTTGTTCTTTCTGTGTATGTATTATCCCAGGTCCAAGTGATCCTCTGTTCACCTTCAATTAGTCTGTGTCAGGGAAGCATTTCGAGGAAAAGCAGAGCTGCAAGATGGAAAGAGAAAGATTGTTGAGGATGTTGGGTAACTGGATCCAGCCCTGCTTAAGTCCTGAACCCCTGAATTTTCGTTTAAGTGGGCTAATGAACAGCTTGAGTTTTCCCCTCTGTTTACATTTGCAAGAGTAAGTTTCCTTAGAATTTCTGTTGCTGATCCAGTCCCCAAGTCCCTAGCTGTCTAGGTATAGTGACCAGTTGGAAGTCACCCTTCCCTTCCCACAACTCAACAGTGGGCCAAGGAGACATGGGCTCCTTTCCTCTTTCTCATTTGTGATAGAGTTAGGCCCTGGCAAGAGAGATGCCTAGAGCATGTAATTTCAGTGGTAGTTGTTTATAAGGTCTGTGCTAGTGTGATTCTGAGAGTGAATGCCTCCTTAAATTTGTGCCCTAGACTCCTCTTGTCACACCCTAGTCCAGGCCTGTTCAGGTTGTTGGGCATCCATCCCTATGTGTCTCCAGGTCCAGTCTGAAGAATTCATAGTAGATTACTGCTGTCTTTCTTTCCCCAGAGAGGGCTTGACCCATTCTCTGGGCCTTGGAGGATAGTGTTCTATAAAGGGCTGCTCTGGGGGATTTAAGCAGGTCAAACCAGAGCAGAACTAAACACAACTCATTCCAGCTCATGTATCCTTCAACAGGGCAATCAACCTATAGCATCCGTGTTTGGCACAGATCAATCAAAGGAGAATCTTCAAATTAGGGTGAGTTCAGAATTATTGGGAACACCAGATTTACTTTTATTTTATTTTATTTGTGTTCTTCCATAATTTAACTTATCTTAGGATGAGATAGTATTTTTTTTCTTGGCACAGACTAGTTGAGTATAGACTAGTGGCCCATCAGCCACTTGGACCTGAGGGGACTCTGCCTAAGATAATACACACATGAGAACCAAGAGCTGCTCACTGTGGTGCAGGAATTAACAAGGTCTGCAGCCAGAGACCCTCCCTTGATCACACCAACTGGCTGCATATCCTTCAACATAGCTCTTTACTCCTCTGACCTTTGTTACCTTGGATTTAGAGGGGCAGACCACATAGGATGAGCTCTGGAGGCACAGAGATCTGCTTATAGTCCCAGCTCTTGCTCACTTGGACAAGCCTCACTCTGAGACTTGTTTCCTCATTATTATTCCTCAGTGGGAATCATAAAGGTACTTCTCTCTTAGGATCGTTTTAAGATCCAATGAGATAATGAAGTGCTCAGCACAAGGCCTAATATAATTTCTCAATTATTATTGGTGTTAATATTTATTCTATAAAACAAGAAGGCATATTAGAAGATCAAAAGTACTGTCAAGTATCAAAGTGCTAATATTAGATCTAGTCCCACTCCTCTGAGGATAATCACTGTTTTCAGGGCATTCCAAAGCCAGTGTGAACTGACCACTTACTATGAGCTCACTGGGGAAAGAGCCAAGCTTTACCTTTTCAGTTTTAAGAGGTCCTCACCACCTCCAGCCACAGCAATATCACCACCAAGATTCCTCTTAGACAGTGGTATGCACTCTCTTTCTCTTTTTCTCAGTGGATGCCTTTTCTATTTCTTAGAAATCTTATAAGGAAACATCAGATATGCCACTGAGGTGACCCTTTAACCTCATACCTCCTGACTGATGATTTCTTTTCATATGCATGTCCTTTCCCTTGGACCATCAGTATGTTAAAGGCAGGGACAGGTCCTGAACTTCTTTGTGCCCCCATAAATGTAGGTACAGGACAAGTCCTTAGACATCAGTATTTGGCTGTGAGACCCTGCCGAGCATGGTCCTGTGTGCCTGGATCTGGGCTGGAAAATAGAGGACACTATGGAGTTTCTTGGGAATGAAGAGGGCCTCTGATTGCCGAAGGCATCACATACTCTTTTTGGGACCACTGGAATAATCAGAGTTTTTTTCTGAAGTAGCAGCAATCAGCAAAACCTGGTGCGGGGCGGGGCGGGGGGGGCGGTGGAGTGAGGCTCAATTACCCAAAGCCCTTCCCAAAGCCACAGCCACCCTGGGTAGCCTGCTTGGTTTCCCCGCCAGCCACAGAACTGCAACTGAACAGTGTTGGCCTCTTAATAAAAACAGCACCAATGCCAAGTCCTAACTCCACGGGAGAAATAGCCCTGTGCCCCTCGATCCCATTAACATTTCACACCTTAATGTGGCCATATTTTTGGAAAGCCAATATAAGCTGAATAGCTTATTGGTATGCAGCTCCAGGTGGGGGTGGGGACTCCAGGGAAGGGGGGCACTCTGCAAAGGGGATATAATTAAGCCTCAGAATGTTCGATACATGCCCCAAAAGGAGGGCATTTGGGGGTATGAGAGCAAGAGCGATGGCCTTGTCCAGGAGGTTTGTGTGCATGAAAGCTTGACCGTTGCTGGGAAGTCCCAATGCGTCTCCCACCCTTGCTTACCCCAAGCCCCCACCCTAGCCACCCTAGCCACTCTAGCCACCCACTCACCCTTTGGGTTCCTAACTTTGCATTTCCCAAGCAGACCCTATCGGCAGCTCTTCTCCGATAAAATACATCATCATTTGCTCCATTAGAAAATAAATGTATGGCTATATTATGGGATTTGCATTCCATTACCTTGGTTTGCATGCCATAAAACATTTATTACACCCTTGGGCTAAAGTCTTAATAATGACTGGGTGCGAGGCACTAATGTGGTGCTGGTCTTGCTCGGGAACCAGAGATTAATGCCTTTTGATGTCACCCAGCTAATAGTCGTGCTCACCAATTTGTCCCATCAGAAGACATTAGAGTCAGGCCCTGTGTGGGGGTGGGGGACCACTGCTCAGCTTCAGATGGGAGATGGGGCTCCCTGCCCCCTTACCTGGTCTTGTTTAAAATGACCAGAATGAAATCTTGAAGACCTTCCTCTTCCATCCCCACCCTACCCCCACCCTTAGCCTTGGGCAGGTTACACCCCTGGGCGTGATGAAGCTACAACAGAGGTTTATCGGGCTGCTTTCTTGCCAGAGGGTAGCAACAGCAATAAGAGTGCATGAAAATGCGCGCGCGCAAACACACACACACACACACACACACACACACACACACACACACACACACACTCCTCCCTTCTCTGTCAAGGAATTTGCTAGGCCTGCCCCATTCAGCTTGTCATGGCAGCCCAGCAGCTCTTAGGAGGCTCAGGTCCATCTTCTCTCCACAGTGAGGCCCATTTACAGCCTCTGGCAGGCAGAACAGGCCCTTTGGGGATGGTATTGTGGGTCCTTTGTCTCCTCTGCTGCCTTAGTTGGAGCAGAGCTAGGGCCAGCCAAGCCTTGGGTGATGTACTGGTTTGTGGGCTTTTTGATTTTCTTTTTTTTTTTTCTTAAATAGTTTATTGTCAAGTTGGTTTCCATATAACACCCAGTGCTTATCCCAACAAGTGCCCTCCTCCATGCCCATCACCCCCCTTCTCCTCTCCCCCACCCCCATCAGCCCTCAGTTTGTTCTCAGCATTCAAGAGTCTCTCAGGGTTTTTTGATTTTCTATGGGGCATCCCTCCTCTCAAGAGACCAAGCCATAAGGCCAGAGATGCCTCTCACCTCTTTTGCGCAAAGCCTTACCTGGGACGTGACAGTCTTGTCTGCTCAGAAGCCAAGGCTCTCTCTTTATTCTGTGTAGAGTCCCCTCGGAGATTAAAAAAGAAACAGAAAAAGTCCAAGCTCCACCCATGTTTGAAAATCAAAATTTCTGGGGCCTGGACATCTGTATTTAAAAAATCTGATTCTTGGGTGACGCTGATATGTAGTCAGCCTTAGGTTGGAACTTGTTAGGGCACCAAAGAAAGTTAAGCCTTGGGATCTGTATCCTGGCAGCTTCTGTACCACAGGGAAGGCCAGATAAAGATCAAGATCACTGGTTACAGAGCAGTTCAGGCAGTGAGGAAGCTGCAAAGAAGCCCAGGGTATGTACGATTTACAAAGCCCATCAGTGGGAACTCCACAGGGGAGCTCTAATTCCTATCTGAGGTTCCCAGTGTTCCTGCTCATTCTTCTCTGGGTCAAACTGCTCTAGAAGCAGGCTTGCTTATGGTCTCTTCCTTGTTCATGGCACTGCTGGAAACTCTGAGTTTGTAGGAGGGGGGGGTCCCTAGAATGACTAGGGACCCGAGGACCCAGTGCAAGGTGAATAGGGGGACACCTCCTCTATCCTATAATAATGTATCTTACTGTAATAACAAAATGCGTGGTGAACTGTATTACTAAGCCTTATTTAGATCAGAAGGGAACACAGATGATGTTTAATGAGATTGATGACTTAAAACTGAGGCCAAATAGTAATCATGTGGATTTATTTTTTTCATATTATATTTTTTTTAATTTTACTTCCAGTATAGTTAACATATAATGTTATATTAGTTTCATGTGTACAATATAGCTATTCAACAACTCTATACGTGCTCCTCATAAGTGTATTCTTAATCCCCTTCCCCACCCCTCTCCCCTCTGGTAACTATCAGTTTATTCTCTATAGTTAAGAGTCTGTTTCTTGGTTTGTCTCTCTCTCTCTCTCTCTCTCTCTTTTCCCCCCGTTTCATTTCTTAAATTCACATATGAGTGAAATCATATGGTGTTTGTCTTTCTCTGATTTATTTTGCTTAGCATTATACTCTCTAGCTCCATCCACATCATTGCAAATGGCAAGATATCATTATTTTTAAATAGTGAATAATATTCCATTGTATATATATCACATCGTCTTTATCCATTCATCTATCAATGGACACTTGGGCTGCTTCCATAATTTGGCTATTGTAAGTGATGCTGCCATAAATGTGGATTTACTTTAACCAAGGACAAGTTAGTGAGATTCTTTCTCACTGGAACCTCCTGGCATGGTGGGCCACTGGGCACCATGTTACTATCAGTGTGGAAACAAGGCTAGCTGACTCAAATCCAGGCCTTTAGACTTCTAGGCCAGTGCTGTCTGCCCACCTTGTGACCACTCTCCTACCTCACCATAGACAGAGTGGATTCAGGCCTTCTTCTGATTTCCTCTTCTACCTGAGAGACCAAACCATCATCCTTCCTAGCTGTAGGAAGGCAGCAGCCTTCACTCTTTGCCCCAATACTATGTGTCCCACTAGTATCACTAGAGCAGTCTGTTGAAGTCACCACTTTAAGTCATTCCCTACTCAGGAGGCCACATGGCTCCCAGCAGCCCATTGATTAAATCCCTTCCCTTCTGGGACTAGTCCTACCTTATACACAATCTCAAGTGCTGGGGCCCTGAAAGCAATAAGTCCTAGTTCTTGCTCTGTAGGAGATTCTAATTTATATGTAGAGAAGAGCACTCTATAAAGGTATTATGGGGATACAGGAAGTACAGATGAAACACCATGGGAGCATGTTGCTTCTTACCATGCACAAGCAGGACAGCTGGTGAATGACGTGGCACCTAAGGTCAGAGATGGGGGAGAAGGTAGGATGGGCAACAGGGTTGGCCAAGAAGAAGAATGATGGGAGCAAGTGTATGGAGTGGGGAATGCTTCGAGAATGGGAGAGTGTGAGAAGAAAGATTACTATGAAAAGATAAGGTCAGAGCAAGAAGCACTGTCAATGTGGGGCTCAATTCTGAATGTAGGGGAGAGAAAGGTCTTTGTACCACAGTGCTGGGAAGGTTCTCTGCCTGAATTGGAGCTGCTGAGCAGGGAGCTCAGGTGGATACCTCTGCTGGCCCAGGAATGAGCGCATAAGGGCTGGACTGGGGCAGGAGTGGGAAGGAAAAGATGGATGAAGAGGGCAATAGAGAGGAGTTGAGCAGAAGCTGAGGACCACCTGCTGTGGAAGAGGCTGTAGCCACACGTGGCTCTGAGAGAGGGGTTCTCAATGGGGGCAGTGCTGCCCAGAGGCTAATTTGGACATTGATGGGAGTATTTTGTTGTGACGGTGCTGGCATCAAGCGTGTGTATGGGGTGGGGGAAGGGGTGCTATCTGCATACTACAGTCTGCAGGACAGTCCCATGCAATGATGAGGAGTCCCACATCCCATGCAACTTTTGAAAATTGCAAGTAATTTGCTGTGTACTCTACAACCCAAGGAGATACCATTCATTTATGTGATGAAGTAAATGGCTGTGCAGTGCCCAATCTGCACAACCATAAGGGAAGTCCAAGGCTTGACCATGATCCTGGTAGAAAAATCTATTTGCAATGAACCGAGTCTAAACTGTGTTCAGTTTTATCTACAGGCACGGAGCACTTTTGCATAGTTTTAATATATACTGAATTTTATAGGAATGCAGCTTTTATAATGTTAAGGGAGAAATTATCCTCTGTTCTGTACAGAACTTTATCAAGAGTTGTTCACCATTTCAGAAACTGCCCTTCAGGTGGGCACATCAGTCAGGGCCCTTAATTCTCCAGCATATCCCCTGCAGCAGTAGGTACTGAAAGCTGTCCCATCATGTGGTTTTTACGTTTGGGTGCAAGTATTTGACTTCTTCATGGTTGCTGAGTATTTACATATTGAAATATATATTATTTTGTTATAACTTACTTTCCTTTGATTTTTCCTTTATGTAACAGTTGGGTCAATATATTGATTTTTTAAAAAGTATGTGGATGGGTTGGTTATACCATTATCTTTGGCTTACATCGTGGGATAGTAAATGGGGCATGACAAACCTGGTAATAAAGGAAGCTGTGGGGTCTGATGGACCAAGAACTGTGGTTTTGAGAATTCTAGCCTCAACAGCTTCTCCGGGAAGCCTCATTTGGCTGCTTTAACCCCACGACCTCATCTGAAAACTTCTTTTTTTTTTTTTTTTAAATATTTTTATTTATTTCTAGGGGAGAGAGAGAGAGCGTGAGCAGGGGAGGGTCAGAGAGAGAGAGGGAAACGCAGACTCTGAAACAGGCTCCAGCCTCTGAGCTGGCAGTCAGCACAGATCCCGACGCGAGGCTCGAACCCACGAACCGCGAGATCATGACCTAAGCGAAAGCCGGACACTTAACCGACTAAGCCACCCAGGTGCCCCAAAACTTCTTTTTTTTAAATGTTTATTTAGTTGTTTTTGAGAGAGAGAGAGAGAAAGAGAAAGAGAGAGCACACAAGTGGGGGAGGGCAGAGAGGGAGGGAGACAGAGAATCTCAAGCAGGCTTGGATTCGAAGCAGGCTTTGTATATCGGTGCAGAGCCAGATGTGGGGCTGATACTCAGAACTGTGAGACCGTGAAGCCAAAATCAAGAATCAGTCACTTAACCGACTGAGCCACCCAGGCACCCATCATCCAAAGACTTCTTTTCTTCCTTCCTTAAATGAAGCCCTCTGTTATACCTCTTTTCCACTCATTTTTCCATGATCATCTCACAGACAGTTTTATCAGTTGTGTCCCAATAAACACATAAGCTCCCAAAGACAGCCTTGAGGTGATCGCCTTTTATGGCCCTGAGCAGGCCCTGAAGGAAAGGGCAGGAACTTGGCTCACTGACCTGAACTGCACAAGTCAGGTGGTGACAAGGCTCCTGTGGGTAAACAGGAGAGAAGGGCACACTCAGCAAAGTAATGTAAAATCCAGAACACTCCATCCCTCAGCTTGACAGACCTGGGGCGAAATGGAGACACTCCAGACTGTAGAACAGAAATGTGAAAATAGGTCTCATTCAAAGAAAATTAGTGGGAAACTGCTGAAAAATCAAATCAGCCACACAAATTCTGGAACTGTTGAAAAACAACTTATTGGAAGTCCAGTGTTGAGGACTGAAAAATAAAACAAACCTCCAATGTGAAGAGATGGCAGTTTCGAAGGGACTTCTGTGGGCAAAGAGGCATCCTTTGTAAATGGAAAGACTGGCTAAGCATGGAGATAGAGTTTAGATACATTAATGGACGCTAGTGTCATAATGGGTGATTACGGGGATCTTGGCTCTTCTGGAGGTAAGTGCTAGAGACATATGGAGGACCACACATTCCTGTTGTGGGGCCTTGTGTCCTTATCTGAGGCACACAACGAGCTTGGGCCCCAGAAGGCAGGAGGCAATGCTGGGGTCTCCAGTTATCTCTAGAGATCCCCTAGATGGATGCAATAACCCACTTCTTTAAAAAATTTAAAGAGAGGGAAAAAGAAAGAGGTTAGGTTAGATATCCTCAGCGTTTTTGGAAAGAAAAACACTTTTAGTGTTGTGTATCTCAGTCCAGGGGAAGCGTAAAACAAAAGTTAGTGGTGATGTAGTGGGTGTCACAATTCCTCAGGTAGTTGACCTCATCATTGGGGTTCCAGGCCTCAGATGCCCGAGTTCATATCCTAGTTCCATCACTGAGTAGCTGGGTGACCTTAGGTAAGTAACTTAGTCTCTCTGTTCTTTAGTATTCTCCCTTCTAAAATGGGCATAATGGTATTTCACTGGACTGTGAAAATTAAAGGAGTTAATGTGGTATAGGAAAGTTCTTAGAAGTGTATGACATATGTAAGTGCTCAATATATGTGTGTAAAAGTTGTCATTCTTACTCTTGAGAAAAGGTCCAAGTTTTATTAGCTCCCACCCCCTCCCTACTGATTAACCAATGAAGGAAGCCTTTGGGAACATAAAGGAGGAGCCGGAAGGGGTGTGTATGTGCCCCCTCATCTCTCCAGAGAAGCCAGGCCATGGAGGTCAAGTGCCTTGGTCCTGGTTCTAAATCTGCTGTTCAGAGTAAAGTACATGAGAAGTACAGACTAGTCCCTTGGCCCCAAAGATCCAGCTAGGTAGAGGACAAGGGTGACCGTGTCACTATGAGATCTGTGGCCCCCAAAACCTTTTGATTGGCGAACATGGTGCCTGGGAAGGATACTTTCTCAGTTTTATGTCTTACATGTATATCATTGCTTGGTAGCAATCCTACCGAGAAGGACTCTGAACCCTGGATGTAGGGGAAGGGTGCCAAGATGCCTGGAGGAAATGAAACCCAGTCAGTTCACAAAAGCCTGGCCTGAGAGAGCCTGAGTTCCCCAGGAGTGTTACCCTGCTTACCCTCTCTGTCTGTTTCTCCCATGTAAATGCCTTAGAAGGATATCTAAGGGATGCTGGTTGGGGGCCATCGTAGGGCTTTAGAGCTGGAGGTTACAGCAGAAGCTGTCAGTATCCACCCTCTCCCCTTGCCCTTACCATGTCTGTGCTCCAAGCTTGACTTCCACCTGCCAGCATCTGCCTCGCATTGCCAGTTTTCTCCAGGCCCTGGTGTGTCTTTACTTAACAAATGGGAAGCAGTGCTCCACTAATGACCAACAGGATCATTGTGTAAGTATCCTAGGTCCCTTTGGAAGGGATAGCTCTGAGATGTATGCTTTAGATTGTCTTCCAGAGTTCCCCAATGCGAGTGAGTTCCAGGTACACACAGGGCTAATTTGCTTAACAACATACCCCTTAAGGGTTTCCTTCCCTTTGCCGATTCACTTCCCCACTTCTGGGTTCACTTCCCAAATAAACTACCTGCCCAAAGCCTCATCTCAGGGTTGCTTCCACCATACTAAGGCGGAGGCTACTGGCTGAATTACTTGGTGTTACCGAAGCAAGATAATTGTTAGAACACACGTGCCCGTGTGTACAGGGTGTATAAGTGCCCACCATGCAGGGCCTACACGCGGCTCAGAAAGATTCAGAACATTTGCATCATTAGGAAGGAGCTCCCTCCACCAGCTTAGGAAATGATCATCCCTCCATCTCCCACATTGGGAATCCTGTTGGAGGTAAAAACCCTGTGAAGAGACCCCCCTCTGGCTTTTCTCTCACTAGCCGTCTGTTCCTAATAACCCCACCCATGCACCCGAGCCTCCCTGACTTGATTTTGCAGGACGCTGTCACTTGAAATTAATTGCAGCTAATTAAAAATGATCCGGTTAGGACAGTCGCACAATGGTGCTCCAGAGACCGCTTCATTCCCAAAGGTTTGGTGGCGTTTGTGGCTGCCGCAGCCCCAGTCGGCCGGACGGGGCCATACATCATCATGTCATTTTACATTGTTATTTCTCTGAAAGCAGCAATTTAAAAGAGTCTCAGATGAACCTTGAGCAACAAAAAGAAAAATGTTACTGTCCAAGATCTGTAAAATATAACATATAGGCTCAAAGAAGCCACTTGACATGAAAAGAGGCCTTAAGTTTGTGCTGCTATTTACATGTAATATATAATGTTGTAGTAGAAGGACCCACAAAGCAGGTAGTGGCGGTGGAGCATCGATCCTCAGCTTCTTTGTTCAAACTGGGTCACCTACTGTTCCCGGTTATTATTTTATCACAGCCATTCCTCATGTAAGGTGACAGGACAGCATCTACCCCGCTGGGATCTAGGAACAGCCACCCCTTCCTCCTCATTTAGTGGAAGACCTAGGGTCCTTCCTGACCCAGACTCTGGAGGCATTGCAAATCCCAAGGGGGCCCTGCCAGTTTCCGTGTGGATCCCAGACTTGGTGGTCCTGTTAGGACAAGAGGCACTTCTCGGGTTTGGGAAAGGCCTGGTAAACTGGAAGGTGAGGTAATGAGCCATGCCAAGCGGCCTGTATACCTCCATTTCTCCATACCTCATTTCAAGGGAGCCCAGGCAGCTCGAGTAAAATTTCCAATGAATTTTGACCCTACGTCCTTGAGCTACAAGTCTTTCTTATCAGGCCGCCTGCTGCTCCACCTCACTTCTGTCGCCTTCATGTTGCCCTCCAAATCTCCGCACATGAACAGGGCAGCGGAGATTTGGCATGTGCATGGAAAGGGATGTGTCAGAAATGCATCTTCCAAAATTATTTTTCTAATGCTCTGGCTTTTCCTGAAAGTAAAAAAAAAAAAAAGAGGTGACTTTAAAGGGTACCAACAACAAAAAAGAAACCTCTGCAAAGCAGAAAAGGAAATGTTCAAAAATTAGAAATCACGGGCGCCTGGGTGGCTTAGTCGGTTAAGCGTCAACTTTCGCTTAGGTCATGATCTCGCGGTTCGTGGGTTCGAGCCCCGCGTCGGGCTCTGTGCTGACTGCCAGCTCAGAGCCTGGAGCCTGTTTCAGTCTGTGACTCCCTCTCTCTCTGACCCTCCCCTGCTCACGCTGTCTCTCTCTCTCCTAGAAATAAATAAAACATTTAAAAAAACAAAAATTAGAAATCAAGCTCTTTAAAGGCCCAGGAGAAATAGAAAAGACTACATAGATAAGATGAAAAGAGAAAAATTAGCAAGCAGGTTTGCTCAAAAATGTATGTGATTACTCAAATTTGGTTCTGGGCTTCCCAGAGGCCAAAGCAAGAAAGGAAAATAAGCAAAGTGATTAATTACAAATATCACGTGGTCCTTAAAGAAAAAGCAGACCAGCTCCTTAGAAGAAATAGCTTTTTTTTTTTGGCATGGACTTCTTGTGGGTTGTGCAGTAGTCTACATCTTCCATAGCATCCTCACTGTTAAGGCAGGGCGAGGCTCGTGAAGACACCTGCATTGGAAATCAGGGCCTTGAACTGGTGAAGGCACCTCTTTGGGAGATCCAGGAGGTGTGGATCAAATGTGCAATCCACCAAGGAATGGCTTCATTCAGGAATAACACCCAGATACTGGACGTACTCAAGGATGAACTCCAATCTCATCTCCAGATTCCTCTGCCTTTGTTAGAGACTGAGCCACACACAGTTTGAGGCTCTTGTTTCCAACCAAGATGTGGAATGCAGGTGTTGCATGTGCCTGAGAAATAGATCTTGATATATAAATCACAGCACATCTGTGTAGTGGGACACTGTGTAGCCACCAACAGGAACAAGGAGATGACACATGCCTGTTAGAAAAAGTTGCATAAGACACATTATTAGGTGAGAAAAGCAGGTTGCACCACAGCAGGTAGTGTGGTATTGTATGATTCCATTCATAAAAATGAAATAATCAGGGACACCTGGGTGGCTCAGTCGGTTAAGCGTCCGACTTCAGCTCAGGTCATGATCTCACTGTTTCTGAGTTTGAGCCCCATGTCAGACTCTGTGCTGACAGCTCAGAGCCTGTTGCCAGTTTGGGATTCTGTGTCTCCCTCTCTCCCTGCGCCTCCTCTGCTCTGTCTCTCAAAAATAAATAAATATTTTAAAAGATGAAATAATCAAACAATATATGGACATAGAAACTTTCTGGAAGGATACATAAAAAATTGGTGACAGTATGTCATGTTGGGGGAGAGGGAATTTTATAGTTTAGCTAAACCCTCCCTACTATAATTGTTTATTACTTTTGGATTTAAAAAATAATTTAGGGACACCTGGGTGGCTCGGTCAGTTAAGCGTCTGACTTCAGCTCAGGTCATGGTCTCACAGGTGGTGAGTTCGAGCCCTGCATCAGGCTCTGTGCGGACAGCCCAGAGCCTGGAGCCTGCTTCCAATTCTGTGTCTCCCTCTCTCTACCCCTTCCCTGCTCATGTTCTGTCTGTCTCTCAAAAATAAATAAACATTAAAACATTTTTCTTTAAATAATTAAAAAAAGTGAATCAAGAAACCATGCAGTTTTGTTAGGAAGAATGAAGCAGATCAGTTTTACTGACAAAAGTAAAGAAAGGGAAAATGTGGATAAATATAAATCAAATGCCTAAGAGGGGCTGCCTTTAGAAGGTAAGATTACAGCAGACTTTCACTTTCAGGTTGATCATTTTTGCAACATTTTTATAACAAGTAGGTATTTCTTTTATAATAATAATTAAAAAACAACATTTTAAGTCAATCTAGGGGACTGTCCAGTTGACTGCCTTTTATGAAAATTAAGAGGCCTAATCAAGACTTTATCCAAATGAATGGCCACCCTCCCTCTGTTGGGCAGTGGGCCAGAAAAGAATCTGCAAGCAAAACAAGCATTTTTCTTGAGGAAGCAGTTGGCTATCTATTCTGGCACACAAATGAATGAATGATCTTGACATTAACATTCTGGCCTCACAGAGCACTCACTGATGCTTGCCTGGGAAGGTGCCTGTAGCACAGTCCAGGGACCACTGTGCTTCTGAAAAAAGCACATTTAAAAATTGCTGTTGTTTCATGGTATGATAATATGTTTGAAGTATTAGTTTTTAACAATTCTGGCTATTTCCTTCTCTTTGTCTCTCCCCACCCCACTTCTCCCTCTGAGCTGGCCTGTTCTATGCTGGGGGTCTCAGGGAAGGGATGGGACAGCTGAAAGAGACAAAGGCTCGTCCTGGCTCTTGGCTTTCAGAAGCTTAGGGAAAAGGACCCAGGAAAAGAACAGATAGTGATCAGAGAGAATATCCCACTTCGGGGATTAGAAAATGGGCGAGTGGGAGGGTCAGAGGTGGGTATGGTGAGAGGATTGGGGCCAGCTTTGGAGGAGCTGAGGCGGCATCCAGAGAACTCTAAGCTTCCACTTGGAGAAGCTGAATCTGCAGCCCTGGTCCGCAGCCTCCATCTAAGGGCTGGGATGTGGATCAAGAAAGGCCTGGGGCTCTGCACAGCTTCAGGAAGGTGCTACCTCCCTCTACTCTCTCTTTGCACCTGCCTAGGTCTTTTATCGCATCACCAAACATCTTTTCCAGCTCCTCAGTCTGGATGGCTGGGCACCACTGTTCTTCTGGATTAATTGTCCTTGATTTGACACCCAGAGACAGACTGACTTCTTCCTCAGTTCTCTACCGTTTGTATCCGGGGCCCACTTCCATTGGCCCCGCTTGGATCACGTGTCCATCCTGTGTCTCCAGGAGCCTCTGCACCAATCTGCTGTTCTTGGGGGCTCAAGTGTCTGCTGCAACCACATTTGAGGCCAATTTTCCACTCACCCCCTCCCTGTTTTCCTGGTTTCCTTACAGGTCTATCTCCTGAGAGCACTCCCTAGTAAATCTTCTGCATGCAACTCTCCATGCCCTCAGTGTCTATTTCCAATCTAAGACACTCACTTTGCAGACTCTGGGTATATACAGCATATCTGGAGTCAGCACTAAGGGCTGTGGTTGCTCACCTGTCTGGAAAGTGCTGCCCTGGAGAGCAATTGGAGCTACAGATGCCATTCCCAACACCAGACACTGTGAGGAAAGAGCACTGGAAAGAAACTTGGGAAGCCCTGGGTTCTGCCACTAGTGAGCCGTGTGACTGGGCAAACCTATTAACGTCTCTGACTCACAAAGTTCTCAAATGCAGATTGAGGAATTTCCTGCCTAACAAGTTTAGTTAAAAGTTCACAAAGACGGGGGCGCCTGGATGGCTCACTCAATTAAGTGAAGGACTCTCGGTTTTGACTCAGGTCATGATCTCAGTTACGTGAGATCAAGCCCCGTGTCAGGCTCTGTGTGGCAGGTGTGGAGCCTGCTTGAGATTCTCTCTCTCCTTCTCTCTCTGCCCCTCCCATGCTTGTGCTGTCTCTGTTTCTCTCAGAATAAATAAATAAACTAAAAAAACCCAAACAAACGCCAAAGTTCACAAAGAGGATCTAAGCAAATGGGCCTTAAGCAGTGTTTGGCACAAAGAAGTATTATACATGTGTAAGACAGTTTTGGTTTTCAGAGCTTCCTGCCCCTCATCATCTTCCTACCTCTCTCTATCACACACCCTTTCTACCCTTTCATACCAGGCTTGATGAGGCCATCAGCAGAAGGGCCATGTGACCTGCATCCCCCCAACCCCCAACCAGGAAAGTAGTTTGTGAACTCATATTGGTTTCTTTGGCTCTCCACAGGAACTTTGTACATGCTGAATTGTTAGTCACATTAAGTTCTATTAAAAGATAAGTCATATTATATTTTGTTTTCTGCTCAAAAGATTTCCCATCCCACTCAGGGCCTAACACTATGGCCCCTATTATCTTTTTGATCTTTTTCTACTACTCATCTTGTCTCATTTTCTCTAATCATATTGGTCTCCTAGCACCAGGCATACTCCTACCCCTGGCCCTTTGCACTTGCTGCTCCCTCTTTAGACATTCTTCCACCTGACTTACTCTCTCACATCTTCAGGTTCTTACACAAAGGTGAATGAAACATCCCCATCCTCATTCAAAAGAGCAAAACTCCTTCATCACTGTGTACCCCTCTCCACATTAGGACTTGTTACCATCTGACATGCCATGTATTTCATTAATTCACTACTTGTCTTACTCTTTTGAAATATAGACTCCATGAGGACAGGGATTTTTACCTGTTTTTTTCTCACCTGTATCCTATAATGGTATCTAGCATGAAATAGATGCTTGGTATATTTTGTTAAAGGAATGAGTGAACATATTTATATGCTTTACAGGCAGGTGAGACTAAACAGAGCAAATCCACTACTGAAACCAATGACAAATTGATGTCAGTCATGGAAAAGGAGGGACAAAAGGTCCCAAGCATGGCTAGAATTTCTGAAGTTTCTTCCAGGCCAAAGAAGCATGTAGGCTCTCCCCTGCCATCCCTGCCAGGCAGCTCCCTGAGGGCAGGAGCTGTCTCTTAGCTAAGTGTCCAGCTCAGTCCCTGGCAGGAACTCAACTGAGGTTTGCTGAATGTACCAAGGCACCAAGGTGCTGTGAGCCGAGGGGAAGTGGCCTGCACCTTTGGGCACCTTCAGATGCTGACATATTTATTTGTCTCTCACCTCAGCCCTTGGCATCCGCCAATGTTTCTCAGATTGTCTTCTCTAGAACCTCAGTGCTAATAGGTGTTAGGGATGCTAATAGGTGTTAAGTGGAAAATGGGTTCTGTTGTCAAACAAATTTGGAACATCCTGGATTAAACAAAGTTAAACAGGTTTCCTGACTTCCTGAAGAGCCTTTAATATGCAAATATGAATTATAAATCCAAGAGGGGGCTTATGTTTTGAAAAGTTTTCCAAACTGACCTGATCATGGAACTCATTTTTCAAGGAGAACAAGGATTTAACAGACTACGGTTTGGGAAACACTGGCATAAGCTCACACCAACAGAAATTGAAAGGACTTGGGATGAAATCTAGTGTAATACTTTCTCTTCACAGAGGAGGCAAGAGAGGGGAAGACCAGAGAGAAGGGATGGACTGCAGGAAACAGTATGTCAGAGCTGGGGCTTGGGCTGCAATCCAGTCAGCTCTCCCCTCTAGGACACTTGCTAATTTCAGTTTTGACCTCTGGGGTTCTGAACTCTGACCTGTCAGGCCTGCTTTGCTCATGTGTACTCTCAGGTTCATAGAAACTTAGAACAGGAAAGCCCTCAGAGATGTGAAGGTCCCATTCCTGACCTCACCTCCTATTTCTGGCCCCAGCTGCCTGCCAGGACCCACCTCTGGGCCTCTAACCCACCCCTGGGAGCCTAAAACTCCCCACCTCCACCCCCAGCCCCTTTGCCCCTCCTAGGATAGGTGTTCCTGCCCTGAAGCTCTGGTTTTCAATCTGTGGTCCCAGGACCAGCAACATCAGTACCTCAGGAGAAATGGCTAGAAATGCAAATTCTCTGGCCCTACCTCAGGCCTACTGAATAAGAATCTCAGGGTGGGGGCCAGCAATCTGTGTTTTAATAAGCCACCGGGTACTTTCAACTTATGCTAAAGTTTATGAACCACTGCTCTGAACCATGTTCACTCAGACCAAACCGCTGCAGGGAAAGGCCTGTCCTTGGCCGGCCTGGCCCCCAGAAAGCAGAGCACAGCCTCCAGAGCCCTGAGTAGGGATCCTGGAAAACTCCCGACACAAAATCTTTAGAGATTCTTATAGATCAGGTGGTTACAATCACTTGAACTTGGTGCCACCTACACCCTGAAGTTAATTTACACTGCATCATTTCATTAGTGGTCTAATCGATACATACAATTTTATAAAACAGACCTGGGCTGGGCAGTTTTCCAGGCTCCTGTCGTATCTATGGAATACCCTGACCCCCCACCTCTGAAACAAACCACAGTGGGAGGAGGTCTATGTGATGCACACTTTAGGGGATCTGGAAATGTCTGAGTCTTACCTCAGTGCACTTAAGTTGAGGTAGGGTCTTCTCAGTGCATCAAAATAAGTGCTTTAATTGAGTTGAATAGCTTGATTGTAGTATATTTTCCTCCAAAATCCTTCTGTTTTTTTGGATTTCTTATCCAGAGTGATATGGGCAGACTCATGGTGGCCTCTAGTTGCTGCATTGAATAATTCCCAGGAATGCCATTGTGCAATGCATGGCCAAAAGCATTGGTCCCCCCTCAACCCACCGCCCCCCAAGGAGGAGACTAACAGCCTCTTTCCCACCTGTCATCCCCTATTGACCCTACAGGTGGACAGGAAGGCCCTCAAATGTGCCCCTTGGAAGGTTGGCCGGGATAAGGTGGGTTGCTATCTGCCTGCCAGTGAGAAATGCAGGCCTGCAAAGTCTCCCTGTTGCATCTCCTGTCACGGTCCTGGCTCTCACTGCTTCTGTGCTCCTTGGCAAGGGTGTAGATAATTCGGGCACTCACTCACTCACTCACTCACTTACCTACCCACTCAGCCCGGGCGGCGGTGTCAGCTGCTCTGGCAGCCCTCCATCCATCCTTGTCATTCAGGGGCCTCTGCAAGTATGCCTGTCAATATAATGCACGGCCTGTTGAAGGGAAGTGACATTTTGAATAGTGGACACTTTTCTAGGAGCATTCATCCTAGGTCAGCCTCATGATAAATAAATACATTTGGCGTCTGAAGTCAGCAGGCAGGATACAATGACCGAAACGCAGGCACAGATGCACATACCATGAGGCTGAGTTGACGGGGTGGAGGTAGGATGTGAGAGACGGGGGGTGAGGGAAGGCTCCGTGAGCAGATCTAGGGGGGGCGGAATTTATTCCCCCTCTTCCTGGCACCTCTAGGGAAAACAGGAAGCAAATAATGCTGTGATTTCCATTTGTCCCTGAACCACAAGAGGGTCCTATCTTTCTATCACCCCTTCTGCTCCTCACCTGTCCCTCCTCCTTGCAAAAAACCCCAGTCCCCATCTTAATTACCCCTAACAGTGCCCTAAACAAAGTATTTATAAGGCTTACTGCGTTTGTCTTCTTGTTCCTATTAATAAAGTCTGGGAATGTAGGGAAGAAATATGGGTGGGTGACAGGGTTTTTAATGGTGCCTCACCTTAAATGCATTTTAAAATATGTAAATCAATAAAAAAATTATTTGTAATAGCAGCCTAAGAGTGCTGGTTAGCCTGGCACGGAGTGAAATGCATGCTACAAGCCCTATTACCATACATCCTGGGAGCTGTAGTTAGGATTAATCTGTCAAAGGGGATGGTTTAGTGTTGATGAATATGACATGTGACCATTAACGATGTTGATTTTATCTCCCGAGATTAGCATGATTTACTTCGGATGGATAATAATGTCATTTGCTTGATGCAGTAGATCTGTTTACGAGCTGATTAAATTGTAAGGCCTTGCCTCATTTCATGCTATTTGGTTTACAGCTTCATTACCACAATCACAAAAGCTGGGGAAATGTCCCACATTCCATGTCACAATAAATCACTGCTTCACGTTGCTGGGATGGATTTTAGCAGTTCTGCCCAGCAAGGACCATTCTTGGGTCCCCACTAATCTGTGATCCAGAATACATTAGGGGGATCTTCAGGAACACTGGAATGAGAGGGTGCAGGAATCCTCTTGGATCTTTTAATTGAGATTAAGGAAGTCCTTGAGTAATTAGCTGTAACAAATTGCCTTATTATTTAGACAGTGAAGTCACTGTTTTTGTTGCAAAGATGATTACCATAAATATGCAGAAAAGTGACACTCCAGGAAGCAGAGGGAAGCTTGGAAGCAAATTTCATTTTCACCCCGTTATCCTTTGCTCTGGGAGAGGGGCGGTCTGAATGCCAGGTGTTTAGGGGGCCCGTGTAGATGTTCTTAACCCCACCACGCTTCTTCAAAGTGGAGCTGGGAGGAGATGTGCACTACACACCCACAACACAGCACTGGCCACCTCAGCACCTCTGGGTGGGATGCGGCCAAAGTGGAGGGAAGAGAGGAGAATGCCGGCATCTGGATCAGCAAGTGTGTAAACCACAGACTTGTTCTCTCCATGCCAACTCCATGCCAGACTGAATGGGCGTAGGATTCTCTGTGCCTGTGGAAGAGAGAGGAGGCACATGAGATGGAAAGGACAGGGTTGTTTCCCCTTCAAAAAGCTGAGGAGGCAGAAAACATAGGCCTGAAATGATTTTCTACATTTCTAATAACACCTAAGAGGTTCTGAGTTCCTAACTACTGCCAGGTCCTGTTCTCACCACCAACACAACTCTATGGTTGAGGTTGGCATTATTATTCTTATCCTATCTTATAGATGAGGAAACCAAGGGGGAGGGTTAGCGATGTGCCTGCCAAGGTCACACGGCCAGCCAGTGACAGGGCTAGAATTTGAAACCAGGCAAGGGGGCCCAGATCTTGGCACAGTACTATACACTGAGTATTGTGTACTGGCATTTGGCTCAGCGTGAGGCCATTTCAGCAAAGAGGCAAGGAGGGAGAATTTTCAGGCCTTTGGCCTTTTACTCCTGAATTGAAGTCTGTGACTATGAATATTCCTGCAAAGAATTTAGGATGAATAGTAATCAGGAGCACTGAGGCCAGGTCTCAAATGGGAATTGTAGTATGATTTTGTGATGAGCACAATCAAAGAACATATAAGACTATATACACTTCCTCAAGGGCAGGGCTTTGAAAATAGAAAGCAGTAATTTCGAAGAGCAAAGGTAATCTCTCTCTGCTTCTCAGCTCAGCATCTCTCTAGGACACTAAATACAGGGGAGAAACTGTGGCCCTCTAAAAGTTCTGCACAAGAGGTAACTCCAGAATTCTTAAACTCCATGCAGTTTCACTTCTGAACTGGATATGTGGCCCTCAAGCATCTCCATCCCTTAACCAGACTCATTACTGTATCCTCATAGCAGAAATCTCTAGTGGCCCTCCAATCTCCATTCCTGTTTTTCCTGTACTAGAACTCTGATTTGTAACTGATTTTAATAAAATAAAGGCTACATTTCCCAGCTTTGCTTCATGCTTGGTGAGCCATGTGACTAATATGGCAGCCATTTATTGAGCTTCTACTCTGAGCCAGGCCTTGTGCTAAGTGTTGGTTGCGATAAAGATACGTAAGAAGCAAACCCTGTCCTTAGCCAGCCAAGCTGCTGTTCTATCCTTCAATCATTGATAAAGCAATCTGTCAGGTGTTAATTGATGTATCAGTCAATCAGCATGCTGGCTATTTGATCAATGACCAGATCCTGCCTGCAGGCATTGGTCCTAGTACTGAACTCTCAGGGTGCACAGATGAGGGTTCTTTGGCCACAGTCTTGGGATGTATAGAATTTGATGTCAGGCATAGGGATAAACCCCCAAGAAACAGACATACCCTTATCTTACACTACACACAAAAATTAACTAAAGACTTAAACATAACGCCTGATACTGTAAAACTCCTAGGAGAAAACATAAGGGAAAATCTCCTTGATGTTAGTATTGACAATGATTTTTTGGGGGATTTCACACCAAAAGCAACAAAAGGGAAGAAAGACAGAACTAGACAAGTGAGATTACATCAAACTAGAAACTTCTGTACAGCCAAGGAAACAATCAGGAAAATGAAAAGGCAACTTACAGAATGGGAGACAATATTTGCAAACCATATGTCTGATAAGAGGTTAGTATGCGAAATATATAATGGAATCATACCACTAGGTAGCAAAAAACCAACCCATTTAAAAATTGGAAATGGACCTGAATAGACATTTTTCCAGAGAAGATTATGAATGGCCAGCAGGTACATGAAAAGTGCTTCATTCCACTCATCATCAGGAAAATGCAAGTCAAAACCACAGCAAAATACCACCTCCCACCTGTTAGAATGGCTAGTATCAAAGAGATAAGAAAACAAGTATTGGTGAGGCTATGGAGAAAAAAATAACCCTTGTGCACTCTTGCTGGGAATGTAAATTGGTATAGTCATTAGGGAAAACAGTGTGGAGTTTCCTTGAAAAATTAAAAATAGAACCACCAATATGATCGAGCAATCTTATGTCTTGGTTGAAGGAAATGAAATCAGTATCTCTAAAAGATGTCTATACACCTGTGTTCATTGCAGCATTACTCACAATAGCCAAGATATGGAATCAATTTACATGGATCCATGTGCCCATGGATGGATGAAGAGATAAAGAAACACACACACGCACACACACACGGTCAGGTGAAGTGAGGTGAAGGATGTGTTAATTAACTTGATTATGGTAGGCATTTCACAATGTATCCCAATAATGGTCTGGCTGTGCAGCCATGCCCACCCCTTAGCAAAGACCACTACCTGCTGCTCTTTTGGGGGCTCTGGGCACTGGAGCCATGCTCCCTCTGAGATCTCTTGTCCCCCAGGATATGGTGCGTCTATCTCCCCATCCCTGGTCTCCTGTGTCTGCCTCTTGGTCACAGAGGCTTCCTCTGTGATCCTCATCTCTTTGTCTCCAAGTTTGACATTTGTTCCTTGTGCAGATATAATTAAAGGGAAGTGAATATACAAATGAGCCCGAACCTGGGTGGCTCAGTCGGTTCAGTGTCTGACTTTGGCTCAGGTCATGATTTCGTGGTTCATGGGTTCAAGCCCCACCTCAGGCTCTCTGCTGACAGTGTGGAGCCTGCTTCAGATTCTCTGTCTCTCCCTCTCTCTGCCCCTCCTGTGCTTACATGCATGCTCTCTCTCTCTCTCAAAAGTAAATAAAAACATTAAAAAATATAGAAAAGGGAATACAGAGACTTTTCTATTCCTTATGTTTGGAGACTCCATCTTTCAGCTTCTCTGCCACACTGACCTCTTGGCTCTCTGGGGATGGAGAGAGAGAAGGGGTGCTGCCTTGGAATGTCCTTTGTGGGGTGGACTGTGAGGCCAAGCCAAGGGCCCAGCCTGAGAGGGTCAGAGAGGCAACCATCCTGAGGGGTCCAAAGCCTGGTCAAAGCTTTGAGCTAGGGGCTAGGAACCCAGATAAAGGATGGTGTTCTGTATGGTTTGGGGCATTCTCCGGGGATGGTAAAAGGGATTCTGGCCTGTATCAGTGCCTATTGTTATGAAGAAAAGAACTCCAAAATTTAGTGGCTAAAACAATAATGGTATTTATTTTGTTCAGGTATTGGCAATTTGGGCGGGGCTGTGTGGGGAGGGCTTGCCTCTACTCCAGTCATGGTCCACTGGGGCAACTCAAAGGCTGGAGTTGAATCTTCGGAGTCTTGCCACTCCATGCTGCAGTTGATGCTACCTTTGGCTGGGACTTCAGCTGAGGCTGTCACTGGAACACCTGAGCATGCCTGTCGGTGTGACCGTGTAGCTTCCTCAGAGCATGGGGTTTCAAGGGCGTGCATTCCTAGGGAAGGCAGTATTGCCCATCCTGATAGCCTTGGAAGTCATAAGGTGTCACTTCAGCTCTGATCACAGGCCTGCCCGGATTCAAGGGGAAGGAATGTGCACCCCACCTGCTGAGAGAAGAGTGTCAACTTCATAACATAAGAGGAGTCCGTGGGATGGGATATATTGGTGCCACTAACTTTGGAAAATAGTTACTAGACACAAAATGACTGTTCCTCATAAGCCTTCCTCAAGAGTTTCCACCCTTGGTCCATTTTTCTTCTTTGATTTTCTCTCCCTGGGTACATATCCCTCACCCCCAAGTTTTGACTCTCTTTTCTGTACTTCCAGCTCACGAATTTACATCTCCAGCCCTGCAGATCTGCTGCAGGCATCAGAAACTCAACCCGTATGAAACCCATACTCTGTATTTTTCTGTCCCTCAGAATTCCTCCCAGACGCCCAGATGTGGCAGACTCCTGGTTAGCCTTCCATGGCCACTGGGGCTGAAACTACCTGTCACAGCCTCCCTTGCCGCTGCATGTGGCCAGGTTACTATGAGTAACTTTTTCCTTACTTATTCAGAAGGACATCACCGGCCCTGGACTTTGTTCCTTTCCCCTTTGCCATGCGTGGGAGTAGTGCCCATATTTGATCACACTGATGAGCACAATACCCTAGGAGATGAAAAAGCACCGAGATGGAAGAAACTCGGGTCCCTTAATGACATCACACAGTGGAGCAGTCCCAGCAGCATAGACAACAGAGACCTGAGAGAAACTTCTGTTAGATTAAAGTCACTCTATTTAGGGGTTTCTTTGTTTCAGCAGTGTAGCTAAGGACCATAGGCTGAGGACCTCAGGCTATATCTGCCTTCGCTCTTTCCTTCCTAGTCCCTGCCCATCACCGAGTCCAGTCCATCCTTCTTCCTCGCTATTCCCTGGAACTGTTCTTGTTTTGCCTGTCTTGTAGCCTCTCTTTGCTTTCAGCTTTCACCTTCTCCTGTCTCAACCATCTGGCCTCTGAATGGTCCCTTTATCTCCAGTCGCTCTCTGTTCCGTGCCATAATGGTATACCTCTGCTGAAAGACCTTTTATGGCTCCCCGCTGCTTATCAAAGAACAAGTCCCCATCTATTCCTACCATATTCTCACCTGCCCTCAAGGGTTGTCTCTGCTCCGTTCCGTTAATCCTCCTGGTCCCTCCTCCTTATTTCCAAATTCCTCACTTTTCACCAACCAAATGCCTACTCATTGCCCAAGCCCAGATCAAGTGTTCCCTCCTCCCCAGTGATTTCCACATCCTCTTATGGGAATTAACCCTGTGCCTCCACTACGATAGCCCTTCTCAGAGTCCACCTTAATGCAACCGTTGTTTCTATGACCTGCTAGACTGGACATAATGTGGTTTGAAGGCAGACACCATTTCCTGGTCATCTTCCTACCACTTTTATGCCAAAGAGAATGCTGTGTATGCAGCAAGAGTTCATTATATGCTTGCCAGTGAAAATACTCACTTTCACTGTCTGGAGCATCACAACTCTGACTGGACAGTGGTCTTGCCATAAGTGAGCAAGGTGTCTTCCCTCTTGCCTGGGTGGAATCTCCCCAGGGAACACTAAGCGGGGCAGGTGGGGCTGCCCTTCTCATACTTCCCTGTGGCCTGGGGAAGGAGCAGCTCTGAGAGTGGTACCTGTGAGTTGAAGTACGTAGGTTTTATAGGCATGGGCTCTGGAGTGAAAGAGCTTTGGCCTTGAATTTCAGCCCATCACTTATTAGCTGTGTGACTTCAGGCATGATACTAACCTCTCTGAATCTCAGTTTTTCTTTTAAAACATAAAATTAATATAGTACTTATCTCCTAGAGATATTGTGGGGATTAAGAATGAGATAGAAAGATATATAAAGTTCTTGGCATAAGGAAAGGGTGATCATCATCCTCAACATCATCATCATCATCCTTCAGTATCTTTCCTATGGCCTGAGACTCTGCCTGGTGAGAGAGCACCAGGGCAGATTTTGTTCTAGGCCCGGCCCGCTGGAACCCTTGCTGTCAGAATGGGTTTCCCTGTTGACAAAAGTTAGAGAATATGAATTGTCGCGACTAGCTGGGCCCCAGCTGGGCAGTTCGCTGGGTGCTCCAAGAAGGTGGAGGAGAGGGAGCAGTGCTGAAGTCTGGTGGGGTTGGAGGGAGGGCCCAGCTGCTTGTGGCTCACCCCTAAGGGACAGGGTTAAGCAAAATTTGGCTAGCTGGCATCAATAGCCAGGGATGCAAAGTCAGGAGTTTAGAACTGAGCAGGGTTAGGGTTAGCTGTTAGGGGACCCAAGGTTCCCCACACCAGGTGGGCAGCCAGCCTCATTTCACAGTGGTCAGTCTGCTTTGGTGTAAAGGACATGGACCTGCGAGGGAAAAAGGGATCCAGGCCCCCAGATGACCAAGCTTTGGTTCTAGCAGATAGAAGGTACTGAGGGCCATTGAAAGATGGCCTGCATACAGTGGGGCCAGAGAGGGAGGCTATCCTCTCCCTAAATACCACACACACTAAGTGTGGCAACAGCAGACCATGTCTATATCCTCTCCACTGGCAGAGAGGAAGCTCCCAACTTCCCACTGATCCAGGGCCTGAGCAGCAGGATCTATCGGTTGCAGCCATCTAAGTGAGGCAGGTGTAGGTGGGTCCAGTGGTGTCTTCATTTGTAGTGTTTGCCAATTGCTTTTGTGTAAATATTCCCACCATGGCTGATTTCAAGCTATCAACATTACACCCCAGAATGAGGAGTTGGGAAGAGAGGTGCACAATTGGTTCTTGTGAGCCAGTGTGAACTGATTCCCACACACCACTGGGTGGGCCCTGACTCCTGTGTTGGGGGAGAAAAGCACATGTGTGTGGCTTCAGTGTACAGAGAGGTAAAAGTCACTATGCAGTGGTAAAAAGCACAAAAATAATGTCTCTGTAGTCTAACAGCCTATAACAGAATCTCAGCTCTGCCTCTTGCTAACTATGTAACCTTAGTCAAGTGACTTTACCACTCTGTACCTCAGTTTCCTCATCTATGAAGTGGGGGCTAATTATAATGCCCAGTTCATAGAGTTGTTCTGAAGGTGGCACAGTGGCCTGTGGCAGATTGACATAAATGTTATTTATTATAGTTAATCACGCAGGGTGGTTAGAATGTTGCCTCAGTCAGAATAGTTTAGAACAGAAAACTCAGAATTCCTCAGGGCATTTCCCAAAGGCATGGTCTTTTTATATTTAATCTTGGATTTCCTTTAAGATCGAGTATTTTAAATCCACAGGTCTATGAATGACCTGAAGTTATTTTTTCCAGTGTTGAGTATGTGCAGTTATTTCTATAAAGAGGGGCTGTACCTTTTATCAGATTCTCAAAAAAAAAAAAAAGCTGTGGTTTCTACATCCTTCCCTCAACCCACAAAAGGCTTAAGAAGTAGTAATGTGGAGGGTGTGGAATTCCCACAGCACAGGAACTGCCTCTGGAGGATGTGGGGGAGAGATGTTCATAGAGTGTGTGGAAGAAAAATGGCAGTCACACAAAGACCTATGAAGACATTAGCAAGGACTCTGAAGTATCTCTCCTTTGTTGAGATCTAGGGCTGAGGAAGCATCCAGCAACAGGACAATGGAAAAGCTCACATTCACGCACCTCCTTCCTGATTTCTTCTTACCCTTGCAGTTCCCAGAGCATCCTCTTCCCTTCTGGTCTCCCCGCCCTGCCCTGCTCTGCTGGACCCAGCATAGCTTCTTGCCCTGAGAGTCACTGCTTTGTAGGAGGCATGATTCAAACTCCCTTGAAAGTTGCTATGATTCCTTGATACCGTTTGTGTTCCTCCTGGCTGTTTTTGTTTCTTTTAGGTTTCTGGAGTTACACTATAATTATTTAAGATAAGATTAGTGCAGAGTTGATTTAGCATTGGTCTGTTCCGTTTTGAGTTGGAGGCTGTATTCCGTTTTTTATTAATAATGTGGAAGGGAGTGGCAGGTGAGTTTACAACGCTTCTCCCTTTCCACCCACTTGTTTTTTTGTTTTTGTTCATTTTTAAAAATTTTAAATTTTATTTAAAAGACCATCCCTATCTCTTCCTGGCTTGGTGTTGTGTGTGGAGTTCAGGGTCAAGATGAAGAGGACCCTAACCAAAGTTTTTTAGAGGGGGAAAATTACTCTTGACAAATTTTACCCTAAATCACTGCAGTATACAACTCTAGGCACCTAAAAGGAACAAAACCCACCAACCTTAAACTACAGCTTTTGAGGGCTTAGGACATACCACTTCTGCCCACTGTACCAACAAGAATCTGTGGTTTGGAGGTAGAAGTCTCTAGCCAGTGACTCCCTGAAAAGCCACCAACAAAAGAGCTCTCTGCTGACTCCATCTGTGGATTGCAGGGGGGGTCTGCTAATGTTCTATCCCAGCTCCCACCCTTTCAGCTCCCCTAAGTAACAGAACCCTGAATTTATTTGAGGTAGCAGTGTGTTCAGCTAAACATTACATTTCCCAGCCTCCTCTGCAGCTAGGCCTGCCATGTGACTAAGTTCTGCCCAATGAAGTATAAGCTCAAGAGTTGTGTGTGGATTCCAGAAAGACTCACTAAAATGGAGGGGACCCTTTTACCTTCCTCTTTTCACTCCTCCTTTGTGTTGCTTGGGATAAGCTAATGGGAGCTGTGCTCAAGCAGCCATCTTGGACTCTGAGATTCTGTGACAATGAAAGCTTCCAGGTTGGGAGAAGCTGAAAACAGAAAGATCTGGGTCCCTGATGACTGAGGGCCATTCTTGGCCTGGACTGCCCACCTCTAGGTTGAGAAGAGAGAATATTTATTTTCGTCATGCCACTTCTTTTATTAAAGGTCCTTGTTATTGTGAGCAAGTGCAATGTCTAACTGATGCATAGAAGCTTGCTCAGCCCTGAGCTTTGTGCCATGGACAGACATTCACAGTTTCTCTGAGGCCACTGCTATTTCTCCTCCTCTTCTTTTTGAAAGAATCACTTTGTCCAAGATGGCCCAATTCTTTTGCATCTTTCCTTCCTTCTGTCTTTTGTTTTTTGGCTTCCTCTGTCTTCCCCTCTCTCCCTCCCACTCTTCTTTCCTTCCCTTTCCCTCCTTCTCTCTAACATTTACTGAACATCTACTGTGTTCTGGGCAGGTACCATGCTACCTGCCCAAACTAGAAATAGGTATAGGAAACAGTCCCTCCTCCCCAGTGCTTCAGAGTCGAGGTTGTTAGGAAAACGTAAAAGGATATGATGATGGGATGGACACTGGGAAGGGGCCTGTGGGCTTCCACTTAAAAATAGGAGCTAAAGGGGGCACCTGGGTGGCTCAGTCGGTTGAGCTTCCGACTTCGGCTCACGTCATGATCTCATGGTTCATGGGTTCAAGCCCCGTGTCAGGCTCTGCGCTGACAGCTAGCTCAGAGCCTGGAGCCTGTTTCAGATTCTGTGCCTCCCTCTCCCTCTGATCCTCCCCTGCTCATGCTGTCTCTATCTCTGTCTCAAAAATAAATAAAATATTAAAAAAAAAAAGGAGCTAAAGGATTTAAAGCAGGAATTCTGAATTGCTGGTAATTAGGAAAAGGATGCAGATGACAAAGATACCAGGTACAGGGACTGGCACAGTATAGTGCAGTGATTAAGGACTTGAGCTCTGGGGAACAGACATGTGACTTGTCTCTGGCCCTCAGCTCCTCTATCTGTGTGAATGAGGCTAGCAACGGTCATAGAACTAGATGAGTACCTGGAAAGTAAGTGCACAAAATATGCTATTGATGAACGTTATTGTTGTTGGTAAATGTGCTGCTCACCTAATGTGAGCAGTCTGATATCAGTTTTGGAGATAGGTGTCACAGAGGCCATAAGTGACTTGTCCATGGTCACACAGCTATGAAGGGGCACCACTCAAACCCAAGTGTCCTCATCCCATGTCCCATGGCGTTTATACTTCCACCTTCTGCTTTTGTGGTAAGTGTGGAGGGAAGGCAACTCGAGGGAAAGATCGGTATGTGTATATGTTGGGGGGGAAGAACCTGGAGGGCTTCCTGGAAGAGATGAGTCTTAAGGAAAGGGGGGTTTGGAAGGCATTTCAGGGAAGGAGTATATGATGAGCAAAATAGACCAAGGTGTTGGGGACTAGCTGGCTAGCAGAGGATCTGAAATATGAGGACCAGAGAGACACAAACTGGGACAGGCACAGAAGGCCAGATTAGAGGATGTACTATAATTACAGGCACTCTGATGGCCACATGATAGAGTTGAGAATTTGAACTGGTGGACCAGAGAGACACAGTTAATTCTTGAGCAGGAGAGCTGGTTATAATAAAATGAAACTTTGGGAAGGAAAGAAGGAAAGAAATCTGTCTTTAATGAGTCAGTATGGGCCAGAGAGTAGGTTAGGCATTTTCATATTTATTTGAGCCTCCCAACAATCCCACTGGGTTAGTATTAATGTCCCCATTTTATGGATGAGAAAACAGAGTCCTAGAGTTGTGCCAGTGGTGGAGTTAAAAGTTCGATTTAGATCAGCCTGTCCCCAAACTTGTGCTCTTTCTGCTGCACCATGTGGTTCTAAGTTGTTCTCACTCCCAGAATGCCCTCTGTGCTGTGGGGTTTCCCATGAAGTGCAGCTGCCTCACCAGGGGTTCAAGAGTCTTTTTGCAGGCTAGACACCTCCAGGATAAAACCTGGGGTCACACTGGGCAAAAAGGGCTCAGTATCCCTAGGACTTTGGGGAATTCCCACCATAGGGTAGGATGGAGTCCTTGGGCTCCGGGTTTCATAGAAATGAGTTTAAATCCTAGCTTTGCTGCATACTAGCTGAACTTGAGCAGTGTCCTTAATTCTCAGTGAGCCTCAGCTGAGGCAGGGCAGCAAGATGAGCCCTGGATTGGGAACCAGGCTTGGCATAGGTTCAAACCCCAGCTGGAAGTGACAAATACCTGAGGAGGTGAAATGATGTGTGTATTCACTTCAGAATAATGAGGGTGGAGGGGGAAGCAAGTTGGAGGCAGTAGAGGGGAAAGAAGGCTGGCCATGAGTGGATAACTGTTGAGGCTGGGTGATGAGTTTATAGGATCTCTGATACAATTCTCTACCTCTGTGTATGTTTGCAAATCCATAATGAAAAGTAAAATAATATTAATATATATTAATAACAGTAAAAACAACACAAACAACAGTTATGTCCACCACACTGTCTCCCAGCTGAATCAGAATCTCTGGTCCCCAGTGATGGTTATGCTTTAACATCTCAAGTGAGAACAGCCAGGGTGAGAATCTCTGTGTAGACTGTATGACTCACTAGCTATGTGGCTTCAAGCTAATATCCTTTCCCAATTGAGCCTTAGTTTCTTCATCTCTAAAAGGGAGGGGGGGGGCAAAGATTTTAACAACCTCATGGAGTTGTTATAGAGTTTAAATGAGATAATACAGGAGAATATGGGCTGGAGATAGTCCATAACAGAGTGAGCAGATCACCCCTGAGCTTTGTAGTCACTGGGAACACAGCCAGGCCTCTAGCCTTAGTGGGTGAGGAGCCCTAAGCCAATATATGCAGAAGCGGACATCAGATGGTCTCCTAGAGAGGAGCCTCGCCTTCTGGGCAGCTTTCACATTTCTCAAAGCACGGGGAGCTCATCACCTAGCGGGGTTTTTTCATCTGCCTTTCCTAACTGCTTCCAGGCCACCCCACACAAAGACACCGGGATCACTGTGTCACCAGAGGCACAGATGGGGTCAGGGGTTGAACGGATGGAGTCTGCAGGTCTTACACTCAGTTTCAAGGTCTCTGTCAGGGTGGATTAAAGTGGTGGGCAGCCTGTGGCAAGGGGTAGGCCTTAGGGAGCCACTTTAGTTTAGACAGACAGGGTGACCTGTTGGAGCCTGGAGGGTGGTAGTGGGAGCCTGTGGTTGGGGAGGGGCCCATGACCTCTGCGCCAGCTCCTCTGGGATAGAGAAAGCAAGAGGCACGCAGAAGCTAGAGCAGGTGGAGAGGCGCAGAGGACATGGCTCGCAGCAGGAGAGGCTCGAGCAGCTACAAAGAGGGGACTCCCGACACCACTCCGCCTTGCGACGGTGAGGCACAGGGTGGCAGGATCGCCACGCAGCCGGCGCTCTGCGCACCGTCCTGGGTTCCTGTTCTCCTTCCCGCTCTGGAGGGCTCTGCAGCGCCGCCTGGCGGACACGCCGCTCTCTGCTCCGGCTTCACCAGCAGCCGGCCGTAGCACGGGGATCCCGCGGCGGCTCCGGAGAAAGCCGAGAAAGCCGGAGCGAGCGAGCGGCGGAGCGCGCTGCGGGGAAGGGCGTTCGTTTCCCGAGGGGGGTCGCACCCGGGCCTCGACCCGAAGCACAGAATGGCACCCTTCCTTCACGACCTCCGCGTCCGGGTTACTCAGTTCCATACAACACGTCGGGGAACCCTTTCTCCCTCCCACCCCCGGTCCCCAAGCATTTTGCTGCCTCTGAGCAGCTTCGGGAAGGAGGTCTCATTAAAATTTCAAGGCGTTTTTGGTTTTGATTTTTTGTTAATAAAATACCAGGAGTGGGCGTGAAGGCACGAACTTGTCCAGTTCGTCTCCCTGTGGATCCTAGACCTGAAATTCCAGGGCGGGGTAATTTCTAGGTCCTTCCCGGCCCAAGCGGGTCCCGGTGGGCGGGGGGTGGCGCAGGGACGCTCTGTCCAAGGCCGCGAGGCTAAGGAGGGAGAAGCGCGCGGACTCGGGGTGGCCAGAGCCGTGTGGCTGGCGCTCGTGAGAGGGCGAGCAGGGGCCTGGCTCTCACGTCCCGAGCCACGGGCCTGGAGCGGCCCAGACTCGGACCCCACCACCTCCCGGGACGCCCGCCCCACCCCTCTTGCGGGGGTGGCGCGGGGGTGGCAAGTGGCAGGGGTCTGTCCCAGAGCCTGGGGATGACAAGCCCCCCCCCCTCCCCGGTGGCGGGGGTTCTGGATCAGCCAGGCCCAGCCAGGCCCAGCCCAGCGTCTCTCTGCCGCCGCGGAGGGGAGCGGTGCTGCGGGGTCCCGGGACACAGCCCGCTGGGGGCTTCCTCGGCGCCAGCTCCCGTCCCCGAGTCTGCGAGTGCGGGCCTGAGGGTCCCCACCAAGTTCTCTCCCGGGGGAGGCCCGAGAGCTCCCGCCGCGTCTCCGAGGTCGCCGGGGCTGCTTTGCGCGCAACCCGGGAAAAGGCCCCGAAGCCGTGAAACCGACGCTGGGAGGAGGGTGGAAAATCTCAAAGTCACCAGCCCCCGAGCTCATGGCGGCGGGGACGGCGCGGTGGACCGACCGGGGCCCGAGGCCGGCCTCTGTGTGGCGGCGAGCCTCGGGAGGGAGGCCGGCGGCTTGGAGAACCCAGAACGGCCTGACCCCAGGGAGAGGGGAGTTTGGGGTGCGCGCTCAGCGTCGCGACTCCGGATCCCCGGGATCCCAGGAAAGTCGCGCACTGAGCCCAGAGCTCCCGCCGACCCGGGAGGCCGAGCACCCAGCCGGAAGACCACAGCGCTCACGCCAGGGGCAGGGGCGCGGGTGCCCGTGTTGGGTGGGGAGGGCTCGGGAGGGGGACCGAGTCTCGACCCCCCCCCCCCGCCTCCCAGCCAGAAAAGGTGAGGGCTCTTCTCTGCGTGGTCCCATCAGAGCTCGTGCAGTTCAGTCCCACCACTCAAGTTGGGGACAAGGGAGCGGTGCGCTCCGCGGGGGTGCCGGCCCGGACGGAGGGTCCCCCGCACCTTTTCCGAGCGGAGCTCCAAGCCGAGGACAGCACTCGGCGCCCCACCTGGTCGCCCCGGCAGGACAGGGAATGGGTTCGGCGACCCTTGCGGGACCGAATCCGAAGGGACTTCCGGGTTGTGTCCCGGCGCGCTCTCCGGAGGCACAGACTAGGGTAGAGCTCGGGCTGCAGAGAAATCTGGACGCGGAAAAGCAGCCGCGGCGCCGTCCGGAGCTCCGGGCGGGGGTGCTGAGGATTGGGCCCTGGCACCCAGAGGGAGAAAAGGAGAGCGAACTCACTTTCAACCGAGGGACAAGAAAATTCCGGCGCGCTCCCCCCAGGCCTGGGAAACAGGTTCCCAAGCGCTCACCGTCCCCGATCTACCTATCTATCCCGTCTGCCCGCCCGGGACAGGGACAGCGGGCAGTGGCCCGTCCCCGGGGCCAAGGCCTTGGGGAGAGTCCCGGACTGCGCCGCTCTCTGTACAAAACAAAAGCCAAATTCCCAAAAATCTCAAGAGAGAAATAATGATTTTAAAAATCATTTTTTTCCTTTCACTTTTAACAAACCGCGCGCTGGGAGGAAAATTAAAAACTAAATGAGGATTGCTCAGGACACTATCTTTACAAATTGTGAAATCCCCTGTTTAAAAATATTTTCCCCAAGGCCAACCCCACGACTGGCCAGCCCTTTGCCTCTTCCTAAAAATCACAACAAAAACAATAGGAAATGCAGCCACGGTCCTGGGAAGTAGGAGCAGCCGTGAGGCCCAGGGAACCCACTGCGGCCGAAACTGGCATTCTCTTCCTTTCTCTTTCGCCAAAAAAAAAAATAAAAATAAATAAATAAAAATAAAAATAAAAAAGATAAGAAGAAGTAAAACCTTTTAATACATCAAATATACGGAATTTTAATCTTTAAAGCGATACATTGTCTATTATTTTAGTACATGACGTAAACCTTACTAGTCCCCTTCTCAGCGGGTGGACTTAAAAATTAAAAATAGTTGTGTTCCTTTTAAAGAACAAAATAAGGCAAATGAGGTTTTGGAATAGAATTGTTTTTCCTTTTTTTTGTTTTCTTCCAGAATACATACAAAAAAATACCCATTCTCTTTCGATGGTATACACCTTAAAAATAATTGCAATTTGAAATCAGAGCTGACAAATTGTGACTTGTTTTGTTTTGTTTTTTCATTTTTTGTAACAAACATGCATGTAAATTTGTGTTTCAATCAGACATTAAATAAGAACGTACAATACAATAATAGCAATTTAAAGTAACATTAAAGAGAAGACCTCTAGTTCTGTGGCGGTTTTGTATTTATTTATAATCTACAAGGGACAGGAGGGTTTGTTTTCCACATTTTTACCCTCAAGATTAATTTTTTTAACCCCTCCTCCTTTTTACCTACGGAGATCAAACTAAATAATGCACTTTTGAACCACGGGTCCGCTTGGAGCTAACATAAATAAATACCAGTGTCCACCGATGCAGTCCTCAGATGAACACTTTCTCAATTAGTTTTTCCTTCTTTTTCTATAAAAAGTCAAATGATATTTTTTCAACTTTTATAAAGTTTGCGTGGCTGGGGAAATGAGAGGTGGAGGAAAGGGGAGTTTCCCACCGGGTCTCGGTCGCTGTTTTGGGTAGATAGATACGGTATATATATATTTTTTCCTTTCCTGGCCCGGGTCATCCCCACGCGCGGGTGACAGTGGCCCCTGCCCTGTTCCCGCCCCTCCCTCGGCTCCTCCCTCCCCCCCCCCCAGCTCCTTTCTCTCCCTTGCTAACCCTCCCCACCGCCCTCACTGATACCCCAGTGCCGAGGCCGTGGTCAGTCTCTGTCCGTAGAGGGCGTAGGGAGAGTAGTAGGGTCCGGTGGCTGCGGGCACCGGCACGGGGGCGCCGGGTGTGGGCAGCGGGCTCTTGGAGTAGGGGTGGTAGCGGCTGCTGAGTCCCAGCGCGTGGTGGGGGCTGCGCAGCGCCAGCGTCCCGGGACTGCCCGGGGCGCCCGACGTGGGGATGTGCATGTGGCAAGCCATGGCGGCCGCTGCGGCGCTGGCCAAAGACGAAGAGCTGGGGTAGCCCGACAGCAGTTTGTCTGTCCCGGGGAAGGCCGTATGGGTCCGCAAGTGGCTCAGCAGCTCTTCGGACGTGGCGAAGCGCTTGTCGCAGGGCCCGTTGGCCGACACCCAGTTGCAGATGTGGGGGAGCGGGTCGTTAGGGAGCATGAAGCCGTAGGGGTAGAGGGGGTGGCCTGCCAGGGAGGGCGGCGTGGCGCCGGCAGCGGCGGCAGCTGTTAGCGAAGAGTGCACACCGTGCAGCGGGTGCGTAGGGTACACCAGCGGGTATCCGGACTTGAGCGCCGCGGCCGCCGCGGCCGGATCGTGAGCGCACGAAGCGCTGGCTGCCGCCGCCCCTGCCAGGTGGCTGGCGCAATGGTAGCTGAGGCAGTACGGGTCCCGGCACAAACTGGCTGTCATCACGGATGGCGGCGACGCCCCGGCCAAGGGGCTGGAGCCGGCCGGCTTACTGCAGCCCAGAGAGCCCGCCGCGGCTGCCGCCAGCTGCGCCCCCACCAGGCTGCCCGGCTTGGTGGGGTCAAGCGCCACGCCGTGTGGCAGGAATTGGGGCGGGTAGCCAGCGTAGGCCCCGGCGAGGCTGCCTGGGTAGGTCATGCCCGCGGGAGGCAGAGGGAACACTGTCTGGCCCGGCTTGTAGGGCGATACCGGAGCCACCAGCCCAGAGCCCAGCACTGAGGACGAGGTGGGCGCGCTGGGGCCCGAGCCGGAGCTGGAGCCCGAAGAACCACCGCAGTCTGAGCCTAGAGCCTTGCCCCCGGGGCCCCCATCTGGGTGCTGGTTTACGTCCACATTAATCCCTCCGCCGCAGCTAATCCGGCCATGCGCCAACCCTGTGGGTCCCCCTTCGGCGGAGGCGCCCCCGGAACCCTTGCCGCCGCCCGCGTCGGGGTCCTTCTTGTCGTCCTTGCCCTCCGGGCCGCCCCCGGCCGAAGGCAGCATGCCTCCTGGCGAGCAGGCCGAGGCGCTGGAGCTTGGGCTGCCTGTCCTGGGTGTGAATGGCTGGCAGGTGGCGCTCGGTACCCGGAATCCAGACTTTTCTGCCGAAACCCCCCCGCCGCCGCCCCCGCCACCACCGCCGCCGCCGCCGCCGCCGCCTCCCGGCTCCTTCTTATCCGAGCCGGGTTTGGAGTACGGCTTGAAACTCGACTTGTCCTCCACGCCGATGTCGCTCAGCTTGAGGGGGCCCGACTTTGCGTCCTTGTCGCCCCCGGTGCCGCTGCCGGCACCGCCCGCGCCGCCCCCGTTGGAGGCGACAGAGGAGAGTTTGGAAGAGGGCGAGGGGTCGGGCTTCCCGATCTGCGAGCATGTTTGCGCCAACAGCGCCAGCGGGCTCTTCTTGGCATCAAGCTGCGGGGTCAGACGTGAGGTTGGGGGGTGGCACAAAGAGAAAGAAGGGGAAACCCTTTAGAATCCTGGCTTCTAGGGTTCAAACGCCCTTCCACAAACTGCCAGTTAAGATCCTCCCAGCTCCAGGCGCAATTCTAGGCTGCACCCCCACACCCCTCAGCACACACACACACACACACTCGCCCTTGAGAAAGGACCCTTCCCCCCCGCCGCCAAATCAGGGTATATTCTGCCTTCTATAAGCGCCAACTGTATTTTTTAAAATACTCGGAAATGTTTCGGTTTCTGACTCCTAGACCCAAAACTATACCTCTCCCCCCCACACACCCCTATTTATTCAGAGTAAGGGCTCACACAGTTGGCGCCTTAGAGGATGTGTACAAATATCAGCTTTTGGGGACCCTTAAGACTGCGACTTTGGAACGGCATTTCGGACTTCCGCCTGTCTTCCAGACGGAAAGTGAGGGGGCCTGAGTCAGGGTAGAGGCTTTAATACCAAAGGGAGAAATAAGTTTTAGCTGCTTTGTCCCTTAGCATTCACACCCCATTCTACCTCTTCCCCCCTTTCTGCCCTAGTTTTAAGGTGCGGGAGCACTATGTGCTTTCCCCCATCCCGGAACTGAATCACTCTGACCCCCCCATCCCCACCCCCAGATCCCGAGAGAAAGAAATCCCGTGAAGCGGCAGCCAGGGTGGTGGTCTCAGCGCTATCCGGGGAGAGGGTCCTTACCTCGATGGGGCTGACGGGAGTGGAAGGCAGGGGCTGCAGGTACTCCGGGTGCAAAATGTGGCCAGTCCGTGCCGTCAGCATCTTCAGCACCTTGATGGGCAGGCGGTTAGCCTGGCGGAGAGGGTCAGAGGGGGGCACAGCGTGCACAAAAGGCTTGGTGCTGCCGGCCGGGGACGAGCCTTGGCCGGGGCCAGAGCTATTTCCAGAGAGCGCGCTGGTCCAGGCAGGGTCCGCACTGCCGCCGCCGCCGCCGCCGCCGCCGCCGCCGCCGCCGCTGTGCTTACTGCTTCTTAGGGCAGAAAGCGAGGGCGCTGTGCTCATGACCCACCCGCACGCATGGGAGCAGCGGGGGGCGGGCTCCGGGCTGCGCGCTCGCCCCGGGAGCAGAAGCAGGAGGAGGAGGAGCTGGCGCGGCGGCCACCGGCACCCAGCGCGCCTTCTCGGCGCCTGGAGCCAGAAGCGAATAATCCTGGGTGGCCCGCAGCAGTGCCGTGGCCGAGCGGGAGGAGCCGGCCGGACTGTGGGAGTGCCCGGTGGCTCGCCGTGTCCGCCTCGGGCTATGCCCCCGCGCTGCGCGCTCGCGACCCGGCGCTGGCGCTGCGCTTGGCGATGTGAGCCGCTGCCTGTCCAGCCGGGGCTCTGGCGAGGAAACTCACTTCAAAAGCAGCTGCACCGAGGGGGAGATTAAAGCCTTTGCCGCCTTCCAATCAAATGGGAGCCCGAGGTGATTGGAGGGTCAAGGGGATGTGACGCGTCCCGCGCCGCCGCCGCAGCCGCCAGGACTCTCAGCGCTGGTTTTAATGGGCAGCTCCTTCTTCACCGCTCCCCTCCCGCGTGTCCCCCCCCCTCGATTTCGTTCGGAGGACGACCTGGACATTTATTCTGCGTTTGCTGTCTGCCGCCTCCCTCTATTTTTTCTACCTCGTCGTCCTTCTTTTTCCTGGCTAGAAAATAAACTGAAACCTTTTTTTTTTTTTTTGCAGGAGGGTGCGTAAGAGGAACAGATTGAGGGGGTGTCCAGAAGGAGCAACGGCGGGAGTCTGGACAACAGCTGGACTGTCAACTCCAGGGGCGCACAGGGGACCCACACACCAAATATTTTATCTCGCTCAGTAACTGAAATCTGTCGCGGCGCGGCCGCCTGGGTAAGGAAAGGTGGGGAGCGGGTGACGGAAGAAGTCCGCCCGCCCGCTCTGGTTTCCCGAGATTCGGCAGCGGAGAAACCAGAAGCTAGGTGGGTAGCGGAGGCGGCGGCGGTTGTCTCCGGGCTGCGCGCGGGGCTCCCAGCCCTTCCCGGCCACGTGACGCCCGGGGACAAGCAGATTGGGGGAGGAGCGGGGGTCACATGTTTCCTCTGTTTCACACTCCGTCCCCCCTCCCCATTCTTACTCTCCCCTGCTACCCTCGCTTCTCCTCTCTCCCCCTCTCCTCAGTTCTTTGGGCATCTCCACCCCTCCATCAATTGTCAATGTTCCTCGACCGCAATCAATCAGTTATTTGTCAGCTCTTGTCAATCCGCCTGTGATTTATGTCAGCTTTTGTTGCTGATTACAAGGCGGGTGCGACTTGAAGGGGAAAAAGGGAGAGGGAGAGAGAGATGGAGAGTAAGGAAGAGACCAAGGGGGAAACCAACGGAGGGGGAAGGAGGGACAGCCTCCTGGGATGGGGTGGGGGCGGCTCTAAGAAAAAGAATGAAAGAGAGGAAAAGAGGCTCTCGGTGTCAGGAAAATGAATAGTGAGGGTAAAGCGCGCAGGTGAGCCCAGGGCGCTAAGAGGGTTGCACAGGCCTGGGGTGTGCGCTTAGCCCCCCTCGGTGTGGAAGAAAGATACACCTTTCTGCCTCTGGGACTTGAGTCTGTTGGGGCCGCGGAGGGAGGAGCTGCCCCGGGTACCCGAGGCGGGCGGCGCCGACGTCTAAGAAGGGAGATATTTTTGTCCCCCGGAGAGTCCCTCGGGAGCGTGAGGATGCCAGGCTGCCAGGCTGCCAGCCTGCCGCGGAGTCCGCCTTTCGTAGTGCCCCGACCCGAAACTCAGACTTCTTTCTAAGAGCCACGCCACCAATGTAACTTTGAGTCCCGGAGGTCAATGGTGGGGTACCTCCTCCCGGTCTTCATTCTTTTACTTCCCTTCGGATCGTAGCTAGAGCTGAGAGGTTTCGAGGAGGCCTGTCCGTGGGTGTCGGGTGGAGAAACGTCTCAAACTGATTCAGGCCCTGTCCCCAATCCTCTGCCACCCTGCGGTATCCCCGCAGGTTTGGTAGCCGGGGTTCCGAATTGATAGGAACGCCAAGCGGGGACTGACCTGCGTTGGGGAAGCGGAGGGAAGGAACGAGACAGGGAGGGGGCGGCTGCCCGTAGGAACGGGGGTCTTCCAGGGAAGCGGAGCGGGACTGCCGCGTTCCCCTCGATTTGCACCGTCACTCGGGCGATTTGGAAGGAAGAGGGGAGGCGCTGTGCGTGCCTCTGTGTACCTGGAGCTGGGTGCACAAGTCTGTGTGCACGTCTGTGTCGCCGTGTGAGCTGTCAGGGGTGTGGGAGCGTCCGGAGCGAGTTCGGGGGTCGCCTCCAGAAACTCGCAGAAACTGGAAGGGGGCGAGAGGAAGGCACATCTCCTTCCTCGGAAGGACTTGGACGACTTTGAATCTCCCCTCCCCCACTTTTCCGCCCTGGCTCTTCTTTTGTTGTCAAGTCCTTTGATAAATGGTGGGGCAGGGAGAGCGGGGAGCCAGGAGCCCGTCTCTACCCGCGCGGGGGGCAAGGGCCGGGTCTGGAGACCCGGTTTCCACCGGCGCTGAGCTCCAAACCGCGGGGGTCGGGTCTAGGACCTGCCCTCCGCAGACTCGCCCTCTCCTGTCTCACCACCCCATTCCCTTCTCTCCCTTTTTTGTCTCTCTCCCACTTTACACAGGTACCGAGAACTTTCTGGGGGTGAGTTTTAGAAATCTCTCGTAGGCGTTCTTTTTCTGCGTTTTAATCTTAGCTCTTGATTCTTTAGGTTGGTAAACTTCACGGGATTGTAACTTAACTAAAGATAATTTGGAGAAGAGCGAAGTGAGGCGGCGTGTTTTTTGGGCTGTTTGTCGATGTGTGTATGTGTGCGTGTGTGTAGGTGTAAGAACACACCTGCGTTCAAGGAGATTTGGAGTGTCTGCCTATGCGACAACTGAGGAAGGTGAGTCCGTGAGATGGTAGCGAGGCTACACGCGAGGTTGTGAAGGTTGTCTGGATAATCTTTGGGGGGTGGGGGGTGAGTCCCAGGTGCCCGTTTCTGAGGGCGGGACAGTCCCAAGCTGTCTATACAGGGCAGCGCGTGGGGGAGGCCGCTTGTTACCAGCGGGTGTGTTAGTGTCTGTCTGCATCAGTGAGTGCTTTGCTGTCGAGGTGTCGGCCCGGATCAACTGTAGAGCTCCCAGCTTCACTAGCCCCGCCGTGGGCTGCGCGTCGCCGCAGCCTCCTTGTGAAGTTCGGACATTGAGTGCTGGGGGCGGCGGCCAGACCTGGAGGTGACCGCGGGCGTCCTCTCCGTCCCTGGTTGTCTCCAGACTCAGTCCTGTCCCTCTCCCGGAATTCCAGCAGCTTTTTCTTTGCCCTGGGCGATTCAGGGGCGGCAATCCCAGCCCTAAAACCTCGGGGAGCCAGAGAGTGGGCCCCGCGTGCCCCCAAATGGGCGTGCCACGGTGTGATCGCAGGCCTGCGGCGAGCCGCGCGCGCGCGCGCGGGTCGTGGTCCGCGTGCGTTCGCTCTTCGCAAACCCAACTCTGAAGGTCCGAGCGCACGGGGGCGCCTGGGGGCCTGCGCGCCCTGGGCTTTTGGGAGGCTCCGGCATCCGAGCCTGCGCGTCTCGCTGGGGAGGCCAAATCCCTGAAGGCCTTGCAGGCTTTGCGGGTGGGGGAGTTATTAAATACTCCGCGCTAGGCCTAAAGCCTCCAACCCCAAGCGGCGGTTGGCGTGGATGTCCTGTGGATTTTATTTGCACACAGTGTAAATGATTTGTTTTCTCTAAAAAAGGAATGGGCATGGCAGATATTTGAGGAGGGGGTGGGAGGGGAAGGAAGGCGAGAGAGCTGAGGAAAAGTTTGAAAATGCCTTGAACTATTCACTGTCGAGATGGCTAATCAGTATTGAGGCCGGAGGGCAGGCGGGCCGCCTTTCACCGCCGCTTCCCTTTCATCTCGGGCTCGGCGGAGGCGCTCAATTAAAAGCCTATCAGTTTGTAAGTAAATCAACGCCTATCAGAGTTGTCACATCAAACAAAACGATTATTATTGCAGCCCGCCTCCCCTATTAATCTCCCTCGAAGATAATCCGCCTGACAGGTCAGGCCCGGCGAGCTGGAAAGCCTGGCCCAGAGCGCCCAAACAGTCCGGGACTGGCGCGCGCCCCTGGGGGCCTCCCCACCCCTGGTCCCGCCCCGCCTTGTGGTCCCCAGGAGGGGGGAAGAGATGGAGCAGGCGGAGGCCGCTGGACCTAGGCCCGCCCCTCCGACTGGAAGCGGGGCCCAGATTCGCAGGGTTGGTGGGGGACCTTCTCGCGAAGCCCTCACCTCTTCTCGGGCCTGCGGTGGCACCGGGCCCGCCGGAGTCACGGTCTGGCCTGGTCTTGGTCCCGGGGCCTGGCCAAGGCCTGTAACTCTTTTCGGCTCGCCTCTCCTGGCTTTTCCTCCTCTACTCCCTTTTTTTGTTTCCTCACACGCTTCTTTCTAGACTCCATAACCTTTTTATTCTTTTCTCCCCTCTTCCTTTCCTCCTTTTCCTACTTGACAGGGAATATTTCCTATTCTTTCTCACTCCTCTCCATATACAGTATATACCACTTCGGCTCATTCACACTCTGGGAAGCAAGGCATTCTCAGCGCCCGGGTTTTTTTTTTTTTTTTTTTCCCCCTCTGCGGCAGGGCTTCCTCAGGAGTGTGTGCAATTCCCAAGAACTGCTGACAGAGTCCTGCCTAATTTCTCCCCAAGCAGGGGCTCTCAGAAGCTCTGCCCCTGTGCCAGGGTGCGTTTGAAGGGCTGAGGGGAAAAAATAAAAAATAAAAAATAAAAAAGACCAGGGTAGCAGGGTAGTGTGACGGTTGGACGCTTGCAAGCGCCCAATTCTGGAATTTATATTTGGCCTTAGAATTTCATAGCTGCAACGTCGCCCACCCCGCTCCTGGCGTTCTTGGGCTTTGCAAAAATACGGAGGAGACCCTAGGGGCATCTGGGCCTCAGTGCTGAGTTTGTGAGGGGATGCGTAACACTTAATAAGTAAATGCAGCCAGTCACTCCCATGGCTTTAAACTGGCGCTCCCCAGGCCGCGTGGGGCCCGGATTCCGCACGGATGCGAAATCGTGGCCTTCTCCGGTGTCCTCCGGTTTTGCGCTTTGGGACTCGGAACCAAGCGCGACCCGCCTTTTACGCGCTCCTGCTCCAAATCGATAGGCCCAAATGGCCACGGCCTGAGCCTGATGGAGCCACGATTGAGGGGTCGTTGAAGTGGCTAAGGGGGAAATGTCTACCGGCAGGACCCCAGGTCCTTCTATCGTAAATGCCAGATTCAGCACCTAGTGATGTCTCTCTCTCCGAGCGTGTATCCCGAAGAACCCCGGAGGCAAGACAGTATTGGCCGTTCGGGCTGAGCCACTCTGAGCAGTCACGCCAGGGTCCGAAGTTTCCATTGGGGCCCACCTCAGTGTGCTCGATCCAGCACTTCAGGACCTGTGGCTCCCACCTCGGGTTTCCAAAAGCCCCCCTAAGTTGTGTACACCTTCCACAGCCAACCTGGAATAATATTTATTTCCATACTCGGAAATATTGTAGCGATGCAGTTATTCAATTATCTGTGTGCCCGCTCTTCTTCAATGTATTTATTTCACTTCTTCCACGCCGCAGATATTTAAAGAAGTACACATACTGCACCCCTCAACATAGCAGAACTCACTCTGGATATAGCAAATATTCACTGGTTGGTTATTTGAACATAAGGCTATCTGGAGCCCGAATTACACTCAAGCAGGAGCTGTAAAAACAAAACAAAACAACAAAAAAAAACCACACTTTTTCAACTTGACTTTGCACACACCCAGAATCTAATAATATTTTATACCCCTCTGTAGATCTAAATATTCAAACGTTAGGTTACATGCCTTGAAACCGGAAGCGATCTTCCGTTCACACTGGACCTGGCGCTGTTTGTATAATATTCATCTCCCTGCACTTAGACATGAATCTTGATCTAATAAATTCAACCTTGTCATTTTTAGAATCGACGGGATTTCTCTGCGGTTTGCGCTCACTACAGCCGAATAAATTCAGCTCTCAGGCATGCACCAGGAAACGGCTCCCGGTTCGAGTGTACGCAGATGCATCGGCCCAGCGCGGGACTCGGGGTGGCTCCCGGTGATCACGCGGCTGCGCTGGACTATCAACGCTCTGAGGCCGGGAGCTGCCCCTCGTTTCCCGGCAGGCCAGGCAGCACCCCCAACCCTGGTGGTGCTTCGGGACTAGCCTGGCCGAGTCCACCCACGGCGAAAACTGAAAGCAAATTTCGCGGCAAATGAAGCCCGAACTTTCTTCGAAGCAAGTTTGCCACAATGATTCGGTGGTGATTTAGGGAGGACTGCGCGCTGGTAAGTGCGCGCGCAAGGTGTGGGCGGTGGGCAAAGGCCGCTTGCGGCAGCCGAGCCTGGCCCGAGGCGAAGAGCTAGGAAAGGCGCCTCCCCTTCCAATTTCTCGCCAACTCCTCAGCCCCTGTCCGTAAGAATAGTTTCCAAGGTGTCCCGGACGCCCAGGATGTGTTAGGGCGGATCGTACCAGGGAGAAGGAAGCTTTGTAAAAGTTGCGGAAAGAGCATCCGCCAAGCAAGGCTCAAGGAAGCTTGAAAACAGCTCGCCTTCCCCGTAGAATGCCCAGAGATCGGCTTGGGAACCCCCCAGCCCAGACCTCTCCCCTCACCTCGAACCCGCACGTAAATAACCTCTCGCAGCCTGCGCTGGAAACTTAAGCGCGGCGCGGCGGTTGGCGGGCGAGGCCCGGGTGTTGAGCTGGCCCGCAACGCAGTTCCCGGCGGGCTCAGCCCTAGCCCCTAAAAGAGGCTTGCACTGAGGTGAGAGGGCGAGTTTGACTTCAGCTGTCGCTCGGCTGCCTAGACCTTCACCACCGATCTCCCAACTCCCCGGAACGGGCTCTTCCCCCTGGGAGCCGAGGCCTTGGGGGGCTGGTGAGGGCGCACAGTGCGCGCGCGGGCCGGCGCGGGGGTGGGGGGCGGCTGCCGTTCTCTCAGCCCGGCCTGTCGCCGGGCCGGCCGCGGCGGGTGAGTGATGAGGGCAGAGAAGGGCGCCCATAAATCGCGGGTGTCAGGGCGAAAAACTCTCTTTATTGTCTGAGTGATGGATGGGCCCGGGGACGAGACACCAAATACTTCGTATCGCCTTTAAATGGGAACACATTTTCCGCGGCCATAATTCATGTTTTTTAAATAGAAAGTTTGAAATGTTGCCTATATTTCACCGGCCCTGACATATTTATGAATCGCTCCCTGCATGCAAATATCATTATTTAAAGCGCCGGGGAGAGCTGGGGGGGTGGGGGAGGAAGGGGAGGAGGCATGGCCCCCTCGGCGTGGGGTTGGTGAACCGGGAAAATGCGAAGGAGAGGGGGGGCCTCTCCCTAAAGTGCGGACAATGAGGCGCAGGGGGGAAAAGCCGTATCCGGAAGCCGAACACACAGGGGGCCTCCCCTCCAGCCGCTGGACCCAGCACTGCAGCTCCGGGAAGTTTGCGCCGCTCGGGACCGAGGACAGACGCCCTCCTCCTGCAGGGAGACCCGGGGCATTTTGCTTCCCTCTCCGAGGCCCGGATCCGAGCCAAAGCCACTTTTTGCAAGAAGGAAAAAAAACACACAAATAAAAGAATTTAACAAACGCAAATAACAACAACCAAACACGTTTCGCGTTCTTTGCATTTGCATTGATTTTATTGATTTTCATTCTGCAAACCTCAGATTGTGTGCGCCCGGGAGTAGCGACTGTCAGACCCCCGTCGCCGCAGGGAGTGGGTGGGGGATAACCCTCCGGAGCTGCAGCCGGGACCCAACCAGCTCACCACTTTCCAGGCACTACAGAGCCTGCGCAAGACGCGGGGATACAAATGAGCCGGCTCTCAAGCTCTGGGGGCTTCAGTCCCGCCCCCTCTGCTTCCCCAGTACAATGTAGCGCTCCTGGGGTCCGCGTCTGCCCACCCGGAGCCCCACTGTCAATACAATCGCTTTGGGGAAAAGCTGGGCACGTGCCATCAGCCTCTCCCTGGCCTGTCCATTCAGGGAGGCACCCACACCTGTGTCCTCAGTAGCGGAGTCTTTACCTGTGCGGTTCCCCGCGGCGCCTGCGGCCGCGCTGGTAACAGAGGAATGGAAAGGAGGACGGGGGAGTGGGAGGGACAGAGAGCACTGCCCGAGACAGCCAGACACGCAGACCCGGGTCCTCCTCTTCGGACCTGGCGTTGGGACTCTGGCCGAACTCTCTCCAGGAGCCGACTTGCACCCGGGAGAGCGGGCGGGTGACCAGCCAGGGTAACCGGCCTCTGGAGGGAGGGGCGGGCCCAGCGGCACTTCCGCTGGGGGCGGGGCCGAGGGCTGCGGCGCCGGCCCTGCCCCTCCGCCGCGTCGACCCGCCCCCAGCTCGTCAGGCTCCGCCCCCAGCGGATGGGCCGCTGAATCTCAGGCGCCAGCCTAGCGTCTCCGTGCACAACCCCGGACCCCGGGAGGGCAGTGGAGGCTCCTCTTCCCCACCTGGATGTTCTGTGTTAGGATTTTTAAATCACGTGAGCAGAAGTACATGCACACCAACAACCTCGGCCCAGACTCGCACGTAGGATTTTGTCAAACTTTGGTCTCTTGGTAGTCCCGAGACCTGACTGGCCCAGGGGCTCTCAAGCGTTTTCTGGAATCCGACCAGTCCTCCCCCGAAGACAGTAGGGGATACATATCCGTGCCCACGGAGTCCCACCTGTCTTTCAGGACGAACAAGAACAAAAGTTAACACTTTTTGATTGTTTTCTTTGTGCCACATACTAAGTACTTGTATGAATAATATCTTCGCAGCAAGTCTCTGAGGTAAGCCATGAATACCCCGTTTTACAGATAAAGTAATTGAGGTACCGAGAGAAGAAATCGGTCTTGCCTCACTCCCATTTTATACACATTTTTATCCCTTCTTTTCTTCAGATCCTCAGCATTCCGATCCATCACTCCCGGGAAATCTTGCTGGGCTTTTACTTACCTATGGAGGGAGTGTCCATGGGCAGGTTAACCACATCTACCTGCCCCTGAGGCCTTGCTGAGATGGACCCGCACAGAGGTGGGGAAAAGTGTAAATGAGATGGGCTCAACTCAGCCCCCAGCGGCTCTCAGCCTGATGGGGAAACCAAACCAGTGAGCATCCTCCCTTGTTTCCCTGTAGTCCCTGCCAAAGCTGGAGTGATCTTTTTAAAAAGCCTATCATTCTATGTTTTTCTTCTGCTCAAAAGCCTTAGGATCTTATTGTTCTTAGGATCAAGTTGAGCCCATGACTGGCAGGTCTCTGAGGCTTGATTTGCTTCAGCTTGCCTTTCTGCCTTTCTGTGTCTCCTACTTGCTCTCAGCCTGAGCTCCTGCTATCAAAGATTGTCTTCTGGTTACTCAAATGTGCCATTAGCTACTCCCTCCCTCCGGACTTTGTTAATGCTTTTCCTTCTATCTGGAATGACCTCTGTCCTTCTCTTCACCTGGCTTACTACTCTTTTTCATGTCTCAGCTTTCATACCACTTCTCTGCACCCTCCCACGTGGTACTGAGTTAGGGCTCCCGTAACCCTCTCTCAGAGCACTTGCCACACTGGGGATTTCCTGTTGAGAGGCTGTCTCCTTCACTGGATGGAAAGTCCAAGGGGGCAGGGTCGGGGCTATTCCTTCAAGGAATGAATGAAAGAGCATTTGTATGTACCATCAGCTGTGCTGAATGGATGAACAATAACTTCTGGGGTTCACTGCCCTTTGGGGGGGCCACCCATAAGTATTCTCTATGGTCTCATATCCTAAGATGTTTTTAATTTAATAAGGGGGATAAAAAATCTCATGAAAAACTATTATTTTGAACCTACATGTTCTAAATATCAAATAAGTCAATGCTCAAGGAGATTGGAAAAGAGAAATATCTATGGTTTGCCAGCCATTTATTCAGATTTTCAGAGTGCAAGATGTGCTAGTTGTCACAGGTGAATATGGGAAACACTGCCCATGCCCCATGACCACTCCTCCCACCATTCAGACATGTATGTCTCAAGACTATAGTCTGGGCTCCCTTCTCTCTTTCTCACTTCACCTATTATTGCTATTACAGTTCAGTACTTTATTAGCTCCTGACTGAGCTACTGTTACCAGAACCTTCTAATTGTTCATCTCAGCCTCTCTTTCCTCTAATCTATCATACATATTCTTGCTAGGTTGATTTTCTTGATCACATCATTCCCTTACCCCCAAATCTTCAATGGGTCCCCATCATCTATGTGAAACACTCGACTCTTCATAATCTAGTTCTAAACTACTTTTAAAAAGCTTTAAGTGACATCACTAAATTATAAAGAAACACGTTTACTTCAACCAGCAAAGTACTCAAAGATACATAAAGACAAACTTTATGATCTCCCCCATCTCCTGTCTATTTCTCACCCACTCTACTGAGATATCCAGTGTTAACAGTGGAGATGTAACTTCTGTCCCTTTCTCCACACTCACCATGCTCATATAAACTATGCTCACATATATGGGGCTATTATGGTTAAAAAAAGATTTTTTTTTAATGTTTATTCAATTTTGAGAGACAGAGCGCTAGTGGGGGAGAGGCAGAGAGAGAGAGAGAGGGAGACATAGAATCTGAAGGAGGCTCCAGGTACTGAGCTGTCAGCACAGAGCCCGACATGGGGCTCAAACTTACAAACCATGAGATCAAGATCTGAGCCAAAGTCGGATGCTCAACTGGCTGAACCACCCAGGTATGGGACTATTATGTTATTGCTTGTTTATACAACCAATGAATATATGTGAGTTATCTGTTGCTTGTTCTTTCTTGCTAACAAATGGGTCTATAGATATAGAGGTAATTTATTTATTTTTGGCTGCATAGTATTCTGTAGAATGAAGATACCCACTTACTCATCCATTCCCCTGGAATGGTCATAAAGGTTATCAGGTTTTTTTCAACTGACAAAATTTCTTGAGTCTGTATCCTTGCAGTCAGTGATTTTATTTCCATAGGATAAATTACAAAAGTGCAGCTGCCTGTACCCCAGTCAAATCTGATTTCTTTGTTCTTGCCACATGCCCTGTGTTTTCCCACTCCTTGTGTTACTTTTCCATTGAATCCATTGTCCCCTACGCTGTGTATCCAGCTTCCAGTCCTGTGATGTCCAAATCTGATACTGGAATTTAAATACCAATACCCACCTTCCTCCTTTCCCCCCCAAGTCTACTACTGTAGCACTGTTCCAGGCCCTAGCAGTGGTTCGTGATTGGTGTAGACCAATCTTATTTTCATGTCTCCCAATTCTTGTAGCTAGGGATGGCCACATGACCCAGTTTTGCAAATGAGACACAAGTAGAAGTATGGAGGTGGCAAAGCAGGAGGGGAAACATTGGGAAGCACTCTTGTTTTCCTGATAAAAGGACACGATGCAGATGTTTTTACACTTCCCCTTCCCTTCTTTCTCTTAAAAAAATTTTTAAATGTTTATTCATTTTTGAGAGAGAGAGACAGAGCGAGCATGAGCAGGGAAGGGGCAGAGAGAGAGAGGGAGGCACAATCTGAAGCAGGCTCCAGGTTCTGATCTGTCAGCACAGAACCCAATGTGGGGCTGAAACCCACAAACCACGGGATCATGACCTGAGCCAAAGTCAGACACTTAACCGACTGAGCCATCCAGACACCCCTCTTTCTTGGATATAATATTTAGAGCGATAGCAGCCACCTTGTGATCTTATGGGAAAAGTCCAGGAGAATGGCAGAGAGACATTTAATTCTGATGTCACTGGGATACTGAACCATCTCCAGTAATTACCCCCCTCCAAAATTTTTGTTAGAGTAGAAAAATTAAATTCTTATTTGTTCAAGTCAGTCACATTGGGTGTTTTTTATATTTGCAGTCAAACGTATCCTTTACCTATGTCCTAGGAGGAGGGAGAGAGGGAGACACAGAATCCAAAGCAGGCTCCAGGTTCTGAGCTGTCAGCACAGAGCCTGATGCAGGGCTTGAACTCACAAACCATGAGATCATGACCTGAGCTGAAGTTGGCTGCTTAACTGACTGAGCTACCCAGGTGCCTGGAAGGATTGTATTTTAGAATAGCCAAGAGTCACTTGTAGTTAAGTCTGGTCATACCTTTAACCCTCAGTGTCACTGTAAGCTATTGCATAGTGGATATGTAGTGTTTGTTTGTTTGTTTACCTTTTTTGACTGCCTATCACCTGAATCCCCTTCCTGTTTGTTGTAATGGTGGGCCTGCTTCCAACTACAAAAGCTGAAGGGGCCACATTCTCCCTCTTCCACCATTCAGCTCAGGGCTCAGCTTCCACTCCCTTTACCTTCATTTGAGCAGATCATAGTGCTTCAGCGGGTGGTGGGCTCTGGGGTCCAAGTGCTTGGTTCCAAAGAACAGTACTGCCACATTTCCTATATATGTGACCTGGGGCAAGGTTCTTAACCCAGTCTGACCTTTCAGTTTCCTCTTGTAAAAAATGGATGCAATAATAGTACCTACCTCTTAGGTCACTGGGTAAATTAAATGAGACAATACATGTGACTGGCACATAGAAAGTACTTAAAGTGATGATGGTGATTATCCCTGTATACTTTCTTACCTCTGAATCCCTGGAGTGCTGTTGGAGCCACTCATCTGACACTTAATTATCTACTAATTGATGATATCTTTCATTAGCTATTTAAATTTATATTGTTTAACTTTGTGCATGTGTGTATGTGTGTGTTCAATTTCCCAAGTAGATTTAAAAATTTTTTTAATGTTTTTTATTTATTTCTAGGTGAGAGAGAGAGACAGCGTGAGCAGGGGAGGGTCAGAGAGAGAGGGAGTCACAGACTGAAACAGGCTCCAGGCTCTGAGCTGGCAGTCAGCACAGAGCCCAACGCGGGCTCGAACCCACGAACCGCGAGATCATGACCTAAGCGAAAGTCGGACGCTTAACCGACTAAGCCACCCAGGCGCCCCTCAATTTCCCAAGTGGATTTTAAGATCCTCCAGGCCTAACCAGATGCCTTCTTTATATTCCTAACTCAGACTAGCAGAGGGCTAAGTTAAAGTAGGCATGAATGAACACTTATTAAAATGAGAAATAAAACGTCCAATGCCTATATAGTCCTTTCACAACTATGATTTCTTTTAATCCTCACAACAATCCTGTAAAGCTGTAGTGTTATTCCCATATTACAGATGAGAAACTGAGGCTAGTCAAGAGGAAGTCATTTGCCCAAGTTCCAAAGGTCAGTGGTCTTTCCTGCCTCACAATAGCCTCCTTCAGCTTTCAGAAATCCTGGCAATCCTCCCTCTTTTGCTTGAATTCCCAAACTCACCTTCTCTGCTAGCCTTATTCAGCCTCCCTGCCAGCTCTAGCATTCTTTCCGTGTGTCCATGGGGAGAGATGTTGGAGATACAGCATTAAATGAAAAAATCTGGTTATGAAAGAGTGAGGACATGCACACACCCACAGTTAATGCGTGTCATCTAGAATGCAGGCTGCTAGGGTGTCTGTGTAATCACCACTATCTTAGGGAATGAGATCGTGGGTGATGGTAACTTTCTTCTTGTTCACCTGTAGTTTCTACTGCAAGCATTTGTTACCTTTATAAACAGGGAAAAGACAATACAACTTTTGTTTGCTTGCTTGCTTAATGGAGACAATGATGCAGTGCCTCCAGAACTCTCCTTGTTTCCATGCTCCTCCCAGCTCCCTTTTACTCAAAAATGTTCCCAATCAATGCAACTACTTTCTCTCCTTCCTCCTCTGAGCCAGGTGGGCAGAGGCCCATTCCTGGCACTTATTAGTCACAGGTTTGAAATGCAGGGGAGGGTTGGGGAGGGAGAAATGATTGGTGTGGGGTGGGAATTTGGGGATTCTTTTATCCTCTGCATCTCAAAGGCTGACAGGCTCTTGAGGGGTGGAAATGACTGGTAATTAGTGAACCTTCTCTGCTGCACACACTAAAGACACACTTCACAGTCTCTGTGACCTCTGCAGCCCGGTGAGGCTTTGTTATGTAGATGCTCTTAATTGGGTGAGTCACTTACTGCAAACAGCTTCGGGAGAGAGCACTGTGGGCTGTTTCAGGGAGGCTTCTTACCAGGGGTTCTAACTCAGAAATTGGGGGGCTTGACAGCAATGGCCTCTAAGTAACTCCACTCCAGCCAGTAGAAGTGAGAAGTGATCCCATGGCATGGAGACAGCCTGGTGAGCTTTGTGGGGAATGTTAAGGTCTGGCCTTCATCTTCCTCCACCCTCTCTCCCCCTCCTTCTTCAGTTTATAGATCACTTATTCTGGGCAAAGCTGAGAATATTTTGAGATATAAACTGGGTTCTCTATATTCAAGGAGTTGAACTCCTTGTTAGGACATATATAAATGTACATAGAAACACCATACAGCAGGAATCAATGCCAGTCTCCTGCAAGAGGCTTTATCCTGATCTTTCAGACTCTGGAGCAGCTCTGAGGGCTGGAGCACTGGAGAAAGTTTGTCAGCAAGGGCAAGCAGGATTTGGAAGGGGTTTTAGGGAGAGGGATTCCCAGGATGAGGAGACTTTATAAACGAAGGCACTGCCAGGTGACTGTCACACCCAAAGTCATGGCTCCTAACACACTGAATTTGGCTCAGATGTCAGATGCACTGCAGAGTGCAGTGAGAGAATGACTCAGCAGGTCTTCAGCGGTGCTGCACTTACATTGTCACATGCTGCTGTTGGTCCTAGTGTATCTTATCAGTTGCTTCCTGTATAGGAGGACACAGTGCATATGGACTTTTTAATTGCATCAAGTCCGCCCCCCTCCCCAACCCCCCCACGCCATGTGATATTTTGGTGAATGGTGCTTCTTTGCAGTCTCTCCCTTCAGGCCCTTTCTACCTTTCATGGGTGGGGGAAGGGTTGGGTGCACTTTCAGAGCCTGTGAGGACATCTTCCTGACCCTACTCTCCTCTCCAAATCTATTTTCCTACAACTGTCCTACTGACTGCCCTAAAATACGAATGTAACCACTTTATTCCTGTTGTGCTCAAAGTGAGGCCTATAAAGATCTTTAGGTCCCCTCTGCCCTCCACCTTCTGACTCTTTGGCTCTCTTCCTGTCTTCAGTGTCTCTGAATGACATGGCTTCCCTGCTGTTAAATCTAATGGTTAATTCTTTGTCCTTAACTTACTTGATCTTAAATAGTACTGGAGACGTTGATCACTCTTTTTTTCCTTTTATTCCCTAACATTTTATGTATAAAATTTTTCAAACTTAAGAAAAAAAACTGAAAGAACAAGATAATGAATACCCATTTCCTTTCACCTGGATTCATCAGCTATTAACATGTTACCACGTTGGCATGCTCTCTGTCTCTCTGTCTCTCCCTCACACACACACACATTTTTTTCTGAACAATTTGTAGGCTGTAGGCAACTCGTTTACCCCTACTTTCTTCAGCTTGCATCTTCTAAAGAACATTCTCTTATGAAATCACAATACAATTAGTGCTCCTAAGAAAAGTAATGTAGTATCATAGGTAACATCATCAAATGATTTAAGTGTAAACATTCCCGAATGTCCCTAAAATGTCTTTTTAGTTGTTTTTCTTCTTCCTAGTTTCAATATCCAATGAAAGATCGTGTATTGGTGTTGGCTGTCATGTTTCTTTAGTCCATTTTTATCTAGAACATTCCTTCCTGTTCCTTCCATCCCACCATGACATTGACATTTTGATCAGTCTAGCTCAGTTATCTTGAAGCATGTCTCATTTTCTGGATTTGTCTGTTTCCTCGTGAGTAGATTCTGATTAAACATTGTGGCAAGAAAAGCATGTAAGTAGTGTATACATCCCACTGCCTCATGTCAGAGGCCTGTATCGTCAGGTTGTCTCACCCTTGGAGATATTAAGTGTGGGCTCCTTGGTAGAGGTGTGACCACCAGATCTCTCCACTGCAAAGACATAGCTTCCCCTTTGTAATTTATAGGCAATCTGTGAATTTCCTGTTTACCCAGTGCTTTCAACGTCCTCTGATGAGCCTTGGCTGAATTAGTCATTATTATGTTGGAACCCCACTTTTTTCTTAACTTCCAGAGTCTGACTTGCTTTTGGTTCTTCTTTACCTTTGCAGCTGCTCATTCTCAGTCTCTGTGGTTCCTCCCCTTCTCCTGGACCTTTCACTGTCAGTGCTCTCAGACCCAGTCTTCACATCTTTTTCAGTCTGTCTGTGGCTTTAAATTCCATCTAAAAACTGAGGACTTGCAAATTTCTAACTCTAGTCTGTATCTGCTTCCTTAACTCTACATTCATATACTGACTGCCTCCTCAACCTCTCCACTTGCATGGTCTCAAAGTTATCTCAAACTTCTTAGGTCCAAAAGTGATCCCCTCGTCCCCTAACTTGCTCAGGTCAAAGGCTTGGAGTTACACTTGTCTCCTGTGTTTCTTATGCTCTCCATGTCCAATAGATCAGAAAATTCTGTTGATGTCATCTTCAAAATATATTTAGGCACCGCTCATCATCTCTAGGAGTCCTACAGTCGTCTGTTGTGTGATCTCCCTGCTTCTGCCATGGTCCATTCTCAACACAGCAGCCAGAGCAGTCTTTTCAAAATGTGGGTCCCTTATTTAAGACCCCCCATCTCACTTGGAGTACAAGCCCAAGTCCCCTCAGTCTATCATGCCCTAGATGATTTGCTACCCCTCCCCATTCCATACCCTGTTTCCTGATGCCACTTGCATTGCTCTCCCTCTTGTTCACTCCACTCTTCACTTTAGCCACTGACATCCTCGCTGTTTCCCAAACCTGCCAGGCACTCTCTTTCCTCAGGGCCTTTGCACTTGCTGTTCTGGCTGCCTGTTACATTTCCCACCTAGATGTGCTCCTGGCTCTTCCTTGCTTCCTGTAGGTCTTGGCTGATGTATCACTTTCTTAGTAGGGTTTTCACTGATTACACTATCTGCCTCCTGCGACTTCTTTTCCCCTTTCTGTGCTCTGTTGTTTTCTATAGCACTTATCACTTCCTGGCATAAGTGGTATTTACTTGTTTATTATCTCTCCCTCTACTGAAAGTAAGCTTCAGAAGGGTAGATCTTTGTTTTCTTTAGAGCTGTGTCCCCAGAGTTTAGATTAGTGTCAAGCATATAGTAGGCACTCAATACGTGTGTTTTTTAAAGAGAAGAAGCATTTTATTTCATTTAAAAAATTTATTTATTTATTCTTTCATTCATTTTTTTATAGAGAGTGTGGGAGGATAAAGAGAGAGAGAGAGAGAGAGAGAGAGAGAGAATACCAATCAGGCCTTGGTTGTCAGTGTACAACCCAGTGTGGGACACAAACTCTCAAACTGTGATACCATGACCTGAGCTGAAATCAAGAGTAGGATGCTTAACTGAGTCACCCAGGTCCCCCCAATACATATTTTTTTGAATAAATGACTTGAATGAATTTCTGGTACCTCAGCATAAGTTATAAACCCTCTATGTTCTAAGTGGGTACTGATGGTCTAAAATGTCTGCATTCTCTACTGGCCACTGGTAGCTCTTACAGTAGATGGGAGATCTGGGTGTGTCCTAGATTGAGGTTCAGAGTTCAGACTATAGCAATGGCCGGGGGGGAGGGGGGGGTGGAGATGGGGCCCATGTATCTAGCATTGTTGTGTCTTGTGTTGTCTGTGCAGTTACACATATAGTTATGTGTTTTTGTTTGTAAGAGTCTGTGCCAGTGAGGTCATGTATAAAAGTCAGTGATCCTTCTGTGTTTTCTTCCCTAAGAAAACTCAAAGTCACTGTATAGGGCTATAGAACCTCTGTGTGCCCATGAATGCCTCTGGTTTTAGCTGCGGTAGCTCAAGCCTTCAGCCCACCTATGCTTTGGGGCAATTAAAAGCCTGGTGTGGCTACACTTGGGATGCTCATCTTTCTGGCTGGGAGAGATGGACCCTGTGCCCTGAGAAACGCTTGAGCTCAAGTTCACCATTCAAGAAGAAGCAAGGTGACAACACAGCAACATGAGATTAACAGAACACTCATAGCTTTTGCATTTGCTTCTCCATCTGCCTGGAAGATTCTTCTCCTGAGTCTTTTCATGGTTGGCTCCATCTCATCACTCAGACTTCAGCCCAAATGTTGCTTTTCTTAGAGAAGCCTTCCCAGAATACTCCATATCTGTCTGGGGCTGTGCAGTTTGAGATCACAAAATTATTGTGAGAGGGGCTAAAGTCTGGGTCATGCTCTGCTCATCAGGGATTTCACAAGAGAAATGCTCTGAAAAGCCAGCAGAATTGTATCCAAATTCGTACCCCTCCCCTACCGCACATTGTCTGCTTTTATGTTCATAGCATGTGTCAGTGCTATTGGAAATTATCCATTTCACATACTTGAAATTATTTATTTACTTATTACCTGTTTCTTCCCACTAGAATATAAGCCTCAGGGGAATAGGGATCATATCTGCCTTGTTCCTTATTATCTGCTCCTGACACCTAGTAGGTGTCAAATATTTATTAATGAGCGCACACTCTGTTTTGGGGAGATGTACATACTTGTGTATTTTTTATTTTAGTAGTGAATTTCTCCTTAAATAAGTTAGTTCACATGTAAGGAACCTGAGGCCCTCAGGAGTGAAAGGCTTCAGCCATGGGCACCCAGCTAATGGTAGCAGAGCTAGGTCTTGAGCCCAGAGCATTGGCCATTACAAGACTCGCCCAGCACTTCTTCTGACCCTCAGCCTCCTGGTATTAGTGGCTTCAGGTGCAGCTGACACTTGCCTTAGCCCTGGCTCAGAGCGCAGAGAAAGTTGGGGCTCCTTTTGGAGAAGTAGGAAGAGACTCTGAATTAATACTGGTAAATCATGCCAGAACCCTCTTGTGTGCATTATTATTATTGCCCCCATATATTCTAAAATAATCCCTGTAAATAATTATAAAAATAAATCTCAGTGACAAATTTTGTATTTTATTTCCAGGAACACATTTGTTCATCATAATCTCTTCAGGAGTAGGACAAATTGGAGCACTGAGTAGTGAATACAATTTGCAAATAGGCAATATAAGTAGAGAGAAAATTAATATGTATTCCTCAGCACTCTAAAAGGAGAGGAAGAACATTAATAGCCATTTCCTTGAAGATATAACTTTGAAAATGTTATTTCTGATCCATCAGTGTAGGGCTCCATATGAGGAAAATGGTTACGACATGACAAGAAGTGATTAGATGTGAAATGGCATCTTTCTGGCTCTCTTTCCCATTCTCTTCACCCTCTTCTTACTGGGATGTAAAAGAGTCCTGTTTTATTTTCTTCAGAAGACCAGAGTTATGGCCTGGGGTCAGCTGCTCATTTGCTTCAGGCCTCAGTTTCCTGAATCAGTAGTTGGAGTAAATGATTTCTAAAGCAGCCAAGTCTGGATGGATGATCATAATACAAATTACCTGAGGGGTAATTTGAAGAAATATACATGCTAGGGTGGCATCTATGGGATTAGAATCTCATTTGCTGAGTCCTGTACTTTTTAATTGAGGTGGGGGGTGTTCTTCAACCTCTACATGGCAGAACCTCTAGCCAAGCTGGGATTCTGGAAAAGTACCTGGGGCTTAGATTAGACACTGTTTTCTTCTTCCCCACTGGACAGTATAAAGTTGAGCAGGTTCAAGGAATCAGTTTCTGTTTCACTGGTTGTGGTTGACCCCAGAATCAACTCCCTTGATTGCAATGGTAAATGTTACTTTTCCTTCTCAAATGTTCATTATGAGCCCTTGTCCTCAAGTCAGAGATAACTTCCCTCTGAGCCCAGCCAAGGACTTGGAGCATCCAGTAAGTTCCAGGCAAGCAGGGAAATAAGATTTGTTTTTCATTGCTGTTTTCAGGATTTGTGAAAATAATGCTAAGAGATTAGCTGGTAGCAGTTCCAGTTATAAATTCTTTTTTCTCTATCTTCCCATCCAGTATCCTCCTTCTTTTTTTTTTTTTTAAATTACAAAGGCAGGGTATGCATGTTGCAAAAATCACAGAAGATATAGAGTGAAAAGCAGAAGCTCCTTTCCTACTCACCATTCTGAAACCTACTCCTTTCCCCACCCCCTGCTAATGTTTGCATTTTAGTTTTTACTTTTTATTTTGAGAGAGACAGAGATAATGTGAGCAGGGGAGGGGCAGAGAGAGAGGGAGAATGTCAAGCAGGCTCTGCTTTCAGCACAGAGCCTTATGCGAGGCTTGAACCCAGGAACTGTGGGGTTACGACCCGAGCCAGAATCAAGAGTTGGAAGCTTAACCAACTGAGCCACCCAGGCACCCCTAATGTTTGCATTTTAATAGAGACAGCCACCAAATCTTTTAAGATCCTAAGAGAATGGAACTCAGAGGCACTGAGAATTAATGGTAATGATAATTATAACAGTATACGGTAATAATAAACTAACATTTATGCAATAAATAATCATGCCAAACATTATGATTGCATTTCATTTATAAATGTTTTAAAATGTAATTTGTTCTGGTTGGGAGATCAGGGAGGTGTTTTGGAGCCTAGGTCATCCTTAATCCCTCACATACCTGCAAGTACTGCAGATAAGGCCCTGGAAACCTTTCTTCTTTCTTAAACTCTCTCCTTCAGACAACAAGGAGGCTGCTTCAGCAACAAAGAGCATTCTGTATGCAGACACCCAGATTAAAAAAAAAATTGAAATCTGAATGTAGTGAGTCTGAACTAGGGGCTGGGGCATGATTAATTACAGCAGTCATCTTAATCTGCCCAGGTGTTGGGCCTGAAAGAAATGAGGCCAGACTGAATAGAAATTTGACTAAGGATAGGTAGGAATGCTAATAAAACTTTCTTAACTGGCCCTGTCCTCTCAGCTGATGATGCAGAGTTGGAGGATTTAAGGAATCAGTTCCTGTTTCACTGGTTGTGGTCGACCCCAGAATCCACTCCCTTGATTGCAAATAAACAGGATTTTCCTTTTTGTCCGCAGGAATGCGACGGAGGAAGAACTCTAGGAGAAAGGGCCTTTTCTGCCAAAGAGTAATAATAACAAAGATGACAGTAGGAATAAAATATTGCCCTCTTCATCAGGGGTGATAAGGAAATGTCTAGTGGTAAGTGTGGAACCTCCTTACTCCCAGTATGCAAGTGTTAGAGCTCCAGGATTCACAGGCTCATGATTAGCAGCCCAGGTCAGATTGAAACTTTCTGTTCTGTAGTCCTCATGAGTACATTATACAAATTGGGCTACGTATCTGAATTTTGGGTTCAGAAAATAAGATCACATTTTCAGGCCTTCTTGTTGAAATAGTACTGCAAATGTCAGAGCACAAACCTTTCCTGAAGTGTATTGTAGGTCTTAGCCATGTGTACACCCAGTGCCTTGCACAGTGCCTGGTCCTTGAAAGCTGGGGCAGAGGAGTTGTGGGATAAAATGGGGCGAGGCAGGGGACCCCTGCAGCCCACTCTCAATTGGCCATTTGGGATGGGGACAGGGAATTGGAGAAGAATCTGGATGACTGCATGAGCCTTCTTTCCCCCTTGGTGCTTTTGGGGCTGAGGCAGAAAGAGTTGTGTTTAAGAAGAAGTCCCAAAAAGATTTCTCTTCTGTCCACTCTGGTAAACTCCTTGTGTTCTGAAGGAATCATTTGTCTACTCCTGGGCTGGCCTTATCTCAGTTTCTTTTGCTCTCCCCCTTCCCAAAGGGAGGGCCATATTACCTGAAGAACCTTACCTTTACTATTTCTTTCTCTCTTTTTTAAAACAATGTTTGCTCATTTATTTTGAGAGAGAGAGAGAGAGAGAATGTGAGTGGGGGAGGGGCAGAAAAAGGGGGGGGGAGAGAGAGAGAGAGAGAGAGAGAGAGAGAGAGAGAGAGAGAATCCCAAGCAGGGTCCATGTCATCAGTGCAGAGCCCAACTTGGGGCTCAAACACATGAACTCTGAGATCATGATCTAAGCTGAAACCAAGAGTTGGATGCTCCACCCATTGAGCCACCCAGATGCCCCTACCTTTGCTATTTCTGTTTGATTTTCTTTTTTGCTCAAGAAGGTGATAAGGAGGTATAAGGATGTCCTCCACCCTCCTCTTCCAGTCTTTGGTTCACATATCCAAATTCTTTGTCTTCTCTCTTTCCCTCCTCTCCTTCTCTTCTCCCTCCTTCTTATCCTTCTGTTTTGAAGATAGCCTCCAAAGCTGAAGGGAGTAAGGAGAGGTGAATCCAGTTTCTTTTTAGAGGAGCCCTCCCCACCCCCCTGCATTTAGCAATTTCTACTCTGCTTAAGAACTTTCAGTAGCTCTGTAGTCATCAGCTTACATTTAAGACCGTGAAGCCCTCCTCAATCTGAGCTACCGTTATTTTTTGTGATTTTCCCAGTTATCTGGCCTCCTGGATGTGTTCACCTGGTGGACACACATCAGGTGTTCACAAGAGTAGGTGAGGAGGCATTCTAGGCAGAACAATGAAAAGCCAGGCTAGAGGATGGGAGAAGTGGGGGAGGAGGCAGGAGAGGTAAGGGATGATGGAATTTTAGAAGATCTTGGGGTGGCTCTGTTGGTTAAGTGTCCGACTCTTGATTTCAGCTCAGGTCATGATCTCACAGTTTGTGAGTTTGAGCCCCGCATTGGGCTCTGTGCTGACAGTGTGGAGCCTGCTTGGGATTATCTCCCTCTTTATTTCTCTGTCCCTCCCCTGCTAGCACTCTGTCTCTCACTCTCAACAAAAAGTAAAATACAAACTTCAAAAGATCTTGAGGGACATATTGGAGATTTGGGGTTGTATTATTATTAGTTGATGGGTAGCACTGAAAAATTTCAAGTAGGGTCAACTTGTCAAATTGGGCTTTTAGAATGATCATCCTAGAGCTATGTAGAGGAGGGAAAAATAGTGAGGAGAATCTGGAAAAGTAGAAAAGATCCCTGCCTACTTTGGCAGCATTGGCAGATAGTGTCCTAGAACCATCTATGCTCAGAAGATACAGCTGTGTATGGGTGCAGGGGCATGGATAAGATGACCTCAAGCACTCTTCTCCTGGGTGGTATGTGTAGGTGTTCCAATTTAATCTTTGAGTAGGTTTAAGCCCGTTTCCACATTGCCTCTCCTGACAGAGTCTTTCTAGGGAAGGTCAAGGTGAAAGGTGAGGAGGGCAGTAGGCCTTGTCAGGGCCTGGGCCCACTTCCTCCTTTTGGGGCAGGAAAGGCAGACAAAAGTAGACAATGGACCAGAGAGGGTGTGTCCAGCATAGAAGAAGAGGGGAGCATGAGGAGCTGGTCTGTGGAGCAGTAGATCTTGGAAGATTCCCTTTGATCCCCCTTATCTCTGGAGGGCAAGCCTTCGTTTTTGGCCTGGAGGACCTTTTGTTGCAGCATTTCCTGGAACCCCCCAAAGTAAACACAGCCAAGTCTCTGTTCTTACAGCTCCGATATGCTGTGTTGGCCTTTCCCAGCAGAGAGAGGGGCAGGCAGGTCAACATTCAGAGGTCAACACCATTCATTAGAATGCTGACAAGAAGGAAGGGCCTACATTACAATGTGTCGGCACCCAGCCCGAGAGACAATGATGATAACCACAATATGCTTAACCATGATCATAATTATCATCAGCTGCACAAACAGGTTTCTAAGTGCTGTTTAGACACATGGAACGATGAAAACAAAAGCCCTGTGAACACTCTTTCCACAGAGGTAGAAGCTACAATTATCAGTAGGACTACTGAGTTGAGACAGGGAGTCTGGCGTGCAGGACTTAGTTTTCCCTTCTCCTCCGTGAATGGTGCCTATACTCACTAGTATGGAGGGTGCAGGGGAGAGAGGTTGGTTAAGGCTGGGCTGGCTCTTAGCTGTGGTGGAAGGCTGGTAATAATGTGACATGAAGTATCTGGTAATAGCTTTGTGCATCCTGGGGATGGAGGCAGCAAGGCAAAAATTCACACGGAGAAAATCTGGTTCCTTTCAGTTGAGGACAGACATGAGCTGCCCACCCAGCCTGATGGAAGAGGCCTGTTGAAGGAGGCAGTAATGGCCACCTCTCATTTCCAGCTGAGGGGAAGGGGTGGGAGTGGTTGGGTTGGGTGGCTGCGGTGGAATTTGACGCATGGATGACTTTGAGCATCAAAAATACTTCTTTCCCTGTGAGGAGGGAGAGAATAACAGAAACCTGAAATTAGCGAACGTCATTGATTGGTCTTCCCTAGAGTTTATTACTGTCAGCTGGGGTGCTTGTAGCTGAGCCAGCACTTTATTTATGGGGAAATTCAATTCCCCCTTCCACTACAGATGGAAACTCCACCCCATCAGGTGTCCTTTGAACCTCCCGACTTCCTCCTTCCCTTCAAAGTTGGGGCGGGGAGTTCAGGCCAAGAGGTCCCTTCTTCCCGCAGTTGAGGACCGTTATGTAATCTGGATTGTGAAATATAGGAAAGACCCGCTCTTCACGCCGCCGCGGGCTAACTGTTCCAAGGGGCGCCCCTCATGGGAAGCTCTTTTTCCTCCAGCCCGCCCGGGATACAGCTCTGGGCCTGGAGTTTTGGGGGATGCTATTCCTGTTCCCCTGGTCTCCTCCTCCCCCTCGCGCCCCCCCCTCCGTCTCCCAGGGAGCTATGGGGTCCTGGGGCGCCCGGGGGCCGTGGGAAAGTCAAGGGGTCATGCCGTTCAGTCGGAGCGCGCGGCTCTGGGGGCCACCTGTTGCGGCGCGTGGCAGGGCGGGGGTGGGGGAGCGAGGCTCACCTGCGCGAGGGCCAGGCCAAGGGCTAGTGCCTGGCGCGCAGCTGAACCCAGGTCCGGACACCCGCCGGCGCCTCGGGCTTCCGCCGGGTCAGCTGACTATTTATTGCGGAACTGCGCGCTGGGCTGTGCCGCCCGCTGCTGCCGAGCTCCGTGCTCTGTTCCTGCACTTAGTGCTCTGTGCCGTGCGTTTGCCCGGTCGCCATGGCTGGGCTCGTGGTCAGTGGAACTCAAGTAAGTCCTCCAGGACGAACCCCGCCCTCGCTTGGGACAGTTAGTTTGGGGAGGGAGTGTTGTGGCACTGGGCCACCCACAGGGGGCTGCGTCTGCAGCTGGGGACTCTTTCAGGTGTCTAGGCCTGCCCTAGTTTGGTGAGGACAGGCCCCATTTGGGGCCTGGCACACCCCCTTGCTGTGGGGGAAGCTAGGAAAGGTCGCCCAGAGCCTCTTCACCTCTTTCTGTCCCTAGTGCTCACTGCCAGGGCCAGCCGGGGCGATTTCTCCATGAGGCAGAGTGGGCAATGCCCACAGCTGATGGTACTTTTGGGGGCTCATAAAAAGTGTTAACTTCTTTGATAATCAGAAGAAAATAACTTTGGTCAAAGAAAACATTTGACTGTATTTGTCTTCATACTAATGAAGTTGTAAAATCTAAACTTTAGATATTTTGTGTGCGTGTGTGTGTGTTTTGTTTTTTTGAAGGCGCCCAGGATGGTGAAAGTACCCAGGGCCCCCCAAAGACTTGCAAATCATAATGCATTTGTGCAGGTGCTAGTTTTGGGGGCTACCCTCCAGACTGCCTCTGGATCCTAAACATCGGCCCTTTATTCAAGGCAGGTAGAAGGCTAAAGTTCTCCAGTTTTATTTTGGCACCTGACTTCTTTTTTCAGTTTTTTATTATATAGTTGGAATGCAGTGTTTGTTTCGGGTGTACAATATAGTGATTCAACAATTCTACGCATTACAAAGTGTGGCATAGTAGAAAGTATACATTATACTTTGCTCACCACTAGTGTAGTTACCATCTGTCCCCCATACAATAACAGTGTTATTAGCTATATTTCCCGTGCTGTATTTTTCATCCTTGTGATTTCTACCTGGAAATTTGTATCTCTTAACCTCCTTCACCTATTTTTGCTTATCCTCTTCCCCTCTGGCAATCACCAGTTCTCTGTATCTGAGTCCAATTTTGTTTTTCATTTGTGTTTTAGATTTCACATGTAAGTGAAATCCTGGTATCTGTCTTTCTCTGACTTATTGCATCTAGCATAATACCCCCTAGGTCTGTCCATGTTGTTGCAAGTGGCAAGATCTCATTCAGCACCTGACTTCTTGTACAGGTGTCTGTGAGGCATGACAACATTCTTGTTTCAACTCTAGGTGACAGACACCTAGCCTCACTTGCTTTCAGCCCTGTAGTGAAGCCCCAGGTGTTCTTAGTCATTGCTGGAGGGATGCTGGGCCCAGGTGCCTTTACCTTCTGGAAAAGCCAGGTCTCTTTTTTAACCTCTGATTAAGCCAGCCCTCTTCCCACCTTTCCTTGCACACCCTAGAGAAATAGTTTTGAGGTTTTGAAGCTCTCCCCTTGGATTGCCTAAGGCAAGTAGTGTCAGGCACAGTTAGATTTTGAGATAACTTTGGGCAGATGTTTTCCTCTTCTCAGAGTTTGGAAGTGAGAAGGCTAAGGAGGTACTAGTCTGTGTGAAATGTTGAAAATGGTGGGTCTTAATTAGGGTAAAGGAACTTTTGGGAGTTAACATGCCTGCCGAGAGGGAGAAGCTGGAGGAGAAGGCCTCTGCCCAGAATATTTTTTTCTCCACAGACTGTAGGTCTCTGAATTTCAGACCCAGCTTCTTCCACCCTCATGGAGGACTTGACAGCAGGGCTAAGAACTTTCCTGTGCCGCTGCCTCTCTTCCTCCATTTCCCTAGCTTTTTTTTTTCCCTGTACCCCCTGATTTTTAGCCCACTCTAAACAGCTCAGAGACCATTACTGACCTGTGAGGCATTTTGGGCCCTAGGGGACTGTTAGAAACCGATGGAGCTGCCTGGGGAAGTATCTGAGAAGGCAGGCAGAAAAAATACTCCGGTCTGTTTGTCCCTCTTGTCCTAAATCTCCTAGGCCAGCGGATGTGAGTCGCAGCCCTGGGGGTTAGGGTCGTCTTAGCATTCTGCCCTTTTTAATTTCTAACAACAGCCATAATAAGAAATCGCTGAAATGTATGTTACCTGGTACTTAAAGTTTGGTAGAGCCGCCTTAAAGGGGGGGGAAAAACCCTTCCCATGAACTCAGTGTTGATAGTTTTTATTGCAATGTTGCTTTAAACATAAAACCAGATGTAACTTCTTCTAAGTTGATAGAGACCTATCCCACAAAGAGAGGGTTAAATGCAAAGAAGAAAAACACCATGACCCCACTAAAACAATTAAATGAGGTGGATGACGCCATTTTGCTGCAATGAGGTCTCCTCTGCTTTTGGCTCCACTGTGGGCTCACTGCTGTTGACCTGGGTTTTGGGAGTTGTACGGGCTTCTAACAGCCCTCCCTCCACTCGTCTCTATAAAGTCTTTTGATTCGATATGAATCTGCCTTCATTTGGCCTTCCCTTGGCTTGAATGCCTCATTTATATTATCATTAAGTCCACCGTGTTCTTTTTCCACTAGTTTAAGACAAAAATAGTGGCATCGATATAACTGTAGATACAAATGCGAACTTGGGCACTGAAATTGTGTGCCCAAGAGAGCAGGGAATAACAAATCCCTTTCTTCAGAATATTGGTCTGCTTCAACTATTGAGTGACCACTTGGTGCTGAGGACCATGCTGTGTACTTTAAATGTCTTAATCTTCTCTCCTTGCTATAAGGAGGTTGAGGATAATATGTGACTCAGCAGACTGTTTCATGAGGACTAAGTAACAACCAGGTGGTAGGCATCTAATAAATGTTAGCTCCATTATTCTTGACACTTCTGGATGTAGTTAGTATTCGTTTACAGAGGAGGAAGCAAACTCCCCGAGATTGTGACCCATCCAGGATAACCGCTGGTAAGTAGCGGCATGGGGACTGTTCCCATCTGACAGAGTTGTCACTACTGTGAATTTAAAATCAAGGCTCTCTCACCCCATGACTGGGGTCAGGCATCCTAAAATAAGTGTCTCTCAGTCTACTAACAAACCTGCCATTCACAGATCTGTCCAGATGGCCAGACCTTCCCAACTGCAAAGAGAAACATGCAGTCTCCTGCAGTCTGCTGATTCCAAGTGGCTTTGGCTCAGGGGGCATGAGTGTGTGGAGGACTTTGCACAGACTTTCTTCTTTTCCTGTCTGGTATTCCTCTATGTAGGGATCTTCATATGTTTTCAATTTCCTGGTAATAGTGTCCCTTTGTTACCATTCCATGCAGGGTGGAAGTTTTGGGATACAGGTAGGCAAATGAAAAGTACAAAACTTGGTTCTTCAGTTTAGTCTAAATCAAAGTAATTGCAATGGCCCTTCGTCTGGATGTGCTCTTGCTTCTGTGGCGTTGAGGGTCTATTAATCTCAATTTCTCTTCCTTGTTTTTGCTCAAGAAGCAAACTCTATCTGGTCTGGCTCTTCTGGCCTTGTTTCTTCCATTAGGTGGTCCTGTGCTCCAAGAAGCTTCTTGACATCTTGAGACCTAATGGCCTCCACTCAGGAGCACTTCTTAAACATGCCTGTCTTCTCATTAGGAGTGTTGGTTGCAATGCCAGGCAGTGGCTTCTGCTGCTTTTAAGCCTTCTCCAAATGATTTTGGTCCCTTAAATGTGGCCAGGTTAACTCCCATCTCTAAATGCTCCAGTTTACTGTGGGGGGTAGGACAGTGGTGATGGTACTGGGTCCAAGCACGCAGATGGCTTAGGTTGGTTTTCATACTAAATTTTGGAACTTGGTCTTCATCACTGTGGAACAAGTTGTGCTTTATTTAGTTTTCCTGGGATGTCCTGTTAAGATCTGATGATAAAACAAGCTGATGAAAGTCTTATTAGGCACGTAAGTGATGTGCATGCTTTACGGTGATTGCTCTCCTTGATGTTTCTTTTGCCTCTGAAAGGGAATCCTATAGAAGAAAGAGTTGAGCAAATATTCCTCTTTGCCTCTGTTCTGACACTTTCAACATGGTATCCTGAGGTAGTTCACAGCCTTTCAGCTAGGAAGATGCATTTTTGAAGCCCAAACCTGCTGATTGATGCACCATTGGCATTTGTTGACCAAGAAAATCTATACCCACATGTGGAGTTGTAAGAACTCCATGGCACCCAAATGGAAAGTTCCTATTCCCGGTGCAGGACGTCCTCCAGGCTTTATCATTAAGAAGCTGTATTACACTGGGCATGCTGCTGAAGTCGTCTTTTCCATGTAAAAACAGGATGGGTTTTGAGAATTGGGGTGTCGACCAGATTTAGTCCTTGGTGAACCTATAAGGACAGAGCTCAGTTTCTACATCCAAACCTCAGTTTCTGTGCCATTTATATCACAGATCTTGAATACTGATCTACATAAGATGGTGGTGTATGATGGGGTAAAAGAGATGGGTTTTCTGGTGAGTACCTCAGGCCTGCAGTGTCAACTGACATATTCTGATACAGAAGCTGCTTGGAATCAGCTTTGTTACACAGAAGTTCTGAGGAAAGATGGGTCCCATGTAGAAAGGGGAGGTTGCTAGATTGCACTTTGAGACCTTTATTTTTTAGCCTTTATCTTCTTGAACCCAAATTACTTTATTGGAATAGGCCATTTTTCTGTCCTTTCTCTCCCCACTTTCTCTTCGGGAATGAAGTCACTAAGGAAGGGAAAACAAGATACAGTGGTTTGTCCTCATTGGATAGGACAGGGTTAAGAGGACTTGAAATATTGGGGTGCTAGGGTGCAGTGTGATTCCCCCCTCAGGTCAAGTCCTATGAAAGTGGTATTTCTATAGTTCTATGATTGAACGTTAGTAATTCTTAATGTTCAACCTAATATCTAGAATTCAATATGGCCACCATATTCCTCTTCCCTATTAGGAAGCATAAACCCTTGGGGAATCTCTTCCTCATTCCAAGTCATTCTTAGCTGTATGTATAGGAGAATATGCATTTGCGGGGAGAAAGGATTAAGACTGCAGCCCTGTATAGGCTTGAATTTCTACCTGGCCATGGGAGGTAGGGAGTCCTTTAGGGAAATCTCCTATATTTTGATCCACTGGCCAACTCCCATTTGTTTTATGGGTTTTGGAATTAGCTGCCAATCCAACCACAGAGTATTATTTCAAAAACCGAGTAGTGGGAGCAGCGAGCAAGCCCTCTGACCTTCCCACAATCAGAAGTTTTGGCATCAAATTTCCATTCAGCTTCTTCATATTTGGGCACACACTGCATGGTGGTGGTTGATGATAAGTAAGAGAAGGCCTAAGGGGACCTGCTCTGCAACCCGAGTGAGGTTGGTTGCAAAAGGATCCCTGGAGGAGAAAGGCTCGGAAGCTGTAGCCACTGTTGTCCTGTTGCCTTCAAATCAGCTTTGTTCAGAGTATGGGGGACATTTCATACACAGTGGTAATAGGATGGGATTGACGATTTGGGGAGGCTTTCTTGTCCAACCCTATTGTTCCAGTACCCTGCAGGTTGAATGCTGGTAAGTGCGTCTGCTGTGTCTTTTCTGAGGTAATGTGCAGAACAGTATTTGAGGGAGGAGGGACAGGGGAGGAGAGGGAGGAGGAGGGGCCGCTCTTGGAAAGGCCCCTGAGCAAGAAGCTGATTGCTGTGATTCTATCAACCTGTTCTGAGGTGGGAGCTTTTTTGGACACCTGAATCTGGCCAACTTTAGTCCGGTTTCCATTGTGCTGGGATTAGTTTCATCATGCTAAGTGTACCAGGAAAGGCGCGAGATATTGGCAGGGTCCCTGAAGCCCCCCAAGCCCATTTGATCAGGAAAAGGCCTCAAATATGGCTGCCTTGTGTGTGAGGGGCATGCGTTTAAACTTGCGGAAGCAATCTTGGGATCAATGACACAGGGTTGGGAGCAGCTGGGTGATTTCCGTTTGCCACATTGTTTCTGTTCCATTTAATTTCCAGGTGTCCTACATAGGCCAGGACTGCAGAGAAATTCCAGAGTACCTTGGCAGGGACTGTGGACATTTTGCGAAAAGGCTTGATCTGAGCTTTAACCTTCTGAGGTATGTACCCTTCACAAGATATAGAGCAGGTGGGGAGGCCCAGTCCCCCTGGTAACAGCCTGCAGGTAAAGGTCCCTCTCTAGCTCTGCATGGGGTATGGGGCTCTGAGACCTGTGGAATTTGACCCCGAAAGTGTGACTTTGCTTCAGATGATTCTTTGATTAACCTCTTTGTACCGCTCAAAAAGCTGTGAGTGTGGACTTCCTCCATCTCCCCTGAGGTCCTACAGGGGGACTGGCATGCTGTCACTATTTCCCTCCCCCCCCCCCCGCCCCCCTTACTGATAACCATGTAAACAAGTCAGACTATTCCTGGGGAAGGAATGAGATGGAACCAGTAAGAGCATTTTGGGGCACTTAGGAATGCTCTTCTGGACAACCCCATCTCCCAAAGATTTGCCAAATCAAAGGTATGGTGTATATGTGTGTGTTTTCTTGTTTTTTTTTTTTTTTTTTTTTTTTTAATGAATTGGAACCTTAAATATTTGTGGTGATTTCTCCCAGATGGCATTCAATCCCAGATTGAATTACTCCCAGAGTAATTCACTGATGGCATTGGAACCTTAAATATTTGTGGTGATTTCTCCCAGATGGCATTCAATCCCAGATTGAATTACTCCCAGAGTAATTCACTGATGGCATGGGGCGGGGGGAGGGAAACACTAACAACCACTCCAATCTTGGCAAAAGGTAAGTGTGATCCTCTATATTCCACTGGAGAATACAGATGGTTATTTCATTTCTTCATAGACAGTTAGCAACTACGACTGGTTTAGGGACTTGAAAGAGTAGCAAGAGATACGTGGAAAGCAGATATCAGGGGAATAAATGAGCAGGGGTCAGGATGGTGGATTTTCCTAATAAGTCCTGCATGGAACCAGCTTTTCTCATAAGTGTCCCTTAGAGAACTGTGCTGTCCTCCAAATTGAACGGACTGTCTTGGGGTTAGAAGGAGAGGAGAATCTTGAAGCCCACCTGGGGGCTCTGGCACTTTGATGCTTCCATCCTCTGGAGTCTTTTTCTCTCCTGGCCCCTGAGTCCAGACACTTGGGAATTAAGAATTTGAGAGAAAATGGATGAAACTCTGGAAATTAAGGCACTCGCAGGTAGAGGGGACTTTCAGGCAACCAAGACTTTTGGGCTGGTATTCCTGGAGATGAAGTGTCTTCAGGGAAGGGGCATCTAGGGTGTTAAGTAGAAAGAGCATGGGCACCATGTACATGCTCTCCCTGATTCCCAAAGGGCTTATGTGCTTCTGGGAAGATGTGGAAACAAAAGTCACAGACTAACAGGTAGCGAAGAGAGAGTGCCAAAGAAACAAATGCTGACTCTAAAGAAATCTAAGGATGATTGTTGATCCCAGTACCCAAGGAGAGGACAAGGTATATGGCCTGGACCATACCTGAGACCTGTGTGCACCTCAGAAAGCTCCCCAGTGCTGACTCCAGGGAAGTATTTCTTTACTTGGGCATTGGAAGGAGTTCTTTCTGTGTGACTGGCTTCCAAAGGCTTGGGGTGTTGTGGCTCTGGCCACTGCCTCCTTGCTGGTGGGAGCCAGGATGTGGATTAGAGGAAACTGTGCCCCATGAGGGAGTGTGTCAGTGGGAACAGGTCATGGGACTAGGCTGTCAGGTCTGAGGAAACAGAGCGGTCTTTATCAAACTCCGAGGCCCTGCCTTGCCCCCCTTTGGCAGAGAAGGGACTGGACCCTGGGAGAGGTAGGGTGTGTGTGGGGGGGGGGGAAGAGGGGAGGGGGGAGAGTGAGCACAAGGTGAGAAGAGGTGAGAAGGGGATCTGAGGGGCTGGGCCTATAAGGATTTATAGGAAATGATGGGTCATAGAGGCAGGATAATTCAGTGAGAAGTTTGGTAAAAAGGATTTGGAAGGAGGTGAGTTGTGAATTTGATTTTTCCTTTGAGAGGAGAAAACTTCTGTAGTGTTGACGTTGAGGTACTATGCCATTTAGTCCGCAGCCCATTCTTGTTGGCAGGTGGCCCCTGTGTGATTGCCACACTGAGTTGGACTGGGTGGGGGGATTGGGGTGGGGATGAGCAAAGGAGGCTTGAGGTCTAAGTTTCAGGGAGAGTTTATGTGAGGAACTTGGTTAAGCAGGAGGGACTTACAGACCAGAATAGAGGAAAAGCCGTCCTGGTTTAATGTGGGTATGTTGGGGACTGGATCCTCTTTGACTGTCCTGTTTACATAAGGGGGGAGTGAGGGGACGGGACACTATTGCTCTTGGGTGTCAGAGGAAGATGTGAGCTTACTCAGGCACTGGTCTCTCTGTCTTCCGCTGGATCAAAATCAAAGATTTTAGGTTCTTAACTAATTCTTAAGTGTATTTTTGAGAGAGACAGATAGCCTGAGTGGGGGAGGGGTAGAGGGTGAGGGTGCAAGAGAACGAATGAACCCTAAGTAGGCTCCACATTATTAGCACAGAGCCCAATGTGAGGCTTGAGCTCCTGAAAGTGTGAGATCATGACCTGATCTGAAGCCAAGAGTCTGAGGCTTAACCGACTGAGCCACCCAAACGCCCCAGATTCTTAGCTAATTCTTAAAGTGGAGGAGGGGAGAGAATAGGGAGAAGGGAAGAGAGGGGGAAAAATCGTTAACTTCAAAATAAGTAGGTATGTAACCGGACCCAAAACTCACCAGGCTGCAGGGCTCCTCATATCCAAATGAAATAATGTGAATCCCATCACATTCTATAGGAAGTTTCTCCCTAGCCCTGCCTGCTGTTTCCATGGGTTCGGGGGGAACATACCACCTGGTCAGTTTGCCAGCACCTGGATTCACCATTGCTCTCTGCTGTGTTGTCTGCTGTTTGACCTCCTGGTAGCCTATTCATGATACTGCCCTCACTCAAGATCTTCCCTTCATTTCTCCCACACCCAACACAGTATTACTTAATACAGTAATACTTTTACTGCCAGTTCAAGGTATACTGGAGGGAGAGAGGTAGTGTAGCACACAGGAGACCAGCTTGGGGTAGCATTGTTCCTGGAAAGCTCTTGGGTATTCTATTGCCATAGAGAATTTCTCCCTGGTTGCGGCTCTCCATAGGGTCTGGCTTCCTGCAAGTGACCAGGTGCCTAACTCTCCCAGCCTATTTCTCACCCTTTCATGTTACTTCCCCTATTCCCAGAGCTGCCCTCAGAAACACAAAATTCTTTTTGCTTTGTTGTATACAGAAAAATTATCACCCTGTTCTTTAAAGAAAATCTCTGCAGGCTTCACCTCCACCCCCCATCCAGATCATCCTATTATGGTATTGCCTTAAACAGAGCTACAGCCCTACTACAAATAGCCCTACACCTATAGGTACCAAAATCAGCTGTAGTTCATTTGTATTTTAGGCTATAGTTTATTTTTAGGCAAGGAGTTCTGTTCATTTTTGAATAGTTAATATAGGCACCCGACATAGGCATTAGAAGGAACAAACCTGCAAAAGGTCGGGTGGGGAGGGGAGCAGAATTCTTCATATGTAGATCCTTTAGCCTTCCAGTTCTCCTCTCCCTTGCTGTTACTTGCCATCTTGTAGTCCCCCAGAGCTATTTCATGCATACACTAGAATGTGAATTTCTTCAGTGGCTGTATTCTATTACTTTTTGCCAAGGTGTTACAAGGGAGACACCAGGCTTCAGCTAATCACTCATGTTAGGAACATCCTTCTCTGTTGTCTTACTGCTAATTCATAATCTACCATCAATATTGTTAATCTCATTCATACAAGTGATGGTTCTGATTCTCTGTATGGCCACCTCTTCATGCTGGAGCTTATGGATTCATAAGCTCTTAAGTTGGGTTTTAAGTCCCTATATATATATATATTTTTCCTTCCTGTTACACCTGTCTTTCCTGCATGAACTATTGTGAATCCTCTGATTATTTTGGATTCTCCAACAGTAAAATTGTTACCTGTCCATGCAGAATGTTGTGGAAATTTGGGCTGTACTGTTTCTGTGACTCGGGGAGAATGAAAGTCACTGGAGCTAGGGTGTCCTATCATGTTGGAAGTTGGAAGGCGAAGTGGGATGACCGATCTGAAGTTTGACTGCCTTCAAAGACTCAAACATCCTGGGGCACCTGGGTGGCTCAGTTGGTTGAATGTCTCCCTTGGTTTTGGCTCAGGTCCTGATCTTGTGGTTTGGCTTGTGAGTTTGAGCCCCGTGTTGAGCTCTATGACTGCACAGAACCTGATTGGGATTCTCTCTCCCCCTCTCAAAAATAAACTTTCAAAAAAAAAACCAACCCCCTCAACATTCTTTGATCTGCCCTTTCAGCCTAGATCTCCTTCCTGGACATAATACCCAGGAACAGGATCTTGTCATCCACTGTAGAATAAGGACAGAGGGTTGAGAGAACTTACCAGGTAATGCTTGAGAGGAGTATTGCTTGTTGAATCTGAATGTATTGAATGTATTCATGATCACGAGTCCAGTGTCTGCATCTGCATGAAATTGTACTGTAGATCTTATTTTTTGAAGATAGTTTTTCTTAAACGATGGGGTGCCTGGGTGGCTTGGTTGAGTGTCCATCTCTCTCTCTTTTTTTTTTTTTTTTGGTTCACATCGTCCCAGGGTTGTGGAATCTAGCCCTGTGCTGGGTGTTCAGCCTGCTTGAGATTCTCTCTCCTTCTTCCTCTGTCCCTCTTCCTGGCTCGCAGTCTCTAAAATAAAATTAAAAACCTCAATAAAGAAATATTAAACTCAAACGTATGAGGAAATGCTTTCTTTCAAATCTCTGATAATCTTACCACTGGAAATCACCATTGCTGCTTTATTGTCTTCCAGTCTTTTATATGCCAAATGTTTAAAAAGGTTGCTGTTGCTTACATTGTGTTGGAATCATTTCCCTGTCAATAAATACTGCATTACAGTTTTTAATGGCTTATTAGTGTTGGACATTTAGATTCCAGATTTTTAGTGTTAAAATATTTCTATTATAAATCTTCTTGTAACACGAATAGGTCTCTAGTTTCTTGGGACAAATTCCTAGAGACAGAATTGTCAGAGGGCTTTGATAAAGATGTCAGATTGCCCTCAAGAGGTTATACCAGTTTCTGCTACTAATACTATTTGAATACCCATTGTCCCAAACTCTTCCTGAGCTTGTTGAGGTTTTCAAACTTTATTTTTAGATCCATAAAGAGATCCTATGCTTTGCCAATGCTGGTTCCTTGATATCCAGGCAAAGACCTCTTGTTAATGAGTTGTTTCAGGTTTAGTTTCCCTTTTTCCCTGACTGGAAAAGGATAGGGTTCTGTCTGGTGCTCAGCCCACTGCCCTCAAGGGCCCTGAGTAGTTTCATTGGGTTCCTCATTAAACACAGTGGGAAGAGCAGGGCTCCCATGGCAAACCATGATACACAATCCTGTGTCAATCTGGCAATAAAATCGAGAGGCTTTAATTGATCTATGGCAACAGGAAGCTTATGTTTTAAAAATTATTTGTATTTGTGTCTTAGCATCACTCTGACAAATGCACTCAATGGGAGAATTGCTTGGGAGAAAATGTCTTAGGTGGAAGCTTGCTTGTTGCTTCCCTGGCTTTGATCAGGATGAAAGTGAAAGACTGGGGAGTTTGGGAAGCTCCAGTAATGGTGACTTTATGCTCCCCATCTCCACCAAGATAGTGACATGGACCCTTGATGGTATACCATAAGGATTCGAGGACGTGCAAATGACAACTTCTGTGTCCGTTATGAACTGCTAGATTAAACTAGGTCTGGTAACTTGATGCTAAATTGGGAAAATGGGCAGTGGAAGTTAAACCAAGGCTTTGTGGTTGGACCACCCTCACTTGAAATCCTTCTGTCACTCACCAGTTTTACCTGGCTTTATGCTAATTGCAAAAATCCTGAGTGTGTAACTGTATGAAGTGCCTAACAAATTACCTGGCACATAATAGGTCTTCAATAAGCATAGCTACAGTTAGAGCTAAAACACGTTGGTGGGGAGGTTGAAAGCCTAGGCTTAGCCCTCCACAGGGGCTATTTCACTCTGTTGTAGTCATGGGAATTCCTTATGGACCTTCAGGATCACCTCTTCTTTAACACATGGTATGTTTGCACATCTCTGAATCCTCTGGTGTGACCAATGCGCAGAAACATGAAAAGCCATTGTGCAATTTGCCAATTACTCTCCTGCCTGCTATAATCAGTCTTAAGTTTTGACTGTAAAGGAGCAAAGCCTTTTGCTGATCCATGTTGGACATAAACTTTAAATGAGAACTAAATCTGTTTATAAGAGTTTAGGGTGTTGTGAGGTGCCTGGGTGGCTCAGTTGGTTAATCATCTGACTTCAGCTCAGGTCATGATCTCAGTTTCATGAGTTTGAGCCCTGCATTGGGCTCTGTGCTAACAGCATGGAACCTGGAGCCTGCTTCAGAGTTTGTTTCCCTCTTTCTCTCTGCTCATCCCCTGTTTTGTTCTCTTTTAAAAATAAATGTTAAAAAATTTTTTTAGGGTGTTTATTAATGCAGCGTAATCTAGCCTATCCTAACCAGTATACTTTAATTTTCCAGCTGTCCTTGACAGTTCATAGGTTCAACCCAGTCATCTCCTCATCTTTGCCAGTTAGGAGCATCCCTTTGTTCATATTATGTGGGAATGGGTAAAGGAAAATTCCCCACTCAGACTCTCAGGAGAGCAGTTCAAAGGGCATGTTTTGTTGGCATGGTTCTTTATCAAATCATTTCTTTGCAGTCAGGAACCTTGCTCATACTTGTTTTTAAAACCCAAATGTAGTGGTCTTGCTTGGAGAGCATGCCAGTGGTGGAATGGAGGTGGCAACAGAGCTCATGTCAGGAAACCTTGAGGGGAAGAGATGATAGAAAAGACAGATTTTTAGAAAGATACACTGTTTACTGAATTTTCCGAATAGTTCTAGATCAGTGAAGAATTCCAAGGAGGCATGGGTCTTTGCATTTTGGAGTAAGTGTTATCTAAGCTGGGCAATGGTGCAAAAAGCCTCTTTTTTTTGTACCAAGAGAAATCAGTGGCTATTCTCCCATCTCCAACTACCAATAGAACATAAAGCCAAAAGGTGAAGTGCAAAACGACTTGGCAGGTAATAATTCATGTCCCAGGAGCAAGGCTTTAATTTCCTGTATTTCTACTTTCTCAAGTGACCTCCATGATGGTAGCACCATCAAAAAGAGCTTGAACAGAAGGGAGGAGGGAAGATCCCTGAGAAAGCAGGTATCAGGCCACCGTGAGTGAGGTTTAAACGGCACCACCCTCTTCCTCCTCCAAGAATGTCCTGACTTTCTAGATTTTTTTACCCTTTGGCCAGAGAAAATGGGTTTTGACCCACTTTGAAAATGGGTAAGACTGGTCTGGGGAAGTGGTGGGAGACTGGAGAGAGTAGTCTAAGGGGCTATAATGAAGTTCAGCTTTCTCACAGATGATGGTGATCCCTCTAACTTGCGGTATGATTTAGAAAGAGCTTTCATAAACAGTGTCTCCATATTTCCTAATGTGTTTGCCTCTAGGATAAGAAACTTCTAGACTTTAGTCGTGCCTTTTATTTCCCTTATCCTCCACTTTACTCAGAACCTTGGATTTAATTCCCCTTTCTTCATAAGGTTTCTCTCCCTGAGCTTTTTGAACTTGGGCCTCACTGCTCTACCGCTCCCTCTGCCATTCTATCTGAGGACCTCACTGTGCATGTGGGCAAGGCTGCCTTCTGTGTTATCAGGGTGGCAGTTGGCAGCAGTGGTGATTTTTGGGGGAGGAGAGTGGCAATAGGCAAGCTTAACCCTTTCAGGCTTTGTACTTCCTGGCCCTTCAAGTTCTCAACCACAAAGTTCTGTCACAATGATGGAGGTACGGGCTCTATAAGAATTTAGCGGTGAAGCCAGATTTTGCAGGACCTAGGACCACTTTGGACAGAGTCCAAACTTCCCTATGCCAACTGTGCTTTGCTGAGGAAGACCTCAGAGTCCTGTGTCAGATGGGTTGCAGAGTGGCTCTCTTGAGCTTCACAATAAAGTAGGCTTGCAAATAAGTACTAATAGGTGGCTGCCCTCACTCTCCAAAGGAGTCCAAGGACAAGGTGTCAAACAAGTAGCATCAGTTGTCATGTTTATTGTCTTACTAATAACCAGTATTACTACATGCCATAGAACACTTAACGTGTTATCTCATTCAGACTTTGCAACAGGATTTTACAGTGTGACTGTTATTACCCACATTTTACAGATGAAGCAACTGAGACCCAGATAGGGGAAGAAATTTGCTCCAGATTATCCTGATGATTAAATGGGAGAGCCAGGATTAAATGGCCCCCTGGGGGTTTGACTTCAGGTTTACAGTTACTCCAAACTGCTGCTTAAGGTAGAACTTGATGCCTTTTTTTTTTTTTTTTGGTGTGAGAAGTTGGGTGGATGTTTCCCAAGCCTGTATTTCCTTGCACAGGGAAAAGGTTTATTTTTCCTTTGAAAATCCTGAGCAGCCTGGGGAAGCTGCTATCGTGGGGTCACAGTGGATCCTGCAGCTACAAATTGGAGACCCTTGTAGGCTTCAGAGTTCTGTCTTGCATTTTCTCTTCTGTTTCTACAAAACCTGATTTGGAAACTGGGTTTGCAGGACCTCGTGAGACCTGGGCTGACTTTGAGATGGGGGTTTCCCAGGGAACTCCGTCTCTTATTGCCCTCTGAGCTGTAAGCTATGACTCAGATGCAGGTCCCTGTCATGAGGAGAAGTGGCTTAGCAACTGCTGTGTCTCACACTGTTCTCTGTCCCAGCCTTGGTGTGGGGACCCTGAGAGCTATTACTGCATGTGAGTTTTGAGTCTGGAGAAAGAAGAGGAGTGTGTGTGTGTGTACTTGCATATACACACCCACCATCTGAAAACCCTCTTTGGTCTCCTCAGGGACTGCAGTGGTGGGATTTCAGCTGTGTTCTCCTTTATGATGAAAGGGGAGTGATTATGCTTTTTGCTTGGTGTCTGTGTTTAATTGCAGGGATATAATAACTACAAATTCTCCCTGGCCAAGACTTTTCTAATAAAAGGTCTCTTCCCTCCTGGCTGCTTTCCCTTCCCTTTCACACTCCCACCCCCACCACTGACACAGCACAAGGTCAGTTAGGGCTTTAAATGAGGGGGAGAGACATGTTCAGGTTGAGAGAGAGAGAGAGAGAGAGAGAGTGTGTGTGTGTGTGTGTGTGTGTGTGTGTGTGTAAGGAAGGCCCCTCCTTCTCCAGACCCATCATTATGGAGATCAGCTGTGTGCCCCCCACCTTTGCACCACCTCCCCTAAGCTCCTCTCTGAGTTTATACAGAACCCAATTTTCAGTCTCCTGGGTGTCTGCTTTTTCTCTGGTTCTGAAGAAATAAGAGACGGGTAGAGCAGGGAAGACCAACAAAAGAGGTTTAAAAAAAACCCAAACCATTCTCAAGATAAAGCAAGACTTATTAAAAACAATTGGAGGGGAAAGCCAGAGAGGGAGTGTTAACCCCCACATGCCCCGTTTTCTGCAGCTGGAGAAGTGTTTTAAGAAAATGCACCATTGTTGAAACTTTTTTTTTCCTTGATGGATTTATTTATAAGGTAGAGAAATATTTTCCCCGTAATTGGGTAACTCTTAATAGTAGCAATTGCATATTTATCAGTGTGAGGGGCTGTTATTAATGTAACTGTCAGGCCCAAACACATTTCTGCATTAAATCCATTTAGTATGTGCATTATTCGGGCTCGAATGTCACCGGGACATCAAAGCCCCGTAGGCATGGAGAGCTCAGTGCCCTGCTGTGGCTGCCGAACAGGCCCTTGATCAATAAATGTAACATGTTAATGCAGAGCAAATAGAATAAAAGATTTCTTTGACAAGACATGAAAAATCACCTTGTGGCAGCTGGCATGTGATGCCGTTTCTGGGGAGACACTAGCAAAGTTGATCTGACAAGTAAAGAGGAGAGATGATGGTTGTAAGGTGCTTTTGTTTCAAACTTCTTTCTTGACCTGTCAGGTTTTGAAGGCGCCTCAATGGCTCTTTTTTGTCATGTGAAAATTGTAGTCTTAGGTAGTTATGAAGCAGTTATCTCTTCTCAAATTGTGAATGCTGCTGTTTAATTGATTCACTTAGCATTTGAAACTGTCACGCATTAATAATTGCAAAATCCTGTAGATACTGCTCTAGTGTGTCATGCTTAAATGTGTAGTTATCAGAAAATTAATATCCTTAATGAACCGGTGCTTTCAAACTAACATTGCATGAAATCTCTTTTGCCCTTTGATTTGCTGAAGCCACATCCGCCAGTTTGCAGAGAATCACCTCTCGACAGTTTGCTTTCTTGATGCCCGACAAATGCCAGCTTTGCTGTGGGTACATCGCATGCTCAATGACAATAAATATAGTAATTATACTGGAGTTAGTAATTAACATAATTGTAGTCAATTACGACAAATACAGTGCAGAGCTAAGTAAATGAGAGGGGAGAAATTAGCAAGCTAATTGATTTATCTTTACTTGGCTTTCTATTACAACTGGCAGGGCTGTTTTTCTTGGGGTGGGGAGGAGAGCAGGAGAGAAAATCCCCACAAGGATTGTTTACAAGTAACTGATTATGTTTTGAAGTTGCTTTGTCTTTTGACTTATTATGCATCACCCCCTACTCTACTTACAAGGAGGAAAAAGGGAAGAAAAAAAGAATTTAAATGCCAAGGGAACATTTTTGTTAATTTCACAACTCAGGCTGAATGCAACAGCTAAAGCGAGACAGGATTTAGCTTTCACTAAGGCTCGAGGAATTACCGTTTTTTCTTCCCAGCTATTGCTCTGGTAAAAGAAAGTTTGTGTGTGTGTGTGTGTGTGTGTGTGCGCGCGCGCGTGCACGCGCAGGTGTGCACTCGTTCATTCTAAGCTTCTATCAGTGAAGTGGTTCTTTGCTGAATAGTACACTTGAGGGTTCTATATGTGTGTTAATTTGCTCAAATTTGTGCTGCTGGGTTGGCACAAGAATTGGCATATTTTACCCAATTATGGGTTCAGTCTTGTTATGCCTCCTCCCCTTGGTACCCAAAGATGGAACGAAGGAAAGGAGTGGCCATTGTTGGAGAGGGTGGGGAAGGGGCTCCAGTGAGGACCCCCTGCCCATTTTCCCTTCTCTGCCAAACTGCAGGGTTCCCTAGGGTCCTGGGCTATCACATTCCTGAGACTGCCTGGAAAGTTTTTGTTGGAGCCTCCGTGTGCATTCGTTTTGAGTTGGTTGTTCTTGCGCTGCCTGGAGCCCTGGTTACTGATGCTTATGGTGTGTCCCTGTTCTTTGTTCATCCCTTTCAGTGTGACTGCTGTTCAGGCCACTCAGAACTTGTGCATGTTTGGAGGCTTGGGGTGGCATCACAGCCTGTTTTTACTCACAACTTTGAGAAACAGGATTTTTTTTCTCTTTGCCTCTTGACATAGGATGGGGGCAAGTAACCAGAGCCTTTTTAGGGTTGGAGTGCTTCAAATCTTCCCCTGGTGTTACCCAAGGTTAAAATTGAGTGCTTTCAGGATATGATCATTCAAGTGTCTAGCATCATTTCTCAAACTTCCCAATCCTCCCAGGTTATTCCCCTGAAAATTTAGTAGTTAAGCAAAGAACAATTAATTTCAGAGACTTTTATTTAGCTTTTCTTTGAGGTCTCTACTGGCTACATTTCTAGTGTGCCATGAAGGGAGATCGAGGCAGCAGTTTTACTTGCATGTAGATGATGCATAGAATCCAGCAGGACCTCAGGTGGAATGTGGTTTTCCAGAAATATTAAAATGCTGTCTGTATTTTAATATTACATACTTGGACATACTTGTACACTGCTTAGTGTGTTCATTCTTCATGTGTACTTCATTTGGAAACGAAATTCTGATGTACAATATTTATATACAGGGAATCACTTAAGGCTTGCAGGCATCACGAGCTTTCTGATGAAGTCTCAAACTATTGTTATAAAAAATGTGTGGATCTGAGGGGGAAAGACTTTTATCGTAGTAGAGGGGAAGATGGCATCCAGAACTCTAGCCTGAGTTGGATATGGGTCACAGAGATCCCAAACGATTCATAGGTGTAGCTTTGAAACAGACACCTTCTCTATACTGTATACCCCAGTTGAGGGTGTTTTGTGAGTGCCTGGAAGAGGCAGTGAGAGGGGGAGAGACAGATAAAGGACGTGTGAAGAAAAGCACTTTTGCTGTTGACCACTGTGAGAATGTGGCATCTGTAGTAGTTTTGCCACTGTGGTCTCCAGTCAGCTGCTGGTTTTCATGCTGTTTATCTTCCTGAGTGGCACTCAGGTGTGGAGCAGATGTGAGTGGGGAAGAACCCAGGATGATGGCAAAGGAAGCCTCTTTTCTTTTTTAATATTGTAAAATAAAACTTGCCCTAATTGGAGCTAGTTTTATTTTGTTTCTGTACTACCAAAGAAATAATAGGACGGGGGATAATTTAGATATATTCTTTTCAAAAGTTTGCAAAAGCACCATTTCCCCAGCGCTCTGTTCTGTTTCACTGAGACCTAGACCCTTCTAGATGTCTACAAATACGAGTTTTGAGGTGCTCTGTTTCTTAGAAATTCTAGTGATTTTTCTTTGGCAGCAGCTCTGTGGATTGAACCACTAAAATGCTCACTGTGGGCTTGGTGGAGCAGAAAGTAAGGGGACAGAGTTAAGAGCTTTTGCTGTTTGTCCACTTTCTGAGAACCTGGATGAGTAGGCATTTGCTCACTTGCATGTCAGTCTCTGAAGGGGTTCATTGGAATTGGCTGGTGGGATGTTTATTCAGGGAGTTTTCAGAATGAATTCCCTGTTCCCTCTGATTGCATCAGGATTCACACCATCTAAGACCCCGAGGATGAACTTGAGAGGGTGTAAGGTCTCTCTTTGTGCTGACAGTTGAGTGGTGGGTCTATCTTCATAGGCCCTTAGGAATTCTTTCCAAATGCCTAAGTCAGAGGAACATCACAGAAAGCTAAGTATCCTTCCAGTTGGAATTAGATAAAACAAATATCTTGAATTCTGTTCTTGGAGGCGGGACTCTGGTAGGAATATTCAGCCTGATAATGCCTCCCAAGGTCATTTTGTTAAGTGTCTTGCCTCTGAGGAGTACTGCATTTGTTCCAGCCTGTGACATGAAGCCCTAGAAGAATGGCTGGCTATAAGGGAAAATTTAACCATATAGTCAAAGGTTTTTCTTATCTTCTTCCTCTTTAGCTGGTGAGTGGAAGTCAGGTCAGGGGTGACTTATATTTTGGAGGATGCCAGCAACGTTACAATGTTCTTTGTAGCTGCCATATATAACTAGGTCCCTCCAGGGATGCATCACTCAGGGAAAGTGATCATCAGGGTCTTTAAATGGCTTTGAGCATTAACAGCCATGACCATAGATGATCATTCAACTAAGTGGAGGTGGGGACTGCTCAGAACAGCACGGTTCCCCCAAAGGTGTTCAGAGTTGTCCTCAAGGACTAGAAGACTTGTTTGTAGGGCTCTTCCTGTTTGTTATAGACTGGTAACTACTCCGTGCATGCTGAGTTAGCCAGCACCTGGAACTTATAGATGTGACGTTTCCCCTAAAAAGCTCACATGCTCAATGAGGAAATAAGGCTAATACAGGTTAAATTATAAACTATACAGGACCCCTGTCAAATCTAACCAGAGGACTTTGAGAACTTGGTAGTTCTATTCAGGAGTGTAGTTACTCTGTTTACTGTCTGGAAATCTTGTTCTTTCACTTAGTGAGCCTCTGTGGGGAGCCACATGTAGAGAGAAAAGGTCCAACAGTGACTTGACTGAGGTGAACCCTGGGGTGGCTCTCAGAAAGGTCTCCCTAGAGAGCCACAAGACAACTCACTTCAATTTAGTGCCAGAAGTGTACTATTGATTCTCATGCTCAAGGGGTTTTCAGGAGGGAGGACTTAATCAAAGGAAATTGAAGGAAAAGGTTGGGACTTGGGCTGCACCTTGAAGAAAGACCAAAGTTTGCCACACTGGGCAGGGTAGATAGCTCACACAATGTCAGCAGCGCATTGGAACCAGGCTTGCATGAGTAGATATGAGTAGACTCTACTTGTCCTGAGTAGAGACTCTGGTTTCTGTGCCCTCAGAAGTTGGTGAGAGTCGAGGAAGAGAGAAATTGGAGAGGATGACAAGCTCCTTCCTATGCATGCAGACATATAGCCTCCCATACATGCTGACATATCCCTCATGCAGAATGAAGGTGGTTATGAGACATGGGAGCTTAATGGGGAGGGAAACTGGCTAGGCCAGAGGCTTTGGGGGAGGCCCATCAAGAAAGGACTTGGGGGAGGTATGGGTTCTTCCCCTCAGACCTTCACACCGGGAAGATAGGCATGTGCTGAAGACACGCCAGCTGCAGCTGATGGAGGGCAGCCAGTTTCCAGGCTAAGCAGGGCCTGAGTGCTGGCCCTGACACACATACATGGCAATTATGCTGTTAGAAGGGTCACAGTTAATGCAGTTCTTCGATGGCTTCTGCTACGAGCATGCTGTGCCACTTAGCACCCAGGAAGGCCCTGTAGACTGGCCCTGGGCTTCTTCAGAAGGGGAGAGACCAAATACTTGAAATCTACTCTTTTTGAAAAGTTACACTTCTTATCAATGTTCCATGCCACAGTGTTTCTGCAGGGCTGGCACTTAGGGGTGCACCCCCTAGCCAATTTGTACATTAGTGGTTCTATGATACCTTGGGGCCTCTGCAATAGCTCTGCCTCCCATTGGAATGTAAACTTACCCAGGATGGGATAACCACTTTTTTTTTTTTTTAAGGCGTGCCCAGGACAGAGTTATGCACATAACTGCTACTATGTTAGAAGATGTTACCTATTCTGGGAATTTCTTACTTGCCAAAATGGATGTTTAGGAGCATGTCCATGTTTCTTTAAAAGAGGTAGCAGTAATGTCAACTACAATTCATCCATCTATTTTCCCTGATTATCTTAAGTCCTTATAGCAAGCTAGGTGTTCATCAGGATCTGAAGACATGGATTAAAGGGGATGGAGGGGAAGGGAATTTGCCAAGGGGATGCAGCTACCTGGTCTGTGAGGAGCCAGGACTCCATCCTCAGAACCAATTGACTTAGCTCCTTCCTATACCTTATTGTGTTCCATGTGTTTTCCCACTGCTAATTCATTGTTGTCCTCTTTATCTGGTAAACTGGTGTAGGTTGGTAACTAAATGGTAGAGAAGAGGAAATTGGGTCTTTCAGGCTCACGAAAAGGGAACAGTCACTGTCTCCCTCTCACTCCAAGGCTGTTGCTGTTTTGTGTTCTTCCCAAACTTCTCTTTGCCCTTCTCATTTTTCAGGGGAGATTTAAAAAAAAAACCACCCCATAAACTGTGAATGTTTTTACATCAAATATTAGTGTTCTGAAAGTCTGCAGAAAATTAGGTTGCATTAACTTCTATTGTGCTGTTCCTTTAGGAAGGTGAACAACAAAAATCAGGAAACTCCCTCCTGGTCAATAAGAGGCCTCTTGGGTAGGGTGGGTCCTCAATATAGTTTTCGCATCCACCTCAGGTGTGTGTGAGTCCCACTGCTGCTGTCAGGACAGCCCATTAGGAGGTATGAGTCTGTTTACTCAGCAATTATAGGCAAAGAACAGTGTCCACTTTTGAGAAGGTCTCTGGATTGCACAGGAGGTAGGTTATTTGAATGCAAATGATTTGTCAATTGCTAAGTATCATGTAACTAGAATATCTTTTTTTTCCAGTTTTACTGAGACGTAGTTGATGAACACTAGTCCAAGGAGTACAACAGAGCGACTTAATACCTGTATAGACTGCAAAATGATTATCCCAGTAGGTTTAGTTAATATGAAAAATGCATTATGGTCATTACATGTATTTGGTCTTGTAAATGAGCAACCAAACTCTTGTTAGTTTGAAGCTCAGTCATTGTTGGAGACCACAAAGTCAGGGGTTCTGGCTGATGTCTGATCTGGTGGAAAACCAACAAGCTCATGAGACAAGCTACTTGACCGTTAGTCTTCACCCCATCACAAATTAGCTCTGAGATACTGAGCAAGTCATCTAATCTGTTGTCTTCCAAATGGGGATCGTGGACTCCTGTATCAAGGTTATGCAGATCAAATGAAATACTAAATATGAAAGTTTTGTTTCCGTAGCTGATGTACCAAAAGAACACCTATTAGAGTTTGATTTATTTTTGGTTCTTTAGTTTCTGAGCAGAATTAGCTTTAGGATTACTTAGTTTGGGGTCATGTGGCATTCGTTGCTTGTGACTTGGGTTGAAATCAAAAAGGAGATCATAGTCCTACAGTGTTTACTTGCAAGAAGCATGTGACTGTTTTCTACAGCTGTAAGTTTCTTTCCCCTCTAATTTTCTTGCCTTTACCACAAGTGGGATTTTCTATAATTTCTGATCTATACTGAGTAGAATGGTTCTGTTGTAACAGGGTCACGGTTGTCTTTTTTTTTTTTTTTTTAAAGCTATCTTAGAGCCTCTTTCCAGAAGATAATTATAAAAATCACATTTAAGCAGTGTGTAGGGAGGTAGACTGTGGATATTTGAAATTGACTTACTATTAAAAGAAAAATGTACTTGTGGAATACAAACTGGTCAGATAGAAAAGGTGAGGAAATAAACATGTGCCAGATAATCTAGAGTGACACTACTCTGGATTTTATTAGTGAAGACATTTCTATGGACTGTAGGAAAGCTCTTCCATTTGTTGTGTCTCTGAACTCTTGGTGCCATACTGAGACCTCCCCTCCTTCTGCATATGTCAAGCTATGATAATGATGAAACATAAACTAACAGTTCTGTAGGTCTCTCTCCTTGAACCCTTCCAACTCTGAGGATTTTTATCCCCTTTTTGCAGAAGAAGAAACTGAGATTTAGATTGAGAGGTACTATGCCCAGTATCACCTAGTACATGTTGAAATCTGGGACTCACCCCAGTCTCTGCTTCTCCTGATGCTCCACCCCTCCTCATGATACTCCAAACCATGGTTAGAAGGAAACTTAGAGGTAGGTTGGTTTAATCTAGTGGTTTATTATTTTAAGTTTTATTTAAGTACTCTCTACACCCAGTGTGGGGCTCGAACTCACAACCCTGAGATCAAGAGTTGCTCAGTTCAACTGAGCTTGGCAGCTCCCCCAGTGTAGTGATTTTCAAAGTGATTTTTCTAGTGGCAGAATCCTTGTCAAACAATTTGATATAGAAAGACCATTATGGGATAAGTGTGGTCTTTTTTTTTTTTTTTTGAAGTGAGTCAGCAAAAGCAATGAAGCTGTTGAAATGAATGCTAGCTTCTTGATAGTGAGGTTGGAGACCAGTTTGCTCTGGGTCCTGGTGTTCAGATTATGCTCGGATTTGGCTTTGTGCAATACCTAAATGCTAACTCACTCAGTTAAATAGTTGCAAATAGTGAGGTTCCCCTCCCCCTCTTAAAGTTCATCTTGCAAAGATCAGGATATTCTTGAGACAACTTTAAGAAGAAACTTTGAGATCTGCACAAAATGAGTTAATCTGGCAGAAGATAATAGGCGGTTGCTCTCTAGTGTGTTGAAATTGGGTATCTAACATGTTTGAGAGTGCATACTGCTCTTAAATTATAGTTTTAAAAAATGGCTAAAGTAATTTAAATGTTAAATTTAAATTAGTCACTTGAAGAATCTGACACCCCTTGCTATACCCCCGGGTTCTATGGAACAGTTTGAAAAACACTGGTTTAATACTTTATTTTAACAAAGGAAATTGAAGCCTAGAAAGTACACATGTTTAAGGTGGTGCTAGGGAACAGGAAATTGGGCCAAAGAAATGTTTACTTTTTAAAATTAGTTTTTCAGGCTTTACGTTTTCTTTTTTTGAGTTAGAAAGTAATACATACTCATTTTATACAAGTTCCTAAAAGCTTAGGAAAAATAGAAACAAAACCATGATCTTGGTGCTGAACAATAAACCACTATTCTACTTAATATGTAGAACTTATAAAATTGTGTTCAGGCTGTATATACAGTCTTGTACCCACTTTTTTTTTCCTGTTAATGTTCTACCATGTGGTCCAGTTTTCTTGGATAATGGAGTCTTTGATCACGTAAGATTTTTTTTCGTGGATGCATGATGATTGAGCCATTCTCTTAGTGACATATTTAAATACTATTTTCCACTTTTAGGTGTTAATTAGACATTCTGTGATGAACATCTTTGCCTATAAATCATGGTTTCAATGTTTTTACTGTTTCCTTAAGATAATTTCCTGAGGAGTGAAATTACTGAATTAAAAGTCACTAAAACAAGGTCTTCCCCTAAGGTCCCCATCTAACCGTTCTTCTGTCTCCTACAGGAGAGTCTAGACTGAGGAGTTTTCTCCCTCTCTGTAGGCAGTGGAGGAGGTTGGATGGGGCTTTGGATGGGGGCTTGATGGGAAGAATCATTTTGAGCATCTTGACCTAAGCTCTTTGTGCTGCTTCTCCACAGGCTGAATGCCGGTTCTAATACTGATAAACTTCAGATCGGTTCAACATCTGTGGGGAGGGGAAGGGTGCACTTCTCTCAGGCCTCGCTCTCCTAAGTTGGTGGGTCGTCCTTGGGACACACAGCTCGGGGAGGCTCCCTCAGGACAGGCCTTGGCAACGCCTCCACCCTCCCAGGTTTCCTTGCTTGTGGAGGAGTAAGGAGAGGAACCCAAACCACTTTCAGCTTCTCCTTTGCAGATCCAACCTTTTAAGCGTACCTACATTTACCTGCAACGGCAATCATTTTGCATTTTAATGACAAATCAAGTACGCTAACTTGCATTTGAAACGAAAGTGCCTTAAATGTCTCTGGCTGTCAGAATGAGATGTTAGGAGCTTGATGAAAAGCGAACAAAGAAGACAAAGTATGAAGCCTGGATACGGTGCAAAATGAAATAAAACCTTGTATGGCCTGTCAGGGGTGTCAGTTGATATTCATATCTAAAGCACATTATAGCATTACTTTGCAGCTCATAGCTTACTCATCTGTCTTTTTTAATTCATCACATTCGAGCCCACATCTTTTAAGTCTCGTGTGTCAACAATGGAAGAAATCTGTTAATTGACAAATGAGTGTCACAAATGTGAATTGGTGCCTTTACATCAGCGGCAGGTGTAGTCTCTTTTGTTTTTTGTTGGATCTATTATTGGCATAAGCCAGTGTAAGACATCTGTCTTTGTCGGAATGAGAAATGACAGGCCTTCTTGGCTGTCATTGTCTTAGTGCGTGCTCATTCTGTGAGATACTGTATAAAGATAAAATGTCAGTTAAAAGAATATGAAAAACTATCTGGAGGAAGTCCTTAAATTACTCAGAGAGGGGATCCGGGAATTGGGGCTGGAATTGAAATCCGAGTGTTTCAGTTTATATCTATCACACCTATTTAAAAATAATATTTCCTGAGTAACAGGATGAGGTTATCAGGCATTTAGGAAAATGTTATGTTGTGCTGGTATAATTAGCTTTATAAGGTGGGGAGAAAATCTACCTTTGCAAGATATGAATTTATTTATTATAAGGTCATCTCTCAGACAAGCACAGAATTGTCTCAATAGAAACACTCCAGGTAGGATTCTGGGTGTTGATTTGCATGTGTTTTGAAATATTGAAATTGTTTCCCTCCAATTTTTTTTTCGGTTCTATTCCTATCTGAGACTGATGAGAAACATAATGAAATAAAAGGCAGCAGTTGTGGAGTGATGAGACAATTAGTGGGGAGAAAACTGTTAGTATCACTGAGCTCCTGGTGGGTTTAGAGATGCAGGCGAGTTTGGACACCTGAGGCTGTGCTGTTGGCTCAAGTTACTGCTGGTAAGAGAAGGGGAGTCTCGGGTGAGGAGGCAGAAGGTCTGATGGTGGAGGAATGCCTCTGCTCCCTCTTCTACTTTGGCATGAGCTGGAGAGCCTGGCCACTTGATGGCTGATGAGGACAGGGTGATCTCAGCTGAGAACGACCTGGATATAGGAGGGTGGACTGTGTGTGCACAAATCCCCTGAGGGTCTTGTCAAAATGCAGTATCTGATTTTAAGTAGGTCTGGGTTTGGGCCTTCACCTCCGCATTTCTAATGAATTCCCAGGTGACGCTGACCTGCTGCTGTGCAGACCCAACTTGAGTATCAAGGAGTTCAAGTCCTCTTCCCACAGACCATCTGATGGGCTCCTGTAAGACCATGTTTGTGGTTAAACAAGAGAGAAGTCTTTGGGGGGCTGGGGTGGATGGATTTCTACATCAAAAAGTTTTATTTATTTTTTCCTGTACAAATGTTTCTAGCCTCTTCAAAAAAGGCTTGGATGCACCAATTATATTTTCAGCTTTAAGTGGCCAGGGGACAGGTTTGTCTCCTAGTCCAAGGTACTCTGCCTTCTCTGAAGGCGTTGGCATTGTGTGATATATGTGCATGCATTGTGCACATGCTCTCATTGTGTGGCTGAGGAGGAGCATGTACTGAATCTTGTGTGGGTTGGCAGAACTTGTTTCTGTGTAACTCAGTGGCCTATTTGGGAAGAGGCACATAAGCAAGCCTAGTGTACAGTGTGTATGTGATATATTAACACACATGTTAGCTGTACGTTTAGGGATAGGCATGTACCAAACCATGGGAAAGAGTGTGTGTGTGTGTGTGTGTGTGTGTGTGTGTGTGTGTGTGGATGTGAGGTGGATGTGAGAGGTGGGGATAGAGTGCTAAGTGGAACACTAGAGCTCCTTAGCTGATACTCATTTGAACTCATTTGAGTAATCAGATCAATGGGGCATATGTGGGGTGTGTGTGTGTGGGGTTCTGCATGAGGATCTGCTGGGGCCAAAACATAGTCCTTTGGTGCCTTTTGTTTTTGGTAAACATATTTGCCTCCATGGTTGCTCCTGGCCCACTGCGGTGGAAGCTGACTATTGTTTGTTTTCTGTTGGAATAGACCCCACCCCCACCCCCCGGCAAAGTTACCATACTTCTGGGATGTGGGCAAGTCCTCAGATGATCATCAGAGGATCAAGGATGGGGAAAAATACATGGAGCCTCGAGGCCAGACACTTACCTTTTTCTTCATTTTAGCTAGAATCATGACTCAAGACACAAAGCCACCTCTTTTTACATAAACTAATGAACTAATAAGTAATTAGAATGAAAGTGGTATCTTAGAGCCCTCATGAAAGCTGAAGGTTCTTTTTCCAGATTTTTCTCCTTCCCCTAGGCCCCTTCCTCCTTCCTTTCAAATTCTATGTGTTGCAGACCTTTTCCTGGCTGACCCTTAAATGCTCTGTTCTGGAGGAAATTTTAATTTTTTTTTTTTTTTTAAATTGAAACAAGGCTTACCTGAAAGGCATGAGGCAAGCCAGAGAGAAAGGAAGGGAAACAGCCCATCTGAAAAAGGCCCATAAGTTGCACCATAAACCCCTTTCACTATAAACGACAGTGTTTTTGTCACATTGAGGCCCATTTTGCTCTCTGTGGAGGTGCCTTAGTAAAAAAGGAAGCTGCCTGAGTCCAGAGTATATGTGTGTGTCCGTGCACATGTCTGCCTTGTTTGCCTTCTAAAAATGGGCAAGGCATGCAAGGATCTATCTTGTGTTTATCTATCACATGTCTGTGTGTGCAGACATAGGCCAGATCCACACGCAGACATCCTTTTGTGAACATGCTAGAGGACTGCATACATAAGAAGACCGTTTTACGTGCTTGCTCATGGGTTTTCACTGCCGGCTGTCACAGAGACTCTGAAACAGACAAAAATTTACTGGGTAGTATTTAGGAACATGTCGGTGGTAACGACTGCAGCTCTGATTCCAATTAACACCCACTAAATTTAGGCTAATGCGGTACGTTTGTAGACCTGTTGAATGTGCTCAGCATCACATCGCAAAACTCCGAAGTGGCCTTGGCTTAAAAAACATTTTATGCTGACCGCTGTCCTCGTATCTCCTCCCCTCCCCTGTCAATCTGGTACATGGTGGTGAGCTCCCCTGTGAAGTGTAGTCTTCAAAATTTTCTAAGTTAGGAATTTTTTTTTAAATGACCTTTCAATTGCAGAGAGCACAGTTAAAGTTTTAGCATCCAACCTTGCTTAATGAAATACTACTTTGGAGTTCATAATTCATTTTTCACACCCCGCTCAACCCCTTTTCTGGCTGTTTGGGTGAAAACAGCTGGGGTAGTGCTGCATTTTATGATTAAGGCACTAAAAGATTAGCCGTAGGCACTGCCCATCCATGGGGCTACAGAATTCAGGCTGCTGACAGCAGATCTGTTTTGAATCGGAGTCAGATTAAAGTGAGTGAAAATCATTTGGGGGCTGAGGGCTCGAAAGGTCACACGTGTAATGAATTGTGGGTGCTTGCCTGGCTTCCCAGGCGAGAACCGTAAGCAATTATTAAATGCCATTGTGCATTGGAAAGGGTTGGTTGTTGGTGACTTTGAAACTTTCCAGAAGGGAGGCTGTGAGATTGCAAAAGGTGGTAATAAGGCATTGGACAGGAGATGATTTGGAGGGCTGTTGCCTTGTATATTTGGCTTTATTTGGGGAGAGATTTTTAATCCCCACACCCCATCTTCAGTTCGCTGAATCTGCAGTGAAGGCACCAGCAGTTCCAGGGGTTGGGGGTTTGTTTGGGTCTGTGGGCAAAGCTGCGATGGGAGCTTTTTTCTTTGACATAAGTTCAATTGCTCTGTACAATTGAGGGGTCATTTTACAAGAATCAAAACTTAGAAAATTTTGAAGACTCTGCATTTCACAAGGGAGCATACCACCATGTGCCAGATTGACAGAGGAGGGAAGGGGGGAGACATGAAAGCTCCGTGTTTTTTTTTTTTTTCTGGGGGCTGTGGGAGCTGGTGGTTTTGCTTAAATCCTCAGCTGTTCTGCAGTCATTAACATGTCTTCATTGACAATCTCCTTGTCATCCATTGAAGCCACCCCAAACTACTCTGGCCGGCTGTGTAGGCATAAGGGACTGATAAAGTCTGAAGTTCATTCTCTCCTGAAGATGAGAGGGCTTGGACTGCTCTAAGTGAGGCTGTGCTCTACTCCTTCTCCAGTATTTTTTCCATCTTGGGTGGTGTAGCCAAGCCTTATAGAAAGATTCCAGGAAGTTCCTTCACAGAAAGGGAACACCCCAGAATTAATAATGCTTCTTGTATTTGACATGGATTTCTCCTATTCTGAATCATCTCCTCTCTCCCTGGATTCTCTCTCTGCTCTTATTTTAGCATTTGGGAAACCTTGCGTAGATCTCTTGGAAAAACCTGCTCTGAAATGGAAAACAAAGGGGGGGAAATGCCAAACAAAAAGAAACCACACACAAACCCAAAAATTTAATTAGGTTTAATTAGTGGTTGCTTTTTCTTTCAGTGGCTGAGTTGATACGTTGCCTTCTTTATTGATTATAGGGAATTGGGATCAGAGGAGAGGAGAAACCAAGGGTGTGGCCAGTTCATCACATATATAATGGGTTCCTGGAAGACCTTACATCCACGTAGGGATAAATTGTGGGGACCAGTGGCCATAAGACATCTATCAAGGTTGAAAGTTCATCTGCTTTGATTCCTTATCACTGTTTGGTGCCTCCATTCTCCTCTTTGTTCCCCCCCCCGTCCCCTTTACTAAGGCACCAACAGTTATTTATACTTAGGTACAAATAGCTGAGAGCAGTAAGAATCCCCAAGGACTCTCTGTATAATTTCCAGTGATTAGTTCTAATGAATCTAGTAGTACTGATGGAATATTAGGCATTTTAGACCAGGCATTAGGATTTGCTTTTAGGGAGGGTGCTTAAGGACATTCACAATAGTCCCAAAGGACTTCAGGTAGGTGTTTCTTTCCCCCACACAAGTTCCTTTGCTTCAGTTGTTTGGATTTTAGTGTGGGTAGGGGGGATAAGATAGACTATTGGCTATGGCCCAAGGATGTAAAAAGACCATTTGGAATCCAGCACCATCTTTTTTTTTTTTTTTACTATGTGGCCATTGCATATAGGTGATAGGGCAGCCATAGCAGAGATCTTTCTGGAAGAAGTCTTCCAGAAGGTAGGTTTGCCTCAAGAGACCCCCAGTGTGATCATACCCATGCCTCAGCAAGCAACAGACCATGGCCCTGTGAGCTCTGTGGCTTAGAGTTGGGTTAGGTGTTTTTGCTTTTGAGACTCTGCAGTTAAAGTGATGATGACTATTTTTTTTTTGGTCCAATGAACTTGGAATGAAGGGAGACTTTTTCTCCCATGGTAGGTTTTTGCAGAAGGTCGTTAGGGGAAAAGTGGGCATGGGGTTTGGGAGGGGGCAGGGTAAGGAAGGATGAATGCCAAGCCCCAACAGGGGCTGGGGTGGGTAGGTAGGGGCCTGTCTGCTTTATTGGTCTGTGGCGCCCATCCAGCCTGTGGCCTCTCTCACACAAAGCCTTCGGTCTGATTAATGGCATCCGTGTCTGGGAGGCATGGATTGTATTAGACCTTGTTTAAAAGTACTCGCTATACATTCACTTCCTCTGGAAGTGCACCAAAATAGGATGAGAAGAAAAAAGGGAGCGAGAGAAAGAGCCTGCATTTGGAAAGGGTAGAAAGGAAGGCTTTTTCCATAAATGATTTCTGTGACTTTCTGTACTCTGCAAGGCTTTATCTCTGCAGGACTCCTATGGGAGAGCAAGGGGAAAAAGTGAAGACAGACGTCTTGGGAAAGAAAATGGGTTTCTCTGCCAAAATTGGGAGATGGTGCTGGCTCTCTTGGCTTTTTAGAAACTCCAAGAAATCTGCTGACATTTTAAAGGAAGGAAAAAAAATGATTTATGATGACATCACATGTTGCCCAAGCAGATCCTGCAAGAGGAAAATGGCTTTTATAAAGAGCATGTTGCAATAAAGAAACAGAGTCACTGGGGGAGCACCATCAATTGAAATGACTTCGGTTATTTGCCTTAACTACTCCCCAGTCCGAACCCAACCAAAGGCTTTGGCAGTTTCTAGGGCCTTGCCATAGAGGGTGCAGAGGGCCTGAGTCCAGAGCATGCTGCCTTGTTTCCCCCATCTCCCTCCCTTTCAGCCTCTCTCTGATGATTTTGATTGCATCTGGCCTTGCTTTTAGGTCCCCGTTGGTTAAGGTGGATGTGCAGGCATTGAAGTGGCTGCTTGCGTGTATTTTGGGGACTGTAACATTCCTGTGTGTTCATTCAGCCTATGGGTAATGGAGGAAATGGTAGGATGAGGGGAGGCAGTGAGTTTTGCTTTTCTTAGACTGGGAATGCTGCACTATTGTGGACGGGTATGGGTGGTCACCAGCCTGGTGAGAGGAAAAAGCTGGAGATTGGCATTGGGGCTTATCTTTCACAATAACTGCATTTGGAATCTCAAACAGGGTTCAGAACCTGGTGTTGGCCTCCAGGGAGTTCTCTCCTCTTGGTTGCATGTTAGATGCTGTAGGGTACCAACCCTGGATCATCCTAACTCCTTATTGGAGTCCAATAAGTCTTGTCTTACTGGCCCTATGTTCCTGGTTCTTTGTGCTTCTCTCCTTTAACGATGTGTTCTTCCTTTTACTCAAGGCCCTGGTGCTTTCTTGCTTCTCGCTGCCACCAACAAAAACTGTCTATGAGATCAGGAACCCTTTCGTACTCAAGTGGTGTTGATGGAATAGCTTCTAACTATCTTGCCTATCTACATTTCAGGGAAGATCAAAACCTAGAGTAGGGCAGAAATGCTTTTGAAGGAGTTTCTGCCACTAGAAAGAGGGATTTCAGGGTGTCCTTCAGAATTGTCAGTGGGGGTGGGTATGGGGCAGGCAGTTGGTTGGATTGGCTGTAGGGTGGATAATTCTCCTCCTTCCCTGTGCTGGAATGTCTTTTGTGGCTCCAAGGTAGTCTCTGGGGTGAGTCCTTCCCTGTAGGGCTCTTTGTCTAAGCAGCCCTACTGACTGTCCATTTGAACAGTTATGCACTCAGAGTACATGAAGTTGGGGACTGTTTCCCCAGAGGAAGTATTAGTCACTGCCTGGTGATGGTTAGGAAGTTTTCAGACCTTAATGCTGGCCACCTAGGGCCAGGTCCTGCCTTGCTTTCCCATACTCCAGGAGGATCCCTGTCTAGTCTTGGGAGATCTTTGAAGCTTTGGGCCTTCTCTTGAATCACCAGCCCTGACCCAGCATGTATCCACGGTGCAAAGATGTTGCTGATTTCCTTCATAGGTCGGTTATATTGCAAATCTATAGATATTTGCTCCTGGGCTCTGTGCCTTGAGCAGTAAAGTTGGCTCCAAAGGGGAGAAATGACCTGATCATGATCATGTTCTTGGTATCGGCTAGAGATCGGCATTTCCTAATTGCCTTTTTAAAACAACTACATATAGTGGTAGTAATAAACTGCCATCATCCCATTACCTTCATCTTGGTTTTATTGAGGTCTGGGGACATGGCAAGACCTAGGCCCTATCTTCAGGAAGCTCACTATTTTGTTTTGTTTTTAACTTTTTTTGTTAAAACCTGATTTCATCCAAAGAGCTATGGCCCATTCTGCAAGTACTGTAGGAGTGGGGGAATTGAGCTTTGCACTCTGCCAGGCATTTAGAAATCCTTAGCTACCCTGGAAAGTGATTTTTTTCTTATCTCCCGTTATCTTGAAGGGAATGGATGTAAAACCTGCCTATGGTCTCCCAGCTCCTAAGTTGCAGTTAGCATCACAACTGGTTCTTTCTGCGCCTGTGTTCCCTCTACTGTACCATGTTCTTGGCAATGGTGCACATAATGTTTGGGGTTCTGCTGTTTTTCACTTAACATGTCAGAAGCATTTTTCTGTGTTTCTATAGTATTTATGATGATCTTTTAAAATGACTACATGATTTTTCTCCCCATGCTGATTTACTCTAATGTAAACCAGTCCCTGAAATATTGAATGTTTATTTCTAATTTCTTTGATGTTGAAAATTGAGTGGAGAGTACTGAGCCTGCCCCCTTCCCCTGATGTTCCCCAAAAGGAGCCACTGGGCCAGTACAGATGGAGCCTTGTGGGGTCCCCAGGTTTTTTGGGGGAGCATGTTGGCTTTCTTTCAGTGAAGATTGGTGGAAGGAGAGTTTGTCTTGTCCTTGACCCTCTGGCATCTGACTGAAGTGGGATTTCTTTGCTGGGCCTTTACAGAGATCTCTGATATCCCCCTCTTTCTCAAGGGGAGTCAAAACCTTCTTGCCAGGCTGGTCCTTCTCTCCCATCAACTTGGCCACCTTATTTCCTAGTCTTGGATCCATTCTTCTTACCCAGAATGCTCTTGTCCTCATCTTCCCTCAAATCTTCTGTACCCAGCTCTGTCCAGCCTCAGACCTTAGCTCAATATATATAGTCTTCAGGCAGTCCCTCCTTCAAAGTTGATTTCTTCTTGCCCTAGACTCCCTGAAACCCTACCCTTTCCAATTTGACACCAAATTCTATGCCATCACATGGACTCTTATGTCCTCAAAATTGTGTAAGGTGAGGGGGTCTCAAGTTCATATTCTTAGCACTCTTCTACTCTTGTCCTATTTAATCTTGATAACAACCTTTTGAGGTGGAGTTTATTTATCCCCACTTCACAGGTAGGAGAGGTTAAAGTTATCCAGGCAGGGCAAGAGAAAATGAGTGTCATGTAAGTGGCAGAACTCTGATATGTCAGGGACTGTTTAACTTCCCCCTTAGTGATCAGTGTGCAGTGCAAGACACATGGTAGGTGCTCACTGAATGCTTGTTTAGTTGTTGGACTGTTTTGTGGGGGTGAAAATTCCTCATGTGTACTGCTGCATCAGGAGGGAAAAATTCAGTCAGCTGTGCATGTGGTGTGTGCTTCTAATTTCAAACCGTAATCTCTGCAGTTTGGCAAGGGTTGGGAATTGACAAGAGGTGGAAGGGAAGGAAAAACATCTTGAAGCTGCTTTCTGCGCTGAGCCAGAGCAAAGCCTCACATCTATTCCTTGTCTCTGTCCCTGTTTCCCTCTCTTGATGAGATCCTAACATCGGGTGGGATTGTGGGTGTGGCCAGATCTGAGAGCCGAATGGTCTGAGCTTGGGAGTTCAAGGGGCATGATCCGCCTTGTTGGCCACCCTTAGCTTTGTGTGTCAGGTCAGGATTACCCAGCATGAGGTTTGGGCTGTGCAGCACTTCAAGGAGTACCCTGTCTTCCCCCACTGATGGACACAAAGATGTTTTATCATTCCCAATATTCTATTAGGGAAGCTTTGGAAGCTATGAAGATCTGTCGTCTTGCTGCTACTTCATTCTTGGTTAGAGATAGAATACTGAATGTAAACAAAAGTGGGGGCCCAATGACAGGTGTGTACTATATGGAGGCCTAACTATGGGGCACACAAAAGTGGGAGTAAGCCTAGGGGTGTGAAGCGGTGGGGGGGGGGTGGGGGAGGGGCGGAGGGGAGAACAAAAACCAGGGATGTATACCAAAGTGGAAGCCATCTCAGGAGTGTGCCCCAAAGTGGGCCCCAACCTGGAGCTTTTCTGCAAGAGCCAGTGTGGCATTCTGTGGAGTTAGGGAGGTGGGCTGCAGAGGCTTTATGTACTACATGATGGGAGGAGGAAGTGCTAGAGAGCTGAAGGAGTAATAAAGATGGACTTGCTACAAAGAGGTTAAGTGTTACTCAGACTTAGTGTTCAGAAATGTTGAGTTTCAAAGGTGAATGCTTCCTTGGTGTCAGGATGTCTCACGGTTTCATGCCAATCTTGTATTGGAATTTCCAGGCAGTGGTTCAGTGGGCTGCATTGGGAGGTGAAGTTGTTAATACCCCTGCAGAGAGATTGGGTTCAAATCTCAGCTCTCCTTTTGGCCGCTGGGACTTCAGGTAACTTGTCTAACCTTTTGTGGCTCAGATCCCTCATCTGTGGAATGTTGGTTGGGAGAATTAAATGAGATGATGCTCTTAAGTTGTTGGGTGCCATTTCTGGCTTCTAGTAACTGTTTGGTCAGTGTTAGTAGCTGCTCTTGGGATCCACGTCATCATGATCTTCCCACCAGCGACCAAGGAAATTGTTCCCTAGAGCAATGGTAGTCAACCTGTGTCCCAGGACCATCAGCATCACTTTGGAGTTGGTTAGAAATGAAAATTATTGGACTGTACCCCACTGAACTTCAGATTAAGTAGGTCTGGGGCAACATTCAGATTAAGTAGGTTGGAGAACATCTCTTTGCACTTGGGTTCCATGCAGTAGATTTTAGAATGTGTGGTTGCATATGCTGTTCCTCTCACTGCCCGGCCATCTCCCCTGGATAGTTAGAAGATTTGTTACCCAGAGTTGTTTTTGAAATCAAGGATTCTTGTGATCAAAGCAGGAAAACCTGGGGGCAGGATGAGAACTCCTAAAAAGGGAGTTAGGGCACTGAGTGCTTTTGCTCTTTAAGCTAGCCTTGCTTGGGTAGAGGACAGACCTGGTACTATGGCTAAAGGCATCAATCAGGTGACTGAAGCACAAGGGCAGTTTAGAACTTTCTAGAGGGCTCCTCATAGTGATCCCATTTCATTTTGTATTCTATCTCCTGGGGATGGTCTGATCAATTGAATTATAAGACTCTTGTGTATATATGGGTATGCATGGTGCAGTACTCCATTCATTTGGTAAACATGGCTTGAGGCAGAACCCTCAAGATGCTTGCCAGTGTCCCCTGCCCTAAAGGAAATTGCTCCCGATCTTGTCCTGCCTTATCGCTTGGCTTGGCAGTGTGTATCACGCTGCAGGACAACTATTCTTTCATGGAGCTGTCTGCCCACCATGAGACTTGTGCTCATTCAGGGTGGAAACTAGTTCTTTGATCTTTAGCACCTGGCACATAGTTGTGTTTAAAAATATCTCGAGGGACTATAAATGTTGTTTGGGGGACATCAATAAGAGTCCCATGTTGTCAGTGGGATCCTTGGAGAGACTGAGACCTCATGGGAGGGTGATGTAGGCAGTTCTTGGTTGGATATCTGAGAGTATCTGAAGCTCCTGGAAATGATAGATCTTAGGTTTTCTCCCTTAGCTGCTTCCTTCCTGTTTCCTGGGGAGGTGATCCTACTGTGAGCCTCCAGCCCTCTTGGGAATCTCTCCCTGGAGATTAACATGGGTGTTGCATAATAATCAATTCAGGCGGTGGGAGTCAAGGCCTTGGGGACTGGGAGGACCCTGGAGCCTGGGTGAGGATGTCATGGTGGAGGAATCAGAGGCCACTCACAGGGAAGCCAGGTCTCCACCCTTCTCTGGTTTTCCTGACCAGTAATAATTTTGAGAGTCTGGGACTGTTTTCGAGAGATAATTGGATCACTGAGTCCTGGTCTTCAGGCAAGTAGTCTTTTTCCTAAAGAAATGGGGACGTGCTGATCTTTGAAGCCCATTGTTTCACATAATTCATGGTTTGGTATCTGGGCTCCTTTGAAGGAAAAAGACTCCAAAATATAAACCTTTCTTCTCATAATAGAATCCGCTTGTGTTATTTAAATCCTAGGGTTTTACATTACAATAGTCGCCCATCAGGCTTGGAGAGAAATGGAACTCTCTCTGACAATAGGGTATGTGGTGTGCTTGCTGGCTTAAAATTAAACCTAATCAGGAGGTGTCACCGAAGCCTGTGCTGAGTAAATGATGGAGCATGAAATAAAATGATTTATCCAACTTTCTTTTCCAATAGGCAGTGCTTTTTAATGTTTTTCTCTGTCTGAAAGAAGGCGTGGGTGTTGAAAGTGATTTTTGATTATGTTTTTCTTAAGTGGTCCAAGACCACAACATTCTAAGAGCCACCTTCCGTATGTATCCAGTCCCACCCCCCTCTTTTCCATGTGGCTGACTCTTGCTTGAACTTTCACAATTTGCAAACATTAGAATATTCTGACAGCTTCACAAGAGATTCTTGAATCTGGCCCATCAGTACTGAAGTTGGATGCTGAGCCTTTCGGGAGTTACTAGGGCTCTGAATTTAAAGCGGAGTCTTTCAAGCCTTGTTCCTACTTATTGGACTTCTTGGAACTTATGGGCTTCTGTTTCAAGTCCATCCAGTTAGGGTTGAGTTCGTTCATGTCATGTGTTAGGATAATTTAAAAAGAAACTACTGCTTGTGAACATGGGCCCCTAACTGGGAATAGATCGGTTTGCATATGTGTGGCCCCAGGCTCAGCTAGGTGTGTGGTATCAATCAGCTGATGGTGAGGTGGGGAGTAGATTCTGTCCTGCTTTCCTACCCTAAATCTGTGCAAACTAAGCCCATCCAAAGTGGATTTCATCGCTTCCTCCCCACATTTGTTCTTTTCTCCTTTATCTCAGTTACTGGTATTGCCATCCATCTGATAACCCAGGTACAGGTGCAAATTCATGTTTTCAGACCCTTTGAATTGCTGAAGTGTCTTAGCTGCTCTGCCTGCCCACATCTCTTCTCTCCTCCAAACCCTGCCACCAGCACAGGAATTGTTGAGAAGGAACCATCTGATTCCAGCTGTTCCACGGCTTGAAATTCAGGCCAGACTCTTAACTTACGGGAGACTCTTTTAATTTAGTTCCTCTGTTCCTTAGCTTTGGCCAAATGACCTGACTCAGTGTCCTGCTTCCCCCCCAGTTCTTAGTCATTATTTTTGTTGTTCCCTTGTATTTGCTAGGGATACTCTAAGAAAATGACGTATACTGAGTAGCTTCAACAACAGAAATTTTCTCACCGTTCTGGAGGCTAAAAGCCCAAGATCAAGGTGTTGGCAGAGTTGGTTTCTCCTGAGGCCTCTCTCCTTGGCTGGTAGAAGATCTTTATCTCTTTGAGTCTTTACATGGTTTTCCCTCTGTGCGCATATAATCTCTTCTGAGGAGGATCATGGAGGATCAAGGCCCACTTTCATGACCGCCTCTTAACTTTAATTATCTCTTGAAAGCCCCCCTGTCTCCAAATGCTATCCCATTCTGAGATATTGGTGGTTAGGATTTCAACATCTGGTTTTTGAGGGATGCAACTTAGAATATCATACCCCTCCGCTTGGAGAGTACTTATCCCATCAAGCATCTGTAAGTTTCAGGCTCACAGTCTGAATGAATGTCCTGTTTCCATGAAGTTCTCCCTAACTCTCTGTACAGTTGCCCAGCTGCCTTATGTTCCTGGGGGACCTTCCACTTCAAGTCCCCACATGAAGTTGCTGGCATGAAGGCTGGATTTCTGCTTCTACCTCTTAGGGACACAAGGTCTGTATAACTCCTGGGGACTTGCTGTCCCTACCGTGAATGGTCCCTTCTGATTAAGCAGTGCCCCAAACATACTATGCATGGCCACCTGTATAATTCATGAGAGGACTCGTGTCACCCAGGGTCTGCTGCTCATTTGCAAGAATTATTGGCTTTGACAGAACTCCCTGTTGTGCAGCCCTCTTTGTCATATCTGTGGTAATTACTGTTCCTTCTCTAATTGCTTATCCATGATGGCCCCTTGCAGCTGCCACAGAGGAGACATCCCTATCCTCTTAGGCAGAGGCAAGCGGGGTTAATGCCACGACCACTGTGGCCTCTGCGGCATGGCCTACCCTGGTGCTTCCTTTCCCCCTTTCTCTATTTTTCCATGTTTTCCCACACTCTGGTTTCTGAGCCATGCCCCACATCAGAAATGGATTGAATGGATTGTCAGTTGTTAGACCATTGCTCTGAAGGGCTGAAGAACAGGAGAGTATGCCTGGAAGTCTCCTTGCAGCCTGTCACCCCTTCAGTGCTGCCTGCCTTTTCCCTGGGAGAAGGCAGCTCCTTCCTGAGATTACAACCTGCTCTGAGTCAGGTGGAGAAAAATTGCAAAGGAAACATCATATTTAAGAATCTGAAAGTGCTGAGTGGATGGTTTAGAAACCTAACCTCAGGCAAAAGGTCCTTGGTGCAGACTTGGTGACTGATGTGGCGTTGTCTGCTGTTAATAACCAAGAGATTGAAGATCCAGTGAAACTACATTCTTGCCTGTCAACAGAGGATCTCTAAGCCTTTAGTTTCTTCAGTTTTAATATTTGATTTTGCTTGGGTTTGCCTCTAGAGTTGATTTGCTTTGTCCCTTAGCACGGTTGCTTTGTCCCTTAGCACAGTTACCATATTTAATTGACATAATTAAGGAAGGTTTCTGTTTTAAGTACTTAGTCTTTTACATTTAAAAGGCTGTTCTTTAATAACTTTGGAAGGAGTTGACTGATTTTGACAAAATCCTATTCATTATAAAAGGCATTAACATACCCCTCAGGTTTTATTTAAATGTTACCTGGCCCCTTGAAACAAAGTGACAATGAGTAAAAATGTCCAAAAGAGGATTTCTTCATTAATGTGGGATGGATTTCAGTGGGAATTGGTGTAATTTTACAAACTACCAAGATACTGTCCCACCTGTGAATTTTCTGCATAAAAGGAAGGGTATCACTATGTAACCAGTCATGGGTGAGTTAGACGTGGAGCTGTCTAGCCTCAATGACTGACTGTATTCTTGTTTTGTTTTTACTAGCTCATTACTCCACCTCCTCCCGTATATATCCTCTCTGTACCCCTGAATTTTGTATATGGTTTGCTTTATCTGGGCCTTCACGCTCAGCTTTCTGCCTGGCTGCATTTGCCTTCAGGGACCTCTTTTAAGGCAATACTATTTCTGGTTCACTGTAGCTCCCAATTTTTCCTCTAATGGAAAGAATCCTTACCTTCATGAAGCCAACATCTCTGAGATGGTGAAGTTGGGGAGGAGGATTTTCAGGGTGGAAATGATGAATAAATTTAGGACATGTTCAATATGAGATACCTATAGGAACATCCAAGTGAAAGTGTCTGGGAGGCAGCTGGGTATATGGATTCAGGTTTTAGAGCAGAGTCTGGTCTGAAGGTCTGTGATGGGAAGCATCAACGTAATGAAGTATTTAGAACATGGGAGTGGATGGATTTAATTGGAGTTGGGAGGGAAGTTTAGAGTAATGAGAGGCGGTAGGACAAATTTTAGGACTTAAGGAATGAACTAAAGATGAGGAAAGACAGTGGAGGAAAATCAGGAGATAGCTAGTTTGTCAGAAATGGAGAATAATTGAAAGAGGAGGGAGAGCTGTCAGGGTAAAATGCAAAGAGGAAAAAAAAGGATGACGTCTTGGAGTAACCATGGGATTGAGCATAGGGAGGTAGTTGGTGACTTGGGCAGAATGATTACATAGAATGGTGGGCTTTTCTGTCCACATGATGTCCTTTGAACACCTCTCTCTCTGTCTCTCTGTCTCTCTCTCTCTTTCTCACTCTCTCCCATTATCTCTCTCTCCAGCCATAGGTCTTCCTTAAATGCTTTGAGCTGGTTGGGTCTCCTGTGACCATCAGGACTTCGTACATGCTGTTCTCGTTGTGTGGAAGTCTTTTTTTTTTTTTTTTTTTAATGTTTTATTTATTTCTAGGAGAGAGAGACAGTGTGAGCAGGGGAGGGTCAGAGAGAGAGGGAGTCATAGACTCTGAAACAGCCTCCAGGCTCTGAGCTGGCAGTCAGCACAGAGCCCGATGCGGGGCTCAAACCCAGGAACTGCGAGATCATGACCTAAGTGAAAGTTGGACGCTTAACTGACTAAGCCACCCAGGCACCCCTCGTTGTGTGGAAGTCTTTTACCTCCTCTTTCATCGACTGTGTTTCTACTTTCAGATTTTAGTTGGAGCTTCACTTTTTAAAAATAAAATTAATATTTCTTATTGAGACTGTGTGAGTGGGGGAGGGGCAGGGAGGGAATGAGGGAGATACCAAATCTGAAATAGGCCCCAGGCTCTGAGCTGTCAGCACAGGGCCTGATGTAGGGATCGAACCCACAAACCATGAGATCATGACCTAGGCTGAATTTAGAAGCTTAAACTAACCGAGTCACCCAGGTGCCCCAGAGCTTCACTCTATTAGGAAAGTGTTCCCAGGCCTCCCTCACACTACCAGATCTGTCTGTTGGGTGTTCTCACACCATCCCTTGTCTTTCTCTCATGGCTGTGGCAGATCAGGTTATGTTCTGTTCTTGCCTCCTCTCTATATCCATGCCCTTTGTCATACGGTTTTGCAGTTCCTCCCTCAGAGTATACTAACCTGACCCACTGATGTTGGGTATAGCCGCATGACTTGCTCAGGCCAGATACATCAGTGGAAGTAAAAGTGCCAGTTCTGAGCCTACACCTTAGGAAGCATTGCACATTCTAGAGCCTGCTCCTCTAGAGCAGTTGATGTTGTCCATTCTGGACTGGGCTCATGATGAACTCAGGTAGAGCTTAGCCCTGTCTGCAGTCTGCAACCTGGAGTCCAGCCAAGTGGTAGCTGATTTGCAGATGTAGGAGAATAAATGAATTTTAGTTTGTTGGACAGAATTATCTTGGTGAGAGATGGCTGATAATAGCAATTATAGTTGTAATTGTGTGTATTGTCATTTATGTCTGTGTTCCCAACTAAATACTAAGTTCCGTGAGGGCAAGTTTCAGGTCTGTTACTGTCCATGTATTTCACAACACCCTGCAGTGTCTGACACATGGTGGGTATGCGACACATTTGTTAAGTGATAAAGACACCACCTAATTGAGTTGAAACACCTACTTTATCTTCCATGATAACCTTAAGAATTTACTGGATGTGGCCAAATTGGCCCAGTGCCAAAGGTATTAGGATACATTTTGCATTTAATTATGATACTTTGCCAACTTGAAACAAAATGACAGTTTATAGAAATGTATGTTTCCTGTAATAGACATTTTGATAAAACACTGGTTTGTGTTAAAAGGTTATAGTATTGTGGGGAAAAATGCTAAAGTGAAAATGAGTATGTTGATCATATATTCCAACTAGTTAAGAATTATTTATCTAGGTTGCTGTGTATAACATTAATCACCCTACCCCCGTAACAAATAGGTTCATTTTCATAGATAATTTCTACTTGAAAAACAGATCTGGGCTCTTAGAATCTGCTGTTGATTTAAGAGTTAATTTTAGTGGAGTTGAAAAAAACACTCAAGCAATTTAATAACTCTTGTCTTATGGCATTGGGTGGGGGTTGGTGAGGAAGGGAAGCCTGAGACAGGGAACAAATACAGACAGGGCTTGGAGTCAGAGGACAGATACTCTGTGACCATGAAAAGTGACTTAACCTTCTGGAGCTTAATTTTCTGCACCTGTAAAATGGTATTGATTAATACGTACTTCACAGGATTGTGAGAAATGCTTTGTAAAAATAAAAGGGCTTGTAAGTTGTAGTTAATTGAATGAAATGGAATGAAAAATCGTAAAGAGGGAAACTATTGGTTTTTAAATGTTGACTTCATAATAAGCCACCATATTAATATTTCCTTTATAAAAGTTATATGGTAATTCTTGGGTTTTGGCATACAGTTGTATCATATGGGAAAAAATTTTGCTGCTTTCTTATTAATGCTGCCTTTCCTTCTCTAATCACATTGGCTAGTACTGACAGGGTTTTTGTCTTTAAGAATATTTAAGGCAGTGTACTTTTGGGGTGCCTGGGTGGCTCAGTTGAGCATCTGACTTCAGCTCAGGTCATGATTCATGGTTTGCGAGTTGGAGCCCTGCATTGTCAAGGTCTGTGTTGACAGCTCAGAGCCTGGAGCCTGTTTCAAATTCTGTGGCTCCCTCTGTCTCTTCCCCTCCTCTCCTCAAGCTGTCTCTGAAAAATCAATAAAGGTTAAAAAAAATTAAAGTAGTATACTTTTATTGCTTTTTACACTATTGAAGTATGAATGGACATGCAAAAACCTGCACATATTTAATGCATACAACTTGATGAATTTGGAGCTAAGTATGACCATGGAACCATCACCCCAATCTAGGTCATAACCATAGTTACCACTGTGGTGCATGGGTGCCTCAGTTGGTTAAGTGTCCAACTCTTGATTTTGGTTCAGGTCATGATCTCCTGGTTCATGAGCTAACAGTGTGGAGCCTCCTTGGGATTCTCTTTTTTTCTGCCTGTCTCCTACTCGTGTGTTTTCTTGCTCTCTCTCTCTCAAAGTAAATTAAAAAACATATTTCTCACTTCCAAAACTTTCTTCCCACTCTCTTTTTTTATTATTTGTATCTGTTAGGTTGTGTGATAAGATTTACCCTTTTAGCAAAACTTTGTTAAGTATATAGTACAGTGTTATTAAGTATAAGCACTTTGCTGTACCTGAGACATGTAAAAATAGGTATTATCAATAAAAGAAGAGAGCAGGTGTTGGTGAGGATGTGGAGAAAAGAGAAACCTTGTACACTTGGGAATGTAAATTGCTGCAGCCACTATGGAAAACAGCTTGGAGGTTCCTCAAAGGATTAAAAATAGAACTACTATGACCTGGGAGCCTGGGCTCAGTCAGTTAAACATCCACCTCTTGACTTTGGCTCAGGTCACTATCTCACGGTTCCTGAGTTCAAGCCCTGTGTCAGGCAGTACACAGCTTGCTTGGGATTCTCTCTGCTCCCCAACTCTGGCGCCCTCTCACTCTGAAAAACAAAAACAAAAACAAAAGCAAAAGCAAAACAAAAAACCCCCCAAAAACCCTACCATTTGGTTGAACAATTCAACTCATGGTTATATATCCAAAGGAATTTAGAAATCAGCATCTTGGAGACCTCTTGGTACTTTATTTTTTAATGAGTAACTGATGCTTGCTTTTTAACATTTGTGCTTTCTCAGGATCTGAGGAGATGGGCATGTTGTTTACCCCCTTTTTATTGACTGGTATGACAGACTATTGTAGATTTTGTAATACTAGGCACTTAATCCCATTGGCTATGGATTGAATTGTGTACCCCCCAAATTTATGTATGGAAGCCCTAAATTCCAGTGTGACTGTATTTGGCATAAGGCCTTTAGAGAGGTCATAAAGGTTTAATGAGGTCTTGAGGGTGAAACCTCAATTCAAAGGACTAGTGTCTTTAAGGGACCATCAAGGAGAGGTTTACACAGAGAAAAGACTACATGAGGACATGGCAGAAAGGCTGCTGTCTACAAGCCACATAGTGCTTTCAACAGACATCCTAATGGTACCTTGATCATGGACTTGGAGCCTGCAGAACTGAGAAAAATACATTTGTTGTATGAGACACCCAGTCTGTGGTATCTTGTTACAGTAGTTTGAGCAGACTAATACAATGTTACACTTATTTATAAAAATAGTTTAGAATATTTTATGTTATGGAAAAAATAGTTCGGATAGCATTGTAGTTATCTATTTCTTAAGGGAATAGATAATTTTTATCTGTGAAGCATTAGAGGCCTGGAATGTGTTAGTTTTATCTCTGGTAACTTTATCCATGTCTTACATAGTACTTGGTCTATCTAGATTTTCAATATTTTTTGGACTTAGTTTTGATAATTTATATTACCCTGGAAAATACCCAGTTTATCCAGGATTTCAAATGAATTAAAGTTGAGCAAAATTATTGCTTTTATGTCTTTTTATTTGGTATCTGGTTATATATACATTTACATTCTTTATGTTTTATTACTGAGGTATACTTGACATGTAACATTGGTTTTCCGTGTACAAAATAGTTTCCATGTATGTATACACTGTGAAATGATCACCCACCCCAATAACTTTAGTTTTCTTGACATCATATAAGGTTACATAATACACAACACAATATTATTGACTGTAGTCATGTTGTATGTTACATTCCTGTGACTTATTTTATGACGAGAAGTTTTTACCTCTTGACTCCTTACTCCCATTTTTGCCCACTCTCCAACTCCCCTCCCCTAGGGCAACAGCAATTTATTCTCTGCCTCTGACTTGGTTTTAGTTTGCTTTCTAGATTTCACATATTTGTGATATATAGTATTAGCCTTTTTCTGTCTGATTTATTTCATTTAGCAAAAATACCCTTAGGGTTCACCTGTGTTGTTGCAAATGGCAAGATTTCATTCTTTTATATGGTTGAATAGTACTCCATTGTATATATGGACCATATCCTCTTTATCCCTTCATCCATGATGCATAGTGTGGTTGTTTCCATGTGCTGACTATTGTAAATAATGCTATAATGAACATGCAGGTGTAGATATCTTTTTGATTGTTGGTTTTCTTCTGATAAATACCCAGAAGTGGAATTGTTGGATTATATGGTAGTTGCATCTTTGGTGTTTTGAGGAATCTCCATTCTCTATTCCATAATGGCTGTACCAATTTACATTTTTACCAACAGTGCATGAGGGGTTTTTTTTCCTTTCCCTTTGACATCCTTGCCAACACTTGTGATTTCTTGTCTTTTTGATAATAGCCATTCTGATAGGTGTGAGGTGATATCTCATTGTGGTTTTGATTTGCATTTCCCTGATAAGCATTGTTGAATACTATTCATGTATCTGGTGGCCATCTGTATGACTTTGGAAAGATGATTCAGATTCCATGCCCATTATTTTAATCTTTTTTTCATTAGTGAGTTATAGGGGTTCTTTATACAGTTCAGATATTAACACGTTATTGACTATATCATTCTTCCATTTATTAGGTTGCCTTTTTATTTTGTTAATGGTCTCATTCACTGCAGAAACTTTTTAGGTCAATGTACTCCCATTTTATTTTTGCCTTTGTTGCCATTGCTATTGGAATCCAAAAATGTTGGCAAAAGTGATGTCCAGGAGCTTACCACCTATGTTTTCTTCAAGGCATTTTAGAGTTTTTGATCTTACATTCAAATCTTTAATCAACTTTGAGTTATTTTTTGTGTATGGTATAAGGTAGTGGTTGAGTTTCATTATTTTGTCTGTGGCTGCCCAGTTTTCCTGGCACCATTTATTGAAGAGATTGTCTTTTTCTCATTGTGTGTTCTTGGCTCTTTGATAATCAATGTATTGCCGATATGTGCATGGGTTTATTTCTGGCCTCTAGATTCTGTTCTATTGATCAATGTGTCTGTATTTACGCCATAACCATACTGTTAGGATTACTGTAGCTTTGTAGTATTGTTACAAATCAAGGGCCATGATACCTACAGCTTTGTTCTTAATATTGTTTTGGCTATTTGGGGTCTTTTATGGTTCCATACAAATTTTAGAATTACTTGTATTTGTGTGAAAAATGCTATTGGAATTTTGGTAGGGATTGCATTGATTCTGATTACTTTGGATACTGTGGACATATTAACAATATTGCCCCAATCCATAAGCATGGAATATCTTTCTATTGTCCAATTTTATTCATTAATGCTATGTAGCAAGGTCTTTGACATTCTTTGTTAACTATATTCCTAGGGTTTTGCTTTTTTTTTTTTTTTGACACAATTATAAGTGGTGGTGTTAGTTTCTGTTTCTCTTAATTTGTTAGTGTATAAAAAAGTGACAGACTTTCTATATCAATTTTGTATCCAACTTTATGGGATTTGTTCTAAGAGATTTTCTATGGACTGCTGGAGTTAAACAGTTTACAAATAGTGACACATAATGACAGTTTTACATTCTTTACAGTTGTGATGCCTTCTATTTCTTTTTTCTTGCCTAATTTCTCTGGCTAGGATTTTTCTTTTTTCCTCTTTTTATTTAAAAATTTTTTTCTTACAAATAGTTTATTGTCAAGTTGGTTTCCATATAACACCCAGTGCTCATCCCCACAAGTGCCCTCCTCCATGCCCATCTCCCCTCTCCCCCCCACATCCATCAGTCCTCTGTTTCTCAGCATTCAAGAGTTTCTCATGGTTTGCCTCTCTCCCTTTCCCCCACCATTTCCCCCCTTCTTCTCCCCCATGGTCCTCAGTTAAGTTCCTCCTAATCCTCCTAAATGTGCAAACATGATATTTGTCCTTCTCTGCCTGACTTATTTTGCTCCGCATAACACCCTCAAGGTCCATCCAGGTTGCTACACATGGCCAGATTTCATTGTTTCTCATTTCTGGCTAGGATTTCTAATACTGTGTTGAAAAAAAGTAGTGGGAGTTGGTTTTCCTGTCTAATTCCTGATCTTCAAGGAAAAGCTTTGAGCTTTTCACCATTGAGTATGACGTTGACTGGTTTTGTCCTGTATGGTCTTGATTATGTTGAGGTACATTACTTCTGTACCTGCCTTGTTGAGAGTTTTTATTATAAATGGATGTTGAAATTTGTCAAATACTTGGCTGCATCTATTGGGATGATTGATTTTTATTCTTTTGGTAATGGTGTATCCCATTGATTTGCAAATCAACAGTCTTTTCATACCTGGCATAAATACCACTTGATCATGAGGTATGATCTTTTTAATGGTTTAGTGAATTCAGTTTGCTAATATTTTGCTGAAGAGTTAAGTTTATGTAAATCAGGGATATTGGCCTGTAATTTTCTTTCTTTGTGGTATCCTTGTCTGGTTTTGGTATCAGGGTACTGCTAGCCTCATAAAATTAATTTGGAAACATTCCATCCTCCTCAATTTTTTGGAAGAGCTTGGGAAGGATAGGTATTAAATCTTCTTTGAACGTTTGGCAGAACTCACCAGAGAAGCTGTCTGGTGCTGTACTTTTTTTTTTGAAGTTTTGGATTACAAATTTAATCTCCTTACTATTGAGATTTTCTATTTCTTCTTGATTCAGTCTTAGAACATTGTGTGTTTCTAGGAATTTATTCACTTCTTCTAGGCTGTCAATTTGTTGGTTTATTATTCATAGTAGTTGCTTAGGCTTCCTAGTGTTTTTGGTGACAGTTGTAATGTTCCCACTTTCATTCTGATTGCTTATTTGAACACTCTTTTTCTCCATCTAGGCTAAGGTATATCAATTTTGTTTATCTTTCAAAGAACCAACTCTTAATTTATTGATTTACTTTGGTTTCTATTTTTAGTCTTTTGTTTTTGCTCTATATATTATTTCCTTCCAACTTTGGGCTTTGGGCCTCTTTTTCTAGTTGCTTGAGGTGTAAAGTACATGTTTGAAATGTTGCTTGTTCATTGAGGTAGGTCTGTGTTGTGTGAACCTCTCAGAACTGCTTTTGCTGCATCCCATAGATTTTGGTATGTGATGTTTTCATTTGTCTCCAGGTATTTTTGATTTTTCCTCTGATTTCTTAATTGGCTTTCAGTAGCATTTTGTTTAATCTCCACATACTTGTGATTTTCTCAAGTGTGTGTGTGTGTGTGTGTGTGTGTGTGTGTATGGTGTTTTTGTTTTGTGATTGACAGTTTCCTACCATTGTAGTCTGAAAAGATACTTGATATGATACCAGTCTTAAATTTATGGATTTGTTTTGTGATCTCACATATGCTGTGTACTGGAGAATATTCTATGTGCACTTGAGAAGAATGTGTATTCTTTTGGACGAAATGTTCTGTATATGTCTGTTAAAATCCATTTGATCTAATGTGTTTACGGTTGATGTTTCCTTATTGTCTGGATGATTTATCTTTTATGTAAATAGGATATTCTATTGCTCTTGCTTTCACCTTTTAGATCTGTTACTATTTGCTTTATATATTTGGGTGCTCCTATTTTAGGTGAATAAATATTTACAAATGCTCTATCTGCTTGTTGGATTGACCCCCCCCCCCTTTTTTTTAACAAGGATGGTCTGAATGTTTTTTTAATTTTTTAAATGTTTTATTTATTTCTGATGGAGAGAGAGAGAGAGCTTGAGCAGGAAGGAGGGTCAGAGAGAGAGGGAGACAAAGAATCTGAAACAGGGTCCAGGCTCTGAGCTGGCTGTCAGTACAGAGCCCAACATGGGGCTCGAACCCACAAACCGTGAGATCATGACCTGAGCTGAAGTGGGATGCTTAACTGACTGAACCACCCCAGTGCCCTGGATTGACCCCTTTATCATTATGTACTGCTCATGTTTGAGGTTTCTTAGTTTGTGTTTTAAATTCCATCTTGCTGATGTAGGTACTTTAGCTTTTTAGTTTTCATTTGTAATAAACATCTTTTTCCATCCCTTTACTTTCATTCTCTGTGTATCATTACACCTGAGGTGAAACTCTTGCAGGCAGCATATAGATGGGTCTTACTTATTTTTCTTAAATCCATTCAGCCAGTCTATGTCCTTTGAATGGAGAATTTAGTCCATTTACACTTAAAATAATTACAGATGGGTATGTGTTTACTGACCTTTGGAAAGTGGTTTTCTGGCTGTTTTATAGTTTTCCTCTCTTCCTTTCTTTTCCTGTTCTCTTCCCTTATAATTTGATGCTTTTCTATAGTGTCCTGTTTAGAATCCATTCTCCTCTTTTGTGTGTCTACTTTAGGTTTTTTTTTTGCCTCCGAGGCTTACATAATAGCAGCCAATATGTATACCAGTCTGTTTTAAGTTGAGAGCAACCTAAAATAGAATGCATTCTGAAACTCTACAGTTTACTTCATGTTTGATGTCACATTTTACATCTTTTTATTTTGTGTATTCTTGTAGTTACTCTTAACTAGTTTTTGTCTACTACTTTTCTTACCCAGTGAGATTTTTACTTTTATATGTTTGTTAGAAATCAGCATCCTTGCTTTTCAGCTTAGAGAAGTCTCTAATATTTTTTGTAGGGCCAGTTTAGTGGCAACGAACTTAATTTTTTGCTTAGCTGGAAAATTGTCTGATTCTGAAGGGTAACCTTGCTAGTTGGAGTATTCTTGGTTGGAAGTTTTTGTTTTCAGCCACTCCCTTCTGGCCTGCAAAGTTTCTTCTGAAAAATTGGATGGTCTTATGGGGGTTCCCTTGTATATAACTTCAAAGCAGCAAGAGAAAAACCAGTGTTACCTTTAATTTTTGACATTTTAATTTAATATGTCTTGGTGTGGATCCCCTTGATGTGAGATTCATCTTATTTGAAACTCTGTGGCCTTCCTGAATCTGAATGTCTTTTTTTCCTCCTCAGGTGAGGGAAATTTTTAGCTGTTGAGTTCTTGAAGTAAGTTTTGTACCCATTTCTGTCATCCTCTGGTATTCAAAAATTATTTTCCCTTTGATGTCTCATATATCTTTTAAGCTATTTTCACTTTTTAAAATTATTTTTTCCTTTTGCTGCTCTGGGTGAGTTCCACTGCCCTTTCTTCCAGGTCACTGATTCTTCTGTTTCATGTAGTCTGCTGTTGAACTCCTTTAGCTCAGTACTTGTGTTATTCAACTCTGTGACTTCTGTTTGATACTTAGAGTTCCTCTTTGCTGACGTCTGTGTTTATGCATCTTTTTCTTGAGATTAGTGAGCATCTTTATGATCATTACTTTGAATTCTTTATCAGGTAAATTACTTTTCATCAGGTAAATTACCTTATCTCCATTGGGTTATGTGGCACTGCCTTCCTGTCCCCCTCCCTGCTTCTAATTTTTGTTTCTTCATTGTGCTTGACTCTGTGTATTAGGTGAAACACCTACTTACCGAAGTCTTGAAGGAGTGGTCATAGGAAAGGCTGGGGGTGTGTATCTGTTTCTTGTCAGTGCAGGGTTTTGGGGGTGATAACCTGCCAGGAACAGTTTCTGATAGTTTCATCTGTAGGGCACAGAATCCTAAGCCCTATATACTTGATCTTTTCTTCCTCTTAATTATCAGTTTAGTAGCTGCTTATTTAATAGTCTTGTATTTATTTATTATAATAAAAAAATAAATACTAAAATAAATAAAAGTGCCACGACTTTCCTCTTATTGCTGTTTTTATACCTACCAATATTTCTGCTTTTCTTATTTTATTCTTTGTATTTGAGCTCCACAGTAAAGCATTTTATCTTTAGAGCTGCACTGCTTAAAGCTAGGATTTTTCTTCTGAGCACTTTTTAAATTATGTCCTGTAGATTCTTTTTTTTTTTAATTTTTATTTTTGAGGGACAGAGCATGTGAACATGTGAGCATGAGCAGGAGAAGGGCAGAGAGAGAGGGGGACAGAATCCGAAGCAGGCCCCAGGCTCCAAGCTGTCAGCACAGAGCCTGATATGAGGCTCAGTCTCATGAACTGTGAGATCATGACCTGAGCTGAAGTCAGACGTTTCATCAACTGAGCCATCTGGGCACCCCTTTCCTGTAGATCTTAATACATAATGTTTTATATTGTTTTCTAGATATTTTCAGGTTTTGATTTTCTCTTGTCATAGAAATTGGAGGTTTAAAATTTTTGATGATGTATAATCAGAGTATAATCATGCGGTCTGTATTATATCTGTTTCTTGGAATTCTGTGTCCTCTTTATGACCTAGCATATGATTAAGTTTTGTAAATAGGCACAAAAGTTCCAAGTTATATCTCTTCCAAAAGTTATATCTCTTGTTTTCAAGTTACATAATTAGAAATCTGTTGATTGTTTTTCCTTATGAATTGATATTAGGCTTCTCCAATTCATTATTTTTGATCTCTCTGACTTGCCATGTCCTGAAACTTAGAGTTGCTCTTATTTATTAGTGTATTAAGCACTCCAGGGAATATCCAGAAGATGTAGATTCTACTCTGAATTAACTGAGGAGACCATTTGATTAAAAAACAAAAAAAACAAAAAAAACAAAAAACCCCCCAAAACCACTGATAGTAGTAGTAGGAGTTGAAAGACTGGAGAGAGCATTTTGAGCTTGGATAACAAAGTGCTCTATGCAGGAGTTGGATCTTGAAGGGCAAGTAAGAGGTGATGAGTATGAAATGGTGCCTTTTGGGCTTGGTGCACCATAAGCAGAGCTGGGCTTGGGATGAGCCTGGTGTATTGGGGAAAAGACATGTATCCTCTTCTTGAGGTCTTGGTCTTTGTGCTTTACTGTAGCAGTTGAATCAAGCAGTGAGTCACCTGGGATGAGACATGGCTATTGAAGTGACTTACGGATTAGCATCTTTGTTGGGGCCATCCCAGCCATGTTATCAGTGTACCTTGCAACAATGGAGGACAACACATGATAATTTGCTCTTTAGGCTGCCCAATTGGCATGCTCTCAGCTTTGCATCTTCACTGGAGAGCTGAAATTGGCACACACCTCAGTTTGATAGCATTAGCTTAGTATTCCAGCGTTAATTGGGGATACACAGACATTCCAACTGAAGAATTAGTGTCTGATATGTACTTGCTATATGGAGTTGTTTTGTCAGATGACCCCAGTAAATTACCGAGTATTGAACACTGATGATAAATCAAATGATGTATCGTCTGTAGGAAGTGAAGGTATTTAAATAATTAAGCAGTTCTTTCTAGAGCCTCTTTTATATGATGATTTTCTAGACTCCAAATCAGTTTTATTCATCCAGCCTCCATATAATATATAGTTATTTCAAATCAGCTTTACTTACTGAGCTTTTTCTAGTAATGGAGCTTTGTCAGCAAAAACTGTGCATACCAGCAAATGGTGAATGATGGGCTTGTGTCAGAAAGGAGCTTGAGAGCTGCTTTCTGTTGTTAGATGGATGGGTCTGGAGCAGGAGCTTGAAGCTCTCCAATGTAATAGTTTAAGAGAAAAGGTATGTCTGAAGTAGGGGTGAGAGCTCCATCATTCAAAAGCTGGTATTTCACACACCCAAGCCAAATACTGCATGTGCTATCAAAATCATGCCTTCATGTTGGGATGTGTGGGAGATGTGTGAACTTATTTAATAGAATCTTGGTTGTGGTTTCTTTTTCCCAGCCTGTCCTCTCTGTTCATTTACCACTGGTCGGGGCAGAATGGCAGGAAGTGTACTAGCTATTGAAATTATAACAGGTAGGTTTAGCTCTGACCACAACTCTGTAAGCAAGTGCTGTCTCATGTGAGTGTTTTAAATGCCCAAGTGCTAAGTGTCTGTGAGCAGTCTGAACTTTGGTGATTGGGGCAAGCGCTAGGAAAAGCAGACTTTGTTAGCATGGCACTTATCACTCAGTGTGGAAACTGAGGGCAGAGCATCATAAGTGAACTGATCGACTTGGGACATAGGGGCACTCTGAGGGTTTAGGGCACTTTTGCTATTTTTGAAATTGTGGTTTTAACTACAGTGTTGGGCTGAGTTTCATATAAACTAATTCCTCTGTTGGCAGAACGTGATAGATCAGTTGGTTGAACTCCTTTGTCTGCTGCCACACTGGACCTTAAGTGTTCGAAAGGGCTGTTGGGGCAGAAACCTGACTTCTGCTGTAAAATGGGCTGTCTGAATTTGGGAGGCTGGGGATGCTAAACTGTGGATGCTCTTCCTGTTTTATTTCTGTATTGTGTCTTTCAGTGGAGGTTCTTAGGGGCTATTCAACAAAGCCTTTGCTGTCAGCTAAAAGGCTTTTAGGACTTCATAATCATGGCACTATCTTTTCCTTTTTTTTTTTTTTTTTTTTTTTAAGAACGCTTTCCTTTTCCCATCTTTTTGAAATCGTTAGCCTTCATGTGAACTGAAAAGGACTTCAAAACATTGGAAGAAAATAGTCTGAAATCTCGGAGTGTACTTGGCTCCTGGTAGGCATGAAGACTTGATAAAGAGGCATCTTTTGCACTGACAGGTGTTTGCGTGCCAGTGTGGAGAAGGCTTTTGATGACAAAGCCACTTAGTTTTCTATAGCTTACCTTTCCCTTCGTGCAGAGGAGTTCGGAGAACTCTAATAAAGTAACTAAATAATGGGGATAAAAAGTTAGCATTGGTGTCATCTTCATTTATTTTCTCTTGCCCATTGATGTTTTGAGACTCACTTGCGAGGCACTGGAATAAGCAAGTGGTACGCATGAGATGGCCAGTGTCTTGCCATTGTCCCCATGGTTCTAGGATCTGCTTCTATTTAAAGATCCAGAGTGAGCAGCAAGTCCTTCTTGAAGCAGCAGAACTGGGGGCCAGGGAGTCTACAGAAAGGAGGGGTTCCCAGGGAGATGCTGAACTGTCATATGCCTTGTTCCCTGGAAGCAAGGTTATTTATTCCATTTTAAAGGCCTGGATCCCCCTAACCCTTAACATACAGTTCTCTTTCCCCTCACTGAAACCAGCAGAAATTGGCAAACTGTGACCATGGTCATGTGTTATCTCAGTTCTCACATGAATCTCAGAGGAGTCCTCTGAGGTCTTGTGCACCTTTCCCAGAAAGATAAATCACACAAATCACAGCCAAAGGAGTAAGTCATGCTTACTTGTTATTTAATGTGGCTCATAAAGAGCAGGGAAGCTCACTGAACTGCCTCAGACATGGCTGGTACATCTTAATATGTAGCAGTCACTCCACCGTGGGCAGAACTTTCTATGCCAATCCCTTTGGACTTTTGGGGTGGGGGGGGAACCTGAGAAGGAATCTTACTAGTAGATAAAATGAGTGTTGCTGACTCTAGTTCTAAGTGGAAAATAAAGGTATAGTAGAGAAAATCTTGACTGTGAAATGATGTGTCCAGCAGCAACTATCCATTGTTTCAAAGAAATAAAATTGGGCAAAGCCCAGAAAGTGGATTCAACCCAGGTATTGGTAGTAATCTCCCACAAGTTCTGGCAGCTCTATGTGGAAGCTATTCCTTTGGAGTTCAGGTTGGTTATTTGGGGTCATCACTCATTAAGACTCTCATGAGAGAGAATGCTAGGTTGTGGGTGCTGCCCATACTTGGGAATGATTGACAGGTTTGTATAAAGCCAGTGTTGGATGGACGTGTGAGCTAGTAGGCTGTAGCCTTCTCACTTTTGAGAGGAGGAACATAAGTTGCTCAATCTGTGTACTCCTTGGCTCCTCTCACCAAGCATTGTTACCACCAAGGAGCATTAATCTGATGGGGGGGTTTGTGTTTTCTATCTGAGGGGGCCTGAGGGCTAGAACTAGACCAGGGAAAATGGTCACTGGGGGTAAAACCAGGAGTACTGCGCTAACTAGAAATGCTACAAGCTTATCTGATAACATAATAATACTATGTGGATGAGTATAATAGATAAGAATACTGGCAACCTTTGTTTTTGCTGTGTGCCAGGGACTGGTGCTTAGTATTTCATATATGCTCTTATTAAACTCTTAGGGCAACCTAATGGGTTATTAATAGAAGAGGTAGTGGTAAATAGTGATTATAGCAATTATTGTGCCTGCTTTATGTGGATTGTCTTATTTGAGTCTCATGATAATCCTGTGAGCAAGATATTATTATCTTTCCCATTTTCTAGATGAGGAAACAGGATCAGAGAAGCTAATTAAGTTTTCTCAAAGAGGCAGAATATGAATCAGTCATCTGATGTCAAAGATTGCATGTATCAACCATGCTCTTCCCACCCTTTCTGATCACATATAGTAAGCTTAACAGAGGCAATCTCTAGTGGGTGCTTAAGAAATAATAGGTTGTAGTGAAGTGAGAAGTATTTTGGCCAAGGAGATGCATGCTTGTGTATGTGAATGTATGACACATAAAATGAACTTCTGATTTTCTGTTTTGGGGATTGCCCTCTGACTGTGAATTCGAGAATGTCCTCTTCTTTACCCAGAACATTTACACTCTTGCTTCACTCTTGGGGTCAAGGAATAGAAACTTATTTAAAAGTAATTCTAAGTAGAATTTCTTTAGAAAGATGAAAATAATCCCACAGTTGTAGGATATTACAACTGAGAGTATATGGAAACATGTAAGTCATTTTGTTTTAGGAGGTGGCTCAGGGCCTCTGGAGAGAGGTGTTCATTGGCCAAAGAACTCTGATCCGTTAGTGCTAGAGTTGGTACTAGATGTTGGGATGCCTGCCTCTTGATTCAGTGTTCGCTCTCCTGTATAACCCTACCACTCAGTGGAATAAACTCTGAAGCCCCAAAGACAAACAAAGAAAAAAACCTCTGAACTGAAAAGAAACGGTGTTGTGATGATCTGTTTTGATGTTACGGGTGTTGCTGATTCTCTGTTGGTGTGGCTAATTTGTGGTTGAGTGCCATGGTATTTTAGATTTTTTGAGGTTGAGGTCACATTGGCTATGGAAGCAACCTCTCCCATCGGATCTCTTGCATCAGGAGCACAATAATACATTTCTCTCTAACACAGAATATTTTGGTTGGCCTAATGGACCAAGATAGTTGAGGAATTAAATTGACCTGCACTCCCCACTACCTCCTATCACCAGGAGGGAAGGAGAGTCAACATTATTAATGGAAATGCATTTTCTTTGAAGTTGGAATTTACTTTTTAAAAGAATGTTCTTTCCTGACTTGGAAGGATTCTTACTTGGCCACAAGCATTTTATTGTGTAGCTTTGTGCATTATTGCATTGAGTGTGTCACTATTGCTCTCACCCCCCAACTGTTTTCTAAGCTGTTTTGAGGCAGTGCTTCATATTGTAAGGGAAGTATTTGTCACTTGGACTCTCAGAATTGAATTTGCTTGAATTAATTATGATTTCCACTCCATCCCCCCTGGGCAGTATTGTGGGGGAGAGGCAATCCTTTCTGATGTCATATAGAAAATCAATTCTGGCCCACGGCACTGGCTAGTTGCTTGAGTGGGGGAACTTGTCACCCACTGTATGGTCTTTATTTTCCATTTTCCTTGGCTGTTCGTTGTGTGTTTCTTTCTCTGGGCTGGTTTAAGAAGCTGCCAGAGCGAGGGAGCAGTGCTTGAAGTGATGGACAAGGATACTCTCCCCATAAAGAAAATCACAAGGGCCCCAGGTTGGTAATTAAAGGCCTTGTCCATTGCCCTTCTTGCGGAGTCTGCATTGTTTATGGGGTGTTCTGTTGAGAAACACACTCTTCCTTTGGTCTAGAGGGTAAGACAAGTTGAAAGGTACTGGGTCATATGTAGGGATTTGGTCTTAATTGGTTTGAGAGTTTTGTTTTTTCCTGGAAGACTCCCCCCAACCCCTGGGTCCTTAGAATTCTTTTCTCTTAAAAAAGAAAGAGAAGCACAGGGCATGAGCAGGGGAGGATGAGAGAGAGAGAGACAGACACCAAGACTGACACCACAGAATCTGAAGCCGGCTTCAGGCTCCAAGTTGTCAACACATTGCCTAATGCAGGGCTTGAACTCACAAACTATGAGATCATGACCTGAGCTGGAGTCGGATGCTTAACTGACTGAGCCACCCAGGTGCCCCTCTCCTTACTTTTAAGATGTTACAGTTCTTTTCCTTGTTTTAAAAACATACCACGAACCAACTTAGGAGGCCAAAACAACTGATGGTAAATATTTGAACAAAATATGACCAGCATATGGTAGATATCCTTATTACATAAATATCTGCTACAAAAAATAACCACCAAACACCCTGTTGTACAACCATTAGAAAGGATATATCAAGTTCTAAATGGCTTGGGAGCATACTCTTAAGGTAAAGCGAAGCAAAATAGCAGGACACGGAACTGAACACAGATGTAAATGTTAATTTGCATGCACTCAAAGGGCTGAAACATCCCTTTTTTCTTACTCATGTGTCAGGAAAGCCTCCAAGTAGTTTCTACCTTCGCATGTGACCATCGTGCCTTGGCTTTGCTATTCCAGCCAACTGACCCTTTTGCTGAAAGTTTAATAGGGGATAAATTCACATGTGAATTCATAATCCCCTTATCTGTGCTAAGAGCATTCTGTAATGAGCCTGCAACAAAGAGAATGTTACATCTTGCCTTTTTGCTCTGAAACCACCTCTTGGCCTCTTTCCTACCTTCTCTACACCTCCTGTTGGACACGTTAGGCAGCTGCCCCTTGCAGGGTCATCACCTGCTTGCAGTATGTTAAGTGATGTTATAAATCAATGGACTCAAATTTCTTACCAGTCATGTTGAGACATTTAAGAAAGTATGGCATGTGTGAGTGGGGAATATATTTGGGCTTATTAGAGAAGCAAACAAGGACTTGTTCTCCTCCAGTGTGTATTAATTTTGAGAATTACTCTCTTATGTAGTGTGACTTTGACTGTAAATCCAAAAGCAAAGTCAGCCTACAGTTTTTCTAAGTTTTGAAGATTTATTGTTAAAATTTGCTCTCCCCCTAATGCTTTTATTATTTACTCTCCTCTTTCCTGTCCATGGTGTGGGTTACAGTTAATGTTATCTACATATGTCTATAAATGCTGAAAATATTTTTGATACAATGTGCACTTAATCAACTTTTTGTTACTGTTATGCCGTTTGTATGGAAGAAAATTGTTTCTGTCTTAATGTTCTATTGAAGTGCCTTTGGAGTGATGATATCATAATCATTTTAATACATTTAAAAGCTTCAAGGCTTAGCATTTATTGAACAAAGCTCATTGAAGGAATATAACGGATGTCTTGAGGCTTTCCTCTGCTGTAAAAAGGACAGTATTGTTCATAGCCTCGGTAAAAGAAAATCTGAATTTCTATTTTACTTTGCACCACGTTGCAATTATATTTCAAAAGCTCTTCAAGTGCAACTAACAAAGGGGCTGTTTTTATGAATTGTTGTAATTGCAGATCTCAGGGCTGACTGCTGTGAGTTTAACGTTAATAATGGACAGCAATTTAAAACTTTATCACCAAAATCTAACCTCACATCCTAAAAGATAGCTTTCCCTTCCCATTTGGATGTCCTTGGAGAAAGAGTCCTCCACAACTGTGAAGTGAGTGAAAAACTTTATTCTCCAGAATTTCAGAAATCTTGGCCCTTGGGGATCTCTCTAAAGAAGGCTGGGGAGTGAAGTGAGGACTGAGGATGTGGATTTCTGAGGTTGGGGTATGGTTGTGTGTTTTTAGCCCATGAAATCAGAATGGGGAGATGGCCGGTGGGATGTCAAGGGAGCCCCTGAGAATACTTGTGGGTTGGAGAGGTGTCCTGTCAGTATTTCTGGACTGCCAAGAGAGCCAAGGTGGGCATGCTCTGAAACCACTCCTCTATGAGGCTGTTGAAGAATCTTCCACTGCTGGAGATGTAATGGAAAATACTCAGTCCATTCTCTTGGTGGAGATGGTTAAGTCATGTCCTTGAGAATTGGCCTAGAACTTGAGCCTCCTCTTCACTGCTATTGGGTAACTTCCTTCTTTTTTTTTTTTTTTTTTTTAATGTTTTTTATTTATTTCTAGGAGAGAGAGAGAGAGAGACAGCATGAGCAGGGGAGGGTCAGAGAGAGGGAGTCACAGACTGAAACAGGCTCCAGGCTCTGAGTTGGCAGTCAGCACAGAGCCCGACGCGGGGCTCGAACCCACGAACCGCGAGATCATGACCTGAGCGAAAGTCGGACGCTTAACCGACTAAGCCACCCGGGCGCCCCTGGGTAACTTCCTTCTTGACTTGGAATAATGTGTGGTAGACCTCCTCATGGGTACATGTCTCCTCTCATAAATTTTAGGGTCATGCAGCCCTAACATAGGAAGAGCAGTCACCATATCCTATTTCTTCTGCTCCATTGTGTCATTATGTAGCTTCTGGTCTTGAGACTGCCTGGCTGACTTGTTTGAAATTCACATGTTTAAAGCCTACATTTTTCCCTTTAAATTTTTCTTGAGGGAAACTAAGCATTTTAGAGTTCACTTGCTGTGAGGTGGGGCTTCTGAGGTCTAATTAATTATGAGCTCATATGTGTCTTACACTCTACTATAAGGTACAATGCCCTGCACAGGTGACTTTGCTTGAAATGATGGACTTGATTTAGTGGTTTGAGAGAGATGGTCTTTGACTTGTGGCCTTTCCCAAGTGAAGAGGTGCTGGAGCTACTTCTGATAATGAACCCTTTCTCATCTGGGTGGTAGGGGCTATTTAGACCCCAGAACTGTGATTAGGGTGTGGTACTTCAGCTACCACTTGTCAAAAACAGCTTCTTAAAGATTTATCTAGCCACCTGTATCAGTTAGGAATAGGTTCAGTTGCATAGGATAGATAATTGCAATTACTTGCATGTTACATAAGGTACACATCCATTTCTCTCTTTCATTGAGGTCAAAGGCTCACAACCTAGGGCTGATACGGTAGCTTCATGGTCTTAACAGGGAATCAGGCTCCTTCCATCTTTCCACTCTGCTGGCTCAATGCTTTCTTGGACTGAACCTCATAGTTTAAGGTGAACATAGGCCAGGGACACCTGGGTGGCTCAGTTGGTTAAACTTTTGATTTTGGCTTAGGTCATGATCTCCCAGTTGGTGATATTGAGCCTTCACTGGGCTCTGTGCTGACAGCATGGAGCCTCCTTGGGAATTCCCTCCCTTCCTTCCTCTCTCCCACCCCTCCCCCGTCCCTTCTCCCCCACCCCCCACACTGTGTGTGTACACGTTTTCTCTCAATATAAATAAATCAAAAGATGTACATAGTCCAGACATCATATCCACATACCAGCCTGGAAGCAGGAAGAAAGGCAAAGGACATTCCCTCCATCCTCTTAAGAACTTTGTGAGCTTCATGCAGCAATCTAGATGTAAGGCCACACCTAGCTGCAAGGGATGCAGATAACTGCAGTCTTTAAACAGGGTGACACTCTGCCCTCCCAAAATTTGAGGTCCTGTTCTTGTGGGAGAAGGGAGACTGGATATGGGATAAGCCCATAAACTTATGGCAGGGATAAACTGCCATACAATGTATCAATTCGTTCATCTGTCTCTACTCCCTTTCCTTCCCCCAAGTGCACTCACTTTATCATCTTCTCCACTGTAGTTGGAATGCCCCTCCCTAGATCGATACATAGTCCAGACTGGCCTTTTACTTCCAGTTTTCCCTTTGAAGATATCTTTTGATTGTTTTAACTCACTTTTACTGATATTAAGATAACAGAGATGGAGGAAGCCTTTCTTGAGGGCCAGATATTTATTTTTCCTCCTAACATTTTTACTCAGCAGAAACATCAAGGGCTGCCGTACAGAAGGAAAGATGACCAGAGAGTTGCCAGAGTGATTCCTGCAAGTGTCTAAACTTTTTGCCCTTCCTGGGTTCACAGCTGGTATTCTTCTCCACATCTGTAGGTGTCTGGGCCAGAGGGCAACCCCCTTGAGGTCCAGAGTCCTGTGGCCTGTGGGATGAAGTGCTCTCTACCCCACAGAAATCCCCAGAATATGAAAATCCAGTCCAGTGTCATACATTCTCCATCCCATGAACAGACTACTTTAAAAAAATTTTCCAATAGAAGATAAGGTTGATGCTTCAGGGTAAATTGGCTCTGTTAAGCCTTAGCTCTTGCAAACCCAGATGATGATGCTTTTGGTAGTCCCCAAGTCCTGGGGAAGACCATCCCTTCCACTGAGCACAAAGGTACTTTGAGGTGGGATGATGCTGTAGATGACATTGCTGTGTCCCTTCTTATACCCCAGCTCATCCATTCTTTATCCTTCAGCAGCAGTGGAATTTTCTAGACCAGGAATTGGGATATGTAATCTGGGGAGTTATGCCATCTCTGAAGTCAAAGGGCAGTCTGGGTGATAGGTTTTTGCATTCTGGAATGCTTGCATTTCTGGATAATGTTGAGAGCTTTAAAGTCTATGGAACAGAGTATTTGAAATACAGACAATGTAACCAAGTTCTAGGAACTGTGAGTGTAGTAGCTGAAGTTCTTGCTTTGAGAAGCTTTGAAGAGACTTGACTTTGGAGCCCTTGGAGATCTGGGTTCAAAATCTTACTGTGTGGCTTTTGTGAGATAACTTTAGGCCCAGTTTTCTTAAATACAAAACCGGCCTAATGAGATGTAACTCCACAGAGAATGAAAGTAGAACCATATGTAAGTGTCTGACACATAGTAGATCCTCAGTAAAAGTTCATTTCTTTTTTATGCAAGTCACTCTGCCAAGTGCTTAGTAAATATTTATGATCAAAAGCTTTTTTAAAAAATGAACAGTCTGTAACAATTGAATATATTACATTGAATAACCAAATCTAACTATTTGTGGCTGAAGATGTTCATGGGCATAGTCTCTCACATGATTACTTTTGAGCAGCCCCCTTTTCCCTTTAATGAGATAAGCATACAATTAGAAGTTGCTTTGAATTTTCTTTTTAATGTTTTATTTCTGAGAGGGGGCAGCATGAGCAGGGGAGGGTCAGAAAGAGGGAGACACAGAATCTGAAACAGGCTCCAGGCTCTGAGCTAGCTGTCAGCACAGAGCCCAATGCAGGGCTTGAACCCATGAACCATGAGATCATGAGATCTTGTCCTGAGCCAAAGTCAGCTTAATGGACTGAGCCACCCAGGTGCCCGAAAAGGCACTTTGATAATGAAAAATACAGGTGTATCGAAGAGTGGATAATCTCTAAACTCTAAGTATAACCTACCATTAGCACACTTTGGGGAGTGCAGTTGCAGATGGTTTCTAGTTGTGCTTTGTATCTTCCTGGCTCTCAGACCTCTATGAAATTCTGAGGAGTATGGATCCTCCTTTCAGAGAAATGAACATATTCCTGTGCATAGTTTTTCATGAAATTACAGTTGGTTTGTGGACTCCCTCTTCTTGAGTTTCTCTTCTTCCCTCCCCTCAGAAATCCTGGATTAAGAATCCCTGGATAAACTGTTGATTTTTTTTTTTCTTAATGACTGTAGATATTACTAAAATGATGGGGAAGAGAAGGGAGTGGTGTGGAGGCCACACCTAGAATGAGAAGCAAGTAGTTGAGATAATGCCTGAAAGATACACTGATGTGTAACAGAATTTTTAACATTCATGATTCCAAGGTCTGCAAGAAGTTAAGAATGGAAAGAGTCAAGTTTTTCTCCCTCTAACTTCTTATAATGAAAAATTTCAGGGGCGCCTGGGTGGCTCCGTTGGTTAAGCGTCTCTGACTGGCTCAGGTAATGATCTCACAGACTGTGGGTGCCAGCCCTGTGTCAGACTCTGTGTTGACAGCTCAGAGCCTGGAGTTGGCTTCAGATTCTGTCTCTCCCTCTATCTGTCCCTTCCCAGCTCACATTCCCTCTCTCAAAAATAAACATTTAAAAAAATGATACAAAGAAAAATTTCAGTGGTATAGAGAAGTTGAAAGAATTGTATGGTGAACATGCACCTACCTGACATCGAAGTAGCATCAAGTTCTTCATTACCATTTTACTCTACTCACTTTATTCTACCTCCATCCATTCACCCATCAGTCCATCTTTCTTTTTGGTGCATTCCAATGTAATTTGCAGACATCGGTACCCCTCACCCTAAACACTCAGCAGCATATCCTTTACTAGAGTTGAGTATTAGTTTCTTTCTTTTGAGAAATGGACAAGTTCTAAGTGTACCATTTCTATGAGTTGTGATAAATGCATGCCTCTATATAATACAAACTCCTATCAAAATGTAAAACTTTTACACAGAAAGTGTCCTGATGCTCTTTCCTAGTTTTCCCCTGATTCTTCTCCAGAGATAATCACTCTTCTGATATTTTTGCCAGTTTGATGTGACTGTTTTAAGACTTGATACAATTGGAAATACAGTATGTTTTCTGTGAATCATTCATTAGTACTGTGTGTTTAAGATTTACCCATGTTGTATGTATCAGTAGTTTCTTCTTGTTGAGCAGTCTTCCAGTTTATGCATAGACTGTAGTTTGTCCATTCTGCTGAATAGCAGCAGAGCTGGTCTCAGGTTTTAGCCAATAAGATGCTTTGGACATTTGCATATAAGCCTTGTATGTATGTATATTTTAATTTTTAAGTATCCAGGAGTGGAATTTTGGGGCTTTAGGATAGGTGTAAGTTTGATGTTAAAAGAAAAAATTGCCATACCTTTCCCTGAAGTGGTTGTTACATTTTCACTTCCACCAACAGTGTGTGGGAGTTGTGGTTGCTCTACATCCTTGCCAGCATTTGGTATTGTCAGTCGTTTTGATTATAGCCACTCTGGTTGGTGTGTAGTAATAGCTCATTTGCTTATGGCCTGGGGCTCCAAAATGTCCTTTTCCTGGGCTCCTAAATCCCCCTTGATCTCAGAGGCATTATCTACTCTCAGGGGGTATGTGGGAATAGCTAGTGAAAATCTTATGGGGCTATAAAACTTCCTGCAGGGCTTTTAACCCCCTTAAAGTTCTGCATGGCATAAAATGCTTGATCGTTCCCTGCATCTCTGTGGACAGCCACAGTCACTGAACGATGAAGTGGCTGCAGGAAGGACACTGGAAGCGGTAAGGCAAGGTGTCCTCCCAGATGGAGCCGTGTGCATACACAGGGCTCCTCGACACTCAGGGAGCTTGGAGAGCCAGCAGCTGGAGCCTTGCATCCAGCCTCGTGTCACAACATTATCAGAGACTTGGGGAAACTGGCCAGAGTTCAGAGAGGAGCAGCTAGCACGATTAAAAGGTTTGAAGGGATTAAGGGATTGATTTATGAGGAAAGATGAAAAGAACTTAATGTGTGCTGCTTGACTAAGTGGGTACATGATAATAGCCTGCAAACATCTGAAGGGTATAAACACCGGAGAGGGAGAGGAATTAGCAGAGGGTGAGGAAACTGATCCAGGCATAATGGGGGAAATTAAAATGGGGGAGGGATGATGGGGTAAAATGGCAAAGCAGTGGCAGGGGTGTGATCTTCTCTGCAATCTTTCAGAAGTCTGAGGGCGATTGAATTGTTTTGGGGAAGATGAAACCCAGGAAGCACTGTGGGTTTGATTCCTAAAGCAACCATGTAGAAGGATATAGTTGAGTACCTACTGTGTGCTGTATGAAGTGGAACCATGTGGGAAATGGGAACTTGGAGGCTAGAGGAAAGGGAAGTGATGGAGATGACCTGGACCGTGAAATCTAGACATTTCCTTAAGTCTCCTCTCCCTGGCAGTTCTTTAGGATGGATCAGAAGCACTGACAGTTGGGTTTTGCAGCCAGTTTGCTTGAGATGTGTAGTTTATACCCCACATTTCTGCCAACTTCCCAGGTATTGGCCTTTTCCTAAAATGCAGCTAGCCTTGACAGGCCATGGTGTTGGTTTCTCATTGCAGTTGTGGGTGTGAGGTTGGGAAACATTCATGGACTGCTGAGGAGGATGGGAAATGAAGCCAAACTGCCTGGGGTCAGACTCTGGCTTCATACTTGCCAGCTGGGTGACTGGGCCCTGTTTCTGCTCTGTGGACTTCCATTTCCTTCTCTCTAAGATGGAATTAATAATAGCACCTTATTTCAGAATAGTGCTGAAGTTTACCTGCAATACTGGGTATAAAGTGCTTAGCATAGTGCCTGGCAAAAAGTAAATGCTCAACAAATGGTGGTTTACTACTAATATAATTAAACTACTCTCATGACTATCATTATTCTGGTACCATGACTTGGGTCTGGAGCTTGCCTGAGCAGTATCTTTGGCTTGGAGACAGCCCCATCTAACACAGCCAATAGGGAGGTGCTCATAATAGGTGAAGGTGGGAGGGGATGTTTGCATCCCAGGAGAAGGAGGCCATGGGTAACACCTTGGTCTTCCCTATAGTAGCAGAGTTAGCAGAGATGGCCTTTAGTCAGAGCCAAGGGTCTGTACACTAGAGCAGCAAACTGGGCTGGGAGAAGAAACCTGGTTCATCCCCAGTGTCCAGCCTGGTGCAATGGAAAGATAACTGGGAGTCAGAAAACAAGTGTTAACTTCTATTACCCAACCTCCAGTTTCCTCAGTGGTTGGGAGGAAAAAAAACCCCAAAAGTGTTAAACTTTTTTTTCCCTGCCATGCAAAAAAGGCAGCTAAATGCCTTTAGTTAAATGATAGATTCTATAGGACTTTAGTATGTAGAAGAGCCCCAAACTGAGTTGCTTTGGAGTGGGAGGCTGGAGACTCCCTTGACTGACCCTCCATCTTCCTTTGTGGGAGTCATGAAGGCACCTCAGTGACTTGCTTAGCTTCACGGAACACTGTAGTCATATATAGTTGAGCTCTTCAGTATGGTTACTGTTCTGACAGCTGAAATAAATTGTTGGCTCATGTTTGCTAAATGCTTTGCATCTATTAGCTTCAGATGAAGACACTGAGGTTGAGAGGTTAAGCAAGAATTCACAGCTGAGAGGTGACAAATGTTCGCTCAGAGTTGTTTTAGCTCTGAAATAGTCAAATTCATTTTCTCTCACAGGTTTTCAAGTTGTATTAGCAGATAATTGGTAAATACTTAGCAATGTGAGTTGATCTGTTAGTTGGGATTGGTTTCCCCAACTCTAGAATGAGACCGTGCTACCTGCTCCTGGTCTTGTGGACAGATGCTCAGATCCCTTAGTTGGTTGTATCTGTTTCAAGAAATGGAATTTGCCACTGTGGGTGCCATTCTTTCATGACCTCTCTTTAGAACATACGTCTGGGCTTCAAGCCAAAGTATGGCTTCTGGGGTTCTCCAGGCTTCAGGGTGCTGGGATGCTGGTTTTTTTTTTTTTTAAGTCTCTTTGCCTTTTCTACCTATCACTCTAGCAGAAGTCTGTCTCTGGTTGACTCTTTTCTAATCCTATGATAGATAAGCATTCTGAGTAAACTGTATACAATCTTTTCTTTGAAACAAGCATTTCTGATTTGCAGTCTTAGACAAGAGTGGATAACATCTCATTCCATTAATTGGAATTCGTATTTATCCCATTGTAAAACCTGTTCTTGCCTGATAGGTGTATATGTGTTCAATTTTTTTTCTTATTGGTAAAGCTCTAAGCGACCTAATATGTTTGTAAAAGTGGTGGACTTCACGTGTGCCTATTCATTTCAAGAGAGACCAGAAAGAACTTGAAAGTGAGAAGAAGTGGGCCTGTCTATAGATATGGAGTTGGGATCAGCTCATGAATATTTGCTAGTAGCTTTTCCATATTGAAGATTTTCTATGGTGAAATTTTTATCCCAGACTCCATGATCCAGCCGAGAGAATACAAACCAAGTATTAACATTAACCAGAACCTAGCATAATCAGAAGGGTGGATCTGCTCTACAAATAAACATAACCAATATAGGTCTCAAACCAGATGCTAATGAAGTTTGAATTATTCTATTAGCCAGAGAAGACTAATTACTTTTAAATAAGCCCCCAAATCTTAGTGTCTTAACATAATACAAATCTGTTTACTGCTCTCCAGTCTAAAGCAGAGGGTGTGTGTACAACAGGAAGGGAGTTGGGGAAGGAGAGTTATTTCCTGACATCATTCAGGGGCCCGGGAACCATTTCTCTTCTGCGCCTTCCCTTTGCTCTGTTGCTGGAGCCGCCTTAGTTCTTTTAGTGGATGGGGAGAAGAATATGGAGAAGACACACTAGTTCTTAAATGCCTCAGCCCCGGAGTTGTGCAACTTCCTTCTTTTCACATTTCACCAGGAAGAATGAGTTCTATGGCCCCATTGTTGTGAAGGGAGACTGGGAAATAAAGTCCAGCTGTGCACCCAGGAAGACAAGAACAGAACAGTGGTGTAGCCTCTTCTTTTCTGTAGCACTGACTATTGAAGATGATCTATTTCTCCATTCTCTGTTGGTTGGCATGGTTTGGGAGGTGATTATCATTGACCTACTTGGTACAGAGAACAAGGTATATGCCTTCTTACTAGATTTTTTTTCCTTAGCATTAACCTCTGACTTCAGTTCATGGGATAGTTGTTCTGTGTGTGAGTTTGCTCTTCTGCAGAATGGGGTAAGAGACCCTGCCAAACCACGGTGTTTTGTTGGGAAGAAGTGGGAATCATAAACTTCTGGCATCAATGGCCTATGGGCCTGGTTGGCCCTAGTTCTTAGGCAGGTGCAAGCTTGGTCCTAAGTTGACTGATGGTGTTTCTTCCAAAGGATTCAGAGGCCTCTCCAGGCTCAGTCAGGTGCATTTCCCTTCTTGTTGTGCCTAGTGCTTGTTCATCCCTCTCCAGTCCTGCAGTCCCTAGGCAGAGGCAACTGTTCCTTTCCTGTGATGTTTCTGTGCCCACACCACCTTGTGACCCATGGTGGCAGTCCTCTGAATCACTTGCTGCCTTTCTTAAGTTTAACCTGAGAGGCTCGAACATGGAAATGTCTCTCTGTGGCAGGACAAGATGGTACACAAGCCCATATATGCTTTTTTATGGTCACCGTGTAAAAGTACAAAAGCCAGGGAGGAACTGCTCTCTGTCGGGAATGCATGTTTGGGAGGTGAGGATACCTACTGTCACTTAATAGCCTGTTTTCTTTATTACAGGTACCACAATTGTGCCTGTCTCCTTTAAAAACAAGTTTGCATTTGAATGTGAAGCCAGCTGGCATTTAGGACGGTTTCATTGGCTTCTTCCAGAATACTTCATTGTGCAGTTGCAAAGTTGGAGCTTCTCCTGCTGAAGAGTGTTGTATTTATAGGTTGGTGTGGTGGTGATGGTGGTGGATATTGAAAAGAAAATTGGTCATTTTGGGGATGTGGATGACATTAGGCCCGTGGACCCTGCCACGGCCCCTGTGATTCCATTGTGCTGCTTGATAATTGGTCAGGAATCTGGTATGCCCTATTTCCCATTCAGTTAATGAAATACTAGTGTTATAAACCTGACTCTTGGTTTATAGAAGCCTTAATCCTTTTGATACCCTCTGTTACCTTGGTTTAGCATCAGTTTGTTAGAGCATTAACCACCTTCTGGTTTGCATCAAGTTGGCTGTCTAATGGGTCATTAAATACCAGTGATACTCAATTCTTTTTTTTTTTCTTGATAGAACAATAGACTGGAAATAGAGCGCCCAAGGAGCCACTCCCCCACAGGCTCTTTTCCCCACCAGTCTTTTCCCAGGAAGAACCTGAAAGAAGGAGCGGAGGCAGGATAAGGATATTTTTCTGGTATTGTACTTCGTTTTAAAAGCCTTGGCTTTGTTTGGAAAGATCAACACTCTGGGAACATGGGTTTATGATTACCCGAGTACCAGATGGATAAGGGATATTAATGAAGTAAAATCCATGGAAGGTACCAGAGCCATCCATTAACTAACTTTTGTATGAGCTCATTCATGTATTAAATATTTGAGTGCCTCTGTGCCATGCAACATGGTGGATGCCAGAGATTGAGAGGTGAGCAACAATAGAGATGCTCCTTACTCTCACTGACCATATAGTCTTGGATGGGGAACAGTGGACTGACATTAATCACATAGATGGACTATTCATTTTGTATTTTGTTGGATTGATAGAAAATAAGGCATGCCAGATACTTGGCTAATTATAAAGAGAAATACTTTAAGAAAGCTTCATGGGTATAAATGTACATACATATTATAAATGTGCATAAATATTGGTGCATGCTGTAAGAGGGGGAGTTGACCTGGTAAGAGGTCAGGGAAGTCTTCCCTAACCAAGTGTTTAAGATTTGAAGGATGAGTAAGACTTAACTAAATAAGGAAGGGGAGGAAGAGACATCTAGACAGTGGGAACAACATGTACAAAGGCCCTTTGTATGGGGAGAAAGCATGGTACTTATTAAGAGGACCAATAGAGAAGATTGGGAGGTAGAGTGTGGAATAGAGGAGCAGATTAGGATCAGACTGTGCTAAGCCTTACAGTATGTGCTGATGATTTTTGTTATACTAAGAAAAATGGGAAACCAATAGGAGTTTTCATTAGGGGGCATGATCAGATTTGTGTCTGGAGAAAGATTCCTTCTGTGATAATGGGTTTGAGAAAGTCAAGGTATGTGTGGGTAGATTGTACTTGGCTGTTGAGGTGAGGTGGAATAAAGAGGACAAATTTGAGTGGTAGATAGTTGTTGACATCAGAAGAACTTGGTGAAAGAGTGGTTACGTGGATGATGGAGGAGAGGACACAGTCTAGCCTGATACCTGAATGCCTGGCTTCAAAATGGGATGAATAATAGTAGCTGTAGTTTTGATATAGGTTTGGCTGTTTAAACAAGACTCCCAAGTGGCTAAACAAGATGGAAATAGAATTCTCTTTCTTATCAGTCTAAATGTGTCTCTGTGCTTCAGAGTCACCACCTAGAAGTTGCTGACTGGCCCATGGGCCACAACTTCATCGCATCACCACACATAGCTGTAGATGCCAGGGGACACCCAGCCACTCTATTCAGAATGATGAAGTCACTGAAATAGGAAATACCAGAAGACCATTTATTGGGAGAAAAGCAAGAGTTTGGTGTTAGGTGTTCCCTTCATGCTCTGCTTGGGATCTTTCTAGGCTCTCCCCCATCCTGTCTTAGTTCCTCGGACTCTCCTCTGTACCCCCTTTGTCTACCACTGTAGTATACTTGATTGTACCCCTTCTTCCCCACACCCATAGTTTTCATACCTGGAATGTCCTTCTCCTTCTGTACACATGCTTCAAGGACCTGCTGGTTCTTATCAGCTCTATAAAGCTGTTCCTGCTGTCTCAACCCCAGTTGGTAACAGTATGATTCCTGTTACTGCATTGTGTAATGACAACAGTTCTTACACTGATGGCCTGTCTTTTCTGTTTAACTCCCATGCTGAATTATTTAGCTTTTCTTTTTTATTTTAAGTTGATTTCTGAATGTGGGAAGGGGCAGAGAGAGGGAGAGACAGAATCCCAAGCAGACTCTGGCTGTGGCACATAGTCCAATGTGGGGGCTCAAACTCATTAACTCTGAGATCATGACCAGAGATGAAATCAAGAGTCAGTCACTTAACTGACTGAGCCACCCAGGTGCTCCTATTTAGCTTTTCAAATCGCCATCTCATTTCAGTTCAGTAAATGTTTATTAAGAGTTCTATCTATGGGAGGGGCTAACTTCTCCCACCACTCTTGTGGTGGTACCTTGAAGTCTTATTTTTTATAAGAAAACCTCAGTGTGCTTGGTGTTGGGGTGACACTTGGGAATCCTTTAGAACCATTTCTAGGATAGATGGCCACAAAGCAGAAGTAGAAAAGGCTAAGATCAACCCCAGTTTTCTCATGTCTCTTTTTAAAAAATATTTATTCATCTTTGAGACCGAGTATCAGCAGGTGAGGGGCAGAGAGAGAGAGAGAGACAGAATCCAAAGCAGGCTCCAGGCTCTGAGCTGTCAGCACACATCACCCACGAACTGTGAGATTGTAACCTGAGCCGAAATTGGACGCTCAACCAACTGAGCCACCCAGACCCCCCATCTCATTTTAGTAGTGCTCCCTTGCCTGCAAATGTTAGCCTGCCTTACTGTTGTGATCATAGACAGGCTTGGGGACTCCATACACTGGTACTCAGTATGGCATGGATGTCAGCATTACAAAGGTATTGTAGGAGAAGAAGACAGTGTTCCAAGAGGACTTAGAGGAAAGAGAATGGTTCATACAGCATCCTGCTGCTTTAGTGTCTGATTTCTTTCAAATACTTGTTGTAAGAAGGGCCTGCATTAGCAGGCAAGCTGGGATTTCCAAGCCAACTAACAGTTTTGCCTTTGCATGTATTATTGTGTGGTTAAAAAATCATTAATTTATTTTCTTATTCATATCTGATTAATTTTTGGTAGTTTTTACACCAAACCAGTGAGACCTAGTCTCTGCATTGCAGGAGCTCTGGGGCTGGTAGAAAGAGCAGAAACTCTCCATCTTCTTGGTGATAAGCCAGTCATGTCCCCTAGCTGGGTTGGTTATAGGTTCTGTGGATACATGGGCCATGCCCTTCGGAGTCTCACAGGTCTGTAACAGAGCTCAGCACCATGGTGGTCCCTTGGCAGGTGCCCAGTGACCCTCATGAATGATTTCATTGACTGGTTGCTACACTTCTCCCCTTCCCATGGAGCTCATGGTGCCTTGATGTCTTGGGAGTATGAAAGTGGAAATTTTGTCTATTTTCTGTTTGGGTGTGTGTGTGGAGAGCCAATTGTAGGAGGCTTCCTCTTCACTGATAGTGAAAGTGCTTCAGAAATCTGAGCCAGAGGTGATGGCAGAGGAAGTTTCTGGTCTGAGGAGCTTGGATGATGGCTGCCTCTCCCCCTAGTTACTTCTCTCCTGGCTCTTGTACAAAGAGCTAGGATGTTACTGGGTGTGCGCATGCTCGAGGATGAGGGTGGGTTTTGTCTGGCTTCCCAAACCCAGATGCTCAAGTGTAAAGTTGAGGATTTGCTCAGCTGTATACAAGCCTTGGGTTCTGACATTACATTTTTTTTTTTTCCTTCTGGGGATATCTGACATACAGGGAATTGCCTTCCCGCCCCCTGGATCATTGGTATATTACCACCATTCTCCCCCAACCTATAACTCGACAAAAGACTGACTGACTGCTTGGAAAAGGAAGGCTGGTTTGAGTGTCACAAAATGGCAGCACAGCCCATGGGGGAGTCAGAGATATCCCAGTGAGAGCAGGAACATTGCTGAGGCTGCTCCTTCATGTCCCATAGCTGCTTTTGTCACATCCTTTTCCAGAACCTGTAATGAATGATGAGTTAATGGAACTTCCCAGGTATCCCTAAGTCCACTTGGGAGAAAGGCACAAGAGAAAGGGCCTGTACTGCGGTGTCCCAGTGAGTGTGTTCATTCAGAGGGTCATGTTGAAGTCACCCAGTGGGGAGAGCACGGACCCCAGTTGGGTAAGTAAGGGAGTGAAAACGTTGGAAAACGTGGTATAAAATGCTTACTTGCATTGTTTCAGGGCCAGTTCCTACCCTGTCTGTTCTCTCCCGCACCCCACCCCACCCTTTTTAATGACTTATTTGTACTGGAAAGCGAACTATTAATCACAAACAGAATGGCTCTGTAACTTCCAAACAAACACGGAACAGTTCTAGGGGCTGCGAAAAAGCCAAACCCTTGGCAGAGATTTGAAAACGTGTTTCTTTTATAGATATTTTAGAAATGCCACCATTATTTCCTTAGGCACAGAAGGTTCCCTTTAATTAGCAGTGAATTTCCCAGTTCCCCTTTCTTCCTGAGGCATCTATAAAGCCCTGGCCTAGTAAAAGGCAGGTACACAGCTCTCAATTGAGCCCTATTGATGTGCTAGTATAGTTTTAATTGTGTTGAGATTTCCTTGCCAAAGTGACACATGCAGAAGCATTTTAAAAACATATAGGGTTCGTAACTCTTTCACTGTCTAGAGCTCTTGAATTATGAATGTCTCTTCTGCTGCCTATTCGGTTCTTCTGAATCTGTAAAATTACTTTAATAACCTGTGTGGGGGTAATGTTAATATGTTTGCTCAGTAGTGTGAATTTATTAGCATTCCTACCCCACTTCAGGGAGCTGGCTTGGCCCTTTTGATGCAAGCCCTTGGTTGCAAGAAGAGGCAAATTACGGTGCTGGTGTTTTCTTCCCCCTCCTCCTTGCTTCCACCATTAGCAATCATTCTGTTGCACAGAGTGCGTGATAAATCAACCTCAGGAGAGTCAGATTTGCCATAACATGACACTACCTATCAGCTCCTCAGGTCTGAGTTGACTCTCCGCCTTTTGGGCTGTATATTTCTTCAAAGTCTAGCGCCAGTTTCTTAGTCAGCTCTAACTAATTTCAGAGTGGAAGGGAAACTTGACTGGAGTGCTGTTTGGGATCTGCTTTTTAATCCTGGTCTGTTTAATGTTTGCTCCTGACAGTCTAGGCCAGACATCATTTTAATGGTATGTGTGGTGATAAAGCCAATAAACTGTCAAGATGATTGATAATCTAAGCATTATAGCAATATGACTTTCCTGTTCTCCTCTGTGCTTTAGATGATGGTTTCCAAATTGAATTCCTACAGTGTATGCTGTATGTGTGTGCCTGTTGGAGGCTCCCCTAACAGCGTTTGAAGGAGGTAGCTGTGTTTAATGTAAGATTTTTTAGCCCTCAATTACCCACACAAATATATCTGCATACGTGTTGGTACCCTCTAATTTGGGAAACATCAAGAATTTATGGCTCTGCCCCTGCAACAGTCCCCCAGCAATTTATGGGCACTGGTGGAACTTTTTATTATGTCTTTATGATGTTTTTTCACCTGGCATGCATCTAGATTCCATGTGGTTGATTCTGTTATCTGTGGTTGAAAGACATTACAGATAACAAAGTGCACTGTATTAAAGGCAGGCTTCTGGTTTCCTTTCCTTTTCTCTTTGTTTCTTTTTTCTTTTAATTTAGCAGACATTTTTAGCATCTGGTCCTCATCTCATTAATCAGACCCGACCAGGTGTTTTAGGGTGGTGACAGTGGGAGTGCTTGGCTCTGCTTTGTTGGCCCTCATGGGCCACCGTTACTGGCTGACATTCCCTCTTCCTTGGAGCAGTGTTGCCTGGGAACAGAAACCCAAATGGCCAGAGATGACTGGGACTTTTTCGTGTGTGTGTGTGTGTGTGTGTGTGTGTGTGTGTGTGTGTGTGAGAGAGAGAGAGAGAGAGAGAGAGAGAGAGAGAGAGAGAGAGATAGCAAGCGAAGTGGGGAGGAAGAGGGTGGGAAGGGGGGGAGAGAGAGAGAGAGAGAGCAACACCCTTAAGTGAGTTTACTATGAGAGAGGAGAAAAAACCAAAATGAATGTTAAACTCAAAGCTCTTAAGGGACTTAATTCTCTTCTGCTTTCTGTTAACATAGATGTGTTTTTGTATAGTTGTGGGTGTGTATTATTTGGGGTACTACATTTACGGTTGTGTCTAGAAAGAACCCTAGACTGTAAGACTGTGGATCCAAAGGTCCCAGAATGTTACTGTCAGCAAGGCGTCTCTGGTATCTGTTGATGTCATGATTTGCTTTGCTTTTCTTCCAGGTGAGACTGGGCCCCAGAGAGGTAGCTTGTCTGGATCAGTGACAGAGTTGGGACTGGTGTCCATGTGTCCTTATCTGAGACTGACCATCTTTACCACTGCATTATTTTTCTTTACTGAATGCTCATTTTTCTTTGGGTCAGGAGACCCTGGGAGAGTCATTTCATTTTTCTGGACTGCTTTGCTCTGTAAAAGAAAGGTGGCTGGATTTGCTGGCCACTAAGCTCACTTTCATTGTGGAAACCTGTGAATTTTCATGGTGAGAATGGAGGAAGGATTGAGCTTTGTACTGTGAAGTTTCCTAAAACCATCTGGAATCTATTCTTGCTTTCTCACTTTCTCTGCTGCATGTGTGGCCCTTGTCCCTTCTCTTCCTGCTATCTAGAACCTAAACTTCTGTTGTGTCTTCTGGCTTAGCAGAAAGAATGCATAAGTTTTCCATAGTTGAAAATAAAATAATAAAAAACTGTCACTTCAACATTGCATTACTTGACCTGACAGCTAGTGTTTGTGTCCTAGACCAACAACACTGATACCAATGAGTAATAGGACAGGAGTCACAATACACTGTGTGCACTGTTAACTTTGCTCCAAAAGCCCAGAGGCGGGATGCGCATCCACAAGTTGCATCTCCAGTTTCAGGTAACTGGGAAATCATTTATGGACTTGATTCCGTCTCCATCTTCATGGGGCTTGTAGTCTAATTAGGAATGCAGCACAAGGTAGATGTCTCTCAGAGGTGGATCACTGTGCAGTTCTTAAGGCATGCCTGACTATGGGAGAGGAGTAGAGGAAGGCATGCGTGAGTTGGGTAGAGATAATGTGGAGTCCCAAAGTGAGGCTGGCTTGTCAAAGCTCAGGGGAAGAGGCATGAGATGCTAAGCCTGCTCCCCCCCGTGATAGACCCCCTCTTAGATGTACCTGTTTGTACCTGAGAGGAATTCCTTCATGAATCTAGTACTTTTTGTGGTGCTGGCTGTGGTGGGCAGTGTACACTGCCCTGTGTGCCCAGACCTGGTGTGGGGAGATGGTGATGATGGTGGTGGTGGCTTGTACTGATAAAGATTCTGTTCTGAGCCAGACATAATTCTTACTACTTTTATAGGTATTTAATTCTGACAATCCATTGGGGGAGGAAGGTAAGTTGGTAGGTATGAATGGTTATCATTCTTTTGCAGATGAAGAAACAGACTCAGAGAGCTCACCTAGTAAAGTACTCAACTAGTAGGTCGTGGTGGTCGAACTTGGTCCCTCACTTTTAACCACTCTGCCTTATTACCCTGCATGTGAATGAGCTTATGGCTCCTGTCCTGAGGGCTGTACACCTGTGCAAGGCAGAGGGCACATGGACTGTGTGGCTCTGAGGAGGTTGTCGGCCAGCTGGGTCCACTTACTCGTCTGTAACATGGAGACAGAACTGTTCTGAGTTCAAATGAGAGAATAGAAATGAGAATGTCCATCAAAGTACCCAACACTGAAGAGAGGCTCAGTAAATGCTGGTATGACAGGATAATGAGTTTGAGATTGTCACTGAGTTTTTTTCAGTCTACATTTCTTTGTATTCCTTGTCCTTCCTGTCAGCTTCAGTATTTGATGTTTACTTTCTTTAAGTGATGAAGCAGCAGAAAACAGAAGAGAGTCTGATCCTGGCTTTTGAGTTTCAAAAGTTTAGGCCAAAGTATAAGAAAAAAGATGTGGAAGACTATGTGATGATAGAGGAAATAGCTGACACTGCATAATAGAGAAAGATTTTCTGGGCTCCGGAGGAGAGAGTCTGAGGTGAAGAAAAAGAGAGATAGACTCTAGTCCTTCCCTGAGAAGGGCTCCTATATCTCACAAAGTTCTGTGCTAAAACTTGTTCCTGACATGTTGGCTGTTAGGATTACTTCAGAGCACTGGAAGAGGGTGGGGTGATCCAAGATGTCTAAAACACATGAAGGTAGGAGAGAGGTTTCTTGTGGAAGGGTGGGATTTGAGCTGCATTCTGAAGGATGACTGAGATTCAGATAGGGTAAATCTATCAACTTCAAGCTGCAACCCTCTGACCACAGACTGGTCCTCCTAAGTGTGAATTTCCTCTCTTAGTCAACTAAATGTATCATAGTATGTGACTGTTCCTGTAGGGAAGGAGGAGACTGGTCTGATGGCAAGGTGGAAAGAGGAGGGGACATTAGCCATAGAGATGGAGGAATCGAGTATGCCCCAGAAGGATAGGACTGGCATGATACCTGAGGAGGAGAGTAGATCAGGTCTCCTCTGATTGCCACATAATGCTTAACAGGCCAGGAAACTGGTCTGAGTTTGTACCTGCTTTATTTCCTAGCTGGATCCATGGAGAGAAGAGGCAATTGACACTGTAGCAGAGCACCCTCTCCTTTCTTCATCCCACTGTGTCCACACTTGGGCCCATTATATTGACTTCAGGAGGAACCCCAATATTTTGGGACTGAAAATAAAATAACTGGGATGGTTCATATGATTAAGTGCTGAACTTTGGCTCAGGTCTTGATCTCATGATTCATGAGTTTGACCCCCATGTCAGGCTCTGTGCTGATGGCCCAGAGCCTGAAACCTGCTTCAGATTCTGTGTCTCCCTCCCTCTCTGCCCCTACCCTGATTGTGTTCTGTCTTTCAAAAATAAATACATGTTAAAAAAAAAAAAACCCAAAATAAAACATAGGAGTGAGGAAACCAGGATTCTGGCTGTAACTTTACCCTTAATGTGTTGTGGGACTGTGAGTCCCCGTTGGGATAATTAAGTGAGCAGCTGGAAAAGGCATTGTCTCGGGTGCCTTCCTTCTCTTACCTGCCATGAACCTGTGACGGAAGGTGGGATCCTATGTGTTTGAAAATGGGGCCAGTTTGGGGAAGGCGGTGGCATTTCAGGGGCTGTTGTCCCCATCCCAGTGTGACACGTTGCCTGTCCCTGTAATGGTTCTATCTCCCAAGTTGTATAAAAACAACCCATATTTTGAAGCATTTGAACCAGCAATCTGAACGTTCTTGGATGGCTTGAGAAACTTGAATTGTCATCTTTTTCTCTGTTCCCTTCATATGAAGCACTTCACCTTCCATCAGATCCAGAGATCCCTGCAGGGGAGAATTGGGTCTTTCTGGTTTCTGGGCAAAGAAGGCAGTGCAACTTTATGTTAAATGCTAGCTTCTTCCTCTTCTGCTTCCCTCTCTGAAGAGGTCAGTCTTCCATCTCTTCTAGCAAGTACCATATCCTAGCTTGGTCTGAAGTTGGGGAAATTCTCTTGTTCCCCAAACTATTGCTTATGAAAATCCTTTGCATTCCTGAGGAGCTGAAGGGTTCTGTCATGTGTCTGGTTTAGAGTAGTTTCTCACTTAGTATAAAACTGCCATCCCCACCTCTATACTTCTACCAGTGTGGACAAATACATCAATACTCTTGCCTCTGAAGAATAGGCACAACTTGATAGAATGGCTCCTCAGAGCTGTGACTTTCACTTTCCATCTCTCTGATCAACTACAGCATAAAGTCCACGTGGTACTCACTCACTCTGAGTACATGGTGTGGAAAGCGTAGGTCCTGGAGATCAAGCAGAAATGGGGAAATGCCTGGATATTCACAGCTAGTAGTTCTCTCTCCTTTACTCGATTTGAACTGTATCTTTTTTTTTCTTCTTTTCCAGCTGATGGAGTGTACTCAGTGTAGACTATTACTCTGACCATTTTGCTTCAGGAAAAGCATTAGTAATTTATAAATAAAATAGACATAAAAATAGGAGAAGTCAAATCTAGGTTTATTGACAACAAAGGCACTATTAATGTTGGAATAGGCTGGTTTGAAGTCAAGTTAGTTTTTGTTGCTGATTTATGTGCTGTTTGTTTTTGGAGGACTATGGGTTGTGAATGTTCTTGGGAACTGGCAGCTGGGAAGGAGCAGAACTGATTTGGGTCTGAGTTCCCAGAGGAGCAAAATGGGAGGGGGTGGAGAAGGAGGAAGAATGATTTGCATCCCTCTGTACTTGATGGTTGTATATTTAAGCAAGAGTGCATTGCCAAGAAATTGAGAAAATAAGTGTGTGTGTGTGTGTGTATGCACGCACGCACGTGCGCACTTTATGTCAAGCATAGCTCATTTAAAGTGTACCTGTGTGGACATGAAGGTTTCAGAAAACTATTTATTTCTCTTGAATCTACCCTACTTGTTAAACAAAATTTGACAGATGGTTTGCAACAAGAGTAATGAGACCATTACATAGCCAAGTTTTATCTTTACTGTATCAGTTATGTGGAAAAGGGGTTTTCTTGGTTTGAGGGGGGGTTAATTCCCTCTCTGTGGAGAAAATCAGATTCATTTAACTGGAAAATTAAGAGAATTGAAGGTTCATTTTCTGAGCCTTACCACATGGGCTATTGGCTTGTTAAGCCTTTCACCAGGGCCTATCTGATTTGAAGGTGCTGTGAAATGTTTTATGGCAGAAGTGAAAAATTCATGATCCTTCAGGTTTTTCCTCACTCAAGTGTAACAAACTTCAGGGTTAAATTTTGCCTCTTATTCCAGGTTTCCTTGGGTGTTCCGTCTCCCTCCTGTGTGTTGGCTTTCTTCTGTGCAGACACCACATTTTTGTCATGAAGACACAGATACTACCTCTGTCTGACTTCTCAGTGTTTCTACATGTTAATGATAGATCATTAAATGGCTGGATGTTTTAGATAAGTATATTAGTTTCCTATTGCTTCTGAAACAAATTATCACAAACGGTTGCTTAAAACAACAAACTACTTGGGGTGCTTGGGTGGCTCAGCTGGTTGAGCATCCGACTTTGGCTCAGGTCATGATTTCACAGTTTGTGAGTTTGAGCCCCGCATCAGATGCTGTGCTGACAGCTCAGAGCCTGGAGCTTGTTTCAGATTATGTGTCTTCCTCTGTCTCTGCCCTTCTTCCACTCATGCTGTGTGTCTCTCTCAAAAATAAAAAAAAAAAAAAACCTTAAAAACAAAAAGCAAACCCACCAAACCTCTTATCTTACTGTGTGAAGATCAGAAGTCCAAAATAGGTCTTGCTGAACTAAAAACCAAGGTATTAGTAGACGTGTTTTTGTTTTTTTGTCCAGAAGCTCTAGAGAAGAATCTGTTATCCTTTTTCCCCTCTTTCCCCCTTCCCTCTCTCCCTCCCTGTTTATTTTGACAGAGTGTGAGCAAGCTACTAGGGGAAGGGCAGAGAGCAAAGAGAGAAAGAAGCTCAAGTAGGCTCTGCACTGCACTAATAGTGCAGAGACTGTTGTGGGGCTCAGTTCCACCAAGGGTGAAGTCATGACCTGAGCTAATATCAAGAGTCAGACACTTGACTGAGCCACCCAGGCACCCCCTTATCTGTCTAGTTTCTAAAGGCTGCCCACATTCCTTGGCTTTGGGGTTTTGCATCACTCTGAGCTCTGCTTTGGTTTTTACACCCTCTCTGATTCTGATCTTTGGGCCACCTCTTATAGAGGACCCTTGTGCTTACATTGGGTCCCTTGAGAATCCAGGGGTAATCTCCCTACTGCCAGATGCTTCATCTAGGCACACAGGCAAAGTCCCTTTGCCATGTAAGGTAACAGATCCATGGGGTCTAGGGACTAGGGCATCTTAAAGGGGGCGTGGGAAGCATTATTCTGCCTATGACAATGGGCAAGAAGATATCAGGTGGTAAAAGTAAATATCTTTATCTTGATAGTTTTTTTAAAATGTTTTATTTATTTCTTGGAGAGAGAGAGACAGCATGAGCTGGGAGGGTCAGAGAGAGAGGGAGTCACAGACTGAAATAGGCTCCAGGCTCTGAGCTGGCAGTCAGCACAGAGCCCGACGCAGGGCTCGAACCCACGAACCACGAGATCATGACCTAAGTGAAAGTTGGATGCTTAACTGACTAAGCCACCCAGGCGCCCCTCTTGATAGTTTTTAAAAGGGCTTCCTTGAACTTGTGGAATCACCCTAATTGTTATAATTAAATAGTGATTATTTTTGTTGTAAGAATATTTATTAGTTCTCTAGAACATCTATAAAATTTAGCTTTATTTCTGCCTATGGTACAATTCAAAGCAATCTTTTACTTTTTTTTTTCTCTTTGGTTCCCAAGATTCTTCCCATTTTTCTATCTTGCTTTTTTTTTTTTTTTAAACCAAATAACCAAACCCCAAAATGTCAGTCTCCAAAGATACAGACGTTTTTCTCTCTGTTATGGGGAAGGCCAGTGTCCTCATCTGGAAGGGTGGAACAGATGGTCTTTCTAGTGTCCATTGAGAAATTGTAGGAGGTCAGAGTGGCTGGGTCCAAGAGGGATCTTGGTGAGGATGACCTGGCTTCTCTGAACACACTTGAGAATTTCTATGCTGGGTAGCAGGAAGAAAGCACAGGAAGTATATGAGTGGATGCATGGGTAAACAAATTGTGGTATGTCCATATAATGGAATATACCTTAAAAAGGAATGCAGTACTGATATATGCTACAATATGATGAACCTTAAAAACATATGCCAAGTGAAAGAAGGCTGACACAAACCATGAGATACTTTATTTTTTCATTTATGTGAAATATCTAGAAAATACAGATAAATCTATACAAAGTAGATTAATGGCTGCTACGGGTTGGGTGAAGGAAGGAAGTGACTGCTTAATGAGTATGGGGTTTTCTTTTGAGATAATGACCGTGTGTGGGGCTCTTGATGACTGAACTGGGAAATTCTGGGGTGAGGGTGTTGAAGCTCATTGTCCTCCTAGCTCTTTGGCCTTTCCTTGAAGTCCCTCAATAAAATCTTTTGATCCCCTCTCTCTAAAAAAAAGTTTTGGAACTAGATAAGGGTGATGGTTGTACAACAGTGTGAGTGTAATACACTACTGAACTGTTGAAAAGTGATTAATTCTATGTAAAAAGAACTTTATGCCAATTAAGAATAAAGACTCAAGTTTTCTGGTCCAGCATGTAGACAGCTTGGAAATCTGGTACATTATAACAGAGAATAAAAAGCTAAACAAATTGGAAAATAGCTTTACTTAGATCCATAAGAGAAGTGAGGTCACAAGGCAAACTGCCTCCCAAATCGGAGAGACTGACAGGCAAATACAGAAAATCACAACTTACCAGAGCTGCAACATCCCTGGGAACCATTGCCTGGATAGAGAAACCTCAATTATAATTGATGAATTGTTGGAGGTACAGTGTGGACAACTCAGGAGCACCCAGTCATCAGAGGGCCCCCAAACTTTTGTGTGTGTGACTTCCTGTATCTCTACCAGGTTCTCACAGTAAATGAGGAGGAAAATCTCATTGTGCTTCTGGCAGTTGGTAGAGGGAATGGAAATATTTTGAAACATGACAGAGCATTCTGTACTTAAAGTTTGCCTTCAGAAGAATGCACCATAGCCTGATTTATCTGCAAGAAGGGAGATTCCCAAATTCAGCCTACACTAGTCATCCTGCCTACAAACAACAGAGAAGCACATATGAAGTTCAGTCTAGAGGCACATGCTCTGAAACTAAAAGATGGGAATCTAATAGGATTATAAAATGTTTCCCTTTCTGCCATAAATTACTAATGGCCTATTTGCAACAGTTCTTTCTGCCCAGTACCTTATGCCCAGTTGATTGTGGCAGGGATGTTGGAGTTATCAGATGAGGAATTTAAAACAACTGATAAATATGCTAAGACCTCTAATGTATAAGTACATTTCATGGAGAAACAGATGAGCAATGTAAGTAGAGATATGGAAATTCTAAGAACCCAAAAATGCCAGAGATCAAAAACGAAAGAAATTAAGAATGCTTTTGGGCTTATAAGTAGACAAGACACAATTGAGGAAAGAACATCTGACCTTGATGGTATTGAAGTAGAAACCTTCAAAACTGAAAAGCAAAGAGAAAACATAGTTAAAATAACAGAACTATGGGACAACTACAAAAGGTGTAACATACCTGGAATAGGAATACCAGAAGGAGAAGAAAGAGAAGAAGAAATGTTGAAAACCATTACTGAGAAATTCCCCTACATTGATGTCAGATACTGAACCACAGGTTGAGAAAATTTAGAGAACCAGGTGGGATAAATGCCAAAACCAACAACATGAAAAACACCTAGTTATCTCATTTTCAAGCTACAGAAAATTAAAAAAAAAAACAAAACAACACCCCAACCTATCATTATTACCCTGTGAAAATATCCTTCACAAGTGAAGGAAAAATACTTCCTTAGACAAAATTTGAGAAGATGTGTTGTCAGTAGACCTGCCTTACAAAAAAGTTAAAATTTCTTTAGAGAGGAGAGGGATAACAGCTCTGCATCTCAATAGATTGTGAAAAAGCATTTAAAAAAGTGCAACCTCCTTTCATAATAACTCTCAACAAAAGGAGTATAGAAGGAATATCCTTTCATGTAATAAAGGCTATATTTGACAAAATCCTGTAGCACTCCTACTCAATGGTGAAAGGGTGAAAGCATTGTTGAGATCAAGAACAAGACCTAGGTGCTCTGTCTCAACATTTCTATTCAACATAGTACTGGAGTCCTTACCAGAGCAATTAGGCAAGAAAAAAAGGACACCAGAGAAAAAATTGTTCAATGACATGATCTTGTATATCGAAAATCCTGAAGATGCTACCAAAAAACTTATATTTCATAAATGAATTCAATAAAGTTTAAGAATGTGAAATCAACATATTTGATCGTACTGACAATGAAATATCTGAAAAAGAAAATTATTTACAGTAGCATAAAAAATAGGAATAAATTTAATCAAGAAAGTTAAAGATTTATATACCAGAAACTATAAGATCTTTATGAAAGACATTTAAAAAGACCTAAGTAATTAAAGAGATAACCTTTGTTCATGAACACTATCTCAAGCCATCTGCAGATTCAATGCAAGTCCTATCAAATTCCAATTGTATTTCTCACAGAAATAGATAATCCTAAAATTGAGATGGAATAACAAAAACCCTGAATAGCCAAAGAAATCTTTGAGAAAGAAGAAAACTGGAGGCATCATACTTGCTGATTTCAAACTACATTACAAAGGTGTAGTCATCAAGACAGTATAGTACTGGCTTACCAGGGGAACAAAGCAGAGAGCCCAGAAGTAAACCCATGGATATATGGTTAACTAATATTTGACAGGAAGCCATGAATACTCACTGGGGAAAAGATAGTTTCTTCAATAAACTGTTAGGAATACTGGATATCCACGTGCAAAAGAATGAAATTGGACCCCTTTCTTACACCGCTTATAAAAATTGGCGATGCATTTAAGAGTTAAGTGTCAGACCTGAAACTATAAAATTCCTAGAAGAAAATATGCAGAAGAAACTCTTGACATTGGGGTTGGCAATGATTTTTTGACTCTGACACCAAAAGCACAAGCAAAAACAAAAATCAACCAGTGGGACTATGTGAAACTAAAAATCTTCTATATAGCAAAAGAAACAACAAAATGAAAAAGGCAATCTATGGAATTGCACAAAATATTTGCATACTGTATATTTGATAAGGGGTTAATATCCAAAATTTAAGGAATTTTTATAACTAGTAAATAAAAAATCCAAATAATCCAACTAAGTGAACAGAGGACTTGAATATAATTTTTTTTCAAAGAAGTCATGCAAATGGCCAATAGGGACATAAAAAGGTATTCAACATCACTATTCATGAGGAAAATGGAAATCAAAACTACAATGAGCTATCACCTCATACCTAGTAGAAAGACTATTACGAAACCAAATAAACCCGACAAATGCTAGGGAGGATGTGGAGAAAAGGGAACCCTGGTGCAGTATTCATGGGAGTACAGATTGGTTCAGCAGATATGTAGAATAGTATGGGGATTCCTCAAAAATAAAACTGTATGATCCAGCAGTCCCATTTTGGGTATATATTTGAAGGTGAAGAAATCTTGTTATTTTTTTATTTTTCTAATGTTTATTATTTTAAGAGTGTGTGAGTGGGGAAGTAGGAGAGAGAGAGAGAGACCATACAAAACAGGCCTGAGGCTCTGACCTGTCAGCACAGAGCCCTCTGCAGGGATTGAACCCATGAACTGTGAGATCATGACTTGAGCCAAATCGAAGAGTTGGATGCTCAACTGACTGAACCACCTGGGAGCCCCAATAACACACTTGTATAAGTAACACATGGATCAAAGAATAAATCTTCAGAGAAATAAGATACTTAGAATAAATAAAAATAAAAAGCTAGCTTATCAAAATTTGTGGGATGCAGCAAAAGCAGTGCTCTGAGGAAAACTAATAGCCATGAATGCATTTGTTAGAAAAGGCTATAAAATCAATCCAATATGTTTTAAGTTCTTTATTTTGAGAGAGTAAGAGCACAAGTTGGGGAGGGCAAGGAGAAGAAGAGACAAAATCCCAAGCAGGCTGTGTGCCATCAGCACAGAGCCCAATGTGGGACTCAGTCTCGTGAACTGGGAGATCATGACCTGAACTGAGATCAAGAGTTGGACCCCTAACTGACTGAGCCACTCAAGTGCCCCCAATCTACTCTTTATGTGAGGAAACTAGAAAAGAATACATTATCAAGAGTAAAAAGTAAAAACCAACAACCAGAAATTAATGAAATTGAAAACAGAAAATGAATAGAAGAAATCAGTGTAGCCAAAACTTTGGGAAAGACAATACAACTTATAAACCTCTAACCAGACTAAGAAAAAAGGACACAAATTACTAATAGCATTAATGTAAGAGGAGACCTCTCTACAGATATCATGGGCTTTTATTAAAAATAATTTTTAATGTTTATTTTTGAGAGAAAACACACATATGCACGAGTGAGCATGGAAAGGGCGGAGAGAGATGGAGACAGAGAATCGGAAGCAGGCTCCAGGTTCTGAGCTGTGAGCACAAATTTCTGAGTTGTGAGATCATGAGCTGAAGTTGGATGCTCAACTTACTGAGTCACCCAGGTGCCGTCAGATCTCACGTACTTTTAAAGATCATAAAAAAAAATCAACTCTATGACCACAAATTGGAAGTATGTGAAATGTACCAGTTCCTTGAAAGACCTAATCTGCCAAAACTCCAGACAAAACTGATATTCTCAGTAAGCCTGTATCTATTAAAGAAGCTAAAAAAAACAATAACCTTCCCAAACAGGACCAAGCCTGATGGATCACTGCTGAATTCTACCAAACATTTAAAGAAGAAATAGCAATTATCTACAATCTCTTTGAGAAGATAGAAGCAGAGGGAATACTTACTAACTTACTTTGTGAGACTAGCATTATTCTAATACCAAAATCAAAGTCCCAAGAAATGGAGAATACAGACAAGTATCTCCCATGAATATATAAAAATCCTCAAAATGTTAGTAAATTGAACCCAACAATTTATAAAAAAAAATTACACACCACAACCAAGTAGATTAAGCTTTGGAAAATCAATTAATGTAATTCATCACATCAGTAGGCCAAAGAAGGAAAATCATATGATCATATGAATAGATGTGGAAAAAACATTTGACAAAGTCTGATACCGATTCATAATAAAAACTGTCAGTAAACTAGGAATAGAGGAACTTCTTCAACTTGATAGAACATTCATAAAAAAGACCTAGCTAACATCATACTTAAGGACAAAAAATTTACTTTTTTTCACTGAGTAGGAACAAGGTAAAGATGTCCCTTCTGTTATTCAACATCATACAAGAAATCCTAACTAATGCAATAAGAGAAGATAAGGAAATGTATACAGATGGGAAGGAAGAAATAACATTCTTTGCAGATGACACAGTGTAGAAAGTCTCACAATTGACAATCTTCTCTATAGAAGGTTAATGTACAAAAGGCCACCATTTTACTTTTATATTAAATCATCAATTAACAAATGCACTTCGAAATGCATTTTTAAAATCATGCTATTTAAATTAGCAACTACCACTGACCAAAGTGAAATGCATATGTATAAATGTAACAAAATAGGTATAAAATCTACATGAAGAAAATTAAAACTCTGCAGGGCTCAAACACACAAACCATGAGATCATGACCTGAGCTAAAACCAAGCATTGGATGCTTAACTGACTGAGCCACCCAGGCACCCCGAGGTATTTCATGTTAATGAATATGAAGACTCAGTGTTGTCGAGATCCCAATTCTTCTCAACTGGATTTGTAGATTCAATCCAATCCCGATTCTGGTGAGACAGCAAAATCTCAGCAAGCTATTTTGTGGGTGTTGGCAAATGATTTCTAAAGTTGATGTGGACAGGTTATAGACCAGGAGTATCCAACACAGTACTGAGGAAGAACGTAGTTGGAACAGTGACCCTGCCCAACTTCAAGAGAATCCAGTATACTTACAGTATCAAGATACTGTGACAGTGGTGAAAGAAAGATCAGTGGCATAGAACAGAGCCCAGCAAGACTCCTGAATGCTGATGCATAGGGACACATGTACCCCAATGTTCACAGAAGCACTCTCAAAAATAGTCAAAATATGGAAAGAGCCTGTCCATCACCTGACAAATGGATCAAGAAGATGTGGTTTATCTATACAGTGGAATACTACATGGCAATGAGAAAGAATGAAATCTGGCCATGTGTAGCAACATGGATGGACCTTGAGTGTGTTATGCTGAGTGAAATAAGTCAGGCAGAGAAGGACAGATATATGTTTGCACGTATAGGTGAGGAACTTAATGGAGGACCATGGGGGAGAAGAAGGGGAAAAATAGTAGGGGAGAGGGAGAGAGGCAAAGCATGAGAAACTCTTGAATACTGAGAACAAACTGAGGGCTGATGGGGGGGGGGGCGGAAGTTGGGAAGGGAGTGATGGGCATGGAAGAGGGCACTTGTTGGGATGAGCACTGGGTGTTATATGGAAACCAACTTGACAATAAACGATTTAAGAGAAAAGAGACTCCTGTAAGTATACTGACAATTGAGAAAGTTGTAGAGAGAATATAGTTGAACAAAAAACAGTCAACAAATGGTACTACAACAACTGGATATCCATGTGCAAGAGAATGAATGTAGGTGTAGAGCTTATATCTTTTGCAAAAATTAATTCAAGGATCATAGATCTAAATGTAAAGTGTAAAACTATAAAACTCCCATGAAACTATAAAAACTCTATTTCTTAGAAGATAAAAGTAGAAAACCTAGGTCTTGGGTGGGATGGTGGATTTTTCACATGTGATTTATGAGAGAAGTAATTGAGAGGCTGGACTTCATTAAAATTAGAACTTATACTCTGCAAAGGACAAGGTCAAGAAAAAGACAGGAAAAGCAACAGACTGGGAGAAAATAGTTGGAAAAGACACATCTGATAAGACTCTTGTCCAAAATCCAGAAATAACTCTTAAAACTCCATGAGAAGGGGCACCTGGGTGAATGTCTGACTTCATCTCAGCTCACTTGAGTTCAAGCCCCACATTGGGCTCACTGCTGTCACTGAAGAGCCCACTTGAGATCCTCTGTCCCCCCTCTCTGCCCCCTCCCACTTTCAATCTCTCAAAAATAATGAGAAAACAACATGACTAAAAAATATCAAGGACCTTAGCAGGCACTTCATCCAAGAAGATCTACAGATAACACATAAACATATGAAAAGTTGCTTCACATCATATGTCATCTAGGGAATGCAAATTAAAACAAGATACTACAACATGCCTATTAGAATGACCCAAATGTGGAACACTGACAATGCTCAATGCTGGGAAGGATGTGGAGCAAGAGGAACCCTTATTCATTGCTGCTGAGTTAGCAAACTGGTGTAGCCTTTTTTTTTTTTTTTTTTTTTGAGAGTCAGTGTGAGCAGGGGAGGGGCAGAGACGGGGGAGGAGAGAATCTCAAGTAGGTTCCACTCAACCACCACAGAGCCTGATGTGGGGCTCCAACCCAAGAAGCCATGAAATCATGATCCCAGCCAAAAACCAAGAGTTAGATGCTTAACTGACTGAGCCACCCAGGTGTCCCTGTTAGTCACTTTGGAAGACAAAATGGCAGTTTCTTATAAAAATAAACCTATTCATACTATATGATCCAGCAGTCACACTCTTTGGTATTTACCAAAGGAAATTGAAAACTATGTCCACTCAGAAACATGTACGTAGATGTTAATAGCAGTTTTAATCATAATTGCCCAATCTCTTGGCAACTGAGATGTCTACCAGTAGGTGAACATATAAACTGTGGTATATCCAGACAATGAAATATTGTTTAGTGCTATTAAAAAATGAGCTGTGGAGCCATGAAAAGACTTGGAGGAACCTCCAATACATATTGCCTAGTGAAAGAGGCTGATCTGAAAAGGCTATACACTGTATGTTCTCAACTCTGACATTATGGAAGAGGCAAAATTCTAGAGACTGTAAAAACATATCCATGTTTACGATGTTTTGGAGGAGAGATGAGGGATGGGTAAGCAAAACACAGAAGACTTTTAGGGCAGTAAAACTACTCAGTATAATACTCTAAAGGTAGATACAGGTCATCATGAGATGTTTATTCAAACCTATGGAATGTCCAATACCAGGAATGAACCCTAATGTAAACTGTGGACTCTGTGGGGATAAGGATGTATCCATGTAGATTTAGCAGTAGTAACAAATAGGGGCATATTCATAAAGAGGGAGGTTATGGATGAGTTGGGACAGGAGGTATATGGGAAAATCTCTGTACATTATGCTCAGTTTTGCTGTGAGTGTAAATCTGCTCTAGAAAAAAATTTTAAAGAACAAATGAAGTCTAGAGTGATCCACTGTCAGTATGGAAGGTCAGAGATGAAGATCAGATTCAGACAGTCTCTTGGAATAGGAGAAAGTCTCTTAAAACTCCTCTACTTTTGGCTCTTGGTTGTATTTATTGCATTCTTAACATTTGGTGGTCGTGGCAGCTGAAGTAGAAAGTCATTGCTAATAAGTACAGTTGACCCTTTAACAATGGGAGGGGTTGCATCACCACTTTCTCCCAACTTGGACAATCACAAATATGTATAAAAGTTTTGACTCCCCCAAAACGTAACTACTAATGGTCTACTATTGATCAGAAGCCTTACAGATATGTAAATAGTCGATAAAAAACACACTTTGTATATTTTATAGATTGTGTACTATATTCTTGCAATAAAGTAAGCTAGATAAAAGAAAATGTTAAAATCATAGGACACATTTTTAGTACTGTATTTATAAAACCATGCACATAAGCGGACTCCCACAGTTCAAACCTGTGTTGTTCAAAAGTCAAGGGCATATACACTTAACTCTGAGGCGGGCACTATACTCTATAAATGCACTGAGTCCTCGTAACAACCCTATGAAGTAAATACTGTGATTATCTTCAGCAAATTCGGTACCTTGGGGCAGAAGCTAATAACTTTGTTGAAGTCATACAACTAGTAAGTTGCAGTCTCCTCCAGAGTCTGAATTGCCACCACTTCCCAAACCCAGAACATTCAATTGGAAGGGCCTTAGAGGTTGTCTGGCTTGGGGTTGCAAATCAAAAGCCTCCAAGCAGAGAACATGAAAGGGCAAAATAGCTTTGTTGAGGTTTAAGAGTGGTGGGTCAGTATAGGAAGATGTTAAGAAATGATACAAAAATGCTGTGTAGGCCAATTCTAGTTTATCTGGGGAAGGTGGGTTATAGCCTCCTGGCCACTAGATTGCAACTCTAATTTAGTTCACTGTCATTTTAAAGAGAAGGGAACTGAAACAAAGAGATGAGACAAATTGTCTGAGTCACCCAGTCTGTGAGTGTCAGAGGAGACCTGGGTGCTCAGAGCTTTAAGTGCCAGACTCCCCTCCTTAATCCTACACCATGGGATCATTAGCTCTGTGGGGCCTGAGGCCAATTCTTAGGTTACCTTGGGGCTGAACCTGAGTGAGTCATTTACTAACCACTCACTGAACTGAAATGACCCCTAAACAAGTATCTGGAGAGGGTAGAGAGAAGACTGAAGCCCTGGGTCAAGTGGACATAGAGGCAGCTGAGGGGAGTGAGTGACCTCCTTGAATGTGTGGAGAGTAGAGGCTTTCCCTCTGTCTTCCACACAGCAGAAGCTGGCTCTGAGCTGAACACCCTTGCCTGGGGTGGTGGAAGGGACATCTGAGCATCATTCTTGTCCTAACTTTGTCTCCTTCCAGTAGTGTGATCCTGGGCAGTCATTTCTCCTTTTGAACCTTAGTTGTATCACTTGTAAATTGAAACTTCTATCACTTTCCCTCTTTCATCATGAGGGTGTTGGAAAGTGAATGGGGTAATGTGGGCCAGAGAGCTTCATGAATGGTAAATTGCTGTCCACGAACAGCTGTTACTGTTACAACCAGATTTCCCTGGGTAGAGAGCCTGTGAGGACAGGCGTATGAACGTGTGTGCTCATGTGTCATCCTGGAAAAGGTTGTGTCATATTGAGCGAGTCCTTTCAAGGCTTCCCATAATTACATGGTGGCTTAGGTGGTGTTGGTGCTAAGCTTGCTGAGCAACTGGTAATTACTGAAGGAGAAGAAGCACTTGTACAACCGGAGCCCGGTTCTGCCCAGGGGCCTCTCTCTGAACTGTTATAATCCTTTTTTTTTTTTTTTTTTAAATATATATCTCATCTGAAGTGGGAAGCAAAAGGATTCAACTGCACACACTTGAAACACACATTGCTGGGAGCTGTGTGGGTAATGTGGTACAGGGACCTCCCCTCCAATCTCTACCTGTGGCGTGCAGTAACTGCAATGATTATACAATTTTTTGTCCAAACTGGGATTCTTTTCAGAAGAAAAGAGGGAGCTATTAATAGTTATGCTGGGGAAACAGGCCTAGCCCAGGGCTGTGCCAGACTGGGGTGTGTTGTGCCTCTACTGATAAAATTCCAGCATCTCGGAGCAATTTCAAGCCCAGGGCAGATTGTGATGGCAGTTGGCCTTCAGCCTCTCCATTCTGTGCTTTCACCTCTCTCCACTCCAGCACCCCTTCTCCTATCTGCTCCTTCCTGAGGCACCAGTTCCCTTAGTGTCTGATGCAGGGTCAGCCCTCATTCCACTTGACAATTTGCCTGTAGAAGAAGCCTCTGAAAACACGGGGTTGGAAGACTTGAGGGTGCCACATTTGATGGCTTTGCTTTGGACAGTTCTCTTCTTTGACCTTGGTTTTCCTATCTGTAGTATGAGGATAACATATCAGCTTCATGGGGTTGCTGTGAAGATTAAACAGAACAATTTATGTGAAAGTGATTCATGACTAATGAAGGGTTAATATAAATGTAAGTTGTTACTAAGATTATAAATGAGGAGTCTAGAATATAGCCACCTAAAGAATAAGTTTTTTGAGGGCACCTGGATGGCTCAGTCGGTTAAGCATCCAACTTCAGTCAGGTCGGATCTCACAGTTTGTGGGTTCAAGCCCCACATCGGGCTCTGTGCTGATGGCTCAGCCTGTTTCAGATTCTGTGTCTCCCTCTCTCTCTCTGCTCCTTCCCCACTCATTCTCTGTCTCTCAAAACTGAATAAATGCTAAAAAAAAATAAAAATTAAAGAATAAGTTTTTGTTAGAATTTCTAGCCTTGAAAGGGACATTTTTGAGGAGATTGGCCTTTTTTGGGACCCCAAACTTATGTAGGCATCTACCCAATAAATAACTGATCTTGGGGTTCAGTGGATTATGGAGACAGAAATATGCAAGTTTGAATCTGTTGTCTGTGTAATCACATGGCCTTTGGCAAGATTTTCAGCTTCTCTTTGGTTTCCTAATTGGTATCATGGTGATCAAATATCTATGTTTGAAGACCCTGGTGATGACTGAGAGAGAGTATCTGCAAAGCACTTAGTGAGATACCCTTACTTTGAGATAGGAGACTTCCTAAAACATTAGCCATCCCTTTCTTCTTGCTACTCTTCCTGGATCATTGGGATAGGGGATTTAAAGTTGGTATAGATTACCCTAATGGAATTCTGTGTTTGCCTCCCTTAAAATTGTAGACCTCTGGAGTCATCAGGTAAGACCACTGGAACTTTATTCCCGGACTCAGAACAGAGATTTGGAATTGGAAGAAAGAAGATGAATAAATAAGAAAGTAGGCAGAAACTTCAATATTTTTAAAGTCTTTTCTGTCTTAATATCATTCCATCCATCATTAAATACTGAGATGTAAACAAGTTAATGAAGAGAGCTACAAAGACATCCAAGGAATTTACAGCTTAGCTGCTTTAATGGATACTAGAATTTGGTGAATGAGAACCAGTGTAAGTGTGATGTCCTCAGTCTTCATGCAGTATTAGTTTAGTGGGGAAATGTGTCAATCAGGAACCCCCCACTTTTTCTTAACGTTTCAGTGCAAATGACTGAAACCCCAAAATACATTTGCAAAGTCCAGAATTTACATAGCTGGGAAGCTCTTGCATTGATACACAAATCCGAGTGATAGATTTTACTCCTCTTTTTCTGGGCCATTGACAAATCTGCAGACAACTCATCCTCTGTGCAAATAAGTACTTCCAATTTCTCTGGTTATCTCCTTGCTAAAGGAGTGAGTGTTTTGGCCTTGAGAGGCTAGTTTGCTTACCAGTCAGCATTGTTTCCTCTACCTCCAGGGGCTGACTCAGTGTGTGGTCTATGAATGCCTTTTGTGTGGAACTTTGGGTAGTTATGTAAGTCATGCGTCATGCCAAGGGCATCAAACTGCAGCAGATTGGGGTGTACTTATGATTATCTGGGCCATTTGTCGGTTTAAACTGAAAATGGAAATGCCTAGGATTAAATCCAGTATGAAGGATTGTGAATGGCTATTGAAGTAAACAGTTTAGCTACTGGGAGAAGCCAAGTTGGAGATAATTTTATCTGGAAGCTTATATATACATATGTACATATACATACACGCGTATATACACCTGTGTGTATTTTTGAAAAGGTCACATTAGTAAATAAGTTGTTTATAATCTGACCTCAGACCACTTTTTTCTAGGATCTGGTTTATTGCGAACTGTCCCACTTGATCTCCAGACCATGCATGTTCAGAGATCTGTTTTCCTGTGTTTACTACATTTCTGACACAACCACTAGGATAATCTTCTCTGAGGTTATTTCTTATCCAGCTCCAAGTCACTGGTTATTTGTGAAGCCTTTTGTTATAGTAACAGTGAATAGCCTTTGCCTTTGACTTCCATGATACAGACTGTTTGACTTTTCTGGCCACAGTAATTTATTGCATAGTGTGGTTTTCTTCACGGTTATTAATTTTTAAATCTTTTAAAACTTTTTAAATGTTTTTATTTATTTATTTATTTATTTACTATTTATTTATTTATTTATTTCTAGGGAGAGAGAGAGACAGCATGAACAGGGGAGGGTCAGAGAGAGAGGGGAGTCACAGACTCTGAAACAGGCTCCAGGCTCTGAGCTGGCAGTCAGCACGGAGCCCGACGCGGGACTCGAACCCACGAACCGCGAGATCATGACCTAAGCGAAAGTCGGACGCTCAACCGACTAAGCCACCCGGGCGCCCCTAATTTTTAAATCTTAATAGTATGTTCCTTGAAGGTTGGATCTAACCTTATAATGCCTTTTTTTTTGAAGTTGAAGTATAGTTAACATACAATGTTTCAGTTTCAGGTGTACAGCATAGCGATTCAACCATTCTGTACATTACTCATTGCTCACCATCATAAGTATAGTTACCATCTGTCACCACACAAAGTTATTACAGTATTACTGAATATATTATCTATGCTGTATTTTTCATTCCCATGACTTATTTAGTTTATAACTAGAAGTTTGTATCTCTTCATCCCCTTTACCTATTTCCCCCATCCCACCACCTCCTCCCCTCTGGCAACCACTAGTTTGTCCCCTTACCACCAGTTAGGGCAACTATGAATTTGCTTTGTCTCTGTGAATTTGGCTGTCCTGGATATTTCACATAACTGGAGTCATACAATATGTAGCCTTTTGTGTCTGGTTTCTTTCACTCAGAATAGTGTTTTTAACCATATGTTTTCATCCATGTGTCAGTACTTCATGCTTTTCTGTGAATGATTATTTTGTTGTATGGATATACCAAATTTTCTTTATCCATTTACTGGATGATGGATATTAAGGTTTTCACATTTTGGCTATTGTGAATAATGTTGCTGTGAATATTCTTGTACACATTTTTGGATACCTGTTTTTAGTTTTTTGGATGTATACCTAAGGGTGGAATTGATGAGTCATAAGGTAATTTTTTGAGGAACTGCAAAACTGGTTTCCATAGCAGTGTATGAGGGTTCTAACTTCCCTGTATCCTCACCAACCCTCTTATTTTATACATAAGTTGTGTGTGTATATAAATACATATAAAATTATATACACGTATAATATGTATCACATATATCTGATAAATCTATAAAATATATATAATTACAGTTATAGTGGAAATAAAATGGTATTTAATTATGGTTTTGATTTTCATTTCCCCAAGGACTAGTGGTATTGATCATCTTTTATTATTAGCCATAGGTTTTTGCAAGTTGGAAAGTAGATAAGATTGAATCCTAAGCCAGGAGGAAGAAAAGCTGGGAACCAATTTGATACTACATAATTTTCCGCAAACCTAGAAGTTGGTAGCACAGATCCCTCTAAGGTTTAAGACCCCAGATGTCCTCTCTCACTAGATATCACATGGTGACTACTCTTCCCTCATTCTGGAAAAAAGCCAGAGTTTTCTTCTCTGAAGAGAATAAACCCCAGTCACTTTTGAGGGTATGAGTGTGCTACAGACAACAAGTAATTGAATGTATTTTTTAAAAATGTTTATTTTTGAGAGAGAATATGTGAGTGGGGAAAGAGAGGGGAACAGAGGATCTGAGTGGGCTGCATGCAGACAGCAATGAGCCTGATGTGTGGGGCTCAATCTCCCAAACTGTGAAATATGATCTGAGCCAAGACTGGATGCTCAACTGACTGAGCCACCTAGGAGCCCCAGGTAATTGAATGTATTAATTGAACATGGGATTATGTATTAATTAAATATAGGATTTTGAGACACTTCTCACACTCACTCAATGGTCTCTACTTACTTGGCAATTAGGACTGTGGTAGTCCAGTCTTTATCCAGAAGCAACGGTTGGGGAGACAGCCCAAGGAAAGAGTTGAAAGCACTTCCCCGAAAGTTCTTCAGCTAAATGGCCCGTACACCCTAGAGTGAATCTCCAGTTGAGAAGTCCTTATTTTCAGAGATTCCAGTAAGTTTTTGCCTCTCCATTCTTTTTTAAAAAAATGTTTTATTTATTTCTGAGAGAGAGAGACCATGTGAGCAGGGGAGGGTCAGAGAGAGAGACACAGAATCTGAAGCAGGCTCCAGGCTCTGAGCTGTCAGCATAGAGCTTGACATGAGGCTTGAACCCACAAACCGTGAGATCGTGACTTGAGCCAAAGTCAGATGTTTAACCGACTGACTCACCCAGGGTGCCCCGCCTCTCCATTCCTTAAATATGGGCAGAAATCTGAGGATTTCCTGATTCCTGTGAGAAACCTCTAACATCAAAGGTAAAGGTTAGAACAAAGAAACTTGGAGAAATCAAGGACTAGTCTGAGAAAAGAAAGCATAATAGTAAAATTCTACTGTAACTAAGTTAGATGAAAGAAGATAGTGTAGGCCTGAAGTAAGAATAGGATCTCATGAAGACAACATGTGGAGAATGGGAAAAAGAGTTCTTCAAAATTAAGAACATGGAAATGAAAATGAAAAATCCACAGAAGGTAATTTTCTTGAAAGTAGAGTAAGAAAAGGCAGGGATGAAAATGAAAAAATTAAAAAGCTCAGGAGGGCCAGTTCATACAACTGGGGCTATAGAAAGGAGAAATGATTTCAAGAAAAAATTTCCAGAACTAAGATTCTCGATTGAAGGATTACACCAAAGGCCCACCACATGTACAAGGGAAATTCAGAATATGAGGTACTGGAGAAACATGTCACATGTGAAGAATCATGATGCAGCAGACTTCAGAGTTCCAAGCAGCAACACTGGAAGTTAGGAGATAAGGGACCAATGTCTTCATAATTCCAAAAGAAAATTGATATTTAACCAGGCAGTCTATCATTAGCCAAACAAGATTGAGGGTAGGATGAAGATAAGATTAAGAGTTAGATGAATCAAGGATGGAATGTTGCAAAAATTTTACCATCTTAGGAATCAGCTGGAGAGGGCATTCAAAACAAAAGAGTACACAAGAAAGATAGATGTTGCTGGGGAAAGGGGAAGGTATCTCCAGGGTGATGGACAAGGAAAATCTCAAGATGGCAATTGTGTACTGGGCTTGGAGGGCTATTAGCCTAGAGTAGTCAGGAGAGAAAACTTCAGGAGAGATGTCCCTGGGATGGATGACAAATAGGCTCTAACATGTGATGCATCTGGACATTTTGAGAGGAAGCTTTAAGAACTGGCTGGAATTTGGTATTGAACTTTTTATTGGTTAGATAATTGTTAACTCTTGGGTAAACAAAAAATGTAGAAAAGGGAAAATCTGTGTTCTAGATCTTACACAATTTTAGCACAAGGACTATAATTATGAACAAAAATGTCTAACTCCAATTATAATATGTTGGGGAAATGAAGCACAAATAGGAATGGTCCACCTTTGTAGCATAGAAAGAGTGAGCTGTAGTGGGAAATTGACAGATAATGCCAGAAATTGAAAAATAACAAGACTTGTTTGTAAATCAGGAACATGGAGGAAAATACCAAAGTGTCAGACTGGAGAGATGAAAAAGAAAGGGAGACTGTGTAGTTTGTTCCTGCAACAAACATGGGAGTCTTTTAGATTCTTGAAATTATTTCTGTAGAACTTTGAAAAAATAAAATCTAACACAAAACCTTGAGGGAAACATGCCAGTGTGATAATGGGTATTTGCTTCTGTCTCTTTATGCACTCTGATTATCCTAGAGAATTGAAGTGTGTGTGTGTGTGTGTGTATATATATATATATGTGTATGTGTGTGTATGTATATATGTATATACATTTTACACAATTTGAAAACATGCGTTGATGACAATGACAGATGGGAATTCTTCGTGAGTCTCCATGGAGATCATGGAGGAGATGGTGTTGTGTTTGTGACTCTTAAGGGAGGAGTTGTTAATTGTATCACAAAATCACAGGAATTTAAAGAGAAATGCACAGAGTACCCTGGGTCAGTTGACAAATGACAGCATGCCTGTGAGTTCCTCCTAGAATGAAGGAACCCGTATTCTGCCCCCTTGTCTCTGCTGACCTCAGTGTTGACTCATCCCTGATGTTTCCTGGCTGTGAAAAGTGTGCCCCCATTCTTCACCCTGCTTGCTGTGCCAATCAGTGTATATTTCAATCCTTCAGAATCTTGCCTCATAAATCACTTTGCCTCATTCCTTTACCGTGGGAATAGTTTTTCTTTGCATTCCCTTCCATTAGACACTTAGTTTCAGGTAACGGCTCACTGAGACTGGAAAATGACATGGGGCTACTTGGCTTCCAAAGCCTAAGCTTCCTCTTCTCCAAATCGCCAAGTGCTTTTATGAAACAGAACCTAAAAACAGGTTTGAGGCTTGGATCCTTCAGAAGGCCTCAAACCATTGATGGTGGCACTTAGGCCCCTTGTATTGGATTTGGTTGTCTAAATTTCTCCATTTCATCACCAAACATTTTTGGTAATAAATAGATCACTAGTCACAACCTCAATGAGAGTATCTGTAATTTATTGAGTGGCAGTTTTTACTGGGCCGTGTTAAATATATCATCATTAGTTCTCACAATCGTCCTATAAATGAAACATTTTCTATTTCACATTTAATCCCTGTCCTCCTGGAGCTCATCAAGGTGAACAGTTAAGTCAGGCAGAAGTAATAGTGAGATAAGGGCTATAGTAAGGGGCCTGTGCATACATCAGTGGGGGCACTTAACACAGGGTATCAGGAAAACTTGCTGGATAGAGGAGTTTGTCCTGAAGGTCAAGGAGTTATCCTTCAACAAAGGGTAAGGACAATCGGGCAAGGGAACCATGTGAGCAGAGGTCCTGAAAGAGAAAATAGAACTGAAGTTTTTCTTCTTTCATAGTTAAAATGAGCTTGGCCTTAGAAAGGGTTAGCAAAGGGGGTGTGTGTGTGTGTGTGAGTGTGAACGTACCTGAGGCTCCTAACAGCCAGGCCTGGCTTGCCTCTCAGATTCCCACCTTTCTTTGCTCTGAGTGGAAGTTGAGAGACTGGCTCAAGAATACATGACCCTTAACTAGTTTTGTACTAAGCCTTGTTCTAAGCACTGTACGGATTACAGTGGAGATGGGGTTAGAACTTGATTCTCGCTGGTTCTAAATTTTTTTTTTAATGTTTTATTTATTTCTGAGAGAGAGAGAGAGGGAGACAGACAGACAGACAGACAGACACAGTGTGAGCAAGGGAGGGTCAGAAAGAGAGGGAGACCCAGAATCCGAAGCAGGCTCCAGGCTCTGAGCTGACATCAGCACAGAGCTCAATACAAGGCTTGAACCCATGAACTGTGAGATCATGACCTGAGCCGAAGTTGGATGTTTAACCAACTGAGCCACCCAGGAACCCTGATTCTCTCTGGTTCTAAAGCCAGCATTCTTCACTGGCTTGTTACATATACTGACTGGTTCTCTGACAGGTAGTTTAAGTAGCTAGCATGTACCCAGCTTTTCTTTTCGGATACATTATTATCTCTTTATTTTCTTTACTCTTTTGATCTCCTTTACTCATTTCTCCCATCTCCACCTCTGGCAACCATTAGTCTGTTCCTTGTATCAGTAAGCTTGGTGTGAGTTTTTGTTTTTTTGATTCCGTATGTAAGATCATACAGGATCTGTTTTTTTCTGTCTGACTTATTTCAGTTTCCAGAATGCCCTCGAGGTCCATCCATATTGTAACAATTGGCAGGGTATCATCCTTTTTTATGGTTGAATACTATTCAGAAGGTTCGTTCTCTCTCTCTCTCTCTCACACACACGCGCGCACACACACACACACACACACACACACACACACACTTTATTCATCCATTGAATGGACACTTAGGCTTCCATTTTTTGGCTACTGTAAATGCTGCGATGAATATGGGGGTGCATATATCTCAGTGTTTCCATTTTTTTTCCAGTGGGGTTGTTGGATTATATGGTAGTTCCAATTTTAATTTTTTGAGGACTCTCCATACTATTTTCCATAGTTATTGTACCAAATTACATTGCTACCAACTGTGCACAAGGGTACCCTTTTCTCCACATCCTCACCAACACTTATTTCTTGTCTTTTTAATAATAGCCATTCTCACAGGTGTGAGATGATACCTCACTATGGTTTTGATTTGCATTTCCCAGATGTTTAATGATGTTAAACATCTTTTCATATGATTTTGGGCATCTCTATGTTCTTGGTGAAAATGTCTACTCAGATCCTCTGCCCATTTTTTAAAAATTGTGTTTTTTATTCTGATTTATATAAATTCTTTATAGATTTTGCATATCTTATCCAGATGTATTTGCAGATATTTCCTCTCATTCAGTAGGCTGCTTTTTCATTTGTTTTGTTGGTTGCCTTTGCTATGCAGAAGCTTTTTTGATGTAGTTCAATGTGCTTAATTTTGGTTTTGCTGCTTTTGTTTTTGGAGTCAGATTTTAAAAATCACGGCCAAGACCTATGCCAAGGAGCTTACCACTTACCTAGTTTTGTGGTTTTAGGTCTTACATTCAAGTTTTTAATTCATTTTGAGTTAATTTTTGTGTATGGTGTAAGATACTGGTCAAGTTGCATTCTTTTGCAAGTGACTGTTCTGTTTGCCCTGTATCATTTACTGAAGAGACTGTTCTTTCCCTGTTGTATATTCTTGACCTCTTTGTTGTAAATTGACTATATGTGTGTAGATTTATTTTTAGGCTCTGTATTCTGTTCTATTGATCTATGTGTCTGTTTTTATGCCAAAACCATACTGTTTTAATTACTGCACCTTTGTAATGTTGTTTGAAACCAGGGAGCGTGATGCCTCCAGCTTTGTTCTTAGGATTGTTTTGGCTATTCAGTCTTTTGTAGTTTCATACATATTTTAGGATTATTCTCTCTTTATGGAAAAGGCCATTGGGATTTTGATAGGGCTTGAACTAAATCTGAAGATTGCTTTGGGTAGTATGGATATTTGAAAAATATTGGCTTTTCCAGTTGATGAGCATGGAATATCTTTCTATTTATAGGTGTCATCTTCAATTTCATTAATGTTTTTGTAGTTCACGAAATAGAGATTTTTCAACTTCTGGATTAAGTTTAACCTTAGGTATTTTATTTTTTTGAAGCAGTTGTAAATGGAATTATTTTCTCAGTATCTTTCTGATAGTTTATTATTTGTGTATAGATATGCAACAGACTTTTGCATATTGATTTTGTATTATGCAACTTGACTGAATTCATTTATCCTAAGTTGTTTTATTAGTCTTTAGAGTTTTCTATGTATAATATTGTCTACACATAGTGACAGGTTAACTTCTTTTGTGCCAGTTTTGTTGCTTTTTATTTCTGTAATTTCTTTGGCTAGGACTTCCAAAACTATGGTAAGAGTGCAAGAGCCAGCATCCTTATTTTATTTCTGGTCTTGGAGGAAAGCTTTTCAGATTTTCACTATTGAGTGTGCTGTTTGCTTTGGACTTTATTTATGTTGAGGTACATTTCCTCTATGCCTACTTTGTTGAGGTTTTTTATTTTTTAATATCATAAAGAGATGTTTAATTTTGTCAAACCCTTTATTTTGCTAATGTGGTGTATCACTTGACTAATTTGTAGATGTTGAATCCTTGTATCTCTAGAATAAATCCCATTTGATCATGGTGTATAATCATTTTTTTTTTGTATTGTTGAAATTGGTTTGCTAATATTCTGTTGAGGATTTTTGCATTTATCTTTATCAGAGGTATTGGCCTGTAACTTTCTTTTCTTGGGAAGTTCTTGTCTGGTTTGGGGTCAGGGTAATGCTGGTGTCTCAATGAGTTGGAAGAGCTCTCTCGTCTATTTTTTGTAAGAGTTGAGGAGCATTGGTATTGATTCTTCTTCTTTTTTTTTTTTTTAAATGTTTTTATTTATTTCTGAGAGAGAGAGAGCATGAGCATGAGCAGGGGAGGGTCAGAGAGAGAGGGAGATACAGAATCTGAAACAGGCTCCAGGCTCTGAGCTGGCTGTCAGCACAGAGCCCGACATGGGGCTCGAACCCACAAGCCCACAAGAGATCATGAAATGAGCTGAAGTGGGACATTTAACTGACTGAGGCACCCAAGTGCCCCTGATTCTTCTTTGAATGCTTGGTAGAATTCACTAGAGAAGCCATCTGGTCCTGGACTTTTATTTGCTGTGAGGCTTTTGATTACTAATTCAATCTCCTTACTAGTAATCAGTCTGTTCAGATTTTCCATTTCCTCATGGTTTGGTCTTGGTATCTTGTATGTTTCTAGGAATTTATCCATTTATTATAAGTTGTCCAACTTGTTGGTGTAGAATTGTTCATAGTAGTCTCTTATCCTTGTATTTCTGTGGTATTAGTTGCAACATATCTTTTATATCCTTCCTTGACCAATTTGTTGTTTAGTAGGATGTTGTTTAGCCTCCATGATTTTGTGATATTTCTAGTTTTTATCTTGTAATTGATTTCTAGTTTCATACCATTGTGATAGGAAAAGATGCTTGATGAGATTTGAGTCTTCTTAAATTAATTGAGACTGGTTTTGTGACTTAATATGTGATTTAGCCTAGAGAATGTTCCATGTGTACTGGAAAAGAATGTTTGTTCTGTTACTTTTGGCAGAATGTTCTGTATGTAAGTGTTGAGTCCATCTAGTCCAGTGTGTTGTTCAGAGATAGTGTTTCTTTATTGATATAGAACTCTTGGAATTATTTTTGCTGCATCCCACCATTTTGGTGTGTTGTATTTGCATTTTTGTCTCCAGATATTTTATTTTTATTTTAGAGCTTGTGTGCAAATGAGGAAGGTGCAAAGGGAGAGGGAGAGAGAATTCTAAGCGGTCTTAGTTTGGAGCCCGACATGGGGCTCAATCCCACAACCTTGAGATCGTGACGTAAGCCAAAATCAAGAGTCAATGTCACCCAGGTTCCCCTGTCTCAAACTAATTTTTGATCTTTTGATTTCTTGTCTGACCCGTTAGCTGTTGAGTAGCATCTTGTTTCTGCATGTAATCTATCTGTAATCTCCACCTATGTGTAAAACTTCCACTTTGTGTAATTTCTGGTTTAATACATCGTGGTAAGAAATGATGCTTGATATGAATTCAGTCCTTTTAAATTTATTAAGACTTGTTTTGTGGCCTGATGCATGATCTATCCTGGAAAACGTTCCATGTGCACTTTAAGAAGAATGTGTATCTGGTCTAACATGTCATTTAAGGCTGAAGTTTCTTTATTGATTTTCTGTCTGGATGACCTATCCATTGATGTAAGCAGTGTATTAAAGTCCCCTACTGTTACTGTACTGCTGTAGATTTCTTCCTTTAGGTTTGTTAATACCTCACATATTTAGGTGCTTCTGTGTTGGGTGTATAAATATTTACAAATGTGTCCTCTTGTTGCATTGAGCCCTTTATCATTTTGTAACTATTATACTACTCTTTGCTTTAAACTCTTTCTTGTCTGAGAGAAGTATAGGTGCTCCAGCTTTTTCTGGTGGTGGTGCTATGCTTGCATGGACTACCTTCTCCCATTCCTTCATTTTTTAGTCTTTGTAAGCTTACCTCTAAAGTGAATCTTTTGTAGGCAGCATATAGATGTGTGATGGTTATCATCATCTTTTTTTTTTTTTTAATGCATTGAGACATTCAGTGCCTTTAGATTGGAGTATTTAGTCCATTTATGTTTTAAGTAGTTACAGATAAGAGTGCTTATTGCCATTTTGTTAACTGTTTCTTTGGCTGTTTTGTAATTCTCTGTTAACATCTCTTCATCTCTTTCATGGTTTGATTTTCTTTAGTAGTATGCTTATGTTCCTTCCTTTTTTGTTTTCTGTATGTATTCTATGGCTTTGCTGTGTGGTTACCATGAAGCTTACATAGAGTAACAAATCTATAACCCTCTGTTTTAAGTTGGCAGCAACTTAAGTTTCATCTGATTCTGAAGGTCAGTGTTTTTACTTCTGCCCATCCTTCATGTTTTTTAGTATGTTACATCTTTCTATCCTGTATACTCCTTAACTAATCATTATAATCATAGTTATTTATACTGCTTTAGTTTTTCAACCTATGTATTAACTTTGTAAGTGATTGATCTTCTACCTTAATTATATATTTACCTTTCTGGTGAGAATGATTCTTGAATATGTGTTCTAGTTATTGATTGATACCCTTTCTTTTCAGCTTAAAGAGGTGCCTTAATGTTTTTTGTAAGGTCAGTATAGTGGTGATGAACTCCTTTAGCTTTTGCTTCTCTGGAAAACTCTGTCTTTTTCAGTTCTGAATGATAATTTTGCTGGGTAGAGTATTTTTGGTTGGAAGTTTTTCCTCTTTCATCACTTTGAATATATTATGCCACTCCCTCTGGCCTACAAAGTTTCTACTGAAAAATCTGTTGATAGTCTTATGGGAGGGTGTTCCCTTGTATGTAACAAGCTGTTGTTCTGTTGCTGCTTTTAATATTTTGTGCTTTAACTTTTGACATTTTAATCATAATGTGTCTTGGTTTGGGTCTCTTTGGTTTGTCTTTTTTTTTTTTTTTTAGATTTATTTTTGAGAGAGACAGAGCATGGGCAAGGGAGAGGCAGAGAGAGGGGGAGACACAGAATCTGAAGCAGGCTCCAGGCTCTGAGCTGGGGCTTGAATCCAGAACTATAAGATCATGACCTGAGCTGAAGTAGGATGCTGAACCGACTGAGCCACCCAGGTGCTCCCCACCCCCCCCCTTTTTTTAAGTTGATTTATTTTAAGAGAGAAAGCATAAGCAGGAGAGGGTCAGAGAGAGGGGGAGAGAGACAGAATCCCAAGTGGGCTCCACCTCACCAGCACAGAGCCTGACAGGGCTTGAACTCACTGTGAGATCATGAGCTGAGCCTAAACCAAGAGCTGGACGCTTAACCAACTGAGCCACCCAGGTGCTCCTAACCCCTGCAGGGTTTGAAGAAGAGATGTTGTTATTGCCTTCAAGAGGCTGATGAGAGAGGACAGCCTCAGCTGATTTTATTACAAGACAGAACACAGGCCATGTTTGTTAAGGTGCCTTACTGACCAGAGGAAGAATTTATTTTATAGCAAGTAGAAAAGAATTGCACTTGGTTGGTAAATTTAAAAAAACATATCCTACTCAGATTTTCTGGAAGGAGAAGCCACCTACAAAACTGTAGAATATTCTATATCCTTTGAAATATGGTTGGAGGGGGTAACAACATAGTGTGGATTCAAGAACATAAGTTAGTTTCAGGAAGGCTGAGATGTCCATGTACCACTCCTTATTGACCCTTCAAATGAGTTCATTTTATAACATTTTATTTTTTTTATTTTTATTTTTTCCATATACTCTTTTATTTTTATTTTATTTATTTTTTACAAATAGTTTATTGTCAAATTAGTTTCCACAATCATTTTATAACATTTTAAAGAGAAACCCACACACAAATGAAATTGATAAACCATGGGTTAATCCACCTCTAATTACTATCTGAATCTACCACAAGGAAAGGCCAAAAACAGAGTCTGGAAAGGTTTTGTGCAGCAGGCAAAATGTTGATATTGTGGATGGAAAGTTTTGAGTTATTTATAAATGAGTTCCCTTGGGTCTGAGTAAGAGAGACCTCTGGGTACACTCACACTTACTGTTTCTCTCAGTGACACGATTACAGTTAGTGTAAATAATAAACTATAATATCGCATGTCTATGTTTTCTTGGCTGATCTATATAAGGGCATCACTTTCTGGAAAAACTTGGAGTGGTAAGCTTGGGAAGCTTATTCTGTGGTGTTTTGGATAAGTAGGGCTGGGATCAAGGCAGTGTCAAAGGTCTGCTGAGCAAGCTTTCCCTGCCCTGTGTCATCACTAGGAGATCTGGGTCCACTTATTCTGAGTGGAAAAGAGAGGCAACAGTTAATTGCAACTGGAAGAGTTAGCTCCTTGTAGGAGGTGATATTTGTAGTGAAAGGATCATCATGGAATAAGAAGACCTATATTGTTATAATAAAAGGTACATGCAATATGTGCATCATAGTATTAGGGTTCTTTATAATGCAGGTGTCAGGAAACTCAAATTGGTTTCAACAATAAAGGAAATATATTGGCTAGGTGTCTGGGCAAGTTTCAGGGCAGCTTGATGTGTGGTTCAGCTGAGGTCCTCAAGAATCCATTTTCAGTCTCCTCTTGGACATTTCTAGCATCACCAGGCTGATGATCTCTTAATCACCCGCTCCACATGTGGCTTAATTTAGGTCATTCACAGAGAACATGGTCTGTGAAGGTGAACATTTGAAGTGATTCTGGTGCTCCATTGTGACGTGCTTCTGTACAAACCTGATGACTTTGCACACTTGAGCATATAACTTTGTATACCTACTGGGTGCAAAATGCAGTACAAGACAGGTGCCTATCACGTTGGGTGGACACTGACTCTCTGAGACTGCCTAATTTGCAGAATACTTAAACCTAAAGTTAACCAAAAAAAAAAAAAAGTGAAAACAAGTTGTACTATAGAACTGGGTGACATTTAAGACTGTTTGCAGCCACCCAGACTCTGGAAACTTTTGTTCATTTGCTCTGCAATGTTGTGGGTGTGTTTTTGGCAGGGGATGTTCTGGATTCATGAGTCAACTTCGGGAGTAAGAATGGAAGATGACGGTAGTTTCAGATCTTGAGCTTTTAAGTCAATGATTGCTTTCCAAAATGTATGTTAGTTCTTGGCCGGGGATCTGACTTTGAGTATCGTGTTGGGCCATGTACATAGCCTCGGAATAGCATCTGAATTACGATGTCTCTTTTTTCCCCAACCCACGATTGCTGATGGACAGAAAATGCTCGTAAAACCTTGACTCAAACCACAGAATGGCTGAATAATTTAAGCTTGACTTTTTTTTTTTTTAAGCTTGACTTTTTTTTGAAGTATTTTGAATCCCAAAATAGGACTTTTAAGGATATGGACATGATATTTTCTTTTTTTTCCTCCCCTTTTAAGCTTAATTAGGTTTACACTTTAGTAATGGGGGTCAGATATAGGGGAAAGTTTTGTTAATGAGAGCTTAAACTGTGCATCAGGACTTCTCTTATCCACAACTTTCTTTAAAAACAAAAGAAAGTACAAAGAAATCCAAAACCTGAAATAAATAGAAACATATTTACCTGGGTATCTTTGTCCACTATGAAGGGACTTGGTTACACTTACAGGAGAAAAATATTTTGTGAATGTGTGTCAGAATCTGTGACTATTTTTGATAAAACACTGTTCCTTTTATCTGACAAATGGGGAATTCATTGTCAATAATTTGTTGTTGTTGATGTTGCTTTGTTTGGACTGTTATTCTTGGGTACTTTTTCCTTACCAGGATTCCACCATGATGGAACAGCCTGCTCCAAATATTTCACCTGAGTTTTTCTTGTGACATTGACACCCACCAACAACCTCAAATAAGCAATAAGCCTTCTCTGTTGTCTGATTTCTTTTCTAGAATTCTAGTTTATATCCATCTTTCCTTTAGTTTCTTTTATTGTTTTTTACTCTGGTCCTCTTCTCATGAAGCATTATGTCAGCCATAGATTAGAGATTTGTTATTCAAGTCAGAGGTCCCTCTGTGAAAGGCAAAAACTCAGATTCACATACTTTGTTACTCTTTTGCTTTTCCCTTTCAATCTTTTATGTGCTCCTAGTACATTTTGGGAAGCAGATGAGCTAACTGATGCAACGCCCCAGGCTAAAATTTCTAAGGTGATTTCGAAGAGAAGTTGATTATTTAAGAATTTTCAGAATGAAACCCTAGGAAAAATTAGATGTGGCTTATAAAACAATAACAACAAAAACAAGCCCAGTGAGCATTCTGGATGAAGTTGGAGTCCTTTCACCGTTGGAACTGACCTCCCTGAGGTTCCTGGTACCCCTGCCATTAGAAAGACAAAATTGGTTTTTCTATGAGGAGGACATGTGGTAGAATAGAAAGTGCCTTAGATTACTCCTAATCTAGGAGAGGAGGTTTTTGTAATTTACTTCTGTTACTGACTTGACTCAGTGACTTTGAATGGGACCCTGAATTACTCTGTGCATCATGTAAAATGAGAAGTTGGATGGAATGATGATTTGGATTGTGTGATGCAAGGAAGAGCCATCTCCTTGCTGTCTGACTTGATTGCTTGTCACTGTGCTTTAGCTGTACTGGGCTCCCTGCGCCAGTCCCTCACCTGGCTTTGCTCTTGGCTGCCTCACCATCTGAGATACCTGCCCTGCTTCCTCTACATTGCCAATTCTTAACTGTGCCTACAGGGCCCGTTGAAATTATGTCAGGCCTTTCCTAGCTACTTGAGTTATCAGAATTTTTTTTTTTGTATTTGTCCCATACTGCTCAACCCAACTATATATTGGACTACTTGCTGTTCTTTCATTGTAGTATTTTTTGATCTGGAAGGGACTGTGTTCAGGCCTTGTTTGACAATTTAACTACAAGAACCTTGGGGGGAAAGTGTCCTCATTATGTTCCACATAGCACCCAGCATAGCTGGAAAAACAGTAGGTGTCCCACTGATTTTCATTGAAGCCTAGAATTTCCAGGGAACACGTAAGAAAAGCTTTGATAGTCCAGCTATTCACTTATATCAGGTTCATGTTGGGAGCAAAAGCAATGGAGGAGATTTTAAGCCTAAACTATCCAACAGGCTATTTTTCACCATTGCTGTAGGTGCTTGATGAGCTTTGTCCTTCTTCTATGTTCTTTACTTTTTGGGAGGGATTTTTCGCATTTAGCTCAAAGCCCTGTCAATTCGTTTTTTACCCCTCCATGAAGCCTCCTAAAGGAAATGTTATCTCCATCATCTGGAGACCTTATATTGCTGCTGCTGCTTTTGACCCAGCCTCTGGAGGTCATTATGAGGGTAGCAGTGTGGCCTAGAGCCTGGATTTGGGGGCAGGTACATCAGGGTTTGGGTTCTGCTATAACTCTCTGTAACTCTGTGATATCAGGCAAGTTATCGAGTCTCTAAGTTTTAATTTTCTCTCTCATGAAATGGTGACATACCTATCTCCCTGCCTGTCAGAATTAAATGAGACCGTGTCTGTACAGCTCTTAGCATGGTGTCTCACATAATTTATTCTCACTATTCTTGTTATTGAAGCCTGTATTGACTACCAAACATAAGAAGCCTGAGCCAGGCCCTTGAGGACAGAAATTAAGATCTGGACAAATGTGTATGGGATTTGCAGATGGAATGAAAAGCACTGAAGTAAGCTAGGGTTGTTCAGTGGACATTTATATTCATGACTAGTGGTGAGTGTATCTTGAACCCAGGAAGCCTAGAATCCTCAGCCTGGCATGCAGGGTTCTGCATTTTATCCTCTCTACCTTTCCTCTTCTATTGTAGAGGGACACCCTATGCTTCCCATATCCCCTGGCCCTGTTTCTGTGCTGTTCGCTGTTCATCTGGTTTGCAGGCTCTGTAAAATGCCCTTTTTCAAACTCCCTCAAGTCCTAGGTTCTGTCTTCTGAAAATGCTCACTGTGCTTACATTGGTGCTGCACATACCACTCAAGTGAACCTTACCAAGGTACACTCTACTCTCCATCTCTTCAACCCAGTGTCTGGTGTGTCTCATGGATGTGAGGTGTAGGTTTGTTTCTGCTCTGCCATAGTGTAGGGTCATAGAATAGTAGAGCTGGAGAGGACTTGATGGGGGTCTAAGCATGTGGTTACAAAAAAAGCCTTTAGCTTTCTTAGCCTGTTAGATACAAAGTAGATAATGATGAGGCTGCTGTGTAAAACAGAAGCCTAGAACCTGTTTGCTCAGTCTTGCTCTCCCCCTCCAAAAGACCCTTGAGGCTCTTTGCAGAACACTGCACATAGCAGAACACACTTTGAAGACCACAGGTCTAGCCAGGCTGGCTCATTTCATGGGTGAAAAAACCAAGTTTCAGAGACTAAGAGGACAGTGGTTTGGTCAAGGCTCCATAGTGTTACTTGAAGTAGTCTCTGGCCACCCTGCTTAGCTCTACACCATGCATTCCACATACTGGGTGCTCAGGCATGCTCTGTAATGACTGCAAGGAATAATTAGGAAAGGTTGAGTGATTTTCTAATGGATCTTACATTGGTGATTAAAGAAATGTATGTGACATTGTTGTTTCTTGTGTAATCCTCAACCCTAGACGTTTCAAGTCCTAGAGGTAGGAAGAAGAATGGCAAAAAGGGTCACCGGGCGTGAAGTTCAATGTCTCTGATGGGCATTGAGTAGTTTTTCTTGGCTTTGACCTGAAATTTCTTAGCTTTCTCATCTAGGCTGGAGCCAGCGTGGGTCAGATGAAAGGGTCTGTATGTTTTCAGCAACCACGTATTAGAAAAAGACTGCTGGAAAGACTTTCTGTTTTGTTACCTAAGCTGGGATTTGATCTTCGGACCCTCAAGGTGAAAGGCTAATACCTTAATTTGTGTGTTTTATAAACATCCCCAGGCGATGACCTTCTTGTAGCCTCATGTGATACTCACATTCTGCAGGACTGAAAGCTAAAAATTCTGGCTTGAAACAGAGTGGTACAGGTTGCATACTCAAATTTAGAATCAGCAGGGTGCCATCTCTCCATTAGTTGTTTGGAAGTATGGCTTGCATATAGTTGAATCAAACCTTTCTTGGGGGATTTCCTGGTAAAATGGAACTTCTTTATTTTAAGAGAAAAATCTGTCTCAGAGTTAAAGAACATCTCTCCAATAGGTCATGTGTCCAGCCAAGTAAGGTTTTTCTCCTTGTAGCTTCTCCCTTCCTAAAAGCTTTCCTTTTTAAGGGTCATCTTTATTTTTTTGGTGTCAGTCAAATTATTTTTCACCAGAGCATGGAAACCGGAGATGGAGACACTCCTCAGCTGTGTGTTAGAACCACGCTGGAAGTTTTTTCTTTTATGTAAATAGAGATTGATGGAACATTTTACACAGAGTACGGGCTTTTGACAAAAAGTATTGATGGTTGCTTTCAGTAAGTGTTACTTGAGATGACAGAACATTGCATTTTAAGATGAATTACACGAGAAACTCCCTCTTTGGGAATGTCATACATTTTATTTCATCTGTTGTTTTATGAGAGAGTGACTGAAGTCATGAATACCTTAGACTGAACTGTTTCCTTTGCACATTATAAGTCCCGGTTTGGTGCACTCCTCTTTTAAATATAAAGTTATGGGGAAAATATTTATACTGGCAAATAATATTGATAAAAATGCTTAAATGTTCAGAAGCAGAACATAACTTCTCACATGGTTTCCCCTTGTGAGTGGGGATTTGTGGGAAGCCTGGGAACCTGTTAAAAGTTAAATGTAGATTTTTCAGAAGGATCTTGGAATTGTCTGATAAATGGCTATTTTTTCTTCTTTTTTGGTGTGTTTGGTAATTTCCCTCTTCTGACTGTATATGAATTTCAAAACTGTTCATTTGTATCCTTTCTTACATTGTTATTTTTTCTTGATGTAAGGGTCTAGAAGTCAGGGTCTGTGGTGATGATGGTTTGGGTCCTTAATTTTCTTTACAGCCTGAATTCAGGGATATTAGCTTAATGGCACCAGGGAATTAATGGGTATTAACATATTTACTATATACTCTGTTATTATACCAGGAACTGGGGATACAGTCCTGACCATCATGTTGTTTACAACCCTATGAAGAGGAGAGAGCTAAACAGTACATTTTCAGGTAGTCATATCTGCTATGAAGAAAGCAAAGCAGAGTGTAAGGAGTTAGTGTGTATGGGAGGTAGACTGATAGACATGTTAGAGAAAATTGCCCTGAGAAGTGACATTTAAGCGAAGAGCTGAATGATCAGATGGCTTGAGCTATGCAAAGGTGCCTGACAGAGGGAGCAGCACACACAAAGGCCCTGGGCCAGAACAAGCTTGGCGTATTTGAGCAACAGCAAAAAGATCAGTGCATTTCAGAGAAAGCAATGGTGGGAGTGCTCCAAGTTTGGGGGTTGACATGGTAGGCTTCCAGGGGGGCCAGGTACAAGAGGAATGTGGTTTTGCACACTTGTCCTATCTGTGTAACTGCAGACTTCTTGTTCATAGTATCTTCATCTACCTAGAGCCTGGCCAAGTAGGTTTTCCTATTTCCACGTTGTTTATTCCCATAGAAAGATTTCATTTCCCTATTGGCCCTCTTGCTCCACCATTCACCAGATGCCAATATAGATGCAATTTCAGACACTAGGGGAATTTTAAACTTTCACTCCCTCAGAATGATCCTTCATTTAAATCTGATCTCATACTTTGAATATTACTCTTTCACAATGCTTACTGCATGTTATCATAATTAGTTGTATATGTGATTGTCATTTTAGCCATAAGCAATTCTTACTCATGTTTGGGCCCTTCATGCTTAGCACAGTACTTGGCACCCAGTAAATGCTCAATGTATTTGTTGGCTAAATAAGCAAGACCTTTCCCTACACATTATCTCATTGCCCAGTATGAGTACCAGAAATTATGGTGACTGTAAAGTCATTATATTCCTGCTTTTGTAGAAAGAGGTTAAAACCAACGTAGGGAAATAAGACCTAAATAACAACAACAAAAAGGGAAACAGTTTTGGAACTGCTTTGGGGCACTTTTTAGAGTTTAAACAGTTATTGGCTTAAAAATTATTGCAGAAATGAAAACTCATGGGGGATTAAATAGCCCAGGAGACTGCAGTGTCCTAACTCGAGTGGGATGGAACCCCCAGAGGCCTGCCGTATCATTAGACTGGGTCTTTCCTGCATTTGAGTCTTCATCCCAGCACCTTATGAGATACTTTGTCCTCCATAAATTTGGAGCTGATTTGGAACTAGCTAGCTGTTTTTCTCCCTGCTGAATTAATGTGCTGTTCAGCTGAAGCTCATATATGAAATATATTAAAAGCAAACTAAAAACAGGTCAATGTTTTGCCTCTAATGCTATGGGAATTTTCGTTTTTAAATCATCTTTTAGTACTCCACAAATCTTCCCTGCAAAGTTTTTTTTTTTCCCTCTTTTCTCTTTTTCTTTCTTCTTCTTCTTCTTTTTTTAATTTTTAAAGGCTGAGACTATTTTTCCCAGTGTAAAAGGCCATCTCTTAAGTCCTGATTTATTCAGAAATTTACATGGAGAAAATGGCCCCAAATCCCACACAAGTGAAACTTTATTTTTTAATCTGGGGCACAGTAGGGAGTCCTGAGAAATGCATTTTCCTCTAGGATTGTAGGAGGAATACATAGTGTTTGTTTAAAGCATCAGGTATTGAGAAATGTAATGGCAGGGTGAAAAGTTTGACCTCAGCTGCCAGATCCGATCTGCTAGGGGGTAATTGAGTTGCCATGTTTTTTTCCTCTTCAGTTTAAATCAAGTTTTGCTATAGCCCATTTAAGTGTCAAATTGGTAGCAAAACTTGACAACTTCAGGGTGCAGACTTGCTTTTGATCAGAATTTACATGCAAATCATTTTTGCCTTGAACTGTCAACTCCTGTTTCTGATACTCTTGAGGGGGGACATGTCCCTCCCTACCCCCTTCCCCCCAAGCCAAAAGGGATGTTGGCTAATGTTATTAATCAGTGTGTGGAAGAAAAAATTATCTTGATAAATATGGTGGTTAAACTATATTTTCCCTTTTGTGCGTCAGCTGTTGCAGCTGGGCATTTAATCTCCTTTTACCTAGAAGGAAATCAAACAATTATCGAGCGCTTGATGTCAAAAAGAAACTAGTGAATGAGGGGTGGAGGGTCACCAGTGTATTGGGAAATGGACTTAAGCCACCAAAACCTGACAAAGGGTGCTGACAGTCTGCATTTTCTTGGGCATTAAACAAAGTCTTTGGTAACTTTAAAGAATCTTTCCTTGCATGACTAAACGCATTGAGAGGGTTAGAGAGAAAGCTGCCTCAGAAGTCTTAAGCCTGAAACTTTTTTTTTTTTTCCGGTTTTGCCCTAAACCCTTGGGATGCTTAAAAGCACGTGAGCATGTGTAGCTCCGTCATTCAGTGGGACAAAGGAATGTTTGCACTTTCACAGAGTTAATAATGACAGTGGTGAATCTTTCTTGTTTCCAGCCATCCCGACTTAGCCTTCCAAGTCATCCACCTTCCTAAAGAATTTGTGATTTACACTCAGCTCTAAATGCTTAGAGACAGCCTCACTCTGAAAAAGCAAGAAAACAGGAGAACCCAAGGAAGGAAAACAAATAGAGAAAAAGCTCGCTGTAGATTAGTAGAGCCGATTATGGATATTTACAATTATCCATTATGGAGCCAACACTTTTAGTAAAATAATGTGGGAGATTTTGTTTCTAGCCAGCCTGAAATTCCTTTCTATCACTACACCCCCAGCAGGGTGAGAACATCAAACATGTCATCTTGCCAAGATGACAGCCAGCATCGTGTCAGATGGGAGACACATGCAAGCCTGACTGGTGAACTCAAAGAAATTTCAAGATGGGATTCACATCAACCGACGTGGCCCCATTGCAGGTTCTTTGGAAATCTCCACTACTGGCCACTTCCCTCCCCTGCTCAGTGCTGCCTGCCTGTGTGCTGTGAAATTTTAATTGAATTGTTAATGACACCAAGGAGTGACACAACACATGAGAAACTTCCAAGAATCAGTCAGGAGGAGCCCTTTTTCTTACTGTTACAAAACAGAAGACACTGGGAAATTGACAAGTCCAAGCAGCGAGGCCAGGGCAGTAATTGATAGCAGGCTGCCTAGAGCCAAGGTCCTTCCCTGGTAATTGCAAGCAGAGGCTGCCTCTGTGATCTCGCCAGTGGTGTTGGCCATGCCAGAGCGACCCGGCTTTGACGGATTGCTTTCCCGAGGTAATGACTTAGGCATGTTGCCTCTCTTGCATGAGGCCATGTGTCCCTCCCACTGGAGAAAATGAGCTGAACATTTTGCTTCTTCTTTAACAGGGTGCTGTTAAAATAACTCTGTTCTATTATATAAGCCCTGTAGTGCCAGGGGCTAAATTTATATGGTTATAAACAAGAGATATTACTTTGGAATACCACAGTACTGTGTTTGCTATTTCTTTAGGATTTCAAATGGTGTTTTCAAAATAATGGATTTTACTTCAAGAAAAAAAATTGGGGTGGGGAGGAAGGATCCCATTTCTGAACAAAATCTTCATCCTATTTTTGAATTCCTCTGTGTACCTTTCCTAATTCACCAGCCCAGTATTTATTTGTATTTGTGTTTGTTTTGCTGGCTGGATTTGACTCTCTGTGGGGGCATCAGAAGGATTATTTACTCCAGGATTCTGAAATAAGATAGATATTTTATTTCATGTATTTTTAAATTCTCCAAAGGTTTCTTTTTTTATTTTTTTCCTTTCCCATTTCTGGACATTGATATATTTCAGAACTTTTATGTGGCTTTTTCTCCCTCCCTACACCTATTCTCGCTTCTCCCCTCTTCCCCTTCCTGGAATGTAATTTTGTCTGTAAAATATGATGGTAAGCTGAAATGTCCCTGATGATCTATAGCACTTCTGGATTTTCACTCCCGTTGGTGACAGAAACTTACTAATTCTGATATAGGGGTCCCTCAGTATGTTTCCATGCTGTAGCTTGTGCTTTCTAGCATATTTAAAGTTTGGGTCCTTCACCCCACCTTTGTGAACACAGTTTCACACCAAGAATCAACTTCAAAAGAAATACCAGGAAAATCGCTAAGATTCAACTATAGATTGATTTAAGAAGTGATGCCCAAATGATAAGTTTTGATGGAGAACCTAAGAGAAGGGAAACAGGTTATTACTAATGGGAACTTACAGGGGGAGAAAAAGTAGATAAATGATTTCATGGTGGTTATTTTCCTTATGTTTAGTCTCTAGCTTCCCAAATTTCTTACTAATGGGTAGTGCATATTTAGAACTAATATTTGTAGGAAATGGAGGTTTAAATGTTGGCAGGTTTCTAGGCTCTTGCACAGAATTTGCTTCTGCAAAAGAACACTTAGGGAAAGTGAACTTGTGTGGACTAGCCTGAGAACCTCACCATTAGACCATTGATTCTACAGGAAAATACCTTCAGGGTCCTAACCTGATTATAGGGTGCTAGAAAACCATTTTTCTTTGTTTCTTCATCATTGTCCAAAACTTGGAAAGGGAGGAACTCCCTTTTCTGCCATGATCTCAGCAGCAAAAGAATTGCCCCTAACCCTACTTCAGGTACTGAATCAAGAGTATAAATCCTTACCACTATTCTACCTGTAGAGTCATCATGTAGGGCATACTTATAAGTTGGGTTTTTATAAATAGGGTTGTGTAATCTTATAATTTATTTGACTTTTCTGTTCTTATTGTTTATAAAGATTTAAGTCAAATGCTTTGTTCTTTTTCCTTTCCTGTGTTTTCTGTGTGTTTTGTTTATAGCAATGGTTCAGTGGGGGTGGGGGGGAGGGGTTCAGTCCCTTCCCCTCTCCCCATAGACATTTGATCATCATACCTGGGAAGGTGAATGCTAGTGGCACCTGATGGGTAGAGCCTGGGGATGCTGCTAAACAATCTGTAACACACAGGATAGGCCCGCCAATAAAGAATCATCAGGTCTAAAATGCCAATGTTGCTTAGTACAGTGACATAGTGACAAAAACTCTCAGCAAAACGTCATGAATTGAGACAAAAACCAGTCAATCAACAAGTGCCATTGAGACCTTGGAGGACCCAGAACCAAAAGGGTTTTAGAAGTACAGAGCTTCCTGGTTGTGGACACAGGCATTAGACATGCACCTGGGTTCTGATGATGGTTATATTGCATGACTAGGGCTTATTGCTTAAACCCAATTAGAAGACCTCAGTTTCCTTCCCTAAGTGCGACAGATGACAGAACTGCTGTTACAGGATAACGCCTGTGCACTGGTGTGAAGCTTAAACCAGATTTTAGTAAGTGAATACCTATGTATGAATTGGTCTATGCCCTACCAGTGGTGACATAATGAATTTGGAGACTATTTTGCCAAAGTTTTCCCTTTTACAGATGAAAAAATGGAGACCCAGAAAGGGAGGTTATTTACTCAAAATGGTAGCCAGTGGCAGAGTTGGGACTAGAAGCCAGGTCTTGTGACCCCAAGTCCTATATTTTTACACTCTTAAGTTTTCTTTTGTGGTTTGGAACTGAAGTCTGATTGGGAAGGAAAATCCCTGTCTGAAATAGGGAAACATTGAGTGGCAAAATTTCCAGTCTGGGACCTCTGGATTCTGGAAGTACACAGGAATAGGTAAGAAGGATGATCATTTGTAGTGGTCATGAAAATCAGTGGAATTTTTTAAGATCCTAAAGCTCGTGCTGGGACTAAACAAAAACAGCAGAAGCTTTATGAGGATGGTCTTAGGCTTCAGTTCTTTTAAATGCTGAAACACATTATTTCATGGTGGATGTGAGAATCTTTTCATGAAATTTCTTTGAAGACCATCAGACACAGAGGAAGAATGAGAACATTTATTGTTGATCAGTATTAGGCCCAGTGCCAAGTAATTCCATACACACTTTCTGGTTTCAGTGATCTTACTGAGCTTTAGTGTTGCATGTTTTCTTCATTGGGAAGATGGTGGGTAAGAGCAATGAGGAGTATAGCCATTGGATGGCATACCATGTTGGCTTCAAAGGTCATGCTTCTGAATAGTTAATGGTAGGGGAAAATATCCATGAACTGTTCTTCTTATTTTTTTTTAATGTTCATTTATTTTTAAGAGAGAGCATGGGAGGGAGGGGGCAGAGAGAATGGGAGACGGAATCCCAAGCAGGCTCTGTGTTGTTGGCAGAGAGCCAGATGTGGGGCCCAAACTCATGGGCCATGGGTTCATGACCTGAGAGGAAATGAAGAGTTGGGCACTTAACCCACTGAACCACCCAGGTACCCCTGATCTATTCTTAAGTTAAAAAGGTTAAAAAACTGGGGGTGCACTCTGGATCCCAACTGTACTTAAAAATCAAAGTGAGTATACATAAGAAAAGGAATGGAAAACTCTATCAGAATATTAACCGGTTATTTCTGGTGTTGGGATCAAGGATGATTTTAATTTTCCTTTTTATTTGTATTTTTGTTTCTTTTTTATAAGTAACGTTATTTATTTTTTTGTCTGGTTGATAGAATTGATCAGTAAGTATTAATAAGTTGTTTGTGCCTGGGAACAATAAGCAAAGGGAAAGTAAATAGGGAGTTTCTGTGCTCAGGGAATCTTTATTGTACTTCTAGAACAAGATCTACACATATGGAAAGTTTATTAATAACAAAAGCTATCAGTTACTATTGAACTGTTATGTGGCTGATTATATTATGATAGAGAATCTCTAGATTAAAAAAATTTTTTTAAATGTTTTTATTTATTTTTGAGAGAGAGACACAGCATGAGCAGGGGAGGGCCAGAGAGAGAGAGAGAGAGAGAGAGAGAGAGAGACAGATTCTGAAGCAGGCTCCAGGCTCCAAGCTACCTGTCGGCAGAGCCCAATGCGGGGCTCGAACCCACGAACTGTGAGATCATTACCTGAGCTGAAGTTGGACACTTAACTGACTGAGCCACCCAGGAGCCCTGAGAATCTCTAGATTTTTAATAATGTCTTATGACCCATTTGTGATTTACAAATTATTTCACTGAATCTTCCTAACAGACCTATGGGATACTTACTGGTAGTCCTATGTTACAAATGGAAAACATGAGTTTGAGAGAATTTGGGAAGTGGTGGAGCCAAGATTGACTCCCAAGCTTATGTCCTTACCACAAGTTAATGTTCCCTCCCAGCGACCTTGTTTAGTTGGTAAATCAGCTTGTACTTATTGCCAGTGGGGAACTGCAAGAATGAGTGATCCACTGGAGAGAAACTGATCATTTCAGCCTGGTCAAGAGGAAGGGGAGAGGGATTGAGAGTCTCATATTAGTCTTAGCAAGGTGGGAAATAGGTTCGTAATCCACCATCTGCGAAGATTTCACTTACTTATTAGTGAACCCAGCCTGATGTTTCAGGATGATTCTGTGCAGCATTATTGAGTATCTCTGGACCAAAACACATGAACAACTTTCAGGGTTTGTGTTGGGAGGAGATAAAGAGGATGAGAGCAGGCCAAGTTTAGAGAAGTGTCTTGGGAAGCTGCCTGTCTTTGCTCATCTCTACAAGTTCTAGTTGCCTTTGTAAAGATTTTAGCACTGATTTGAGTGAATGTGGCCTGACAGACAGAACTTCTCTGGGACCTAACTGAATCAGCTTTCCTTTCATAGCCTGCACTGAGTCCGTGGTGCCCACACAATGGCCAAAACCACAATGGCCACAGTAAGTGCTGTGGAATGTGTGTGTTTCATCTTTATCAAGAATGTCACGTGGCATTTCCTGATTGCTCCAGCAGCCTGCTGCCCCATCTGAGTTTCCAGACTAAATACCAGTTCTCAAGCCACATGTGTTTATGGTATATAATAAATCTCCATTTGTCATAATGGTTTAAATTTAAAAGAAAAGAAAAAGGTGAGCTGTGATGTAAAAAAAAAAAAAAAAAGTTGGCTGTTCTAAATTAACTTTCTTAGAGTTTCAGGTCAAGCCCAATTTATTAAGGGGGATAAAAAATATAGAAACCTAGTCTGTGATCACAATTGTGATTTATCCACACTTTGAGTGGGTCCTCCTTTGGACCTTTTTCTTGAACTGCAGCTGGCTTAGTTTATGTAGGACCTGCTGGGAGCTGAGGTTATAATGAAAAACAGTTATTCTTTGAAATTACTCACAAGAAGAGGGCTCATTTTATCAAGTGCCCTCCTTAATTTGATTGTAAGGCTTTTCATATTTATTTTTCCTGCATTAATCACACTGTATCTTTGTGGCAAGTATAAACACCGTGGTGAAAGATAGCATTTAAAAGAAAAAACATTCAGAGGACAAATGTTTCTCTAGAGGTGGCCTGTCGGGAGCCCTTACCGGGTAATTAAGAAAGTTATTTTGGGTTTGGTACTAACGTTGTGAACTTTTCCAGAGACTGCTCTTCAGAGCAGGATGGCATTTTAATATTTTTGCAGATTAACCTTTAACAATGAGTGTCCAGTACTGACATCCCCTGGTGAGAACCAGCAGAACTCTGGCAGCTTTAGTGAATGTCTTCGTTCTGTGCAGAAAGGCCACTTCTCTTCCCTGGCTTTGCCCAAGGAAGAGATGTGGGAGAGGCTTCCTAATCCAAGACTGAGAAACTCTTATTTTTATCTTAATACCCTGGGTTGGACCCAGGAGTCCAGAACCCAGCCGAGGCCTTCTCTGCTAACTAAAGTCCTTCTGACCTGGACATCCCATAATATTTTAACAATATGATATCAACGCAAGGTGATGAAGGATAATTCCTATTCTTAGCAAAAACTCCCCAGATGGTCTTCTGCTTTCCAGAACTCCCTGTTGAATGCTCACTGTCACTAAGGAGGACAACTCAGAACCAGATGCTGGTTATCCATTGCAAATATGAAAATAAATTTCTATATGCTTTCATGTTATTGATCTGTAATATTTCTTATCTCTCGTCTCTGGGCATAAAAGAGATCTAAATAAGTGTTGGAACCTTTATACCTTGTGATGGTACCTTAATGAAATTCTGTGTGAGGCAATAGGATGAGATAGTCCCTCAAAATGTCTTCCAGGAAGGTAAGTCAAGTCCAGTGCTGATCTGACCATATTAAGAGTATATTCTTATCAGCTTATTATATTAGTATTATTTTCTATTGTGGGTGATAGTATGTATTAAAAAATAAATTGAAATTCTGAAAAAAAGATTAGTGAGATAAAATATACATTAAATTCCCTTAAAAAGTTTTTTAAGTATTTGAGAGAGTAAGTGTGAGTGGGGGAGGGACAGAGAGAGAGGGAGACACAGAATCCAAAGGAGGCTGCAGATTGTCAGCACAGAGCCTGATGTGGGGCTTGAACTAATGAGCCATGAGATCAGGACCTGAGCCACCCAGGCGTCCCACATTAAATTCCCTTTCTAAGTGAATAGTTAGATAATTTGTGGCAAATATGTGCAGTCATGTAGCCACCACACGATCAAGATGGAATAATTTCATCCCTGTTTTCATTTAGTGTTTTTTCCCTATCCCCAACTCCTGATCTGTACTGGTACAACTTTTTTCTCTAAGTTTTCCTTTGCCTAAAATATTATAAAAATGGCATCGTGTATTATTCAGCCTTTGTGCTTCTTTCACTTCACATAATGCTTTGAGACTGATTGTTGTTGTAGCATGTATCAGTAGTTCATTTCTTTTTATTGCTGAATAGTATTCCATTGTCTGGTTGTACCATGATACACTGATAACATTCACCATTTATTTGGGGTTTGGATTGAGTTTAAAGTTTTTGACTACTATGCACAAAGCAGCTATAAACATTTTCTCAGAAAATAGTCTATTTTGGTGAATATTCCATGGATTGTTGAAGAGGATGTGGAACCTCCTCTTGTTGGAGTCTTTTGTAAATGTCAGTTAAATCAAGTTAGTTTATAGTGTTGTTCAAGCCTTCTATATCCTTACTGAATTTTTATTATACTTTTTATACAAATTACTGAGAGAGGAATATTGAAGTTCTCTAATAAATTTGTGCTTTTTAAAAATTTCATTTGTATCAGTTTTATGGTTTTTGGAACTCCGTTTTTAGATGCATTGTATTTGTTACATTTTCTTGATGAATTGATTGTTTCTGAAAATATTCCTTGTTCTAAAGCCTACTTTGTATTATAGAGCTTTCAGGTTTCGTGTGGTACATATTTCTATTTTTTACTCTTAATATATCTCTGTATTTATATTTACAGTGAATTTCTTTCTTATCCAGTCTGATGATTTCTGGTTTTCACTTGGAATGTTTAGGCCATTTACATTTAATATAATTTATTGATTATAGTTAGTTTTAAATCTAACATTTTCTAAGTTGTTTTGTATTTATTCCATTTGTTTCTTTTCCTACTTTTTAGATTGTTTGTATATACTTATGATTCTGTTTTATGTCCAGAAAAACATAGATATTTTCTCGTAAAATTTTTCTCTTGGTTGTATTAGTGTGTATAATAAATATATTTAACTTATTACAGTTTACTTTCAAATAATGCATCACCTTATGTATAGTTTAAGAATCTTACAATGGTATACTTCTATTTCCTTCTTCCTATCCTTTATTTTATGGTTGTCTCACATGTTCTACATGTGTTAAACTCCCAGTTAATTTATTTTCTTTAGATGGGAGTTACTCCCCATTTTTTTAAACCAGGAAAAGTATTTTTCTACTTGCTTACTGTAATTGGAAAATTAAAATATTCTATTAAAATTTATCTAGCTTAATCTGTTGGCAAACTTAAATATATTTTCCAGAACCAGTTATCTTTTAAGGAGAATGAAATTAAGAAAATGTTTGTCATATTACCCACATTTTTATCACGTCTGAAGGACTTTCTTTGTATAGATCCAGATTTCCTTCTGGTACCAGACACTTGCCTGAAGAACTTTAACATCTTTTTAATATGGGTATACTGGCAGTGAATTCCGTTTTTCTTTACCTAAAACATTCTTATCTTACCATCATTCTTAGAAGGCATTTTCACTGTGTACAAAATTCCCATTAGTTTTTTTTTCAGTACTTAAATGATCCAATCCCATTTTCTTTTGCCTTGTGTTCTGTTGAGAATTCAGATGTCATTCTCAGCTTTGTTCTTTTGTATATATGTTTTCTCTCTGGCTGCCTTCAAGATTTTCATTTTATACTAATTTTCTAGTAGTTTTACTATTATGTGCCTATTTTCTTCCCCCTCGCCATCCCACTTGAGGATTTGTTAGGTTCTTTGAACCGTGGTTTGTTTTTGTTAGTTTTGGAAAATTCTTGCCAATTTAAAAACATTTTTTCCTCCTTGCTTTCTGCTTTCATTTACTTCAGAATTGCAAAAATATGTTACACTATTTGAGATCATCCCATAGCTCTTGGATGCTCTGTTATATTTTTCAGCTTTTTTCTTCATTGTTAGTTTGGATATTTTTTTATTTACTATGTTCAAGTTCATAAATCTTTTACTTGGCTGTGTGTAATCTTCTAAATCTATTGAAGGAACGCTTCTTTGGTGTCATGTTTTTTATTTCCAGCATTCTCATTTGACTACTATTACTTTTGTTAGTAGTTTGCTTTCTTTTCTGCAAATTACCCATCTGTTCATTATGATCTTTACTTGTATATCGAAAAAACCCCAACAAATTTAGTAATAGTTCTCTTAAGCCCCTGTTAGGTCCAACACCGAATCACCTCTGGTTCTGGTAATGTTGACTACTGCATCTTCTGACCAAGAGTACTTTATTTTTCTTGCTTTTCGTGTGTCCTATAACTTTTGATGAAATGCTGGACAAAGTATGTAGAAGAACAGTAGAGACTGAGGTAAATAGTATTTACACCTGGAAATGGAGACGTGTCTGTTGGGATGTTAGTGTGGGTAGCTGAGTCAGTAACTGAACTGGATCTGAGTTTTTGTTTTAAGACAGACTCCAATTCCTCCGGTGGTGGCTTGCCTGCTACCTTATGCTTAGGGGGGAATCTGGAGAAATGGAGTTTTCCTCATGTTTGCACACTATCCATAATTTTAACCGGGTGTACATGCCTACATCAAAGAATGGATCTTTGTGCCCTTTCCCCTCCTTGAAGGCTAGCCTACTCTTGCTTTTTTACTCACTGTGACACTTGTGGTAATGGGGAGGGTTTCTTCTCATGCTCTAGGTTCAGTCTTAGGGAGGTCCTGTGGGCGTAGGTTCCAGACATGAATTTTGTTTTGTCTCATATTGGTAAGGACTCTTGAGCAGGAGCGAATTTCCTGTCCCTTTTCCAGTGGTAGCAGGTCTCTGCTTTCTATATATGCAAGATGCTGTAACTGAACGTGTTTTCCTCCCCCTTCTCCCAGAGGCAGACCTGTTTTGCATATAGCTCTCTTTTAGTGGCAGTGACCTTTACTTGGGACTGATCTTCTTCAGAGGCTTATGACTTCTCTGTTTTTTGTTTTTGTTTTGTTTTGTTAATGAGAGAAGGATCTGAGAAATGAGCAAGATTTCATGCCTGTACACAATGTAGGGGATTCTTGTAGGTCTCTTTCTTGGTCTTAATCTCTTTGTAAGCAGCGTAGAAAAAGCTGATGAGTGAGTAAAGACTCTCCTTGTGTCTGGGACTCTCAGGAATTCTGAAGTCTTGGGGTAGCCCACATGTGACATTTACAAATTTGTTAAAATTCCAGCGTTTTTCTTTTTATTTAGTTTTATGATGGCTGTCCTTTCAACCTGTGCTCTCCCAAACATGAAATAGTTTGTGTGTCCTCTCTCCCCTTGGAGAGGGACAAGTCACACTTAGGAATTGAGTTTACTTGTTTACCTTGTAATATCAGCCCTTTGATGGAGTGGAGAAAAATTAAGATTTTATGGGTTATTTGGCTTTTTCTTTTTAATGTAGAGTGATGTTGTTTTGTGGGTTTCTATGTCTTGAGAAGGAATGAATTCCTGAGAAGTTTTAAGTGACTTTGGTCTGTTGTTGTGTGTCTAGGAGGTCAGGAGGATTCTAGAAATCCTACCATATGGGGAGTAATTAAACAACCAAAGGACATTTAGACTGGAGAAGGCAAACTTTGTAGGACAGATGAATGTAATAAATAATAGCCCCTACAAGTAGCTGTGAAATTGCCATGATGAAGCAGGTATAGACTTATATCTAATGTTGTTTGTAATGACATTAATCAATTAACTGATCACTTCTTTTAGTGTCTACTTTGTGTTAGGCATTGGAGATGCAGATACAGGTAAGATATAGTCCCCACTCTTAGGTGCTCACATTTGGAATTTGGCCAGTGATAATAAAGGGTAGCAGACTTCAGTTAACTATAAGGAAGAACTTGCCAATATTTAAAGCCACAGGATAGAATGGGCAATGTGGAAGGGTGACAGCCTTTAGAGGCTGTGTGGAGTAGATTCCTATCCTGAGAAAAGACAAGATAGGATGGTCTGATGGTCCCCTCCAGTAAATCCCAAGGAGCTGGGATATTAGCATTCATATGTATCTAATGCAGAGGGAGTCTCTGATCTGATGAGAGGAGTCTGGTGACTCTATGACTGTCTTCTCTGTTGTCCTATAAGGAGGTTTTAGAACCTATAGGGCAACCATAAGACCCTTACTAAGGGAAGAAGAAGCAGGTGGATACTAGAGAAGAAGTTGACATTTGAAGGAATAAACAGGCAAAGGGAGAGTTTCTCATTTGTACAGGTTTATCTTAAGGACAGGCTTCAGATTATGCCATGCGGGAAGGATAAAACTGGATTGAAAGCATGATTTTTATTGGCTTGCGTAATCAGAGATGACAGTGAGCATCTGGAAAGAGTGGAATCTCCGAAAGAATCAGTTGTATGTATGCATGTATAAAATTGTATATATAAAAGCTCCCAATTTGTGTATATAAAATCTATCTGTAGCTGGACCCTGTGTCATGTGTGAGTTTTAATAAGACTAAAACAATTGAACTGAAATTGGACTTGCTGCCTGCTTCAGGGGAGACAGTGTTTTGTATTTTTCTTTTATCCAGATTAAATGTCTGAGTAAAAAATGATACTCAGAGAAACTTTACACAATTCAGAACTCCTACAACCTATCATTCAAGACGTCCAAGACAAAATCTAAAATTACTCATTGCATTATGAAAAGCAATAGGGACCAACTCCAAGATGACCCAGAAGATGGAATAGCAAGCAAAGATTAAAAAAAATTTTTCTTAATGTTTTTATTTTGGGGGAGAGAGAGAGAGAGAGCGCGTGCGTGAGCACAAGTGGGGGAGGGGTAGAGAGAGGGCGAGACAACAAATCAGAAGCAGGCTCCAGGCTCTGAGGTGTCAGCACAGCCCGATGCAGGGCTCGAACTCATGAACTGCAAGGTCATGACCTGAGCCAAAGTTGGATGCTTAAGTGACTGAGCCACCCAGGTGCCCCAAGCAAAGATTTTAAAGTAGCTGTTGGAAATATGCTCAGGGACATGAGGGGGGTAAACTAACAATGTAGGAAAAGATAGGAAATCTCAATAGAGAAATAGTATTATTTGATTATTGTAAAAATGGTGTAATAATAATCTAGCCCTGAAAATTATAATATCAAAGAGTTCACTGGATGAGCTTTATGGTAGAATGAAGATATCGGGGAAAGAAATTAAAGAACAATAGGAATCATTCAGTCTGAGGAAGAGAGAATAAATGGAAAACAAAAGGTAAACGGAGTTACAAGGGCCTGTGAGACCATATCTAACACACTGAAGTCCCAGAATGGGGCAAAGAAAAAAATGAAGAAGTAATGGCTGAAGATAACTGAAATTTGTTGAATGACACAAGTTTATAGATTCAGGAAGCTCAGTGATCACCAAGCAGGATTACCTTAAGGCCAAGCATACATAGGCATATATCTTAAACTCCTTCCCCTTTCTCTCCTTTCCCCCCAAAAAGATAAAAATAATAATGAAAAAGAGAGAAGTATACATTGCTTACAGGACAACGACAACTTGAATTACCTTCATGTCTTAAGTGAAACAATGAAGGCCAGACGACAGTAGGGCAATATCTTTTTTTTTTTTTTTAACAAATAGTTTATTGTCAAGTTGGTTTCCATATAACACCCAGTGCTCATGCCCATCTTTCCCCTCCCCCCCACACCCATCAGTCCTCAGTTCTCATCATTCAAGAGTCTCTCATGGTTTGCCTCTCTCCCTCTCCCCACCATTTCCCCCCTTCTTCTCCCCCATGGTCCTCCGTTAAGTTCTCCTAATCCTCCTATACGTGCAAACATGGTATTTGTCCTTCTCTGCCTGACTTATTTTGCTCAGCATAACACCCTCAAGGTCCATTCAGGTTGCTACACATGGCCAGATTTCATTCTTTCTCATTGCCATGTAGTATTCCATGGTATAGATAAACCACATCTTCTTGATCCATTCGTCCGTTGATGGACACTTAGGCTCTTTCCATGTTTTGGCTATTGTTGAGAGTGCTGCTATGAACATTGGAGTACATGTGCCTCTATGCCTCAGCACTCCTGTATCCCTTGGGTAAATTCCTAGCACTGCTATTGCTGGGTCATAGGGGAGTTCTATTGTTAATTTTTTGAGGAATCTCCACACTGTTTTCCAGAGGGGCTGCACCAATTTACATTACCACCAACGTGTAGGAGGGTGAGTAGGGCAACATCTTTAATGGGCTTACAGGAGAAAAGAAATCCACACTCTGTAAATCAAGAATTCTCTATTCAGCAAAAATATCCCTAAAGAATGAAGGTGAAATAAAGACATTTTCCACTAAGAAGAAAACTAAGATAATCACTAGTAGACCTGCATACTGAGAAAAGGCCAAGGAGGTTCTACAGGCCAACAAATGGAAATCCATTCTCAGGAAGCAAGAAGAGCATCAGATACCATGAATAGGTGGGTAAACAAACAAACAAAAAAACACAAAGACTTCTTCCTCTAATTAAAAAAAATGATTGTAACTGGAGTGCCTGGGTAGTTCAGTTGGTTACTTGTCTGAGCCTTGATCTCAGCTCAGGTCTTGATCTCAGAGTTGTGAGTTCAAGCCAGGTGTTGGGCTCTGTGCTGGATGTGAAGCCTATTAAAAAAATGCTTGTAATTGTTTAATCCCCAAGCTATAATATAGTACTTTAGACTTCAAAGGCTATGTAGATATAGTATATATGACAAGTGTATATTCCTATGGTTGTATGATTTCTTCATTTTACATGAAGTGGTACACTATTGTAAGCAGATTGTGACGAAGAGAGAATGTATACTGCAATTTTAGAGCAATTTTACAAAAAGGCAAGGGATACAACCAAAAAGCCGATAGATAAATTGAAAAGATATTCTAAAGACAATTCTGTAACAGGGCAGGATAGGAAAAAGAAAGGGACAAAAGATTGACAAAGAGAAAACAGAGATAATGTGGTCGACTTAAACCGTATCAATAATTACATGAAATGTTGATGCAGTATACACCCAGTTGGAATGGGACCAATAATCCCCGACTTTTTAGTTCTCAGAGATGTTGGAAATGGCTTTGGAAGTGCATTGGGATTTCAGGAGAGAGTGTGACTACAGAAATCCACCTTCTAGTCCTGTTGGTATCAATGGACTGGAAAAAAGGAACTGTTTAAAGCAGACATGAGGCATGGGTTCTGTTTTGTCTAGCTCTTCTGATACTGGCTCTGCTCCTGTGCTAAGAACTAACTGGAGCTGGGAATGAAACTTGGGGCAAGATGCCTCTGCTTTGCCTGTTTGCATCCTGTGCATCTTTAAGCAAGTTGTTCCTATTTTCATGGAGTTCTTCTTCCCCATCACACCCCTCACGTCCACCGCCATCCCCTTGAAAGCTCTATAATATATGGAGCTGTGTGTTGATTTGTTAAGTCCAACTGTCTTCCATTTGAGCCCCCAAGAGGTTTTAAGGACAAGGTGTTTCGATGTGTCCTTTCAGACTGATAAGCAGGAGGCCTGGTGTGAGTGACTTTATGAAATTCTCCAAGGAACCCCTGGCATGGAGGATATGCCAGCACAATGGCATGTTTTTAGTTCTGTGATAAAGAAAGGGGTATGAAATGTACTGCTTCATTGGGCAAACAGTACTCATACCTCTGTTCTCTTTCTCCAACACTCCTATTTCCCTACTCATCCAGCTTGGGGGGAAAAGGAGTAATTAGATGATGGTCAGTGGTGTGATTTACTGTTTTTTACCCTTGTATGATTTTCTTAGTATCTACTGAAAACTTTTAAAGTACCTGACAGAAAATTAGGCTCTGTAAAGCAGTTTTGTGCTTACATGTGATCAAGAAGGCATTGCCACAGTGGAATTTTCCTTCCCTTTAGAAAGGAATGCTATTTTCAGGCACCTGAATCAGAGAGCAAAAACCTGTTTCAGTAAGACTTTGTACTAAATGACATAAAATTAGTCCTCAAAGAATTCATTGACTCCAATCCTGTATAAGGGCCTGTATTCAGTCCTTAATAGCATTATCAGCCATATGATTTCTGCCTTGGGTCTCGTGAAATCAAGTGGAGTATACTTTGAAATATTTGATTGTAGGAAAGTCATTTCTCTGGATCTGATAAATAGAGTGAGTTAATTGGACACCTCTGGAGAGTTTGGGTCAGTAAGCCCATGGTGTAGGGTGAGGCCTGGGAGTCTATTTTGAAACAAGCTTCAGAGGTGATCCTTTTGCTGATCTCTAAGGGCCTCTCCAGATTGTAACTTTCTGTGATTCCATGATTTTATATGAATGGAAGGAAAGGTAAATTTTTTTTTTTTTTTTTGCATATAAACCCTCCCTTTTAAAATAGGCCATTTTAGGGGTGCCTGGGTGGCTCAGTTTGTTGAATGTCCGATTTTTGGTTTTGGCTCAGGTCATAGTCTCATGTTTGTGGGATCAAACTCTGCATTGGGTTCCATGCTGCTTGGGATTCTCTCTCCCTCTTTCTCTGCCCCTCCCCTGCTTATGCTCTCTCTCAAATTTTAAAAAATGGTGCATTTCGGATCATCTGGTATTTTTATTTAGTGACCTTTGGGTCCCTTCCTATGGCAGTCTCTCCCTCAACAATTAATTACTATTTTGATTGACCTTTTCAGAGAAAGGAAATAGTTCACAAATATTCTCTACTCAACTATAGAAGCAAAAGCTCTGGCATCACCCAAATGGGGGAGATTCTCTGTGCAGTTATGACTTTGGACTCTCACGTGACCTTGGCAGGTCAGATGCTCTTTGTTGGTTTAGGGGGCTGGTTTTATTTTCTTGGGTGTATCAAGGTAATAGAAAAGTTCTTTCAAGAATAGAGTTTGCATTTCAAAGCACAGAGGCATTTGTCAGGACAGAGGCTGAATTTTTTCACTAGGGGATTACTGGGGCATCTTGGCAGCAACTCATTGAGGGTGTTTACCTGAAATTATTTTCTGTCTCTTAACTAGGTGCTAGTTTGATTGCATCAGTGGGAGTATGTTAGTTAATCCTTTGCTTAACTTGGTTTTTTGGGCATAGCCAGGGGCATTTCCAAAGATAAAGATCTGTCAACGAGGCTAAGTCCTAATCAAACAGGTGTGGGTGAGTTGGGGAGGCTGAGAGCTGAAGTATGAGAGAACTGCATTGTGGGAGTAGCCCTCTAGTCAGGAAGTATCTTGGAAGGAGAATGGAGCAGATAATGGGATATTTAGTCAAAGAGTAGGATCATTGAGTGAGTATGTTAATTTTTTGCTTGCTGACCAACATGGCCATCTGAGAAGGACGTCTTAGTCTAAAATACTTTTTTGAAGATCTCTGATAGTTTTCTAAGCACAAAGTCTAATAGCCAGTTCTCAGCTCTTATCCTTGACCACTCCTTGACCACTCTGTCATTTGAGATGGTTTTCTTTTCCAAAGCTTCTCTCCTTCTGACTTCTCTAACTTAGTTCTATCCAGATTTGCTGTGCTGCCTTTCCCTGGGTCATTTTCTGGCCTATTTCCCTCCTCTGAACTCAAAAATACAGATATTTTCAGTTTGTCTCCAAGTCCACTTTATCTTTCTCTTAAGGTCCATTTTTACTAGTTGACTTCAGGGCAGGTACATATTGAATGTCCCTTTGGAAGCTCATGATTACTTTGTTGAAACTAATTTATCTCTTTCTTTACTTGGACAGGCAGTTTCTCTTTTGGTCTTCTTCACTTTACTCAGTGACCATCTTGGAGGGCCTCAGAGTCCTCACTGATTTCTTTCCTAGTTTCTTTCTTTGTTTAATTAGTCACTAGTTTGTATCTCTATCTATCACTATCATGTGTTCTGATGTTCCCATTTTAGTCAAGTTATTTAAACTTTTTTCTCAAATCATTTTAAAGACCTGATCTCTATAATTCTAGCTTTTGCCTAGAATCCTACCTTTCTTGCCTTTCTGTCAGATTGTTTTCTCTAGATGTTCTTTCCAATCATGCCCCTTACTGCACCAAAGCACACACCATTCACTGCTTTTTCTTAATTTCAGAGTTAAGTCTAATCTTCACCCCCCACCCCACCCCCAGAGTTCAGTCTAATCTCTTAAGTGGAGTCTTTAAGATTTTCTATACTCCAATCTCAGTGCCTTTCTTTACTATTCTCTAAAAGTGTCCTGTGCTTGGCCAAACTGAAGTACTATTTCTTCTCTTTTGGCATTCCCTAACTAACTCAAGATGACTTTTGCAATTTGGAATGAGATTTTAATACAGTTTATTACAAGGATGGATAGTAAACCAGCAATTGTTTGAGTCAGCCTGGGTTCACTGCAAATAGATGAGGTCATTTAAGAGCCTCCCCCCCTTCCCCTTCCGCCCCCAAACCTTTTTTCCCCTGACTTAAGAAATAAGGAAAATGTGTTAAGTATGAGGCATTTTAAATTAAGGAAAGACTTGTAATACTGACTTTGTGCTGAACACCTTTACCAAAAGAGCTAATGTCCCTCTGGAGGAATGTTTCTTGTGTGTCTCCACAGAGCTTAATTTTGTAGCTGATACTTAGCAAAAATATTTACCAGTGATGTAGGTAAAGATATAGAAAGCACATGTGTCATATCTGTAGGAGACAGAACTAGGAAGGACAGTACAATAAAATCATCGAGTCATGATGACCTAATATTTGATCAGCTACAATATGGCCAAATCAGAAGAGATTAAATTTAAGAAAATTATACTTGAGTTTGGGCTCTCAAATGAACTGTTAAAGCAAAGTACCGGAATAGGGGAGATATGTGGGGAAAAATTCTTATTTGGCGTCTTCACATATCTGAATATGAGTGTTTAAAGAGCTTATGAGATTTTAGGTTCAACGAAAGAAACGTATCTTGAAAAAGGAGGAAAGCCACACCTAGATTATTGTGTTCAATCCTAGGCCCTACATTTTAAGTTTGAAGTAGACAAATTGGAATCTTTTTTAGGCAGAGCACCACCAGAGTTGTTTGGCCAGGGTGTGGTTGAGTGTCAAGAGCTCACTGGGTGGTCTCTGCAGTCCTTTGCACGCCCAGCTTCTCCTCAGTTATTATCTCCTTGGTGGAGGGTAATTGCTGTCTTATTGTAGTTTCTCCAAAGGCATTTAGCACAATGCTTTGCTCATTGCATTTGTTCATAAATATCAGTGAATGACTTTTGTGTGATGGAGGTTTTGCCTCCAGACCCAGAACATAATTTTCTTGAAGGCATGTTATACATGTTCTGTTTCTTTTTAGTGTGTTGTCCCCAGAATCTTCCTTGGGGTTGCATTTTTCAGGACATATACTTAAAGAGCAACTGGGTTCATGAAATTAAATGTTGTCATGTCATGAAAAATCCATTAAACACCTTATAATTATTACTCACATTTCCCTTTTTCTCTTACATAAAAGCAAAGGAACAATGGTAAAGCAGGAGGGAATACTGGGAGTCAGAAGCTTTGGTTTCTAGGGATGCCTTTTCCACAAAGTAGCTTGCATCAGGCAATGAGAATCTACAGGCAGGATCTGATGATGAGGGAGAAGAGGGAAGGAAAGTGTCATGGCTGCTAAAATTTAGGGTAGAGCCTCTGAATGCCGCAGCTGGCCTTCTCCCAGCCTTTGGGTATTGGTTATGGTAATGAAATGCTTTAAGATGCTACAATTAAGACACTTAATCATTTGCAAATTTAAGTTCCTTTCAGTTGGCCTGGAAGCAGCAGAAATTGCATAGTTTGCTTCCTGGGAGATTGAAGCCTACAACCAATAACTCACTTGTGTCTATACAGCTGTTGTTTGCTATTCACTGGCAGGTGTGACTAATTCCACCACTGACACCACCTCTTGGATGAATGTGAGCTTCTAAAGCAGCTCGTTCATGAGTGTCTGTGAGAGAGAGTATTGTTGGAAGGGTTTGGGCTCCTCTTTGTTGTTACTGGTGGGGCTGAGCCCACTTCTGAGAGATTCAGATTAATATTGGCACTATTTCCCGGGGGCATGTCTGCTCTCAGTGGAGCCTCTCCTGGCGTATGCCCTCAATTCCTGATATCCCTTTACTGTTCTCTTTCCCTGTATGTTGTAGCTTTCTGGAATAGGTAGGCATGTTTCTAAGGGCTCTGAAAGGACATTTACTTCAAGAAAGACATAGTGATGGTGTTAAGAGAGCAAAGCTGCAAACATAAGGCTGGGTTTGGACATGCCACTGTGTGAGAAGAAAGGGTTTTCTAGGCAAGGGGAAGTGGCTAAGAAAGCATGTAAAAATCTGATAGCTACTGTACAATCTTTAAAGAGTTAAGAGTTGGAGTGACTTTTTACCATTTAATTGTGTTTAGCTTTGTTCTTAAAAAAAAAAAGACACTTATAAAAAAATCATGTTTCATTAATGTGCCAGCTTGGATTATTTTCCCCTGTCAGCTTAGCAATCAACAGTAATAAAAACCTGGATAGAAAATTTTCATACATTTACAGTAATATGAAGACATTAAGTGAAAACCCTTTAAAACATTTTCCATTTTCATTTCACTTAGCAGGTGCTACATATCGAGCTATTATTTACCCAGCTAAAATGAGCTGGAAAGTGATCCAAGTTGGTGAAGTGTCTGCCGATAAATCACACAACTGTTATCTCATTATTATACCCAGTTGAAGGGATTAGTTTTAGCACAAATCAGATCAAGGTGATGCAAAAGTTACTCAGGATTACTTGGAGACTGTTGAGGGTAGCTGTGGTCAGCTAGCCAATGGAAAAACTAATTTTTATGCCTTTGATGCCTGGATAGCTCATGTGTATGAAGGCAGTTTTATTTAAGGCACAGCCAATGCTATTCTCCAGGCTAGTGGAGTGAAGCAGCATGGATAATTCAAAGTGAGCAGGTAATCCACAAGAAAGTTATGTTTTGGCTTGGAAAGGAACATAGTATATTAACAATAGCTTATATTTGTGTGATTATTTCCAGTTGAAGCAGTGCTTTTGTGTACCACTAATTTAATAGCTGGAAACACCAATGAGGAAACCCAAGTATTACTCCAAATTTTGCTCTTAATTAGATACATGATCCTAGCTAAGTCATTGAGTCTCTTTGTATTCTTTCTCTATAAAGTGATAATAATCAAACTGCCGCTTCGTATATGGTAAGGGATTTGAAATAATTTTGTAAGTATTTTGAAGGGCTAAAAGTATTACGTTGATCTAGTTAGTTATGTAAAGACCTTTATTGGTGGCTTACTGTCTGTTAGGAGTTTTGCTAGATGTAGGGATGCAGTGGTAGACTGGAAAGAAGACAGAGGCTTCCATTTACTCAACTCACATTATGGAACTACTCTTGTTATCCTTGGAGTGTTCTTATTGTTTTTTATTTTTTTATTTTTTGGAGTGTTTTTAGAGTGGATAGAATTTCTTGAATTTATACTAACTAGGTAAAACATAATAGAATTGAGTAAAACGTAGAAGAAACTAGCATGCAATTATTTCCTACATGTAAATAATGATAACGGAAATCATAACCTCAGTGTATCTGTCTGAACTGAGTATGTTAACTATATAACGGAAATCATAACCTCAGTGTATCTGTCTGAACTGAGTATGTTAACTATATTTAAAGGAGGGACTTTAAAATAGTATTTATTTGGCATGTGGGAAAGAGTATGTAAGCGTGAGAATGAGTGGAGGAGAGGCACAGAATGGGAGAGAGAATCCTAAGCAAGCTCTACACTGTCAGCATAGAGGTGGGGCTTGATCCCACATACTTGAGCCAAAATCAAGAGTAGACCTTTAACTCACTGAACCACCCAGGTGCCCCTAATGGAAGAACTTTTAATCCTAGGTCCCTAGGTGAACTTCAGAGGTCTCAAACAGTCTGAAATGAGATGTAGACTTTGGATCTGTTATTCCTCACAAAGGTGACAGAGAATTGCTGAATTAATATATTCTCTCTTGCTCTCAGTACAGTGTGATCACAAATACATTTAAAAGGTTTCTCTTCAATTAAATCTTTCATCAAATTGCCAGCCTTGATGCCACTGACTTGGACAAAGTCTCATCTGTGAAATGTGGGAGTCCTATTAAATACCCTAAGAAGTCCCTTTTGGTTCTAAAATTCCTTTATCATAACTGCACCTTTTCTAGAAATGAAAGCATTTAATCCACGTTAGCCAGTTATTTCTATAATATCTCTCCAACCCGATAATGTTGAAATAATTTGGAAATGGTCTTTAGTGAAATGCACATCTCTTTGACAGTTTGTGTAATCTGGAACTGGCTCTGTAGCCTGAAGAGAGAAGTTTTACAGAGGCATCTGGGAACCTTTAAATATTTGCAGAGGTAGCCTGTGGCTTGGCTTAATGCATGGGAGGTGTTCTGGTCTGCTATCTTTAGGGGTTGATTTGGATGGTCCTGTTACCCTACAGTTTGGTTACTGAATTAGTGCAGTACAGCTACAGCTTGGTTAACATGCATGTGGCTTCTATGCACATGCTTTGGTTAAAGCAGTTGGACTTGTACAGAGAATTAGATTAATGGGTTTCTTTTCAGGTTTCCAGGGTTATATTCTGCCAGATTGTGTGGGGGTCTGATTATAGTGTCACATAGTGACTACCTGTGGTTAGTTTTGAGGCAGACAGTAGTGGGGCAGATGCCATTTGCAATTTTGTCAGTAAGCATTGGTTCATGGAAAAACTGGGATTTTCGTCTGTGTGTGTCTCCTCCTTCATGTTACTTGAACCCAGTACCAGTAGTTAAATGGGGGTTATTTTAAGACCAACGTTGGGATTCTCTTCCTCTTGCCTGCGATTGGTTTACATATGGGCGCGTGACACTATCTTGGCCAATTAGCACAGAGGTAATCTACCAAGCTGCTAAAGGGAAAGATTTCTTATGCTTTTGAGATACAAGTCAGAGTTAGTTCTCTTTCTTTCACTAGATTCTGTTGAGATTACAGGAGATCTTTTGTGACTCAGGTCATCTTTCACTATGTGGTGAGATAGTCTGAGGGAAATCTGGCATACTGAGGGAGTGGCAGAGGGGAAATAAGAGTCTGGAAATTTGACTCTGGTTCTCCAGTTGTGAATTTTTTTTTTCATTTTTAAGTTTTTACTTCAATTCTAGTTGACCTACAGTGTAACATTAGTTTCAGGTGTATAATATAGTGATTCAACACTTGGATACAATACCTAGGGTTCATCACAAGTGTACTTGTTAATCCCCATGAACTATTTCACCCATCTCCCCACCTGCCTCCCCCCTGGTAACCACAGTTTGTTCCCTATAGTTAAAAGTCTGTTTCTTGGTTTGCTTCTCTCTCTGTCTTCTTTCCCTTGGGTCATTTTTGTGTTGCTTAAATTCCACGTACGAATGAAATCATAGAATATTTGTCTTTCTCTGACTGATTTATTTTGCTTACCTTAATATTCTCTAGCTCCATCCATGTCATCACAAATAACAAGATTTGATTCTTTTTTATGGCTGAGTAATATTCCATTATATACATAAACAAACCTTTATCCATTCATCAGTCAGTGGACACTTGGCCCACTTCCATAATTTGACTATTATAGATAACACTGCTGTAAACCCTGGGATGCATGTATCCCTCTGAATAGTATTTTTGTATTCTTTTCCCCAGACTGATTTCTGAGTCTCTTAAACTTATCTGATCCAAATGTCTCTTGTTGGCTTTATCATCCTATCTGAAACCTCTTATTTTTAAGCCCTGAAACTTCACCACTATTATTACTTTTTACTATTCATTGCACATTTGGATTTAGCATCACAGAATAAAACTTCTCCTTGCTGCCGTTTCCTGCTTTATTTTCATTGAGTGCACTTATCACCATTTACCAGATTATATGGAACAAACCAAGGCGTTTGATGTATTCATTGTACAATCCTCAGCAAATAGAACAGTGTCTGGGACCTATGAGAGACTGTTCACTAGATGTTTTCTTTAGTGAATATCTTACCAATTTAGTTGATTTATTGCTGCTTCTATTTACTCTTCTAGTTTCAATTAGTGTACTGCTAAGCAGAACACTGTTAGTGGAGTAGATATGTTTGTGATACCTTAGATGTAGGAATTTTCTCAGTTTGTCAGAAAATAATTTGATTTTGGCTTTATTTCTGAAAGGTAAGTATAGTTTATCTGCATACAGATTTCTAGCTGATACTTATTTTTCTCCAAATACTTCGAAGATATTCTTTTGTGGGCTGAATTGTGTAAGATCTCCCACTGCCCCCCTACCCCCATTCATATGTTGAAGCCCTAACCATCAATATGATTGTATTTGGAGATAGGGCCTTAGGATAAAATTAAGGTGAAAGGAGATCATAAGGGTGGGACCTCAATTGGATAAAATGGTTGTATTAATAAGAGGAAGAAATATCAGACCTCCCTCCCTCCCTCCCTCCCTCTCTCCCTCCCTCCCTCCCTCCCTCTGAATGAGTACGGAATAAAGGGCATGTGAACACTCACCAGTGAGAAGACAGCTATCTACAAGCTGGCAAGAGAATTCTCACTAGAAACCAAATTTGCCAGCATCTTGACCATGGACTCCCAGCTTCCAGAACTATGAGAAAATAAATTTCTGTTGTAAAAGCCATCTCAGTCTGTTATATTTTGTTATGGCAGCCTGAGCAGACTAACGGATTTCAATGTCTTCTGGAATTTACTGTTAATGGTGAGAAGTCTGCTCCAAGTTAATTCCTTTGAGAATAATCTTTTTAAATAGTTTATTGTCAAGTTGGTTTTCATATAACACCCAGTGCTTATCCCGACAAGTGCCCTCCTCCATGACTATCACCCCTACACCTCTCCCCCACCCCCATCAGCCCTCAGTTTGTTCTCAGCATTCAAGAGTCTCATGGTTTGCCTCCCTCCCTCTCCCCAACTATTTTTCCCCTTCTACTCCCCCGTGGTCCTCCGTTAAGTTCCTCTTAATCCTCCTGTACGTGCAGACATATGGTATTCTTCTCTGCCTGACTTATTTTGCTCAGCATAACACCCTCAAGTTCTATCCATGTTACTACACATGGCCAGATTTCATTCTTTCTCATTGCCATGTAGTATTCCATTGTATAGATAATAATCTTTTGTTTTAAAGATGATTTTTTTTCCTTGCTTTCAGTCTTTTCATTACAATACTGTGTATCAATGTGTGGATTTATTTTATTTAAAATCCCTAGGACTCAAGTGACCTTGTATAATCTGAGAATTTATGTATTTAATTTTTTTTCACTTCTGGAAAATCCTCAGCAATTTTCCTTTTGATTATTGTCTTTCCCCCTATTCTTTTTTTCTTCATTTAACTTAATCTAGCCACTTTGCCATGTATCTTAGTTCATATATGCCATGTCTTTCTCTGTGCTGAGTTCTGGGTAATTTTTTTTTTCAAATTTTACCCTATGGTTCAAAAATTCTTTTTTCCTTGGTATCAAATATTCTGTTGAACCTATTGATCAAATTTTTAATTTTGACTGTTAGAATATTCTATTTAATTTTTTTCCCCAAATCTGTCTGCAATGGTTTCTATATATCTTAAATTCTTGTTTCAGGGCTTTTCAGATTTTTCTCTAACTTCCTGTTCTCCATATGTGATTGGCTGATTCTCTCTCATAGTTATTTGTTTTCTTGTGTATGTTATAATTTTTATTTTATACTATGAGCTTTTCTTTGTCATAGGCTATATTTTAGGCTGTGGAAGAATTATTATTTTTAAAAAAGAGTTTCATAGATCTAACACCAGTTTTATGCTTATTTTAGCTTGGAGTTGAAACACCATAGAATGCAAGCTTGGAGTTTTTTACAGGGAGGCTTTTTCTCTGCTCAAACCCCTGAGAAAAAGCATGCTTCTTTACTGCTTTTCTCGGCCTGTAGATTGTTTTTCTTGTCCCCTTTTTATATGTTGGGCAGCTCTTAGATGTTCAGCTTTATGTAGACCAGTTAGTTCCAGTTCCCCATCTGTGTGGGCCCAAAGCAACATGTCCTATCCCTTTGAGGACATTAAACACCAGGATTCTATGATTTATATTGAGGTCTGATATTGTCACAGTCTCCTGTGGTACTGGTATAGGCTTGGCCTTTAGTCTTGGCTTCTTTTCCTTGGCACTCTCTTGCTCCCATCATTCCCCCCCCTCCCCCCCCCAAAGCTCTGCTCTCTATCAAGATTGTAGGGGAGGGTTATGTTTTATCTAGATATGTTTTATCTAGATTTTTTACAATGGGTTTATCAGCTTAATCTGCCACGTTGACTGAAGTGAACTGAAGTCTGAAACCTCTCACTAAAGTCACCAATGACTTGGTAATTGCCAGATCCAATGGAATTATTCTTGTTCTAACCTTCCTGGATCTCTGGCTACTACATTTGGGGCTTTTGATCTGTCACTCAGGTTTTAAAACTTTCCACTGCCTTGGCATTGATGACATAATACCTCATGATCACTGAGTAGTTCTCTATTTCCTTCTGCCCTCTTTATAGACCCTTCTCTCTCCACTCCTTCCTTAATGTTGGCATGGCCAAGAGTCCTTGGGCCTCTATTTGCTCACCATATGCACTCTGTGATTTCATAGGCTCCAGGGTTTCTAGTGTGTGTTGAGGAGTCCATTTCTACCTTTAGCTAGGGTCCCTTCCTGTCAGACTCAGGTGTTAACTCTCCTACTGAACATAATCCCAGAAGTCTCCATATTTAATGCTCCCAGTGCGACCTCATCAGCTTCCCTCCTCTCCACCCTAACCTTCTCCTCCTCTTGTGTGTCTTTCCTTTGCTGTCTCTCAGTTCTTATCAACTTCCCTTTCTCCTTTTCCACTCTCAGGCCATACCAACTTGGTCACCAAGTTCTTTTGATTTTACCAAATAGTTCTTTTTTAAAATGTATGTTTGTTTATTTGGTGGGGGGGTGCACAGAGAGAGGGAGAGAGGGAATCCCAAGCAAGCTCCATGCCATTGGCATGGAGCCAAACATGGGGCTTGAACCCATGAACAGTGAAACCATGACCTGAACTGAAATCAAGAGTTGGATGCTTAACTGACTGAGCCACCCAGTCAACTCTTACCACCTAAATATTTCCTGAATTTTTTTCTTCTCCAACCCCACTCCAAGTGTTCTGGGCCAAGCAGATCTGTGTTGAAATCCATTTGCCTCTTTCTCTCCAGTGCCATGTCCCATGCAACCAAGTTGACCTGCTGTTTTCATGCTCACCACCCATAGTGAGTGCCCTTTCTCTCTGGCATGTGAAGTCTCCTCTGTTTCACATGGTTTGCAAAGACCTTTATGCTCTGCTCCCTGCTTGCTGTCCTCTGCCTGCACTCAGATTTTGCTCCCTCTAGTTCTCCACATGCCCACACCCAATACTAGGCTCCCTGCTTTTTTCACATCCTTGTCTGTCTTTCGGTGAACATACTTAACCCATTTCTGTTGGATATATACCTAAGGACAGAGTTGGTGGGTCATAGTGTATACATGTTGTTCAAAGCCAGTCTTGAGATCCCCTCTGCTTGGAGCTGCCTTTATTTTACTTGACTGGCCAACTTTCATTTATGTTTTAGGGTATATTTTATATGAAATCTCCACTAGAAATCATTTTCTTTTCCCCCATCCCCAAAGCTGGCTTACATATTCCTCTCCTATTTTCCTTCTATTCTTCTGTATGTCTCTCATAATCGTATTTTTGTGTCTGTTCTCCATGTAATACTGTGAAGGAAATATGTTTTACCTAACTTAATATCTTGAGCACACAGCCTGACACATAGTGGGTGATAAATGTTTGGATGGATGTGTGGATAGATGGAGGAGTCCCGTAATGTAGAGAATAGGGGTTCTTTGTTCAGAGAATAGGATTTATTTGGTTGCTAGAGAGCTCTGGTTTGGTCTCTTGGAGAAGGTAGCCTGTGGTGTGGGGGGTAGGAGAGGTTGAAGGATTTGACATGAGACTGCTAAAAAGTGAGTGGGACAAGAGAAAAACTAAACTGGCAGTATTTCGTGTCTCCTTGTGGGTGCTTTGCAAGTCTCTGACTGATTGCAGCAGCGGGCGACTAATGGCCAACAGCGTTCTGACAGTGCCTGCTGACAGGCGATAATGAGATTAGTGCCTTTTGATTCCATTATTAACAAGTAGCCAAAGAATCATTTGGACATGTCAGGAGCTAATGATAGGAATTAAGGGTCCCTCTAACTTTGGGGCAGGAGTTCAGGTACTTGATGCTTTGAAGAGTAATTATAGGCAATGTTTTCTAAAAATTTTAAAATGCTTTGTTGATATATAGCATACATACAGAAAAGTGCACAAATTCCAAGTGCCCAGTCTGATTAATTACCACAAAGTGAATGTAACAGTATAGTCAGCATTCAGATCAGGATACAGAATATTGCTGGCATCCAGGACCAGAAACCCTCCAAGTGGGTCTGTCCCAGGCATCACTTGTACCATTTCTTCCTCCAAGGGTGACTACAACCTGATGTCCTGTGCTCCACCAGCAGGTTAATTTTGCCTATTTTAACCCTTGACATGAGTATAAACCCAGAAGATCTCCTTTTCTGTTTTTGGCTTAATTTGCTTCACATTATATCTGGGAGATTCATCCATGTTGATGTAGCAATGGTTCCTGCATTCTCTTAGCTATATAGTATTCCATTGGATTGGCCACATTTTGAGAAGCTGTTCTACAGTTGGTGGACATTTGGGTTGTTGGTCAATAGTTTCTGGCTATTTCTGTTGGTGAACATACATACCCATTTCTGTTGGATACGTACCTAGGGCCAGAATTTCTGGGTCATAGAGTGTACATGGTGTTCATTGTTATTATGCGTTGCTTAAGAGTTCTCCAGAGTGGTGGTTATGGCAAAGTCTATTTCCATTCAAGTAGGAAAATTCTAGTTGTGTACACTGTTGTCAATATTTATTTTTCACCTATAATAAAATCTCATTCATTTGGATTCCATGGATATAAAAATTGGGGTGGTGTATGTACAGGCTAAACTGAAATTTACCATTCACAGTAGCTTTTGATAGTGGTTTGCAAAGGATGTTAAAAATATCTAGACCTGTATTTTTTTTTCTATTTAAGGAAACCCACTGAGTATTTTAGAGGCCCCTTAAGACAAATAATATGTCAACGTAATGCATTATTATCTTGTAATTCAAGTCTTTAAACCCATGTATTTAACATCACTTTACTAACCTATCTTTCACATATGTACACCTTTTAAAATACAGTTTTGGTAATTATATGTGTTATAAAGTGAATAGATCAAGTGGCATTTCTGTAGTCTATAGTGGTATGCTACAATCCTCTGTAGTTCTGTGAGGGTTGCCATGACTAAGTCAGTTGGTCTAGTCTTAAGATAACCTGAAGCAGGGAGGAATGTAGAATCAGTAACTTCGAAAGACAGGATTGACATATACTGATAGGGTAGCCTGGACAGATAGATGGTCCCAATCTAATATGATAGGTTTTTGGCCCCTATAGATGGCCACTTTGAGTCTGAGTGCCCATCTATCTCTGGTCCAGTCAGCCAAGTTGGTAGCAAATGTGTCCCTTCAGGCATATTCCTTCTTTGGGGCAGAGGTCTGAGCCAGGATCATTAGAAGAAGCAGTGCATGCTGGCTGTCTTTTGTACAACCCCTAAAATTCTGTCTCCACAGCTGCTTTTTGTGCAACTGAATGCTGGATAAAGGGAAATGATAAAGGATTCTTGTTTATTATTTTCTAGTGGAACTAGACACTGTTTCCCTTTGATTTTCTTTTATTCATTGGTAATCTTAAAATAGCATCATGTTGGGTGCCTGGGTGGCTTAGTCGGTTAAGCGTCTGACTTTCGCTTAGGTCATGATCTTGCGGTTCATGGGTTCGAGCCCCGTGTCGGGCTCTGTGCTGACTGCCAGCTCAGCCTGGAGCCTGTTTCAGTCTGTGACTCCCTCTCTCTCTGACCCTCCCCTGCTCACGCTGTCTCTCTCTCTCCTAGAAATAAATAAAAATTAAAAAAAAAAATAGCATCATGTTACCGGTCTGGGCATTTGCTGTGAATCCAGCAAGATCTGAGAGAAGGACGACTGAGTGGGGTTGAGGGAATTGTGGGGTGCTGGGGATGAAGTGAAGAGAGGGCTTGTCAGCAAGGCAGAGCAGTGTGCTGGGGCTGGCGGAAGGGAGTTGAATGAGACATCATAGGGAGGACCTGGGAAGGATGCTACCATGACATCCAGAAAGAGAAGGAACATTCAGATAAATAAAATGGACCAACTCAGGCTGCAGTCTTTCTTTCAAAGTATGCTGGATTGTGTGTATTGAGGTAATTGGTCATTTTAAGAACAAATGTAGAGAAACTTTCCTTACCCCTTCTTTATTCAAGCTCAGTCCACTAGAGTTCTTTCTACTCAAGGTCTTCCTTTCCCTATTCAGGGTATGCATCCTAGCCAAACTGTATTTTTTGACTTTGAAAATACTCTAACCCTCTGTGAGTGGAGGTTAATTTTTTAAATAAATTTCAGTTTTTTTTAGAAAAAAATTTATTTTGAGAGACCAAGTGCAAGCAACGGAGGGGCAGAGAGAGAGAATCAGACTCTGTGCTCTGTCAGTGTGGAGCCTGACATGGGGCTTGATCTCATGACCTGAGCTGAAATCAAGAGTCTGCTGCTTGACCAACTGAGCCACTCAGGTGCCCCCAAATTTCAAAATTTGAATAGGTAACACACCCATATGATTGGAAAATTAAGAGATAGGAAAGGTTATGAAAAGTTTTCTTCTCATTCTGTTCCTTGTCCTCCCCAGTTCCCACTGCCACCTGAAAAGGTAACTATTTTTGATTCCTTTAATTTTTTTCAGATTCTCTACAATTTTGTGTGTATAAGCAAAATTCTATATATTATTCCTTTCCTATATATATATAGAAGGTTGCATTCTATTCACGTTATTTTGCCCCTTGTTTTTCTTCCTTAACAAAATGCTTTTCTATTATCAGTCTATAGAGGGCCTTTTCTATTACTTATAGGTACATAGCATTCCTGTGTATGAATTCAACATAATTTGTTTATCTAATCCCCTATTGATGGGTATTGTGCTTGTTCTATTCCTTTTATTATTACAGAGCTGCAATCAATGACCTTAAACTGTCATTTTTGAATGCTTGCAAGTATATCTAGAGGATAAGTTCTCAGGAATAGATTTGCTGGATCAAAGGGCATATACATTTGTAGTTTTGATAGACATTGCCAAATCGCAGCCCTCAGTAGTTAAGCTAATTTATACTTTCACCGACAATGTTAGGTGTGTGCTTGCTCTCCAAAGACTCACCAACAGAATGTGTTATTAAACTTTTGGATTCTTGCCAACTTGGTAGGTTAAAAAAATGATTTCTTGGTGTTGTAATTGGCAGTTCTCTCATTATGAATGAGGTTAAGCTTCCTATTTAAGAGGCATTTGTATTTTCTTTTTTTTTTTTTTAATATTTTTATTTATTTTTTTAGGAGAGAGAGAGAGACAGTATGAGCAGGGGAGGGTCAGAGAGAGAGGGAGTCACAGACTGAAACAGGCTCCAGGCTCTGAGCTGGCAGTCAGCACAGAGCCTGACGCGGGGCTTGAACCCACGAACCGCGAGATCATGACCTAAGCGAAAGCCGGACGCTTAACCGACTAAGCCACCCAGGCGCCCCGACATTTGTATTTTCTTTACTGTGAACTGTGAGTGTTCATCTTTTGTCCATTCTTCTTTTGGGTTTTTGTCTTTTGTATGATTGTCTTTGATTTAAAAAAATTTTTTTAACGTTTATTCATTTTTGAGAGACAGAGCATGAGCGGAAAAGGGGCAGAGAGAGGAGACACAGAATCTGAAGAAGACATCAGACTCGGAGGTGTCCACACAGACCCCAATGCAGGGCTCTAATTTACAAACCATGAAATCATAACCTGAGCCAAAGTTAGACGCTTAACTTACTGAACCACCCAGGTGCCCCTTTTTACAATTGTTTTAAATTCGTTGTGTATATGTGTTATCGTGTGTGTAAGCACTTGTGCATATGGATGTGTGTATCCGGTGTGTATGTAATTAGTCCTTTTTCTGAGTTGAGTTGTGAACTCAACCCCCTCCCTGCCTCCCATATTTTTTGGTTGCCTTTGTTTTTGGTGGCTTTTCATCTGCTTCATATTCTGTTTTGTCATGCACAATTTTTGCTCCACATGTTGATTTTTATGCAGTTGAATTTATCTTTTATAAATTATAAAGTGTTAGTTATAGTTAGAGTAGAAGAAATGTCTCCACTAATTTTTCTTCTAGTACTTCCTTGGTCTCCTTTTCAACAAAATGCTTTCTTACTTGGAATTCATTTTGGTATATGACATGACCTGCCCAAAACAGTTGGGGAATCAGGCAGGAGATCAGGAGAAATAAACAAAAAGAAATCATGGTGAGGAATGTGGATGAGTAGTAAAGAGGGAGTTAAAATGCTGGCAGGAGAAGAGAGGTGAAAGTTGCTGACAAATGCCTTTGGAAGCTGGTAACTATTATAATATGTGGCATCTAATAGTGATTGAAAGATTTTTAGGGTTTCAGATGTACCTAATCCTCAAAATGAAATAGATCAGCAATCATTTCTTTCTGTAGTGCTTGTTTCTTAAAACATAATCTGATACAACTATGTTAAGATTTGATAAATTGGGTGGGTACTTTGCTGTTGTAGATACACTAATTTTCTTTGTGCCAAGAATTTCACTTTGAAAATAGCATTTAAAAACAAATGGGGCAGGGGTGCCTGGGTGGCTCAGTTGGCTGAGCATCAGATTCTTGATTTCCTCTTAGGTCATGATCCTAGGGTTGTGGGATTGAGCCCTGCATTGGGTTCTGTGCTGAGCGTGGAGCCTGCTTAAGATTCTCTCTCTCCCTCTGCTCCTCTCCTGGCTCATGTGCTCTTTTTCTCTAAAAAAATAAATAAATAAAATAAAATGAAAACAAATGGGGCAAGCCTTGGTACCCTCTCTTACAGGGGTCCTAATGTGCCCTGATGATTGTCAAGCCCTAGTTATATCTGATGGAAGGTGGATGTTGACTCCAAATTTTCTAACACCTTATTGAGTTTATGGGCAGTTTCCTTCATTTTATACTTTAAACAAATAAACCCAAAATTTGTCATTCATTTTTAAGTTAAGAGCAGTAACTCACTACCATACATTCTTGGAGATGTGAGAATAAAGATTTTTTCTTTTAAAAAAATTCTGCACAGTCCCTCTGATCAGGATTCAGAGTTGTCACTCAGAAGCCATCTTCTAAATTGGACTGAGGTCTCTGATTTACATTCAAAAGGATAATTACTCAACTTTAAGTAATTTCTCAGAAACTTACTTTGCACCTATTTGGTGTTAGAGATACTATTCTGAATAAAATTAAATCTTTCCTTTATGGAGTCTACCTCATTATGGAGGAGACTGTTAACAAATGTACCAGTAAATTCATAAATGATATAATCTCAGGTAGAGGCAGTGATCTGAAGAAATCAAAGGAAAGGTTGGGGGGGTTGCCTGGATGGCTCAGTTGGTTAAGCATCCAACTCTTGGTTTCAGCTCAGGTCATGATCCTGAGTTCCAGCTCTGTGTAGGCCTCTGCGCTGTTGGTGTGAAGCCTGATTGGGATTCTCTCTCCCTTTCTCTCTGCCCCTCCCTCACTTGCACTGTTGCTCTCAAAATAAACAGAAAGAAGGTGGGGGGAGATGGTTGGGTATGAGGTAGGGAGCAGGGGCTAGTTTATGTTGTCCAGTGACAGGAAGGCCTTTCTTAGAGGAAGTGAATTACCCGAGGATGTGAATAATGAACCAAGCAAAGGGAGAAAAAGCTTTGCAGGGAGAGGAAGCAGCATGACTTTAGGCCCTGGGGTGGCAAAGAGGAATGAACTAGGTAGGCATGGTGCTTCTGGTGTGGGTTTGAAGCATGGCAGCCAAGTAGGAGAGGTGGGGACTGACCACCCTCCCAGGAACGGAGCCCTGGGCATGGTGCTGACCTACATGAGCCTCCCCCCACCACTGCAGAAGTTGAATGACAGTGGAGTTGCCTTTCCACTCCACATTTGTGGTGTTTTTCTTTGTTTTCTCCTCACTCTCATTTTGGAGCTGTGATAGGAGTCAAACTTCATATGCTGTCCAGAGTTATAATAAAGTCTTCAAAGTCTCATTTCCTGTTCTGTTAGGGACGGCCAAAGTCTAGGCTTTCCTCGTCCATAGCTGGTACCTGGGACCACCAGGCTATCAGAACATCAATACCATGGAGGGTGGGCTGAGGGGAGAGGGCCTGCCTACTTTGATGTTAATTTATCTTAAATGCGCCTGGAAAGAAAACAACAGGAAAAAGCATGGGGCAGCTCTTCCCTCTTCCTAGCAGCAGTCCTGACAGGGCAGCCCTCCCAGGTTCTGTCTCTAAGTCGCTGTTCCTCCAGCTCATAAAATGGCTGTCATTCTATTTTAAGCAGGGGAAAATTGAGGATGGTTTTTCAGTGCTATCGCTGGCTTAGTTATGTCAAGCAATTTCTTTGGAGAGTAATAATAGGTGCTGTCTTCAGAAATAGTTTAGTCACAAATGCCTAGTTCTTAAAGTTTACTTGTTTCCCTCCTGTCCCTTCCTTCGGCTTTATCTCCTGCCCCTGGAATATAGTTTATTCCAGAGATTTCTTCCCACGAAGACTAGCAGGCTGCATTTTATTTCTGATTTTCTTCCCTAATCCTCTTCACCCTTCCTTCTCCTTCCACCACCCCTGCCTTTCCCTTCCTTACCGGGCCCCAAAACTTCCATCAAGCTTAGAACTTTGAAATACATTGTCAAAAAACAAACAAACAAACAAAAAAAACGGAAAGACCTCCTAGCAAAAACAGTCAGACTAGGGACAGTGATGTTCATAAGTTAATTTGTTCCCTCCCTCACCCCAATGTCAGATAATTTATTATTTTTTTTAACTATTTTTTACCAACCAAATGTTAACACATATGCCTGATTGCTAACCTCCTCTGGGCACCAAACCTGTTTTTTCTTGAGTGCAGTAAGTGATTATCCAACTCATGCTGCTCCGAAAAAGAGGTTTTGTTTTAATAAGCAGTTTGCAGTTTGGCACACAATGCTGAGGAAAGCAACATTATCTCCAGCAGTAAACTCTGCAGTCATTGCAAAGCTTGACAAGGAAATGATTGAGTCTGTTTGTTATACCTTTGTGGGGCTGCCACTGCTGCTGCTGATGGAAATGTTGCTGTTTATTCAGCAATGCAATAACACTTTCTGTAATTTATGGATGCACATTCCCCAGATTACTAAAGGTAATATTGTTGACTAAAGGAAAGTATACGAATGGATAGTTTCAGTTGTTGCTGTCCTTATAAAAGTGATTGACTGTTCACTTTGCACAGGAAAGAATTTGCACAGGCTTCATCCCCCTTAACAATTACAGATTTTCCTTCCTCTGACAGTTACAAATAACACAGCTTGTCCTAAGTGGTAAAAATTTACTGATTCCTTGGAAGTTCAGGCCAGGGGCTCTGTGGATCCCTTTCCCCCTTATTTCCTGGCCAGCTCTCCCATCTTGCCCCTTGGGGCAGCGCCAGACAAGCCATACCTAGGCTCTTGGTGTGGTCTGCAGCCTGGGTGGGTGGCACCTGGTTAAAGAGCTTATGGCCTCAGATACTTGGCTTTTCTTCTTAGCGGAGGTGAAGGAGCCATGATGACTCATGATGTATGCTTCTCATATGATCTCATGAGGCAGGAAAATGTCTTTGTGTCCAGTCACTCTGTGGACAAGATTGGGTGAAGACGGTCCTTTTGTCCCAGCAAATGTAGACAAAGGTCCATGGACAGTAGAAACTGAACTACTTCTCTCAAGGTGGTGTTGGTTAAAGGACAGAAGATTTAGCTTTCTGTCGCCATGGGCACACCTGTTGGTGGGCTGATAACGTACTTCAGGAAGCTGTGAGTAAGAGGGGCTAGTGCTGCGGCACAGGAAAGCTGCTCAAAGTCTGAGAAATTTTCTCAGTGAATGGTAGTTGGTGCTTTATCCTGGGTCACAAGAAGGAACCACTTTTTGGTTTAAAGTCTCTCAGCTTCTGTGGACTGATCAATGGCTGACAGGTGATGGACTTCTGAGATCGTAGGTATGGCTCTTACCAAGATGGAGAAATGAACAGCTCATTGGGATAAGGAGCTATTTGAGAAATCAAGAAAAAAACCCAAAAAACCCAGTCTTTGTAGGCACCAAAGGCTCAAAGGTTTGAAAGCACTGCTCTCTTTTTGGGAAATAAGTAGCTATAACACATGTGTGAATAGAAATCTAGAATATACATAACACATCATGCATTTTGCATATAAAGTTTCCTAATTTTTTCCCTAATGAAACCATCAGTGGGCCATTGTGCAACTTCACTGACCGATACTGAGCTTCCTTATGCTTTTGTCAGCCCTGTGATTCTCCATTAAATGATTGGTTATTTAATTGGTCATAGTAGTGGGTTTCCTGGCATATGTGAGACTGTATTTGTTAAACCTTGGCTGTTGATATCAGGAAGACAATAGCTAAGAAGAATATTGTTATTTTGTTAGGCCAAATACATGCTCTTGACAAAAGAAAGGGTTAAAATAGGAACACCTCATTTATTTACCCTGGCTCGAAGATTTTCCTATTTCTGCCTCACCTGCTTTCATATGCTTGCTTTAGGATTGATGAAAGATGAAAACGTCTGGTTTAGTTAATGTAAATTATCATACTTTTATCAATTTTATAGTTTTTTTCTTTATCTCATTCTATAAAGATTTGATGTGCAATTTTGGTTTGTCAGTTCTTTTATTACATGAAAATTTTGTTTGATTTGGGCCTCTTGGCATGAAATACAAATCATTTGACATCTGAATATGCCTGTGAAATCCAAACCCGATTCTATTTACTAATGGCCACTAATGGCTCAGAATCAAAATCCTTGCTCTTCATTGGACGAATAATTGCAAAATTAAGGATTTGCCTATTGTCGTTCTCTGTTGGTATCTGAAGTTCAGTCCATTCTTGCCGGTCTTTTTTCTTTTTCTTTTTGTTTTAACATTTATTTTTGAGATGTAGAGGGTGAGTAGGGGAGGGTCAGAAAAAGAGGGAGATGCAGAATCTGAAGCAGGCTCCAGGCTCTGAGCTGTCAGCACAGAGCCTGATGCGGGGCTCAAACTCATGAACTGTGAGATCATGACCTGAGCTGAAGTAGGCCACCCAACTGACTGAGCCACCCAGGCACCCCTGTTCTTGCCAGTCTTGATGTTAATAGATTGAGAAGGATGTTAAGAATGTGTTACCAGGTGGATATCAACTCATATAATTTGGATAATCCTAATCTCTGTTCTATTTAAAGGACTAGCTTGTGTTGACAGTGGGCTTCACAGCGAATGACAATCCTCTTCTGAGATCTCAGTCTCCAGATTAGACATCTAATACTGACATCAGCTATATTTTGAGGCCAAAATAGTCTGTTTTCATATATGTGTGTGTTTACATTTTTGTGTGTGTATACTAGGTGTATATGTTGTTTTTCCCTCTTGCAATCGACATACTCATTGTATATTCATTGTGTTAAAATTGTGTAAATTATGTGCTTTAAAATAAAACAAGATGTTTTAAAAATGTTCATTTATTTTTGAGAGAGACAAAGCATGATTGGGGGAGGGGCAGAGAGAGAGGGAGATACAGAATCCGAAGCAGGTTCTGAGCTGAGAGCTCAGAGCCTGATGCAAGGCTTGAACCTATGAACCATGAGATCATGACCTGAGTAGAAGTCAGATAGTCAACCTGTTGAGCCACCCAGGTGCCCCAAATTATGGGCTTTCAAATTAGTGCATGTTTCCTCTCCATACTGGATGGTTTGAGTAGTCATGAGCGATTGAAGAAGCAAGGTGAAAACAGTAGATAAATACCATTAATAGAGAAATTCAGTCCAGCTACATTGATCTCTTACTGCACATTTTAACCAAATGATTTATAACATTTTCAGGTATTGTTGCCTACCTTTTATTTTTTTAATTCTACATTGGAACCTTACACTCTATTGGAAAAAAGTGATTAGAGAGAGTACTAATATTACTAATATGGTAATTTCCTTTTTCCTAACCATAGCACTTACCAGTTAATGTCTTATATGTATGTTTATGTATATAGATCTATACAAATAAATACATGAATGGGTGTTGTTTACTATGAACTAAACTTTTTATAGGTATTAAATCCTATATTTAGAGGTACATATGGTTATGATCCTGCTGTGTAGGTGATAGAACTGAAGCAGAGTGAAAATCTAACTTGCCCGAAGTTACATGATCCATAAGTGGAAAAGCCAGGATTTGAAACCGAAATGCCCATCCCTGGTATCTGTGTTCACTTTGTTTTGGCCATGTTGGAGATGTGATGTGCACTGTGACAGGATTTGATTCAGAGTTGGGCTCGTTGGTTGGATGCTCATGCTGCCATCCTCCTTGATCCCATGTCTCTTTCCCAGAGTTGTCCCAGCATCCCATTCAACATGCACCTGCCACAAACCCTTTGAGGCAGGACTCTGTTCATTTTCCCATCTGTGAGTCTGAGAGATTCTATGTGAGCAAATGAGGCACATGAAAAATTATGCCAACTGCTTTTCAGCTATACCTTTCTCTGTATTAAGTGGAATTGGAAAGGCTTGAGTAGTGTAGTGGAGATGAACAAAAATTTTAATAAAGTGCTCTTTCCTGTTAAAGCACTTGTGTACCTAGTTGTTTTTTGTTTCGTTTTTTTTTTGGTTCTTAAGTCCCTTACTTTGCTCGATTTTTTTTCTTCAGTGCTACGTGTAGTTCTAAAACCACGCCTAAAAAAACAATTCTAAATTCTCAACTGATTATTTTGTAATAAAGATGCAGTGATGAATAATGTGATGTGTGTTGATTTGAGTAAAATTGGAATTTTGATGAAGTGTTACCTTGACCTAGTTGGACCCTTTTGGTAAAAGTGGTTAACAGACAGATGAAGGGCTTTTGATTTGGAGGAAACTAGGGGTGGTTTCCCCCAACCCTTACCTCTGCCTCCCAGACGCCCCCACCTCCACACCCCATCCTTCCAATGTAGCTGCCCTCTTCTGGCAGTGGGGCTGGCCCCAGGTGAGTGGGGAGGGTCTTGGGAGGCACAGCCCCTGCAATCAGGGATATTGTTTAAATACCATAAAAAGCCTCACTCATTTACTCCTTCTGAGCAGCGGAGAGAAAAAACGGTGTGGTAATCCTGGCATAGCGGGTGGTGCTACTTTCATATCAGTATAAAATGAAATTGTGTGGATGTTTCCCCCCCCCTCTTTCCCGTTCGCTCTTTTTAATCTTTAAATAAGACGATTGGTAGCCTGTTGGCAAGAAAATGGGCCCTGAATTTTTATTCAAAGTTATACAAGGATGATAGTTGGGATTTTTGGCAGGAGGCACGCCATTGCTTTTCAGAAAGTGCTGTCAAGGGAAGCTTTTTCTGAATTACCTGCTGGGCCTGGGCGCTTTTATGTTGTTGTTGTGACAGGTAGATTTATAAGGCTTGAAATTTGTACAAATCAGTTGTCATTCAGTGCGAGCTGTCAATGTGTCAAGCTGTCAGCCTGCTGCGAGGGGACGCCTGAGGGGGAGTACAAGGGGGCAACCATGGAGAAAGGAAATGAGTTCAAACAGACCTGAAATGGAGCTCAGTTCTCGGGGTTTGCTGCCCCCGTAGAGCCGGCATTGATTTTTCTTGATGTTGAGCAACAGCAAACCTTAAATGACACGTTGTTAGCAATCTAAAGTTGCTGTTTATTGTCTTTTAAATGGCAGCAAATCATGCAGAAGAGAATACAGTGTGTATTTTCGAATTGTGCATGTTTAGCAGCATCCTGTTGATGTCACTTTTCTGGCCTGGCTGGTTTCAACCAAGGGACCTGCTGCTTCACTGATGAGTCCAACTTTCTGTAGCATTTTGCAGACGCAGCGTGAAAGGAAGTTGTGTGCTCGTCTCTCCGTGGGCTGCGGAGCGCTAATAAACACAGTATTAAAGGAGCAGTGAGTCAACACTGCCGTTTAGCCTAAAAAAGAGAGCAGCAGCCCTAGGGTGGCTCTAGCTTCCTTTTAGGACAGATCTGGCCTTAGCTCCCTTTAAGACAGAAGGCCTCGGGGCGCCTGGGTGGCTTAGTCGGTTAGGCGTCCGACTTTCGCTTGGGTCATGATCTCGCGGTTCGTGGGTTTGAGCCCCGCGTCGGGCTCTGTGCTGACTGCCAGCTCAGAGCCTGGAGCCTGTTTCAGTCTGTGACTCCCTCTCTCTCTGACCCTCCCCTGCTCACGCTGTCTCTCTCTCTCCTAGAAATAAAAAAAAAAAAAAGACAGAAGGCCTCAGCAGAGAGGGCTCTCCCTGGACGGTGTTAAAATGAACTCAAATAATCCTTTACTTTAAACCGATTATTTAAGGAAAAATATTTTTCACCAATAAAGAGCAGCAGCAACATGCTGTTATGATCTGAAACAATCTGAATTTCCCCATCTTGTTGAAAAGCATCTTTGTTCTGTTCCACTTAGTAAATACTTGATGTGGCTCTCATTGTCCTTGTTTTCCTTGTGCGTGGCTCTGGGGACACTTCGCATGGAACACTTTTTTCAGTGTCCTTTGCCATCCCCAGTCCTTGCTACACACACCCAGGACATAGAGAAATCTGAACATTTTCCTTAAGTTATCAGAGAGGAATAAGTGTATTTAAAAAAAATTAAAATAGGCATGAAGGGCCCTGCTTTATCAGTTTCTGGCGTTTAGCATGGAGACCTGGCTTTCATCCATCCAGATGTTTAAACTTTTGTACCTCTGGGCAGTGTGTCCCGGCTTTAATCAGTTGTGTGACTTAAGCCTATTTTACTGGTTCGTTGTCCATCAGGTGGCATAGGAGAGAGGAGGTAGGGGTGGGGGACAAGGAGAGAGGGCAAGAAGAGGTGAAGTGGCTGAGGATGGAGGCTGGGAAGGTGACACTTGAGAAGCAGTCAGTACCAAGAGGTAAAAAAATTAATCAAAGATTTCCATCTAGCCATTACCGGCTGGCGTTCACGGCCTCTGAGCCTCTGAGCTAAAAAGTCTGCAGAGAGGCTCCTGGCGCTGCAGAGTTTGTCTTGTAAAAGTGCAGCTGTCCAAAACATGACAGCTACAGCATTAGCAGGGCCATTAAGAGGTGTAGAACATTTCCAGGGAAATGATTTGAAAAATGACAATGCTGGCTCCTGTGTGATATTAATTATACCCTGTACTCGTGGCAAATAAGCTAAAATAGTTGGCAAGAAAGACAAAGTGAGGTGTCCTGTTTCTGACCGTCATTCTGATCAGTCACCAAACTCGTGGAGCTTTATGGTTGGTAGGTAATTGTAAAGGTGAGAGGTACACGCTTGAACCATCAGTCAAGGCTGTATCTGGAGGATGGTCTTAAATCCATGGAGAGGGTGGGGTGGTGGTGGGGGAAAAGTTGGAAGGGCTGTCCTGGGATTGAAAACAGGTGTAAGCTGTACCATCCCACAGCATTTCCTGCAGCGATGGGGATTTTGCTGTATCTTCACTGTCCATGTGCAGCTGTTGAGCACTTGAGATGTGGCTGCTGTGAACAAAAAACTGAATTTTACATTTTAGGTGACTTTAAGTTAAAAAGGCACACATGTGTGGGATATTGGGCAGATGAGGTCTCAAGAGTGGTTTTTCAGTGAGATTTGGAAGCTGGGGTGGTGTGATGTAAAAATGAGCAGGGAATAAGAATCAGGACTTTTTCCTTCAAGTCCTTGCTGGTAGAAAATAACACATGGCTGTGGTTATTTCTTACTTTGTTTTATCCTTTTTTTTTGACCTGTAAAAATGAGTAATAACCCATTTCATAAATGGGAAAACTGAGGCCCGGGAAGGTCAGATAAATCTGCTCAGAGTCAGAGCAAGACAGGCTCTCTGTCTGTCAACATAATGTCCCATATGCTTCTTCCTTAAGGTGGGGACCTCCTTTCCAAGGGCTCTGATGGGGTGACTTCTTTCTAGGACATCAGGGGTCTGTGCTACCTGTCCACTTAGCTTTGGACTTAAGCACCTTCTTTCTACGGCATTTAAAAATGTTTTAAATACTGGTTTATTTATTTAGAAAGAGAGCACGAGCAGGGGAGAGGCAAAGAGAGAGGGAGACACAGAATTTGAATCAGAGCTGTCAGCACAGAGCCCAATGCAGGCCTCAGACTCAGAAACCATGAGATCATGATCTAAGCTGAAGTCGGATGCTTATCCAACTTAGCTGCCCAGGCGCCCCTTCACAGCATTCTTAATATTAACCCCTGGTACCTGGTGTGTGAAGGGTGTGCCCATGTCTGAGGCAGCCCAGAGGAAGCTTCCTTCTTCCTATGCTTTGGTCATAATTTCTGGAAGGCAGCCGGCCTGTTGGCCTTGCCCTGAGGGAGCCCCCCCTTAAACTAGGGGCTCTGCATTTGAATTGGGCCTTGGACCAGTGGATCAGATGCATCATCCTTCTGGCCTCCCTACTGATCCTGTGGCTAAATTACCCTATATAAACAAGCCTTTGTTATTCCTGACTCTGAGGGATGTGGGGTTGGCTCTTGTTGAAGAAGAAAATAGACCTGGGAAGAAAGAGGTCATGAACAGGTCAAAGTGCCAGAAGAAAAGGCTTCTGGGGCCAAACTTTCCATATTTGGGGAGTGTGGGGTAGGTGGTGATGCATGAGGACTGTCCGTGGGTGTGTGTGCATGCCACATATGCAGCGACTTACTTGTTCTAGGTGCAATCCGCTTGGGAGATTTATTAAATAAAACATATAAAGGAAAGCCCTGGCTAAGGTCAGCTTAGACCTTCTGAAGGACTGTTGAAATGTTGCTGGGCTGCTATCTGCTAATCCTCCAAGTGTTCTGAACATGAGAAATAACGTTCAGTGTTAAACCACCTAGTACAGAGAAAATGTCTTGAAATTATAGTGTTTGGTAAATTAGAGATTGCTTCTATTTCTCCCCTTCCAGAGCTGAGGCAACGCTGCTTTCTCTTTCCTTGTTTACCTTGAAAACGCACTTTACTGCCTGTGGTGTTTCTGTTAACCTCCCTGAACCCTTGCGATTTCATTCATGTGATTTGTTATTGAATGACCTTTTGAGGATTTTACAAAACATGACCTTTTCTTGTCAAACATTCAAGGGTTTGTAAAGTGAAGCTGTCACGGGGACTCTGCGTGTTTGCTAATTATAACTAATATGTTTCCCCACATCCTTGGAAATGCAAATCACTTATTTGTTCCATGAATGGCTGCTCTTTCTTGCCTGTTCGTTTGAGATGCCTTCGAGCTGCTCAAATGGACATCTCTGGCCTGGGAATTCTGACTCCTTTGCTTAAAGTTAGGGACCAGGAACGCTGATTTCCTTGTAAGTTAATTTGACCCCTTGGGAACAGCGATGGATGATGAGAGGAGAGAATGAAAGCATTCAGAACGATACAGTTGTTCAGAAAGTATTGGACACTCTTAAAATGTTGTGTGTGGTTCTAGGACTTCCCTCACCCAAGAGAAACAGGGTTGTGTGTGTGTGTGCGTGCACGCGCTCGTTTTCTCTCTTTTGTGGTGGAAACAAAGACAAAAACAAAAGTTTTGTGCACAAGAAGAGAATTACAAGCAGAATCAAGGAAAGAAACATTAGGGTCTTGCTTTCTATTCCTTGATTCTGATACTAGCCAGAACTGTGTACTAACAATAGCTAAACAAATATTTATTGAACGCTTACCATATTCTGGATGCTGTGTTTAATGATTTACATGCATGAGCTCATTTAATCATCTCAATCCTGTGAGCTAGATATTACCAGTTTCCAAATGATGAGACTGAGTTTCAGATAAACTTGCACAGGTCAGTTGACAAAGGAAGGATTTGACCTAGGATTTCTCTAACTAGAATACGCTGCACCATCTCCCCTGTGGAGGTGAGAATTTTGTGTAGAGAAAGTGATGTACTCTACTGCAAAAGCCTATTTTCTCCATGAGACAAATGCTCTATATGATTTCTTTGCTCTTCCAGAATGCTATCTTGTATGATTGATAATCACCCTATCGAACTATTGTCAGTTTCCTTAAATCCTGGTTTAAGGAATGCAATGCTAGGTCAGATCACATGCCATGTGTTTGCTGCTAATGGAAGGAGAGTTGAGTAGGGCTCCCAAGACACTTTTAAAACTGCATCCAGTGAGTTTCTTATTAGGAGGAAAAAATAATCCGCAAAAATTCCAAATGACGCACAGTTACTGTCACTAATGATTTGTGGTTACTGGAAGAGGGATTTTGATCCTGAGTGACTAAGAAATGGCTGCTTGTTTCTAAGTTCCATTTGTTAAAAGAGAAAGGATGAAAATCTGGGATAGCATATGGAGTGAATAAACTTCAAATTTTCTAAGCTTGGAGAAATTCCATTTGAATTGTGTGTAAATTGCTTGAAGATACTGTTTTATTTTGGTTCCCTTCCATTCAAGGTAGGGCTGTGTTGTAGAGAGGTTGGCTAGCCATAAAGGAGCTGCATGTTGGAGTCTTTCCCCAAAGTCTACTATGGAATCTCCTTTATAACATTTGAGTGCTTGGCCCTGGTTTGTTGTTGGTCCCCCTAGTCATTCGGAAATCTCTATTTATCTAGGTAGGGAGATTAATGGACTTTTCCAAGTGTAACTCCTAGGAGATGTTGTCTTTCAAATGACTTTCATGTGTTTTTCTTCCTCATTCAGTTGATAGACATAGATGCACAGGGTAATTTGTGTGTCTGAAACAATGGAAATTTTTGAAGTGTTGGCTCATATTATTTGGAAAGGGTCATTACAACTTTATCTATTAAAAAAAAGTTCAAATTCAAGATAGAAAAATATATTTCACGTCTTTTATGAGTCTGTTCTCAAGAGCCAAGCAATTTGTTGTAAAAGAATATAAGAAATATTGAGAATGAGAAAAGTTATTCATTTTATAAAGCCCTGTCCCTCTTCATACTTCTTTTTCCCACTACAGCCTTTGATCGCTTCATAAATGACCCTCAATGTGAGAGAATCTGTCCACCCTGCTATTTCAAATGTATTGAAGGTGTTTATGATGGATAGTTAGGTTTCAAATATACAGTAACCCAGCTTTCTACTAAAGAGGATCCTTATATCTTGGTGCTTAATGGCAATGGCTTATATATTTCAGGATCTTACCATTCTAGATACAGTCAGACTGACCTTAAAGTTTTTTAAAAGTCAGTATTTCATAAACTGGATTTCAACTAGAGAAGGAAAATCATGAAAATTGCATTTGAGGGCCTCTCTCTGAAGTTTGAGTCAAGTTTAGGGTCTGTTTTCATTATTAAAAGTGCACTTCTAATAGAATTCCATTCACTCTGGTTGATGGCAATACCTAGGACCACTGAGACCCTTTTCCAGTAACTAATAGCCAGGACTTACAGATTTTATGTTAAGGGTCTGTGTATGTTTAAAAATCTCCAAACATATTATTGAACTAAATCTATTATCATATAAAGCACTTTCAGAAGAATGGGGGTGAGTGGGGATATTGTGAAATTCAGGAGGTATAAGGCATTGTAACTTTGGGAACAGAAGAAATAATTGCATTAGGACAGTGACTCTGAATATTTTAAGGTGAAGTATTTGAGAACCTGATGAAAACTGTGGCGATTTGTCTCAGAAAATGCATAGTCATATGAAATTTTAAATTTACTTTAAATTTTACATTTAGTTTGAGGGATTTATGGATTGCCCTCAACAGCATCCTTGAGGAACCCAAATCATGCCCCTTAGATTGAGTTCCTCCCAGCCCAGTTAAAGAACCATGCCTGAGCAAGAAGCAATCCAGTCATTGACATATTGCTGAAACTTAAAAAAAAAAAAAATTAGGGCATAATTTTGCTTTATTGATCATAAAATTACTGTTCCATGTGTGTAAACACTATGTCACTGCTACCGAATTGGTGAAGATGGCCAAGGATCTTGTTACCTGTCAGCTGGGCTATTAGAAATCTGGCTATGAATTGTTGGAATTCTAAGTGATGTAATGTAATAAGAGAAAAGCAATGAATTTAGAGCCAGGAGACTTAGGTTCTATTCTTTTTCCACACAGTTTAATGATGAGGAAGTCATTTGACTTTCCTGGTCCCCAATTTCATATCCATAAAAATGAGCAGTTGGATTGTGACCTACAGTGTGCCTTTCAATCTTAAAATTCAATCAGTTAACCAATTTTTTTTTGGATCCTATTTATATTTTATAAAATCAAGCCCAATGCCAGGAAGAGGAAGTCAAGACAAATTTTGTTTCTTAGAAAAGGTTCGTATTTAATTTGAGGATCTCAGAGAGTCAGGAAATAATAATTTCCTCAGTGGAAATGCTGAGGTTCCTTGGGGTGAAAGACCTTAAATTCTGTGAATATTTGTGTGAGGCTACACTTGCTTTTAAGACCTATTAAAACATAGAAAGTCAAGTTATTTGCCAGTGTCCATGTTGATCCTTAGCATTTCTGTAACCTCTGGTTATTATGATTGCTTTCTTGGACAGAGTTAGAGAGTTCCCACCAACCCTCCTGAAGTTTGTCCTTGGAAACCAGTACTGCACAGGTGAAAGGTGTTATTTATAGAGATTTGTTGTACTGAATAGAAAAGGACAAATTTCTGGAGTACAAAAACAAACTGGAGATGCCGTGTGGCTTACACATCAAAATATTGTATAATGGAAAAGTCCTGAGACCGAGTATGAAGAGACTTTCTCAGTCCTGATCACCATTTCTCTGAATCTGGGTATGAGTATTGTCTTCACAGAGCACTTTATTCCTGACGGTTTTCCTGAGACTGATTAGAGATCTAATACCTCTGCTGATGTGTAGCTTCTTTGCATGTAGAAGGCAGTGTGCCCCGCACTGTAGTTTACCACAGGCTCTAGTCAGGACTAAACCTATTTTCCTTGCCAACATGTTCCAAAGTTGTCCATGTTTGCCCCAAGCAAAAGAGCACCCAGAAGGTTTTTATTCCATGGGATAATTGAGCATTTTGTTCCTCAGCAGTGGGAGGACAAGAAAAGGAGAGACCACTGGTGGGACCCTTTGATCATTTTTGAGAGTGACAGCCAGGACCTTGTCCTAAAGCATCTTTAGTGGGCACATTGTAGCTTCCTCTCCTGGAATGTTGAAATGGAGTGATAATGGCTGGGATGAAAATAAATCATCAACCTTTTAAAGATGAAGAAACTGAGTCACAGAAATAAGTTAACTTGTTCTAGATCACAGAAGAGGAGGCGAAACTAGGTCAGAAATCTGAATCTCTTTGGCTTAGATGTGCAGGTCCTGTGAACAGTTGAAGGAGAAAGATGGTGGTGGCTGTTGGAATTAAATGCTCTCTCCCAGTGACATTACTTTTCTAATGGGGAGAAGGGAAGATTTTGCTCCTGGTGACCCCACCGCTCTTCAACAAAACGGAGGCCACGTGTCTGTGTGCTCATGCATGCATTTGTCTGTGAGGAGTTAAGTGTGTGAGGAGGTGATGTCAACTCTCAACTCCCTGGCTTAATTTCCTCTCCATCGATCGAGAAGTGGAAAAAGAAACGTCAGAATTCCCGAAGTGCCTTTAAAACAATGGTGCAGTGAAAGTATTAAAATCAGAAAATAAAAAGAAATAGCTATTTTTAGAATTGAAGTTGTATTTTCTCACTGACTTCTAGCTTCTTGTTAAGTACAGAGGGCTCACCCCGGGCTGCTTTGGTTCTCCATCTTAGCTCAGGTAGTTCAGGCTCCCCATGTCCCACCTGAGGTCCTGGAATGCCACTGTTTGTTTGGATTTCACATGTTTGAGGGGCTAGAGACATTTGGAGAAGGTGTTGATCTCTTGGCCCAAACACTGCTTCTCTCAAAACTGCAGCAGTGTTTTGTTTTTTTTTCCATTCCTTTCTTGTTACTTCCTTCCTGTTTACCTTTAGCTTGAATGAGTCAATGGCATTTCTCTTTGTGCTAAAAAATTCACTCTTAGCCATGAGCAAGAGAGAGGACAGAAAGCAGGGTTACAAATAGATCTAAATGTATGTTTGTATCTGTATATCTATTTCTGGGGGCAAGGGGCAGTGTTGCCATCCATTAAATATTTATTAGCAACCTCTGGTCATCCCTGCTAATGGAGGGAAGGGATGGTATGATAATCCAAAATAGCACAAAGTTCCAAGTTATTTATATTTGATTTGGCAGTGCTTTACAATAAAACCCCATGAATTCAACCTAATTAGGAAGAAGGCCAGTTTGGATTAGTGAAGCCCAAATTACATTTTATGGAAAATTGATTTTGTAGCTTCCAAATTTATACAGTAATTTGAATGAGGTATCAAAGGCTACAGTGGAGATTCTTAGGACAGTTTTAATAACTAGTTAAAAATATTTGGCACAATATTTAAAAATTTTTATAGAATTGGCTACTTCAAAGTGATTTAGACATTTCAAAACTGTCCTCTTAGGAGTTTTAACTATTTCTATCAATCTTTCTTATGTTATGAAAAACGGCCTGCCTGACACATGATAGGAAAGTAAACGCCTGTTAAGATTTCTGTTAGATTTGAATGAACAAAACTGAAATACATGATATTTTTTTCTCAGCAGATTTATTGTCTTAGTTATGTATTGTTAAAGCTAATACAGATGGGGAGTCATCTTATGTAGTATGTTTCTTAGAATGTCTTTATATAGAAATAGACTTTTCTATTATGCAGGTGATAATTTTGTAATGCTCTAATTTACTCCTGGTACCTTCAGTTTTAGCTTTTTAAAAACACTGTCTTCCTGGGTCTCTAGCCTTCTTTTTCTTCATAGTGAGTCATCTGTAAACAACCACTAAAGCATTACAGGTAAACATCTTTTGGGTTTTACAGGACAGTTCTGGCCATGCTTAGGTTCTGTTAATGATAGCACTGGCTTTTAGTCTTGATGGAAAAGCAGATAAAAGGACTTAGTGGTTCCTAAATACCAGAACCTGTAGATTGGATGCATGGGAACCACCCAGCGAGATTTAAAAAATAAAAAATTCATGGGCCGCACCCCTGGAGATTCTGATTCAGTGGGTTTTTGTGGAGCCCAGAAAGGTCTATTTTTAACCAGCTTTCTGGTTGCTTCTGTTGGGCACCCAAACAGAAAGAGGTTGGCTGGAGTGGCTAAAGAGCCAGTAGCTGACAAGAACCCAAATTTGTCTTGTATCTATGCACAGCAGATTGGAAGCTGCTTGATTTAGGAGCTGTGGGATAGTGGGGTCCCATAACTGTGAAGTGGGGAACCTGGTCCTTTGAGAATAAAGCTAATGAGGCACATCATGTTTGCCCTTCATACCACAGTCTAGTCTTCTCTGTTGATTGTTTCTTCCAAAGAACCCCTCTCTGCCTGGAAAAGGGTGACTGCTTGTGCCTGGCTTTGCCTTCTTGGTCAAGGGCCACATTGCAAACCTTGGTCTCCAGAGACCTTTAACACCAGCAACTGTTTGTTTGAATGCAGTGACCCTTCACTTTACTCAGTGCTGCCCCCTCAAAGAACCACCCTACCTTCATTTTCTCCTTAGCCCTTCCCCATCTGTTCAGAGGCCACAGTTAATCTTGCATAGCACCTAACAGAACAAGGCTGGCCTCCAGATAATTAGCAGCTGAGATCATGGTAGAGACGTGCAGTGTAGAGTCAGCCCTCTCCATGCTGGTAGGTGGAGTTAGAATCAAGGAATAAAGCCCAAAGTACTGGTAAGAGGGAGTGCCAAAGAAATACTCCTAGATTTGAATTGCTAGAGGCAGTTCATTATTTACTCCACAAAATAGACTTATTAAAGGGCCACAAGGAGAGGTTATGTCATTTGCAGATAAAGCTGTGCTACAAGTCCAGAACCAGTGATGTCCATGAGCCCTGGGGAGGTTTCAGTAAAAGGCCGTTGCTTGAAAATGGGCTTTATTAGAACCCTCCCCCTGCCCTTCATTTGTGGGGTTGCTCATGAATCAAGTGTCCAGGACTCTGATTCTTGTCCAAGGTGATTAAATGAGACTTAAAGCACGAGTTTTTGGGAATTAAAAATATAATTGAGCTCCATTTGAGATGGCTGTGTCATCTACCCTCTTAGTTGTCAATCTCCGTTCCCAGTATCCAGCTCTGGAAGAAGGAAATGTGACATCTTTAAGGGAATTCAGCAACTTTCTCCTTTGCAAGAAAATTCTTGATTGTCAAGTTGATTTCATTTGCTTAAACAGTTGCAAAATTGGGATAAGAAGATTTGCCATAGCCTTAAGCATTGTAGACACATGTGGTGCTTTGGAAGGAGTCCCACCCTGGGCCAGGTAAGAAGACCTGAGTGTGTGCTGTGATGAGTTCTGTAATTGTGAAGCCCTGGTGTGAGACATCAAGCAGACCTGGGCTTGCAGTGTGCCCATTCTGCATGGCTTTCTAGGGGAACAGGTGTCAGTGGTCATCCTCTCTTCCATGGAAGTCACTGGTAGGCAGGGGTGTGTCCTTACCACTGGGCAGAAGGTGAGGCTTTTTGTTTGGCCAGAAAGGATGCCAGATTTCTGGTTCTTGGCCCAAGCATGGCATATCCAGAAGACTGCAGGGTTAAAATGAAAGCCCATCAAGCTTGAGTGGGTAGTATGTTTATAGTACTGTGAAGTCCTGCTAACTTGAATGAATAAGACCGAATTACTGCTTAGGAATTGCTGAGCATACTTAGTGTTTTAAAATAAATACAGCTTTATCACTTCAGAAATTGTGGCAAAATATATGTAACATAAAATCGGCCATTGTAACCATCTAGAGGTGTATGATGAGTGGCACTTAGTATGTTCACAGTGTTGTGCCATCATTACCATTACCTAGTTCCAGTCTTACCACTTTTAAGTATAGGAAATATTTATTTGTTTTTGAAATGTTTATTTTCAAGAGCGTGTGCGAGCAAGTGGGGGAGGGGTAGAGGGTCCAAAGTGGGCTCTGCACTGACAACAGCAAGCCTGACATGGGGCTCGAAATCATTAACTGTGAGACTGTGATCTGAGCTGAAGTTGGCACTCAACCAACTGAACCACCCAGATGCCCCGGAGATATTTTTCAAATAACTGACAAGTTTTCTACCCAGAACAGACCTTCTTACTCCATGCATGTTATCTCTCCTTTCTGTCTCTCATATGTAAATACACAAAGTATGTTATATGGATTTCATAGTCTGATGGTACCCAGAATGACCTTGGAAGTTCTCTGTCCATGACTATAACTGGACATTTAAAGACTGGCTCATGCTTGAGTGGCAGATGCAGGACTACGGTTCCCAATCCTGACACAATAGGTTTTCTTGAAAGTGTTTATAATTGGCAATAAATTTTCCATAAAATATGTTATTGAACTAAAGCCTTTAAGAATTATTTCCTTCCTTTGCTTGAATATTTTCCCCTCAAGTCGTGTTTACATTGTGAATTTTCACGGCAAACCCTTTCTTTGGCCCAGCTTAGACTAAATTTTACCACAGATTCCAAATTACAGGAGTCGTGAACTTTTCTTCTTCCTGAGTTGGCCTTGTGCTGGTGGAAACTTAAAGTGTGTAAAGTAATGAACTGTTCTGTGTTTGGGGTGGAGGGGTTGGGAGGTGGACTTGGGAGAAAGCATGCCTCTGTTCTTACAGGGTTCAGGGTGAGGTGAGGCTGGGGCCTGGAGGCAGCTAGCACAGGCTGAAGCTGACAGAGGGGAAGCAGGCAGAGAGGACAGTTCTACAAGATTCTGTCATAGCCGAGGCAAGGACCTTTAGAAACCGTGGCTCCTTGGTGTCCTTTGGAGGCAGAAGATGGGCATTAGAAGCAGTGGTTTGAACAGGTTGCATGTGGCTGGATGTTTGTGGTGGTAAGCACAGCCCACATTCACTATGCTTATGGTTGTGGGACCAACGGCATGGGCTCTTGGAAAGCCTGTCTGCGAGCAGAGTCTTTATCCAGGAGTCCACAGGGATGTGTAGCTGGACAGTGGTGGACTTAGGTTTTCTTTCTTTTATTTTTTGTTTTATTGTGGTAAGATATACATGACATAAAATTTATCGTTGTAACTGTTTTTAGTATGTAATTTTATGGCATTAAGTACATTTACATTGTTGTACAACCATCATCACTGTCCATCTCCAAAACTCTATTTTCCCAAAGTGAAACTCTGTACTTGTGAAATAACTCCTCCCTGTTCCTCTACTTCCCAGCCCCAGGCAACCCCTGTTGCACTATCTGTCTCTCTGAATTTGGCTCCTTTAGGTATCTCATATAAGTGGAATCATACACAATTTGTTCTTTTGTGGCTAGGATCTTATTCTGGGTTTTTTTTTTTTTGATTAATGAAGTATAGTTGACCTATACTGTTACGTTAGTTTCATGTGCACATTATAGCGATTGAATTCTATATGTTACTTAATGCTTACCATGAAAAGTATAGTCACTGTCACCATATGTTATTAAAATATCATTTACTATATTCCCTACGCTGTACATTCATCTCCATGACTTACTTATTTTATAACTGGCAATCTATATCTCTCAATCTCCTTCACTACTCTGCCAATCCCTCCACCTACCTTCTTCTGGCAACTAACAGTTCACTGTATTTAAGAGTGTGTTTTTGTTGATTTGGTTTTTAAATTCCACATAGAAGTAAAATCCTGTGGTGTTTGTCTTTCTCTGACTTATTTAGAATCATACTTTCTAGGACTATCTGTGTCGTCATGAATGGCAGGATTTCACTCATTTTGAAGTCTATTATATGTATATATACCACATCTTCTGTATCCACTCATCTGTGGGTAGACACTTGTGTTCTTCCATCTCCTTGCTATTGTAAATAATGTTGCAGTAAAAACAAGGGTGCATATATCTTTTTGAACTGGTGTTTTCATTTTCTTTGGGTAAATATCCGGTAGTGGAATTACTGGATCATATGATTGCTCTTTTTAATTTTTTGAGGAAACTCTGTACAGTTTTCCATAATGGTTGCACCAATTTATAATCTCACCAATAGCACACAAGAGTTTCTTTTTCTCCACATCCTCCCAACATTTGTTATGTCTTGTCTTTCTGATACTAGCCATTCTGACTGGTGTGAGGTCATCAGCTTGTGGTTTTGATTTGCACTTCTCTGATGATTAGTGATGTTGAACATCTTTTCATGTGTCTCTTGGCCATCTGTATGTCGTCTTTGGGGAAATGCCTATTCAGGTCCTCTGCCCATTTTTTAATTGAAAAGTTTTTGGCGTTGTAGAAGTTTAAAAAAAAAAAAACATTTTGGATATCAGCCCTGTATCAGATAGATTGTTTTCAAATTTCTTCTCTCATTTGGTAGATTGCCTTTTCATTTTGTTATGGCTTCCTCTCCTGTGCAGTTACTTGGTTTTCTTAACCAGTCCATATGGTATCTTTGGGGGAAATAGAAAAACACCCCCCTTTCTTTGGTTAGATGCCATTCCTGGTGAGAACCTGAGCTTGGCATGTGGAGCATAGTATAGATTTTAGTCCCTGTCTATTTCCTTGGGCACATATGATTATATAGTGACCAACCTGAAGAACAACTCTTTTTTTTTTTTTAAATATTTTTTTATTCTAGGGGGGAGAGAGAGAGAGAGACAGACAGCATGAGCAGGGGAGGGTCAGAGAGAGAGGGAGATACAGACTCTGAAATTGGCTCCAGGCTCCGAGCTGGCAGTCAGCATAGAGCCTGATGCGGGGCTCAAACCCACGACCGTGAGATCATGACCTAAGCGAAAGTCGGATGCTTAACCGACTAAGCCACCCAGGCACCCCTGAACAACTCTTTTAATCAGGCCGTCAAAAGGAGATTTCCTCTTCTGTGGAGCTCCTGGCTGGGTGTCTTCCCTATTACCCATTTCTATTCTTCTAGCCCCTTTCTCCTATTCCCGAGTTCCCTTTGCTGCTTTAAGGTTCACATTTGTTCATTCTCCTCAGACTGGGGCTTCCTAAGAATTGAAAAGCTTTCGGGCCACCAGAAAAGGTTGATGGGGCTTCTAAGAGCACACATAACTCGTTCAAATGTCATTTGGTGCAAGCTAAGTGCAAATGACTTATGTCGATTAGATTTCTGTTGGAAATACTCAGGGGGTTAAAAACAAAGAGAGATAGCATGTAGAAAAATAAGTGGAAGGTTTTACTTATGCTGATGCCTCTGAAAACTAGTGGAAATATTTTGCAAACTGAAAATGTAGCTGGTTGAGTGTGCTCTGAACCGTGTTGGGCCCTTGCCCCTACCTCTTTTAATAAAGTCGTGGCTGAATTGAAAGCAATCTAGGCAATAATGAATATTCTTGTAAATCTCTCTGGTTCAGAAACTCTAAAAATATGGCCAGAGCCCGAGCAGTACCCATTCCCTCTTAATTCTACTATAATACTGGAATGATATTTTATAAGGCATTAAACTTTAATTGATGCCATTTTACTAAGGAGATTTTAAAAGCAGTGATGGCAGTAATTGAACTGATTAAGATGACTTCTAATTGTTCATTATGTGTGATGTGAAAAAGATTTCTATCTAAAATGTTGATTATTTTTGTTCGGATGTCCAAGGAGTTGGCTTATTTATTTACTGTTGTTGCTGTTGGTTTGAAGCAGTGGATGTAGAGTGAGACCTTAGCATGGTCGAGAAATGGTAAGGATGAATTTTCATGCCCTGTCACTGTGGAGGTACTGGAGGACACATTGTTGGAGAACAAGGAATAAGCTATGTAAAAGTTTTTAAAGTACGAAATACAATAAACCTGGGTAAAGTCATCTAGTGGAGGAAATTTTCAGTGTGTTAGCTTTGGTGAGAAAGAAATGGAGGCTGAGATTTGCTAAGGTCAGAGCCTCGGCCTGGGCTTTTCACTTTGCTTTTGTTGGGTTAGTGCACTAAGGGCATTACTCAAATGTATGCTATCGTGGTTGAGCTTCTTTACCCTTCCTTCTTCTGACATTCCTGGGCAAGGCTGTCTGCACTCAGGACAGGCATGTTACACAAGTGAGGAAAACTGTAGACTTGAGTATCTGGCCAAATATTTTGTTACAGCAGTTAACTGTGGCTCAGGATTAAACATTAAGAGAGCGCTATCTGGCTTTCCTCCTCCCCTCTTCTGTAATTTTTTTCCCTTCTGAGTTTGGTCATTCGTTTTTGCTGTCTTCAGAGTTTTCAGAAGTTGGATTATTTCTGTTATAAAAATAACACATATATCAGACTTGCAGATAGCCACTAGCTAAGAAGAGAAGCATTTGGGGGCAGTGAGGGACAGGGAAACCGTGCAATGAGTGAAGAATGTAGATGTTGACTTACTTCATGACTGGTGTCCCAAGACCCAGAGTGGATAGAGGGGAATGATGTTATATGGGAAATTTAAAATATGTATGGATTGGATTCTGTCTATATTTCTTAGCTCCTCATCTGCAAACCTCCTCTCTTTTTTCAGCCCTACCCCTGGGGCAGTTGTCCCATTTTCTGGGTAAAGAACAATGTGAGGATTCCACAGTTGCCTTTAAGTGTGATTGCTAAGGGTATAGTGTTTGCAGAGTTCTTCAGGTTTTGCCTTGTTCTTTCATAAAAACAAGATTTCTTATGCAAAATGGGTCACTTGAAAGCACCAAACAATTTCTCCAGAGCAACAGCCAGCGTTTCATGCAGGAGAGATGTTAGCAAACCACTGACATATGGATGTGATCTCTGTTACTTTGACCAGATTTGGTTTCTACAGAGTGCGTGAGAAGGGAAGATAAATTTTGTCCTAGTAATACTATAGCGACTCATAAATAAATGGTTACCCTTTGGTGCTTGCAGTTTTCATTAAAGTCGCCTGAGCTTTGTTATTGACACCATAGGTTGCCTATTCAGGGAAATGCAGTAAAATTTATCAGTGTGCTTTCTACACCTAATAAATCATCCAAACAGGGAACCATATGGCAGATAAGACCTTGAAAATGTGGCTTCAGCATGTGAGGAGTCAAGTTGCTGAAATCTTGAATGATTACAGCCTGCACATTTTCCCCTGGAATATCTTATAGTTATTTTACATGCCATTTTCTTGTTCACCCTATCACCTCTTTGTCTCTCTCCCTCTCGCTTTCTCTCTCCCTCTTCCCTCTTTTACCCCTTCTAGTGTCATTCCTTTCTGGCTGTTCTTTCTCACTCTTTGTTTTTCTTTTGGGTGGGGGTATAGCTTCGGTTTCAGCTTTAAAATAGGCGTCCAGAACAGATAAGACGTTTTTATAATGTCTTGCTGGTAGGAGGAAGAGGGGCAGGGAGGAGCAGAGACTGACGGGAAGGGATGATGTATGTGGCGGCTGTGTCCCTACTCTCCTCCAGCCCATTGTCATTAATCACGGCCATTAGTTTTCAGAGCTGCCTTGTCTGCACTGTGCCTCAGAAAAGCCATTGTTTTTTCATGCCACAGACTAGGGGAAAAAGGGAAGAAAGAAGTCCCAGTACTTTTTTTTTTCTCCTTCCTCATTCTGCCTCCTGGAGTGTCCCTCCTCTCCAGCCTTCCTTCCATTCCTACCCCGATCCAGCTTCCTTTTCTCTCCCTAGAAGTTGGCGGTAGCAGCAGCAGTGGTGGTGGGGACATAACCCCAAACTTTCAATACCTGGTACTCTCCAGTCCCTGTGTTTTATTCATTTATCTGGCAATGTGGCGTAGGGCACAGAATTGGGATGTATTCACTGAGTCATAGCTGTATTACTCATGATAGACCATTTAATTTACAAGGAGGTTCTGTGGATGTTTGTGGGGCTTTTCCTTTTGTTGAGTTATGAGCTGCATTTATTACCTGAGGATACAGCCTGATAGGAGAAATGTGCAGGTACTAGAGCATCTGTGCTCAGTCGCTGGGGAAGAGGAGTCTGCTACTGGGGAGGTGTGGTTACATGTTGACCAAGCCTTAACCATGTCTTGGGGATTCCATAATTGTTTAGCAAGATCTTCAGGAGTTGCCATGGCTTATGGTCAGTTGATGCCACTCAGTCCACTTGGGTGAATCCTGGTGGTTGACAAGGGATGGCCCTTGCCCTTTGCTTCATCTCTGCAAGCTCAAGACTTGACCCTGCAGACTATATTGACTTTCTGGCTATTAGTGGCAAATCATAACTGAGTCATATGTAGGATGTTGCATAATACATTAATATCTTTAAAAATATGCATTTTGTAAAACATGAAGGCCAACCTCTAAGAGCATACAAGTGTGATTTTTGAGTCTAATTTTATGAAATGAACTGTGAAAATAGCAAATTGCTGGTACAAGGAGAAGTAGAATTAATGAAAAGTTTGTATGACAAATGTTTTTAAAAAGAAAAAACCCATTACTTTTAAAAATGAACAAAATTGTTTGAACTAGGATCCTTAAATATTGCTGAGTGGAAATACTTTGGGTACTTAATTTAATGGCAATATGGTAGTGTTTTGCTTTTAATGCATTAGATATATATTCATAGTAGAGGAAAAAAGCATTTATGAGCAAAAAATCAGGAGACCAGGATTATGCTTCTTTTACTTAGGACCTAACTTGAATGCCAGTTTTTTCTTTTGTCGAATGAGACATTGGTTCTAGATCAGTGTTTACCAAAGTGTTGGGTCATGGGTGGTACAGGATATAATTTTAGGTGGTCCATGGAATGGACTTTAACAAATTTAATAAGTGTTTATGACCATTACAATTTCCATATTTTAGTTTCTGAATTAGCAGAGAAGTGAGTAATTTAGAGAAAAATCTAAAGTCTGTATTAGTGCTACTGTTCTAAAATTATGGTACAGTATCAGATGACCAAATGTAATCCAGATCCGATGATCAGGGTCTATGAGTTAAATGGTAGTTTATGCATTACAATGCATAATGTGTATACACCCACACTATTATCTTAAAGTTTTAAACATTATTGGGGAGCTTGGATGGCTCAGTCGGTTGAGCATCTGGCACTTGGTCTCAGCTTAAGAGACCAAGATCTGGCTCATGATCTTGGTGTCATGAATTCAAGCCCCTTGTTGGGCTCCATGCTGGGCATGAAGCCTACTTAAAAAGAAAAGTTTAAACATTCTTCATCATCATTTTTACTAAGTTTAATTCCTCTCCAATAGAGCAAAGTTAATTTTAGTGGGGCTGTATCTGAATGATCTTACATTCTGATTTACTGAGATCTTTATGAAGACGGATGTATATATATATGAATCTGATAACTTCACAGCATGATTCTAGACATCGGGAAAATCTGAATGTCTAAGACATGGTGCTGGGGCTCTGTAGAGCATTCTTACATGGTTTCATTTGAAGACATTTAGAAAGGATGGAATATATCACCATATTCTCTCTGCCAGGGTGTCACAACTTCCTGTTCTCTGGAGTTTCAGTGGTTTCATATCTGTTGGAGCATCAGAGTCACCTGATCATTTAAAAAATGCAGATACCTGGACCCTATGCCAGATCTACCGAACAGACTCTGAGGATGGGAGCTGGGGATGAGCCGGGCCTTTCCCAGTATTTGGGAACTGCTGGGTTAAGGAGCCGACAGTCCCTGAGGAAAGTTACATATGTGTGAAATACACACTATTAGCTTCAACAGCCATTGCAGCCTTGGCTTGAGTCTCTTTATCAGATTAGAAGTATCACCTCCAAGGCATGTGCATTACAATATCGAGAGGCATCCAGATAAGATCCTGATACTGGACAGTTCTGGATGGACAGCATAGTGGGGAGTAGTCTGGGGAAGCCAAGCGACAGACTAAGGTCAGGTGGGGAAGGCTTTCATGGTTCTCCCTGGCAGCACCTCTAAGTGGAAAGAGTGAGCCTGTATCATTTAGCAAAGGGCTGGTTCAGGGTATCTGGTGGCAGTATCGTAGCAAGTTGGCAGCCTGGGTCTCCCTCTCACCAGGAAAATTTGGCCAGTTCAGTATGTTTAAGTATCCTCTTCTATGTTAGGTGGTAGCATTAAATCCACCCTCTAGTTAAGTAATTTCTTTCATCTAGTACACTGCTTTTATCATGCCAGTCTCCTTCTCAAGAGTCATATTCATTGTCTCCCACTGATTTAGAGAACCAAGTGTAGTCATCAGCTTGGCATTCACTGCTGTGCTCCGTCTATTCTCTCTGGACTCTCTCCTGCTACTTTAGTGTCTATACCCTCTGCTCCAGCCAAACCAATCTTACCACCTCACAAGTAGGTCTTGTTCTTTCCTATCTTCCTTTACTCTGTTCCATCTCCCTGAGTCACTGCATGGATTCCCTTCTCCTTAGTCTGGCACAATGCTTAGGTCAACTGTTGTCTCCTGTTTGCCACATAAACCCTGGCACCACTGTCTTTCCATGTCTGGACTTTGGTTCCCCTAGAGGAGAAGGTAGCAGGATGGAGTAAATATTAAAACACCTGTACTACCAAAGATCTTGACCTTGGGCAAGTCACCTTCACTGGGCCTCCATCTCCTCTGCTCGAAGACCAGAATATTGAGAATAAACAACCTTCTCCATCTCCTAGGAAGATCAGAGGAGATGATGAATGTAGAGGAGGTTTGTGAATAACAACACACTGTACTCATCTAAGGGATATTCTTTGGGAATTAATCATGGATTGACTTGTGGCTGCTCTTGTATTACTGTCTTATAATGCAATTCACCTGCTGTATTGTCCAACATTTTCCGAGTCTGTCTTGATTCTAACTTAGCCTTTTCTTTCCATGGCAAGTAATTTTCAACTTATGAAAATGCTATTCGTTATGAGATAACACTGTGAAATGATGGAAAAATTTGCTTGCAAGATTGATTCTCTTTAAATCTCCCCTTTATTTTCCCTTCTTTCCACCATAAGCTCCCATCTTTATGTAGTCACTGTTACCATATTATTTATCTGTCTCTGTATCTGTCTCCAATCCTGCTGTCCTGTTGATGCAGAGAGCTCTGTGTGTGTCTCCTGGATACTCTTGAAGGGAAGCTACCTGCAGGTACTGGGGAAGTACCCTTGGTTTGTGGCTGACAAGTGGGCTTGCAGTGCTTGTTGCTGGTTTTAATCAGTACCAAAGGTTGCAGTTAATTGCTGTTTTATGGGATACATGCTCTGTGGTGAGATGTGAAAATGCAAAGCCTCAAAGACTTTCCTGTTCCTTGGCTGTGACTGAGAGAAAAATATCCATGTCTTTATGTTCCTCTCCCAATTTTTGTTTCTACCTCATCATCTTACCTTTATTTCTACCTTTCTTCAGCATCCCAGTGTACCTCTTCTGAAGATGATCTTGTGCCCTGGCTCCCTGTCAGACAGCAACTCTCCCTGAGGTAAAGGCTGGGGAAGGCAGTGTCTGCTTCAGAGTTAGGTAGATCTGGGTTCACGGCGGTCTCTGCAAACATGAGCGTTGTGTGACCTCATGTGTATGCAAGTTGCTTAACCTGAGGACCGGTGTCCTGGTCTGTGAATTAAGCAGCATATGTCCCAATGCCCAGCAGAGCGTATTCAATAATTTTATATGCTTTTCCTTCTCTTTATTTTGTTCTACTTTAATAACATCAGCTCAGCCTAGCTGCTGTGTAGTATTATCTATATTCATCTTGGGTTCTGGATATGCTCCCATGGCAGCTGATGTAAGAGTCCTGGGCCAGCACATCCAGAACAGGCCCTTCTAGGAGTGTTTGAGGGCAAAGTCCAAGAGTGCATGTTGCCTGCCCCCTTGATGGAATTGTGTGTTTACATATTGTGCCTGCTCCTGTCATTCTTTGGTTCCACCTCAGTTTGAATTACAAGTACCAGGAATGGAGACTATTTAATGAGCTGGCCCTGTTGATGTACAATTCAGGCACAAAAGTAAAAACTAAACTCACTTGCACTTAAGATTCTTAATATAGGCTGAATATCTCCTTTAAAACCTATCTCATTGAGAATCTACTTGTAAATGAGTCTCAGGTTGAGGAGTTCACTGATTTTATTTCCTGGTGTGGATTTTGGCTGGGTGTTGGCCTTCTAAAGCAATAATGCAGGGGGGTCCACTTCCATGTATCCTTGTGCTTGATCCCAGGTGGGCAGAAGTGGTTCTTGGTGTCTGCCTTGCAACCCCCATTTGTACACAAAGTCTTGCCCACCTCGAATGTACTTTTTCTTTATGCACGGTTTGAATTGCTTTTTTTTTTAATTGCTTTTTAAGACCTACTTCAAATCACACCCCTTTGCAATTCCTTCCTTAAGCACCTTGTTTAGTGACTGTGAGTTACTTCTATAGGAATTACTGGGTGAATATTTCATTTGGCAGTTAATCCTTAGGACTTGGTGGTGTCTTATCTGCTATTTTGAACTATAACTTTGAACTTTGTGGTTTTCCTTTTTCATTAATTTTTTAAAAAATATTTTTTATTTATTTCTAGGAGAGAGAGAGAGACAGCGTGAGCAGGGGAGGGTCAGAGAGAGGGAGATACAGACTCTGAAACAGGCTCCAGGCTCTGAGCTAGCTGTCAGCACAGAGCCCGATGCAGGGCTCGAACCCACGAACCGCGAGATCATGACCTAAGCAAAAGCCGGACTAAGCCACCCAGGCGCCCCAGTTTTCCTTTTTCATAGGTGTGTGTCCCATCTTATACTTCTTTCTCCATAGGGTTTAGTGCAGTGTGGATGTTGAGAAACTGCTTTGTTGGTAGATTGGACTGAATGATTTGTCCTCCCTCCCCTGTAGCTCCCCTGTTGTCCCAGGAGAGCATCCCTTCCTTGTTTCTGTATTAGCTGCTCTGCCTGCTATTTGTTGGTAAGTACCTTGGTAGTCATTGAGTAAGCACCCAGACAACTGCCCTATCCCCGTGGTAGAAGCCAACTTATTGCTGCTCCAGAAGAGGAAACTGAGCGAAGTACTGTGTTGGCTCACAGAATGCCATCCAGGCATTTCTCTGAGGTTTATAAGCTGTCTGGAACCATATATGTGTGTAGCTTAGAATTGTGGCCATAGTAGACTAAGGGAGAGGCTTCTCTGAGGTTCTGTTGGTGCCTGATTCCTGTTTGGCCTCTGCTGGGAACCCTGGAAGGAAAAGTCTGGGCTGCCTCTGAATACAAAGAAAGGATGAGGAAGACAAAGAAGGGGTGGGCTACTGTTCTTCTTTGCAGATCTAGAGGCCATTTCCTGGCTCTGGTTGCTGATTTCTACCTCTCTCTGCTTCTTTCCTCCATGATTATAAAGTGTTTTTGGCCATTTACCTAAAACACATAATCCAGGGGCCACAACATCAATCAAATGTTGACTTGATAGTGCTGGCAATTGCCTACAGCTCAGGCAAAATTTGTCTCCTTTGGTTTTGCACATTGAATGGATTGATTTTCTGAAAACTGTGTGTGTGTGTGTGTGTGTGTGTGTGTGTGTGTGTGTGTGTGTGTGTGTGAAGGAGAGAGAATGGAGTTTGATTTTTTTTTTATTGGGGGGTTTTCTTCAGGGGTGATGGCATAGGAAGAGAGAACATAAAGTGTTTTGTGTAAGCTTGTGAAAGAATAAACTCAGACATGAACAAAGACAAGATAGATATGAAATTAATGGTTTTACTAATTCATTGTATTTGCAAGATGGAAGATATTCCAAAGATAGGAGGGTCAAGACACGTCAAATGCTCGGGCACACAAAAATAGTGTGTGTTGGGTTTAATTACCACCTTTCCTTCCCGTCGACCCCCTATTATAAGCAGGCATGCAGCCATTGTGCATGTAGTCTTGTCTACAGTTCTTACTTTTTGCAAAGTCATATGTTTTTAGCTCTGATTGCAGCCACTACCAAGTGCCTCACCTTGTCTTGAGTAATGAGAATAAACAACTGGTCACTGCACTGACCACTGAAACTAATAAAGATATATAGTACCAGGCTGGCTTAGGGAGTCACAGACGCATTCTTAAACTCTATGTGACATTTATACCAAAGGAACATGATTCCCAACTCACTCACTGCTTACCCATTCTGAGAAAGAACAAACTATTTGACTGATGGTTTGCTAAATTTAATATGCTTAGCAAGTAAAATTATTGCCTACTCTAATGCTGTGTAATTATTAAGATACACTGCTTTTAAAAATACCAAGTGAATAATATTGATTTAGTGAACTGCTATTTAGAAAAATGCCAGCAAAGGAGGAATATTTTATTTTAGCTGCCTTAGAGCTGTAATGGGTCTGTGCTGAGATATGCATGTGGAAATAAATTATGTACAAGGTAAACTATTTTGTTATACAGTACCCATAATATTAATTAAGCCGTAATTTTACCAACAATGCTTTAATTTAACAAATAAACAGGAATCATCTGTACCAATCTTTCAAATATATAACTTTGGGACCATAATAAAACATGCAGGAGCACCTGCAGTTAATTGTAAAGCAAACAGTGAGACTAGCAACTTTAAAGGGTAATTGTAATTTATAATTTATTTATTTGACTTATGCTGGATATAATTACTGTTATAATGCATTATTATTTTCAGTCCAGCATAAGATCTATCTGATTCCAATTTAACAGGCAGCATGGTAAGGCTTTCTGCTTAGGCCCCTTTAAAGTGTGCTCCGCTCCCTCCGTTCCCCACAACGGGAGCTTGTAAAATAAAGAAGAATGGATGGGCTACTGTCAAAGACAATCCTTGTTCAAAGCTGTAAGAATATTTCCATTTCCATTTAAGCCAAGAATTTTCCCTGCCCTCACAGTCCGTTAGATAGCAGTAGTGGGGAGTGAGGTTGTCAGGGTCTGCATGCAGCGAGAGCGCGGAGGGTGAATGGGCCAGGCTGGTGGCTTGTGGGGAGGGAGGTGATGCCAGGGAGGGATGGGTGCACAGCCAGCTTTCCCCTAAATTCTTGTCTGAGGGCTGCTGGTGTTTATTGTTGTGGTGCTTTTGGGCTTTGTTGTTGTTGTTGTTGTTATTTTCAAGAGCAGCCTGGAAGGAACAGCCCGAGGGGGAAAAATACCACCGTGGAAGAAAAGAAGCAATTATAGCTGGCTGTTTGTTTGTGGCTAACAGAATGCTGAAATGGCAGATTTGCAAATTTGTAAGAGAGGGAAGCTTAGTGTTCATCTTTATCAGCCAAAGTGGTTTCTTGTTAGCTGAGCAGCAAGCTAGAAAGCGACCGATTTTGACAACATAATTTACATCTTTGTATAAAACTATTGCTGGCAGCTGAACTAATTTGTGCTGGATTAGGTTGTTTGTCTCTGCTGCTGACTAACCATGCAATCTATCAGAGGCCGTTTTCAAATATCACTTTTCAACTGTGCCCTTGAGAGGGGGAATTGATCGGGAATATACGGAGCAAAATTACTCCAATAACTTTATAGAAGAAACAATTACAGAATCATACAGATGTGAATAATTCTGAAAAGTAGGAACAAATATGATGAATTTAGCCCTATTCCTATCTTTCACATGTGCATGAAATTTATAAATAATACAATAATGCATTATTGGCTGTGTTTCCTTTCTCTTTCTGGATCTCAGTCGATGATGGTAATAGGAGAAAGACGAGAGAAGCGCTGGATGGAAAACATTCTTGGAGACTGTATTTGAGGATTTTGAGGTGCAGGTTACATGAAAGTCACTTATGAGGTGTTGGAGACCATACTTAACGTACAGATGTCGCACAGAATATCTTCTCATCCATTCTGTGTTTTATAAGTTTCAAAGTAAATGCTCTGATAGAGAGAAAGAGACATCAGTCAGGCAGATATATTTGTGCTACCAACATGGGCGATAAACATACAAATATATTTTATCAAGTGTTTCTATGTTATATTAATAACTGTACCATGCAGAAGAAGAATGGCGTCTCCCTTCTGCTTTTAAGTGAACATCTTAAATGTTTCTTCTTGTCCTCAAGGGAAGATATGGGATGATAGAATAATATAAGGGGGCAAAAAAGGAGGGGGCGGGGGCAGAATTCACAACTGATAACTGAGCTGGAGTTGCTTATAAGATGCCTTAGATTAGCCAGCAAACAAAAAAACCATTAAGCACCTATTATTTTAAAGCAGTGGGCACATTTTTCATCACTTCCCTCTGATAAATTTTCACTTGTGCATCCTGCTCCAGGTAATTAATTGCTTTCAGTTCAGAGGAGTAATAATGCAATAAATTATGCCAGTATTTCTAGTCAGAGGATCATATTGCAGCTTCCTAACCAAGGCAGCACTAATAACAATCCAGGGCTGGTGGTGGCCCAGAAGAAAAAACAGTGCTCCATTATCATACATTGGTTATGTAAAGCATCAAAGGACCAAGTCCTCAAAATTGCTTTCAAGTGATCTTATTCATGGAAAGTTTGCACGTTTGTGGGTTTGGTCTGGATAATCCTGTGTGAAGATTATGTACCTACTCTCAGCCCTGGAAGCTTTGCGAACCTTGGGCACTCCAGTGATGGTGGGGTTGTTGTGGGGTAAAGCTTGAGTGGAATGGATCTTTCTGAGACGGCCAGGATGCTGACAGTGATGCTGTTACTGGTTTGTTGAGTGCTTGCCAGATCATGGGCACTGTTCTGAGCCTTTACATGTACCAACTGTATTTAATCCTGGTAGCAAACCTCTGAGACAGGACTATTATTATTCTCATTTTAAAGATGAGGAAACAGAGGCACAGAGAGTTTAGGCAACTTGTGTAACTGGTAGGGGAGTCTGTGTTTTTAACAAACATCCTGCACTACATCCTGGGAGGAGGTTTCCTCCTGGCTTCAGCCTGGATTGCAATGGATCAGGATAGGGTGGGGTTGGAAGCAGTTGGGAAGGCATACTTTAAAAAAGTAGTTTTAATCTCCCTTGGTTACTTACCGAGAGAATACCCCACTTCGTTCATCTTCTGAAAACTTCTCTTTAACTTGTAGATTTCTTGCCATAGCTTAATTTCTTTTTCTAGGCCTAAAAAATAACACCTATTTCTGCTCCCTCCACTTTATGTGAGAGACTTCAATAGTTGCTCTTCTCTCTCCCATTCTTTTCCTTTGCAAGTTCCAGCTCTCAGAATAACCTTAGAGGGGAAATTTAGAGAAATCTTGTGTCTTTCTCTAGTATGTGGTATACTTGTATTTTCCGTGGGCAGCTTAAAGAGGAGGTGAGGGTCTCAGTTGCCGCCCACCTGCCTCCTTGCCTGTGCACAGACAAGCCTCAACCAGTCTGTGGCAGGAGAACCAGTTGATCTCGACTGTCCCTTTCTCCTCTCCATTGAGTTTCCCACATCCTATACAGCACCTGTCCAGTGGCTGGCCCTCTGTAAATATTCATGGGATGAATGGACATAGTTAAGATTTGGAAAATAGATGAAAGCGCAAAGTAAATGACAAAGTATCACCCATTATTGGATTACTCTGAGTGGACTCCTGTTAGGTATTTTCTTTTTTAAAAAAACTTTTAACATTATTTATTTTTGAGAGACAGAGACAGATCATGAGCAGGGAGGGAGGGAGACATAGAATCTGAAGCAGGCTCCAGGCTCTCAGATGTCAGCACAGAGCCCGAGGAGCTGTGAGATCATGACCTGAGCCAAAGTTGGACATTTAACTGACTGAGCCACGCAGGCACCCCTGCTGTTAGGTATTTTCTCGTATACCTTCCAGTCTTTTTCCAGTGCATTGCCCTGTGCCCGCCGCTACTCCTACTGATGGGTGCATTTCTCCTCTGCCAGAGAAGAAAGCTAGTGAATGAAGTTTTAACTTTTAGTCATAACAATTTTAGGGGGAGAATTTGTAAAATTCCAATGAAAATGGCAAAACAACAATGGATACTAGTGTGTGACTTGAACTTTAGATTGCTAAGAAACACATGAAGAATGTTAAGAGACTAATAAGTTCGGGGGTAAAAGGTGCGAAAAGGATCATAACATTTCGTTCTCTTTTTATATTGTTTCTTTTGGGTCACAGAACCCTGGCACTACATTTACTATTGGTATATGTACCATTCATTTTCTGGCTGTGAGATGGATCACACTGAAAATCCTATGTACTCCTCCATATGAAGATGGAAATAGGATTTGGAGAAAACAGAAGAGTGAGGTATTGCCCAGACCACCTTATACTATAGAAACAATTGCATATTTTCATAAAAATGCTCTAAGCCTAAACTCCTGGCTGTAAGCCAAAGTCATGACCCAGGCAGTACTCAAAGTCTCTGGCTGCTCTTTTCTGGGCCTTAAGTTTGTCTCTGACCTGACCTCAGAGCACTGGCCCATCAGAATGGCTGCCTCTTTATGGTGGTGCTGACAGTGGACATGCCAGCTGGTTTCCAGAAGGCCACCTGAGTAGTGCTCAGGACATGTAGGCTGGGGGGGATCTGGGAAAGTCATTCAGTCCCACACACTGCTTCTTGGCAATCACTACATTCTACCCCCCAGTGAGCAGCCTCTTCGTTGTCCACAAAGCTAGAATTGAACGCTGTTCCAATCGTCTGGGGTAATTTTTAGGGCAGCCCATCTTCATGGGCTTAGGTGCTTTTACGAATGAGTAACCCAAATTGCTAAGTGTCAGATCTTGTGCATCTTATCTTGTCCTTCTGGGACTCAGAAGCAGAGAACTCTGACTCACTGTGACTCTCTAGATAGCTGTGCTGGGTGTGGAGAGAGCCCCCTCCTCATCAGATAAGAAAAGCTGGGAGGTACAGTTAGCATTCTGCATGGAAAGAGCTTCGCAAGTAATCATCAGTATCATTGTCTAGTTAGGAAGAAATGTTGGGCAATTGAACCTGGCAGTTTTCTGTATTACAAATGACTAGTTTTAGGTTTCCCCCCAACCCAACCTTTTTCTCTTTTTCCTCTTCCTTTCTCTCCTCTTCCTCCCATTCATCTTTTTGGACTTAAGAAAGGGTCTTCAACTTTGTAATTTTAAAACATATTCTACCACACATGTCATTGTTCTTTTTAATAGGATCTCCCAGAACCACTCTGTGCAGGGCCCCGCGTTTTCACATTATTATCTCATTGTCTATCCCGAGTGTTATAGCCTTACTACGACTTCCTAACTAATCAGCTATTTCAACTTTCATTCCATAAGCTTTATGTCTGAGTGTAATTAAATGAGCATTAAGTCTTTTTTTTTTTTACTAGCAAAGCCTGAAAGTTCTGATATTACAGTAATAAGTGTGAAGTGAATTTTGAATGGCATTTATATCTGTTCATGGGCTCTAAATGTTTGATTTGCATAACTAGTTAAAATGATATCAGAGCAGCATATTGATTTAATTCCATCTCAGAAAACTGTTAATTAATAATGATAATAAATGTGTCAGTCCTTTATTATCTGCTTTGAATTGGTGATGATAGCTATATTAATACCACTTCAGTAATAGACCTCTGCTGGCTATTGTTGGCAAAGCTTTCAAGGCCTGAATCACCTGCAATCAGAATTTAGAAAATTTATTGCAGATCAGTTTTAAAAAGAACAGCCATTCCATCATATATGTAATTTGATTAACACCTACATTTTAATTTAACATTTTATTTACATAAATCATTGTGAGCAGAAACTTCAGGAGGGTTTTAAACAAAGGCACTTTTTCATTTTTATGTTCCAAGTTAAAAGTTGCCTGTTGGCTGGTGGAAGGACTGGGCCCAGGATGATCCCTTTTTGTGGGATTGGCAGACTCCTAGCCCCTTCTGCTGCATTTCCTCTTGACTGGGCTGGCCATTTTCTGGCTCATCATTAAGGTGGAACCCACTGGTTCTGTTGCATTGCACACAGGCATGTGTATTTGTGAATGGTGGGATTGTTGGTGAGGGTAGGGGGAATCCTTTCCTCTCCCTACTCTTTTAAGGATGAGCAGGATTTAAGGAGCAGATCTTACTTCTTTGGTTTTTGGGAATGATGGAAGAACCAAGATGTCTTCTCTATCATTGAGTTTCAGGAAAGTGAGGATAACATGGGTAGTTATCTTGCAGTGGCTAGGGATTTCCCCAAACTGAGATCTCCAGGGCCCACTAATGCTGAATTTCCAAAAAATTCTTTAGACTCTAAAGAAGAAGTCGTCTAAGTGGCTCTCAGTGGCTTAATCTCTGTCACTTCCAGTAGTTATGACTGTTGATGAATGTACTTTAAAAATTTTATAATCTCAATTTGAGCCTTAGTTTGTTTTTTTGTAAAATGTGTAATGAGTAGGATTCAATGAAATTTCATAAACACACACACCTACAGCAGTGGTTAGCACCCAGAAGATATTTAATGATTGATAGTCTTTCTTTTCCTTTTGCTCTTAAATTATGGGCATTCACTTACCACTCCTTGTCCATCCATAGGCTGAATAAAGATGTGACCATTTAGATTTTCAAACTCTTGATTCCAAGAATTTAAATAACTATTGGGTCTATATCAAGCAGCTTGAGGATCTTGCTGCTTTCCCCTTTAGAAGTTCACCCCTAGATTTGCCTTGGTAGATATCAGTATAATCTGCATACATAGGGTCCCAGTCATTCATGTCTGGTTCATAACTATGGATGTATAAGGGATTGTTAGTTACTTGAAATCTGTATAATATCTCTTTCTTCTCCCACTTCAGAACTGGGTCCAAACTCATTTGTACCTTTCGATCTTCCTTCTGACCATTCCTTAGAGAAGAAATTTCCAGCCATGTCATGTACCTGCAGAATCTTCTCATTGGCTATATAATTGAGCTATGGCCCAGAGAGTTTGTGACATGCCCAAGATCTCATAACCTCTTAATCATGTCGTGCATCCTGTGTGTACCACTCAGTACAATATAGAACAAGAACTCCATTTCTTTCTTTGGGCATTCATCCCTTTCAGTTTCTGCTCACTGCTCCCCTTTTTATGTTCAGGTTCCACCAGGCAGTGAGCCTTGTGGCTTCCTCTCCCTCTCACCCCCATATGGGGGCCGGAGTGGAGTGTTGGCCTCAGAAGAGTTCACTAACACTGTCTTCAGACTGTCCCATCATCAGTCTTTTCCATTTCTTGATGGGAAACACATCCTTTGTTTGAGCCTGTGATAGATTAGCATGGCTTGGAAGGAGTGCTGGCTTTCAGAACTCCTGTGGGTGTGTCTCCAGCTGAACATTTCTCTCCTGACTTTGATTTCTCTCTCAGTAACTGGGGGTGTAATTCGCTTTGACATCGCTGGCCATCAGCGCCACACTGAAATGGGCCTTCTTTGACTCAAAGTGACAGCCCTTGGCCCCTTTGACATTGTTTCCATAGATTTGCAATGAAACAGTTTAATATTTTGCAAAATAGAGTGATCTCCTACAACTCGCATTGATGTGGCTTTTGCCATGGTCTTCTGAAGGATAGGGCTGTTTCCACTGACCCACCCATAACTGGTTCCCCTTATTCTGGAATCTGGAAACATTGCTCTTAGGCTGCTGGGGATGAGGAGTTTGTTTGGTTTTTTAATCAGTGATGAACACCATAATGTATTTTGTTCTTGTGTGGATCCTTCTCCTTGTTATTTTCTTGGCTCCCAATATCCCAAGACCTTTTCTGCCCATCAGCACCCTTAACACTTCTGCTCTTCTACATTATGGTAGAATGTGGTCAGTATCCCTGGGAAGAGTGAGCTTGGTACCTTCCTGAGGAAGGTTAGTTACTCTAGTGCCTCTTACACTAAGAGACAGTATGATCTATAGTCAGAGGGAATATCAACCTCTTAATATTTGTCCAAGATGTGGAAATCTTTGGGGAAAATTATTAGGGAAAGGAATTGGGCTGTCCACTGGTCATTGGTTCTTTTCAGAGAAGCTTAAGTCACAATCTGGTTGTTGTCAGCATTTTCTGAAAATACTTGGATGAAGACAAATAAGGATGCTTTACCATGCCATCCAAAAAGAAGAGATTGTGTGATACCTTTTTTTTGTTGTTGTTGTTGTTCCTAGAAGGTTCTAACCTTTGGACTTTGAAATTTACCATTTTAGCCAATATTGAATTATTTGGGAAGGCTTTGCTAATATACTGTTAGATATATTAGAATATTAAAATATTTCTGTAAATGTTATACTTTCTAAGCTTGTACCCTTCAGACTCTCATTCAAATGTTAAAAAGTCCTGGGAATTTAAAGATTAGATTTTCTTTTTTGCCACCAGGTGTGTCTTGTGGGGAGGGCACCATGTTGTCTTTATAGGAGATACAGGAGGAGCTTGTGTCTCTTTCAGCATAGAACTGCTGAAGTGGTCCCTAAAGAGTGGTTTTTAAAAATTTTTCTCCTAAGATTCTTTCTTCCTCGTGTCAGAGGATCAGGCAGCATTTCCGTCCCTCCACCGCCCCCCCCCTCCCCACCCCCACCAAGATGTCTGGTTTGGGCTTTGCCTTGTCATGGACTCTGCTGGTGAGAATTTTCAGAACAGCTCCATGTGCGTATTTCTGACCTTGGCTCCTCCCTGTGGGTTGGGGGAGGAGTCCCAGGAGAGTGGATTCCTGGCAGAAGATGTGGTGAGCACTTGAGCATGTGTTTGAGGGGAGATGGGTTGTCAGGCTCTGGGAGTTCTCTGGAGCACTCTCCCAAGGCATTGTGACTATTTACATATTTCGGGGGGGAAAAAAAGACCAAACTTCTCAAAGTGATGATTTTTCTTTTTACAGCCTCAGTTTGCACAATTTTTAGATTCTGGCCTGGCTCTTCCTCTCTGATGGTCACACACTATATGGCCCTACTTTCTAATTGGGAGAGGAGGATTTTTAATAGAGAGCTGGGCTGCTCTTACAGGTCTAGGAATAGGAGTTGGGAGGTTGGCTTGTGAATTTTGGTTGAGGTAGGCGACCTGCTACACAGGTGTAAAAGTTGTTACAGTAGAAGAGGTTGAGTTTAAACACCCTCTTTGATGGCATTTGTCTGAGTCTCCATGTATTTTTCCCACTCCTAACCACTCCCCGTGTGAGTTTGTATTCCTTAGTCCCAGCTGTTTGTGATATTTCACTGTCAAATACATAATTAACAATTTTGTAAGCCAAGTTTAGTGATGTTTTTACATTCATGCACTGAATGTCTTTTCTGTCTTGAGCCAGTTACATCTTTTTTATTTAAAGTTGCCTTCTCCCCCCACCCCCCAACAAAACCTCTTTCTAGAAAATGTGCCATTCTAACATCTTTCCAAAGAATGAACTGTATCAAAGTGGACTTGGGAGCCTGCATCAAAGTAGATTTGGGAATACAGATGTAGATTGTGGTGTGGAATTGCTTTGGAATTTGAAACTGGTTGTGTAGACAGAGCTGATGATGGATCCAGTTGTGAATAAATTTTTGAAGCAGATGATGTCAGTGGCAGTTTTATGACTAGGGTTTTGACAGACTTGCATAAGTTGCTGGAATATGGGTGAGAAAGCAAGTCACAACTAAGGGTTGAGCTAATAAAATAAAATCAACGAGTTAAAAAATTTTAAGAAAGCCCTGTTTACATTTTTTCTTTCAAAGCACATATTACAGTGGATTCTCCCACAGTATATTTTAGGCATTTTTTTCTTTCTTTTCCAATTTTAGGAAATTTATTGATATAAATAATCACATAGGGTCAAAGGAGAAAACTAGATCATCTTAATAGAATTCAAAATTCATTGCTGATAAATTGTTTTTAGTAAACCAGCATTACACAGAGACTTAACATGATGGAAACCTTACCTCACATGAGAAGCAAACATCCTCTTCAGTGGTGCAATGTTAGATAATGTCAGGGTTGAGATAAGGGTGTCCATTTCTGTTATGATTTAAATGGAATTGTTAAATCCTGGAAGATCTCACCTGGAGGTTTTGGTCATTGGACTGAATCTGACCATCGGGCACTGTGTTTTGGCCTGCCCTGTGTTTAAAAATTAAAAAGAAAAGTTGTGAACGTTTAAAGAAACTGGAGATTTCACCAGAAATCCTTATCTCTGGTTTCTCCTGAAAAATCTGGCAAGATGAGACCTGTAGCCCTGAATGCAACACAGGGCTAGAGTAGAGTGATAACTCCTGCCTTTAGACACATGGCTTCATTGTCTCGGTCACAAGGTCCTCTGCTGGGTCTCTTCACTCGGTTATCTTACCTGCCTGGCCCTGTGGGTCCTTGAGTTTGCAGTGATTGCCTTAGTTAATGCAGGAAGATAAGAAATAGAAACTAGACATCATATAAATCATAAAAAAGGAGATAAAGATACCATTTTTGAGTGGAGTGATTGCTAAGCTGGAAAACCCAACAGATCAGCTGAGAACTATTAAACTAATGAGAATTACATGAAATCAAAATGGGTAGAAAAATCCATACAGCAAAATGGGGGAGGGAGAAAAGGGCTCATTTACAATAACAGCAACAATTTAGCAAGAAGTAATGCTAATTACGTGAAGGACACTGTAAAACTTCACTGAGGAGAGTAAAAGAGGAAGAATAAAAGACAAAATTGGTCTTGTTTTCAAGTAACTCAAATTTGCCAAATTGAAAACCTGTGGAAAGGTATTCTTGCCATCTCCAAAGAGTTGTTGAGACCCCCTTGCCACCATTTTCAGAGAATTGAGAGTTGTTGGCTTGCTTTGCTATGGGTGCCTAAGGAGTTGGGGCCACTGTGGGGTATTTCCCAGGAGATGGGAATTGGGGATATAGGCTCTGATGATGTTTGTGTTTTGTATCAACTGAGTATTGGATACATGACAGGCTGGATCTCTGTTATGTTTCAGGAGCTCTTTTCCAGTGGTTATGATTATTTAAGTTCCAGCTTCAGGCCAGGGTAGAGTAGAGCCCTTGTGGTGTATGCCTGAGTGTCTGATGGCCAGATCTGGCCTTTCGCATTGGATTATGGCCTTGTTCCACCAATTCCTCTCTATTTAATGCTTCTTGAGAAGTTGAATCTGTCAATTTCTGAGTAGTTGCTGTTTCCAAAGTCTTTCAGTTAAGTTTTCTGAGGGATTTGAATCTATTTGCTTTCCTTGTGGGAACAGATTTCAAGATTCTCGACTTAAAAAAAAAACAAAAACCAAAAGTGCCCAGTGGGCCTAATTTTTAGCCATAGTTAAGGCCACCACTAGCACCCACAAGGAGAGAGATGAAGAATGGGTCCCAAATAGAATATCACTGGCTCTGCAGTTATAGGAATTGATGAAACAAGAGGCATTCGATTTGAAGGATTAAAAGAGTTGGCCCTTCTTGACATTTAAGCTATTTCTGATTAAATTATTTGTGCCGAAACTCCTGCCATGTGTATTGTCAAGTTCAGGATTTTCCTAGTTCTCTTAAATGTTTGGTCTGCAATGCCCTATTATTTTCTGAGAAACCCCTGCGTTTTGGTTGTGGGTTTGTTTTGTACAGTGTTTACTTATTTTGGAGAGGCCATGTGGAAAGTACTTGGGCTTGAGATTTGTAAAATTTGCCCATACCAAAATTATCTTACTGGAGAAATTCAGTGCTCATAGGACTGAAGATTTTTGTATCTGAACCAAATATATTTTAACATATAAATATTTATATTGATTAAACCTTTGTAAGACTTACTTTAGTGAGAGTTTCTTGCATCTGCCCCTCTACCTAGCTACCTACCTGTTTCTAGAGGGAATCTTCTGTGGGGTTGAGCATATAAGCTTTTGATTCAGACTTGGGTTCAAATCCTGTTGCCGTCGCTTCAGAAGAGTGTGATCAGATGACCTCGAGCAAATTACTTAGCTACTCTTAAGACTCACGACCTACATCAAAGAGTTGTAAGAGTTAAATAGGTAATATAATAGAGAACTTGGCACAATGCTGGCATATAGTAAGCTCTTCTTAAAATATTAGCTACTTATATTAGCATCATGTGGATAGCAGGATTACAGGTAAATGATTTCAATTGCCTAGGTTTTCATTTTTTCATGAATTAAGCCTTGCTCTGATAGAAATGATTCATAAAATTTTCAAAACGATCTGTATAATTTTTTAAAATTGATAGTCATTTTTTTTTTTTTAAAAAGCTGTTAAAGTGATAAAAATCCAGTAAGCGCCCTCAGCCCTCTTGTGTCTCTGGGTGATAACCCAGGAGCCCAACTGTTATCACCTGTAGTTTAGCAACTCTGATTTCAACCCCTGCACAATCCACCCAGGGCCTGAAGATCTTCTCCTCTTCTAAGACCAGAATCGACAAGGCTTATTTTTTTCACTTGTTTATTGGGGACCCATAAAACATTCAGGCAATCTATGGGGCACCTGGGTGGCTCAGTCGGTTAAACATCTGACTTGGGCTCAGGTCAAGATTTCACGGTTTGTGGGTTTGAGCCCCGCGCTGGGCTGTGCTGACAGCTCAGAACTTGAAGCCTGCTTCGGATTCTGTGTCTCCCTCTCTTTCTCTCTGCCTCTCCCCGACTCATGCTCTGTCTCTCAAAAGTAAACAAACACGCACACAAAAAATAAATAGACATTCAGGCAATCTAAATGATAAACAACAGAGCAGCTGACAAACCAAGAACAAAATGAGGAAATAACTATCTAACATCTAGTGAGAGGTTACATTTTAGTTTCATTTGCATTGGCTCATCTACCCCTCAGGGGTAGGAACTTTTATGCCCATTCTACAGAGGAGACAGGTTCTGAACTAGGTAATCTGAAGCTGTACAGAAAGAAGCTGGTAGTAGAGATTGGAAATCTGTGAAGCTAGCACAGCCAACCACTAGGTTGCAGCTTCTCTTTCTTCTGGTGTTGGGGCCAAGACTTACATGGATTCAGCCCACCTTTGTGTGCAGCTGGTCACTGTAGCCAGCATCTGTTCTGATTGGTCCATTCCTGTGCCGTCAAATGTTAGGAGTATTCCCTTTGGTTAGGGAAAGTTGTCATGTTGTAGGAAGCCAGATGCTGGTTATTTGGGAGGCATTGATAGAAAAGAAGTAGAAAAATGGGAGGCAGAGGGAGAGAAGAAGAGGTGAGGAGAAACAGCAGAAGTAAGCACAGAGTGAAAGGAATATGGGGAACATATCTTCGTATGGGGTATCTTCCCTTTCAGGAGGTCCATCTCTTAAAGGCCATTCTCCTGGAAAGCATGTGTAATGTGCAGTAATATTTCTGTAGTTTTCTCAGAGAGCTGAAGCAGGATCTCACGCTATAGAGATGCCTATCCTTGCTTGGAAAATGTTTCGAAAGAGAAATTTGCTGCATTCCTCAGCTTTCAGACAACACAGGTCTCTTTAAGTTTATTTTACATTGAGCAAGGCAGTGCCTGTCACACACTGATTTCTCCCTCCCCTATGGGTCTCAGCTGTCTTCCTAATAGGCAGCTGCCCAGAGTGGAGTGTGGCATTGTTAACCATCAGGGGTGACCAGCCTGTCAGCCCGTCTGGCTGGAACCCTGGACGCTGGAGGCGCCTGACAGCAACCCCATTTGCATCCTGTGCAGAGAGCACCCGCATCCTTTCTCATTAAGAGAAAAGTTAGCCTAAAACACCAGACATACTGGCAACTGGAGACCCTCAAATAGCTTCTTTTGGATCTCATCCTTCACTGTGACAGCATCAGGAGTGATAGTTTTCAAATAGTTTTCTTTTTACAACATTTAAAACTATTTTTCCAGGTAAGATTTCTTCCACTGAGCACAGAGAGGTAACAGATTATAGAGAAGTTGTTCTGGTTAAAGAATGAATGAGAAGCCTGAATCTCCCCTGCTTTATCTGGGAAATACCTCTAAATAATCCTAGGGTTCCTAGGAACACAGTTTGAGAACTACTGTTCACGGCACAGGACTGTTTTAATCTTCTAGAATTTCCCTTCCTGTTTTTTTAACCTGTGCTTTAACTGAGTGACTTCTATAGTTTGCCTCAAATGTCAAAGGGTTAAGAATACTATTAAAAATTAAACGAAGTCCTTCAAAGGACAATTTGTAAGACCTGTACAGTTCCAAATAGCTTTGGGGAAGGGATGTGACATTGTATAATGACTTCTTAGAAAATTTGTTTGTTACTTTTTCCCCTTTCTCTGTCTCCATTCTTCTCTCCCTTTCTCCCCCGACCCCGTTTCTGATTTGATGAAACTGTAATGTCCAACATATATTTTACTGTTCAGTGTGTGTTGTACTTTAGCAATTTATAACTATGATCAATGCTGTGACCTTAGGGAAATTGCTTATATAATTATAGAAAGTTTACAGTCGTAAGACAAGGAATGGGGAAAATATATCACTGTAAAATATAAATATGTTTAAATTACATTTAGGATTTGGAATAGTTCCTTGCTTGTGTTTTACAGAGTAATCTGTGATTTAAATCAGGTTTAGTTGTGTTTTTTCCCCCCTAAATTGGGTATTATAAATCAAGAGTAGATGCTGGATATAGCACACAAGAGGATTTCTTATACATTTTAATGTTGCATAAGTAAGAAATACCAGTAGTTCAGCAGTAAAATTGCAAATGTAAGCAAAAGTGAAGATTTTTCCAAATTTAACTAGGTTGCATTTGTTTAGTAAACTCTAGCAATAATTTAGTGTTTTATTACGTTTGCCTTTGAGATCTGGGCTGACTTTTTTGTTCCCTTCCTTAAGGAAGAAAAGAGAGGTACATTACTATAATTGCTTGGAGCTAGAGAAAAACAAGAGTACCATTTTGTTTTCCCCACCTGTGATACATAAACTTTATAAAAGGAGGAGGAGGGAGGATAGAGCACTTATTAGGATTAAATGTATTCATGGATGTATCAGTCACACAAGTAGGGCGCTTCTTTTTGGTCGGGTCAGGCTTTCCATTTGTGCCATCTGGTGTGAGACTGTTTTTGTGCAGAAAGTAAAGTGTTAGGCCCAATTTTGCATGTGTAAGCTGCTGGTAAGGGTCGGAGCTAGGGAGACAGGGAAGCCAATACAGTTCGATTGTGAAAGGGTGCATGTCTTGCTTCAGATCTTTTGGAGTCTCTTGGAAGACAGGTAGGTTTCATTCAGGATAGTCTCTCTGATGCCATACGAGTGAATTTCAGTGTGTGAAGAGGGGTTGAGTGTTTCAGAATGGATGCTGGCATTGGGGAGAAGGTGGGTGGAGGGAAGGACTTCTTAGTGACGTGGCTTAGCGTGCTGTGTTCCTGATGCGTCAGATTGTCGCCCACCACCCCTCCTCCCGCCACGTGCTTCAGATGGTTAACATGGACCCCAGCTTAGTTTAACTGTGGTTTGAGAGAAGTGAACTCTGGGATTGGGTTGGATGATGTTGATTAATAGGAGTGAGAGGGTGAGAGACTCCAGGGCCAAGCAGTAGGTCCATCTTGGTGGCATCTGATGTTGATTGGCTTTGTCCTGCGCGGCTGCGCTCGGAGAGCGGACATTAAGATTAAGTGATGCTGTCGTGTTGAGGAGCACGGCACTGCATCATTCTGGGAAGAGACAGCTGGGGTGGTTAATCCTTCATCACCAAGGGAGCACTGCCAGCGGAAAGATATACAGCCAAAGATAACCCTCCATAACTTGTGCTAAAGATCAGAAAACTTTGAATTCACATCCATCTGCTTAGTCTGGGGTGAAGATGAAAGATAGGCAGAATAGGAAATAAAAAACTCCTGAGGGATTAATCTTAGGCACGGTATGTAGCCCACAGAGTGAGCAGGCGGGAGAGAAACTTTTACATGGCGTTTAAAAGGGAATTAAATGCACCCGGTTTCACAGCCGCCTCTTAAAATAAAATTAAATGATACATACTCTCATTTTTGTGTTATATTGTCATCATTTTACCCCAAAAGGCTGCCTGCACCCCCTTAGACCTCCTCTAATTTTTTTAAAGAGGTACTTATAGTTCTGTACTCAGGGACAAAAGTATGCAGGCAAAGAATGCTGGGGGTACTTGATCAGTAGAAGGAAGAGCTTTTAATTTCTTTCTCTCCCTGTGTGATTTTTAGCAGGATATTCACAAAGGCTGTGAGTGTGTGTGTGTGTGTGTGTGTGTGTGTGTGTGTGTATCTGTCTGAATGTGGGTCTGAAATGCTCTTGTTGTGAATATTTCTGAACAGCTGCAATGATTTTATATATCACGTGTAATCGAATTATGCATTGTTGTCATACCAAAGTGATGTGCAGGGGGAAAATAAATCAGGGAGGGAAATAAATTAGAGGCCATGCTCCCATCTGCAGCTTCTCTGTTAGCACAGTGGTCAGGCTGGGGAATGTCTGGTGCAAGGTGAGAATGTTAGGGACCTACACGCTCTGTCCTCAAGTGACTTTCTGTGTTGAGTTTAAAGGGAAGCTTTGTTGTTTTGTTTTAAACCCTTTAAGCATTTTTTTGTCTTTTCCCTTGCCAGTTTGGTATTTGAAAGTCAGAGTGAGAATCTCACTTCAGGGCCTAGGATGTTTGCGCTGATGTGAGAAGCAGTCCTTTCTTCTGCCAGGCTTAGCTTCGCCTGGGCTCTACAGTACTGTAACCATTCTAAGGGTACAAAAGGGGCATACCTGAGGAAGTGGAACACAAACATTAAGTTAAATGAGGAAGTAGAAGTGACAGTTCAGAATGATTGAGAGAGACCTGGGTTGAAGTTCCTGCTAGGCATTGTGACCTTGGATGAGTCCTTTTCTCTCTCTGCGTGTGTTACAAATGAAAAAAAAATGACAGTCAAGCAAGAGGCGAATTGTCAAAGAAAGGAGAAAGGGTCAGTGTACCTTGGAAGGTTAAAGAAAAACCTGAAGTTCTGTATTTTGGGTTGGATGGTAGGAGAATCCATGTCTTTCTCTGATTTACTGGGGAAGGTGTGTACAGAAGATGATGATCTGTATGGAAAATTTATATCCAGGTGGTCCAGTATGGTCTTGATTATTAACATGCAAATAATGTATTTGTACATGCATATGCAAGCATATCACATATTTGTACATATATTACATTTATTTTAAAGTTAAGTTTATTTTAAAGTTTCTTTTATGGTTTACAGTTTCAGTTTTTATTTTCAGTAGACAAGTAATCAAGTGGCTAAGTGTGATTTAATTTCTATACCATCGCAAGACTTTATTTTTGTTTACTTTTTTAAAATTAAAAAAAAATATGTTTATTTTTTGGAAGAAAGAGATGGAATGAGTTGGGGAGGGGCAGAGAGAAGGGAAGACACAGAATCTGAAACAGGCTCCAGGCTCTGAGCTGTCAGCACAGAACCTGACATGGGGCTTGAACTCAAAATTGTGAGATGGTGACCTGAGCCAAAGTTGGATACTTAACCGACTGAGCCACCCAGGTGCCCTTGCAAGACTTAAATAAATCTTCAAAAAAGATAAATATTTCTTGTCAGACCATGAGGTTTCATTTTGGATCCAGAAAAAAATTTGGCAAATTTGGGGAGAAAGTATATTCCTAATTCCTGATGTGTACCGAGTTTCAGTGGATGACATATTTCATACCAGAGGAGCTGATCCAAAGGTCTCTCTTCTTGAAAGACCATTACATTGGTAAATGTAAATGGTAAAGAAACAGCATTCTAACAGATTTCATAACAGGAAGAGAAGAGGGTGGTAAATCTGAAAGTGTGCCAATACGTGGAGTTTCACATGGAAGATGCCAAAGAAGACTACGACTCAGCTGTCATGTAATTGTCCTCATCTGTTTGAATCTTAGTTTCAACTCCTAAATCTGCTGAGCCTAGGCCTTTCCCTGCCAGATCCATCCTGAGTATCCAGACTCGAGTCACCAACCTGAGTGGCCAGTAGACCAGGTTGGGGGACGGTTGATATGCTCCACGCTTAGAGAAAAATGGAATTTGTGGGAGATGTGATATAAGGGCCTCCATTTGGGGGCAGTGATTGCTTTTCAGGGAATTTTATACTTGGGAACAAATCATTGGACCAGTGACTGTCAGTGACTCCTGGGTGGTATATATATATTTTTTCTACTGGGATGTCCAGATACCAAATTTTTGCTGTACCTGGTGCATGTAGGTTTTCTGTTGTCTGGTATTTTGGGAGATTTGACTAGTTTCAAGGGCAGTGGAAACCTCTGTGTATCCCCTGAGCATCTGATGAGATTTTGGTCAAATGTTTCTCAGCTCCTATTTGCTGTTGTAGTAAGTTGACTTGTGTGACATAGGTGTACTTTGTATTGTACAAATATTGCAGTGGAAGAGTAGTAAAGGAGACAAGGTGCTAAACCTAACATCAGCAGACCTGGATTTGGTTTTGACTTGGCCTTTGCTTCCCTGGTTTCCTAACAATGGTTCTTGTTAGCTGTCACTGGGTTACCTCAAAACAGAGAGACTGGAAGCTACCATTTTGTTACACTCAAGGAGTCTATGCATCAGGACTTGAGACAGGACAGAGTGAAATGGGGTGTCTTTGGTTCCCAAGCTTGGAGCTCCCATTGGAAAGAGTAAAAAGCTGGCGGTGAGTTGATGCATGGGGCTGGAGTCATATGTCTGAAGGCTTACACATATGTCTAGCATCTGGGCTGGGATGATTCGGAGACTGGAACTGCTGGATGGAGCCCTGCACATGGTTTCTTCATGTGGCTTGGCTTCCTCACAGTGTGGCTGCTTCAGGGGATATTGGTTGGATTTTTTTACGGGGCAGCTCAAGGCTCTAAGCGTAAGTGTTCCAGTGCTGAGATGGAAGCTGTGTCCCACAGTGTCACTTCCACATGCTGCATCCGTGAAATCAACATGAGCCTGCCCAGATCCAAGGCAAGAGGCATTAGTCTACCATGTATATGACAAAGAAATAGTAAGATCACATTCTAAAAAAGCATGTTGGGTGGGAGAGGTGTTGCGGCCATCTTTGGGATATATGCCACACTCAGGTTTCTTTTCTGTGAATGACTAACAATGAGTCTGGGTGAGAATTAACTAAGACCTCTTTCGACATTAAAGTTAGATGCTTTATTAAAAGAAAAATCCAGTTTCCTTTAAAAAAGTGGTAAATTTACAGGCATGCCTGGGTGGCTCAGTTGGTTGATATTTGGACTCTTGATATAGGCTCAGGTTGTGATCTTGCAATTGTGTGATTGAGCCCCATGTTGGGCTCCATGCTGAGTGTGAAGCCTGCTTGGGATCCTCTCTTTGCCTCTCCCTGGCCTCTTTCCTCACTCCTATTTTCTCTATCTCTGTCTCTCTCAAAATAAGTAAACATTAAAAAAATGATAATTTACGAAGTGACGATTGGCTATATCAGAGAGTCTATGAAATCTTTATCCAGATAGGTGCCCTGGGACAATCTAAAATAATCTGTTAGGCAACATGAGGGACACTGATATGAGGGATGCCTGTCCTGTTTTTTTCCTCCCTACATTATTTCAACTGTATTTTATGCTACAGTGATTCTTTTTTAGTCCAGCTTTATTTCTCATGACTTGTGGGTAATTAGGTGACAGGCTCATATCTCAACAGAATTGGCATGAATGTTGATTTGGACATAAGTTAAATGTTGGTATGTAGGCTCTAGGACTAGAATGTAAGTTGGGGATCTGGGAGGTGACTAGGTTTTGAAGTCGGGCCCGTGAACACTTGCGGCTTATCCTCTTACATTGACATAAGGCTTAAGATGGAATAGATGGTGAACTTCTGGAGAAAGCTTTGCCCTTGCTGGGGAGATTAAACTGTCACCTCTGGCATTGGTACAGATCTGATACTGGACACGAGGTCTGAAGGAGGCTGACCATTGGGCAGCTGCCCCCAAGAAAGCATCATAATTAAGAAGAGAAGGGGTTAATACACTGACTAATGTTGCAGTTTACAGGCACTGGCCCCTCTCTTTGTTCTGTTTTATCATACACATTCATCACGTTCAACCTGGCAACCCAACCAAATAGCTATTTAAGTTGTAAAAATGAATCATAGCACAATTTCATGAACTGTGTGATATAACTGAATCTAATCACATTATACAACAGGGCCTTTGCCAGCTTGGTATACATGGTTCTGGGCTCCCTTGGAATAAGTGAGTAAATAAATAGGCTTCATTACATATAATAACAGTAAGGTGGTTAGGCTAGTTGGGTTGTGGGACCAGGTAAGGAAGCATCTAGATATTTCACACTGGACCATGGTGCCCTTCCAAGCTAGCTCACCCTTGAAAGGCCCACAAATCACATTGGCTATCTTCTGTCTTCTGTATGTGACCAGCCAATTTCCTAGATTATTAAGTAAATGGCAGGAAAGATACTGAGATAAGGGTGTAAACCTCATAAATTAGAGGTACAAGGAAGGGCACTACTCCAGCTCATTTCCACAGAATTGCAGGGCTCGCTTACTTTGTACTGACTATAAAGATGGATAAACATACAGTCTCTACCCCCAGGACCACTCTTAACAATGGGGCCCACTCATGCATCAAAGATCTTTCTAGGTGCTTTTTATGTGTTTTTTATTTGACTGTAAAAGATGAATCTTGAGCTGTAATATCATCTCCATTGTTAGAGATGAGGAAATGGAAACTTAGAGAGGTCAGGTAACTTATTCCAGGTCACCCAGCTAGTAAATGTCAGGGTGGAGATGGGAACCACCTTTTCAGTGGTGGAAGTGGCCAGAGAAGAGGGTGGGTTGTGGTCAGCGGAAGGGCCTAAGGAGCTTGGAGCAGCCTGGTGGTAGAGGTGCCCATATGCCTTACTGGAGAGTTAGACTCATCCCCTGGATGCTGAGGAGCCCATGGGCTGGTGGATGTCTGTAGCAGAACTTACCGAAGGGGTAGGAGCAGGCCTGAGAGACCTGCATGGCACCCAGTGTCGGGAGGTAGGAAAGGTGTGGCCGGAAGCACTGGACAGTGAAAGTGATGAGCCTGAACTGGGGAAATACTGCTGAGGTGGAATCCACTCCTTGTAAGAGAGCTTCCATGTTGCCTTTCTTCCCAGTATTGACCACACCTTGTATTCATTGTCTCTTCTCTGCCTCCCCCTCTTTTTCATTCATCACTTTCCCTTTTTCTTTGTCTCCCTCTTTGTCCCCTTTTCATTCTTGTCTTTTGTTCCCCTTTTCATTTCTCTTCCCTTTCCTTTGTTGCCCTTGTGCGTGTATTACTCTGCTCCCCAACATTTTGTAGTCACCCCACCTCCATTCCTCCTTCACCTCCTCCCCCTCCTCTGCTTCCTTTTCCTATGGAATATATAAATAAATATATATATATGTATTTTTTTTATCTGTTTCTCTCTTGGTTGTGTCAGCATATTTTAGACTGCTGGGCTTTGCATGTTTTGCAGCTGGTTTTGATGCAGTTGTCAGACGGTGATGGATGACTATCATCATTTAAAGTATAAAAGAAAATGCCTTGGCACAGAGAGACATGATCCACTGCCGTCTGCCAGCCTGGATAGGCATGGCCACCATTTTCTTCACCCCTCTTCTGCCTCCCTCCCTGCTCACACTGCCCTTGCCAGAATCTACAAAAGTCATCGTGAGCTGTGCAGCACCCGGCTCTCGCCTTCTATAATATCACTTTGGTAGTTGTCAGATCATATGAAACGTCAAAATTCATGTGGCCTCTGTGAAGAGATATATTTAGTACAGCTGCTGCATACCTACACGCTACCCCTGACACTGACATATTAGTTATGCTGTCTTTTGCAATCTGATATCTTTAAATTTGCCACCTTGTTAAGTTTTGATTAATGTGATTCCATTTCACTAAAGTAATTGGCTTGGCCTGTTGTAAAAAATAATCAGCCCCCTCTACGGAACAAATGCTAGAACATGCTAATGAGGGAGTGAGTTCGTTACAATGATGGCGTGGACTGACAGTTATTAATGATTGTTATGATAAACAGACGAGTGCGAATTGGGATGAGTTGGGCAAAAGTGACAGTTTAAAAATAACGTATATTGGAAAGTACTAACGAAGTAATATACTGTTAGGAAAACAATCATGCAAGTTGTCAAGGAAAGAAGTGTAATTATACAGCCACATGGGCTGCTTAGGAGGACAGGGACCTGCCTGATAATGGACACATTTTTTGTTGGCAAGAGGGAAATATGTTATGGCAGAAAGAGGTGCAGATTGATAAATTAATTGGTCCTTCTCACAGCTCTGAGAGCAAACTTGGCCGGCAGTCATCATGCAGATTAGAGAGATGACGTTTGCCCTATGCCTCCTTACCCCAGAATCTCCCCAGTCCTTGTTGCCAGGCTTTTCCAAGGCCTCTCTTGTCTCTTCTTCCTGTCCAACTTCACGAGCTGCAACAAGTCATAGAAATGCATCCTGAAGCAGGCTGCACCAAGTGCAACCTTAAGCTGGATGGAATGCTTGCAGCCATGTCCAACTTTTTTTTAAAGACCCTAAAGACTTAAATGCTCTATTGTTGCTGAAGTCTCTGGCTGTGATGGAGGCACTTAGGGATGGTTTCCAGCCCTGTGAAGGAGACCATGAGGGCTCACACAGGCTGAGACTGTGCACAAGGGAGGTGCCAGTTCCGTATTTCTAATGCCAGCAAGTTACTGTTGGCTTTTGCATAATTAGGCAAGACAGAATGTGTGTGTGTGTGTGTGTGTGTGTGAGAGAGAGAGAGAGAGAGAGAGAGAGAGAGCGCGCGTGTGCGCGAGGAAGCCTATTTCAGATAAATAGTCTGAAATGACTGCAAAGTGGGGTGAGGAGGGGAGGCATGTTCTTGAAGAAAGAGTTGACTGAATCTCATGGATCATGGCCATCCCACCCCACCGGTCTTTGCTGACTTGACAAGGAAAGTAGGTGAAAGGTGGAGCCCATATTTTGTGATGCCTCTACAGACTTGGATTCTGGATCTGTGTCTTGGATAAGACCCTTGATTGCATATAACCAGTAACCAATTTAAAGTAGCATAGCATAAATGGAGGATTTATGAAGATACTGAGTTATCTCATGGAACCCATGATCAAAGATGTAGCTGGGCCTCACAGTGAGTGGAAATCAGACTTGTATAGGGACCAAGGTATCCAGTCTAAGTCTTTATTGATCTATTTCTCTCTGATTCCCCAATCCCACCCCTTTTTAAAGCTGTCATCCATCTCCCTCCCTACTAAGCCATGAGAGCCAGGAAAATGAAGGTAAATTCTAGGGCTTATTATTTATCTGAAGATAGGGTGTCTATCCAAATGTTAGACTTATTAGAAAGTGATATAGCAAGGAGCCTACTGATGGTGACTATGATGCTTTGTTTTTCACACAACTGTTATATCAAGATGTATATTAATTCAGTCTTCACAGCCACCCTATTAGGCAGGTGCTGTTCTACTCATTGAACAGATGAAGAACATGAGGCCAACTTTTGTGAACTTGCCCCTTGATCACAGTAAGGGGCAGAGCAGGGGTTTTAAGTCCTTTAAACTTGATGCTTCCCACTTTACCATATTGCCTCTTGCTAGGATGCTGTGCATTTCCCTACAACTCAGGCTGGTAGGTGAAGTGGAGTTATTTGCCTGAAATTTAAAGAACTCAAATCTCAGGAATAGTCCAGCCTGTGTTGTATTTGGTCTAAGTAGAGACTGGTCACAGGGGGCTCTTATAGGAAGTTTATTATTGCTTTGAGATTTTTTGCTGCTCCATATATGTAAATATATGACCACGTGGATCTCAGTCATGGTCTACTTGGGTATGTGAGCAGAAAGACAATCTCGTTATCTGGCCATCAAGCTCAATGAAGGCTCTGGAGCCTCCCTGTGCAAAACATCTAGAGCAATCCTGAAATCAAAGGGAGCTGCCAGTTACTTCATGGCAAATCTGACAATTAAGAAGGCAGTTTCAGTTTTTCTTGTTAGAAAGTATTCACTCTGGGTAAGAAGCAGGTAACTAAGATTCATTTAGTGGCAGAACATGTGTTAGGGATAGTACCAGGTACTCCTTGTTGCTGTATCTCATTTGGGAACTGGACACATTCCCATTTTCCAGATGAAGAATAGAAGTTCTGGGTGGTTGGGTGGTTGAAAGTTACAGACCTTCTAATGAACTGGACTGTAGAATGATGGTTGGTTTCTTCTGAAAGAAGACCATGGTCCTATTCCAACTGTTTTTTTATGTCTCCTATAAAATTATTGACTTCCCCCCACCTTCCTGGTGAGACTGGGAGACTGCAGAGTGGAACAGTTTAGCCCCCTGGATTGGAAGTTGGGACCCGGCTTCTCATTTTGACTATCACTTTGGGAACAGGTCACAGTCCATCTCTGTCTCCCATTTGAAGAACGAGATAGATACCGGCAATTTTGAAGACAAAAGAGAAAACAGATTGGGATTTGCCTTTCAAGTTCTTAAAAGAAAGGAAAAGAGGGTCCTCTTCTGATGGGCAGACTCAGGTTTCCTGTGGATGTGAGGGCTACCATCTTCATGACCCTCAGATGAACCTTTTCCTTGCAGTCTTATGACTAAACAAGAGGTCACCCCAGAGGTGAGAATGCGGTCAGAGGATGAGCCCCCATGGTGGGTAGACAGGGCCAGAGAGAATTCTCATCAGCATTACAGATGGTGTACCAGCATCAAAGGGCGGTTCTCTCTCCTCAGGGTAGGGCAGCTTCTTTGTGTTTCTTTTACACTGTTGTCAAAAGAGAAAAAGTAGCCACTCAGCCCTAAAAGTTCTCTCCACTATTTTCTACCTAATCTTCTCCATCTTTTTCTCACTGATACGATCCCCCTTATCCCTAGAAAGCTTTGTGTCTTCCCTCTCCCTTGCTATGTGCTATGTGCATTTTTTCACAGTGGAGTTTCTTTGCTGTATGTGCTGCTGACCCAAATGTTGCTCTGTGGCTGAAGACATACCTGTAAGCACTAACAAGCCCCTAAACCTGGGCTCATGAACAAGTCTTTCTTCCAGTCCAAGAGTCCAGGTAGAAAATGTCCTCAGGATTCTTGTGTGAGGATAGCGCTCACTCCTAAAAACTGTGCAGACTGTTACAAGCCTTTGAGTATTCTCCCAATTTCAGTCGTAAGATGTGTTGGAAGTTTGTCTACAGGAAGTTTTGGGACAGTAAACTCATGAAATGATCACAGTAAGATCATTTCATGCATGCCTATTGTTTTTTCTTTCTTTCTTTTTTTGACATTCAAGGAAAAATATTAACTCCTGTTAGGATCTGTGAGGATTTGAAAGGATATTGATTGAGACCAGAATAGAAGGAGATTTTAAAGCTGCATCAGAGGAGGAAACATAATACCTTTCTTCTTCCAAGTTGTCAATCTGTTAAGAGCCATGTTGCTGCTAACAGCACCTCCTGGTGGCCCCAAGGGAAGGCATGGGACCCAACTACTCTTAGCTTTCTATGGGAAGAGTCTTTGGTTGGCCCTGGTAACTGAAAATTTTGAGCTGTATGATGGTGGACTTTTATATTGTATAGGTTTTTGATGAAAGATATGGTATGTGCCCCCAAAGCACTAAAGGGTATTGATACACTTGACCCTTCCCCACCTCCATCACACAACATTGCTATGAAAATGCAATCAATCCAGTTTCTGACATCTTCCCCCCATTCTCAAGAGCACCTACTGTATCAACATGACATTTTTTAATCTTGGCTTGTTTTCCAGGCCATGAATTTAATTTCTCAATGCTCCACTGTTCAGCTTTTATGTTCTGAGAGTAGAATGTTGTCCAGCAGTAGTTACTGCCATCTTGTTTAGTCACATCCTCTTTACTGGACATCCTAAAACCAAATAGTTTTTAAAAATGCATTGCAGCCATGGTCACTCAGCCTTGTGCTAATAGTCACCAAGTTCTGACAAAGCGAGTCCGACATCCCTCAATAAGTAAAATCCGAACCTCCTGATGTTGTATAACAGTAAGCAGATTGGCATGTCTTTGGATTAGTGGAGGCACTGAAGCAAAATGCTCAATCCTTAGTGACCTTTGGCAAATGGATGGGGATGTGTAGCCATCATAGGTTATCTTTATGTTCATTGTGTAGACACTCAACCTCTGCCAGGCCAACACAGAAGCTGTCAGAGCAGATAAACTTAGTTAGGAACTAGCTGTTTTCCTTACTACATCACAATGCTCTGCAGAACTATTTTGTCTGATAACCCACTTCTTAAACTTGTCTGTGGGTAGTTCTGTGAAGCATTAAGCCTTTCCTCTTGGGTTTTGAGCTGCTTATACTTTGTTTTAATCTTTGGGCCTAGGACTTTCTTTCTTATAAAATGTGCAGTCAGCTGTCCTTTGTTGCAGAATATTCTGGTGGGTTCCTTTTAGGGAATCCATGGGAGGTGCTATATCTGAGTCTTACAGGCATGCATTATTGGGGCCTATATTTGTGCATGGGTGTGAATGTGCTCCTTCTATTTGTTCAGGAGACATTCTGTGGAAGTGAGGTCCCCTTGGTCACTTCTTTCTGAGCCTATTAATGCCTATTTTTAGTTTACACATATCTAATATGTTGGTTTATACTTTCATAAACACTTAGAGAAAAAATTTGGGCAAACATTCTTCACATTTGGAGTAAAGCCCATACTTTTTTTCCCCTTCTTCTGCTAAAGTAGCACTGACTCCAGGCCAGGGATGTTGGATATGAAGACTGGCTTTGTGACTTCGAGCAAGTTGCTTAGCTTCTCTGAGCTCAGATTTGCTCCTTTTTATTTATTTATTTATTTATTTTTTCCTAGTACAACATCAAATTATTTTATTTTTTCTTATATATATATATAAGAATATATATATTTTTTACAAATAGTTTATTGTCAAGTTAGTTTCCATATAACACCCAGTGCTCATCCTTTTTAAAATAAGATGGGTCATCTTAGGTGATCTCTAAGACCTGCTCCAGCTTCAATGGATTCCATACTCTTTTAGCCAAGAATAGAACTGAGGTAGAGTATGTTTTAGGGGAAGTGGATGAACTGTTGGGCTTTTCTTCTTTCATTCCTATTCCAGGTAAAGATAAAAGGCTTTGCTCTCTACTGAGCTGACATGAATTCAGAATTCATTAGTTTTCAGGTTTTCTTTTAAGCTTCAGACAGGATCGTGAAGGGAAAAGCCTGCCCTCGATTCCTTTGCCTTATTAGCTCTGTTCATATAATGTGCTGCAGAAACTGCTAATTGTCACTTGAGGTGATGGGTGAGGGTCTGCTTTCTTGAGGGAAAAGTTGAATTTTGCAGTTCCTGTCTCTCTATTGCTTATCTAGAGGTCTAGTCAGGTCTTAGAGAAGAGGAAACCAAATTAAATCTAAATTAAAATAAATTAATTTTGCCCCTTTGCTGAAGAAAAAGTGGAGAGTATAGGAGAATTGTAAGGTGACAGTGTAAATCCCCAATGTATACAAGATAATGGGAAAGCTAGAATTGTGGAGGTATTCGTAGAGTGTCTATAGGTTCCCCTTGCACATGCCAGGACCAGGAGAGATACAAACCTACACCTGCACATGTACTTTACCATGGAACCATTTAGACATAATTTCAACTTACTACAAACTCCTCCATTGTTAATCTTTAAAAAGCTAGTTTTATTTAGTTTTAGTTCACAAGTCAAAGTATTTTATGCTCATGTGTGACAAGGCACTCCTTGCAACTTGAGCCCAATATCCTATGTTTGTGCATCAGCTTCATAAAACATCAAGTTTAAAATGTAAACACCATTTACAAAAATTCCATTAGCATTCCTTTCTGAATTTTTGGTATCTGCTGAATATACCCTTTTGTCTACAGCTCTCTGAGCCTTCTCTGTGTCTGCCAAGCTGTCTGTAGTTTTCCGGGATTTACTTAGTTAAGTCCCCAGGCTGGCCATCATAGGGACTTTTGCTTCCTAAGGCTGGAAGTCTCACCAGCAGTCAGTGACCACCCTTCATGAGAAGGCATATTCTGAATATGTCCTCTGCCTTTGGCTGAGGGACATAGTTAATGTGAAGCTGGGAAACAGATCTTTGATTGAAAGGTTGTCCTCTTAGCAATGTAGTAATTGTAATTTGGGAGTAAATGATTTCAGCAAGGGGTGATAGAAGGGTCCAGTTCTTGGCTCTATCATTTAAGAGCTGTATGACTTTAGGCAGGTTTTCACCCTCTATGAACTGCAGGTGTACATTGGTGACACCACATCTGTACAGGACTGTCCTGGAAGTGCCTGAGATAATGCTAGTCAGTTTACTCAGTTCATGGAAGTTGAATTGGAACTACCGATAGTTCTCATTCAGACGTATGTTAAAATTTGCTAAGTAGAATGTAACTCCTGGAACTTCAAGACAAATTGGAAGACAGAGGCTTACCCGATTTAGCTTTCAGCTCTATATTTGGGAAATTCTGAATCATCTCCATTTTCCTTAATACCTGGACTCTTTCACTCTTTGGCTTTTGTCCTTTTCCCTCCCCTCCCCTCCCTTTCTTCTCTTTATTCTTTCATTGAAAGATTTACTGGCATGAAGATGTGCTAGTAACTACTTGTCTTGGAGTAAGTTGAGCGCAAAAGGTAAAGCCAAACGTTTTGCAGTGCACAGATGTGAACGCCAGGGCCTCCAAAGAATAATACAGCTTAAGAGAAAGGTTGACAAAGTGAGTAATCTGACCATGGCTTTGTAAAAGCTTTCAGAAAAAATAGTAGGAATTTCATATATTTGAAGCAATTAAAACAAGAATGAAAAAAGCATGTATTTGAGAAGACAGGAGAAGGAAATGGAGAGAAATCCTTACAGCTCAGGGATTTGAAATCACAATGACACTATTTCAAGTCATGTGACACTTCTGTTTTAAAAACTAAACAGTAAAGTTAACTTTGCTCTATTTTTTATGGACTGCTTTTGAATTATTGCATAAAAGTAACAGAAGTTTCTGGCAAGCGGACTGGATTTCCAAAAGTCTTCCTCACAAAGGCATCGAGAACTCTGAAAAGTTACATGCTTTTGTTATCATGAAGACATTAATAATATCGGAACTTGGCTAGAACCAATTTTAACTTTGAAACCTCGACACTTCGGTGGGTACATGTAACTGATAAATCTCTTTTGTAGTTGTCAAAACAAGCAAAGCTAACTTTGTACATTTCCTATTATAACTAAAAGCACTTTGACAGTCTGAAATCGGGTATATCAATATGGAGAGCAAACAGCCTATTCTTTTTATCACCACACTTCTCTAAGAATTTTGACATTTCTGAAATATGTATCACTTCTAAACATGGAAGCACAAAGTTGATAAAGGTTGTGATGGGTGCAGTTCTTGGAGGCTGCATTGCTGATGGCATTGCTGATCTGCTTGGCAGTTACCTTGTGAGGCCAGGCTACTACTCATCTGACCATGAGACCATCTCCCCCATGTCTCTGAGGTCTCTGAGGGCTTCCAACAGTATCGGAGTCTGGGAGAATATGTGGGTTTTCAGGGAGGTCAGGCATGGAACATCCAAGATGAGGTCCTTATGTTTGAGTTAGTCACAGTGAACCAGAGTTTCTGACAGGGCTGGGCTCTGTGGAAAGATGTGTCCTATCATAGTGACCAATATATGCTTTCAGAGGAAAGGTCTATGTGTGCTCTGGGCAGGAGCAGTCTGTGGTTGGGTCCCCAATCTGAAAGGTATGTGCCTTGCAGAATATATTTGTTGGTGACAGATTTCATATATGGATAAGTGACATTTTGTAGCAAACTATTGAGCTAGCTCTTTCTGTGAGGCTTGAATGAGGGTAGGGGGGCATTGGTCAAAATGTGGGGAGGAACCTGGGCTCCTTCAGCTGCATCTTGCTTCATCCCCTTTTGGCCCTTTTAGAACCCAAGTCATCAGCTCTCCTCTGGGACCTTTTCTTCTGTGATCCCTCTTTTGGCATTTTAATGATCTCTTCTTGAGTATTTGCCTCATTTCTTCTGTGAAGTTTTTGAGGATAATGAATATGTTATACTTTGTTTTTGTCATTTTCTTTTGATTGCTCACAGTAGCTCATTCGTTATTTCAGTCCAAAGTATTTGTTGAACAACTTATTTTATCCCAAGGCACTTGTAGTGGTCTCCAGTCTTTGGCTTGGAAATAAGCCTGACGATTGTTTTATGTGGGGTGATTAGCAGAGGAAAGAGTGCTGAAGAGCCTAGATTCTGCTGCTAGACAGCCTGGCTCAGCAATGCCCCTTTCTGACTCTGCCTCAGTTTCTTCATAGAAGCAATGGGGATATAAGAGTACCTACTTCATATGGTTGCATTATAAGAGTTAGCCCTCACTGCTATTGTTACTACTGTTCTCTTACCTGAAGACTTTGGGGAGCAAGGAGAGGTAGTCAGAGGTGTGGTTTGGGTCAGTGAATTTTTAAATATTTTGTGAGACTGATTTAGTGAGAGTCTTTGCTCGGGAGCCAGAAGGAAGGTCACCTTTGTCCCCCTTCTTACTGCCCTCCAGGTTTGGCATGCCCAATAGCTGGTTTCCTTGGTGCAGGAGACAATGATGATGCCTTTTATATGCAGGGACTCTTCTTAGCTGCTTGCCTTTGTGAGTGAATATCTCCTCTGTTAAGAGATTAGAGCCTTAATCCTAAATGATATTTCATGCTCTAAGACTTAAATTTATATATCACCATCCCGAATAATGTATTGGATTGCGTTAAACAGATTGTAGATTAACATGCAACTATAAAACAAATTGTCAATGCATTGTTGACAACTCTAAGTGCAAGTTCATATATTTAACTACATTTGGGGAATATTGAAGTGTTTAAAGCAGCTTAACTGGTTGATGTAAAATTAAGCATCATGTTCTATTTCAATTTGTGGGCCAGCCTGAGAGACAATAAAATGGATGCTTAGGCTTGAGAGGAAAGGAGCATGGGAGAAAATTTTGGAGGCAAATGTGGTGCCAGAAAAATCCTTGCATAGTCAAGATATATTGGGTGATGATGAAAGGATTCTACCCAGTAAGGGCCACACTGTGTAGTCGTAGAAGGATATCCATTTATTCAGCTTATGAACAGTTATTTGAAGCCTCAAGGAGTTTCTAATCTTGTTGAGAAGACAAAGCAACTGACACACTGAACACATTGATGAAGAGTGCAAGCCATAAAGTCCTTTAGCTTGAAGCCATGTGAGATAGGCCACACGTTAGAATTCACAGGTAAGGACAGTGGGGCTTAGAATGGTCAGAAACATCTTAGAGATGGTGACACATGACAAATCCTGGGACGATGGTTAGAGAAGAGAATGGAAGCATTGGTTGGAGGAAGAATGATGGGAACTGGTGTGCCAGGACTGTGGGAAGCTACTATTGAATGGCTGAATGGGGCTAGGTAATAGAGAGCCATGGTGGCCAGACAAGCATTGACCCTGGAACCAAATCCTGGGTTCAAATCCTGGCTGCCCCTCTTTCTAGCTGTGTGATCTTGGGGAGTTTACTTAACTTCTTTGTTTTTCAGTTTTCCCACTTATATAATGGAGATAATTACTGTACCTATTTCTTAGGATTATGGGGAATATGAGATGTGTGCTTGGATAGAGGAGGGGCAGAGTGGAAGTAGGGTTTGTTATGTATTCAAATTTGATTCTAGGGTAAGAGATGAAAATTAGGAAGGCAGACTGGGGAGGCTGTTGAATCAAATTAGGTACAAGGTAATGAGTCTTAGATTAAAGATGGATCCTAATAAAGAAGAAAGCATATAAATTCTTTTTCTTTTTTCTTACTGTTCTTTGCTTGGGGGTATGAACATTGGTGTCTATATTCTGCAGGGGTTTTATAAGCCTTGTTCTAAACAGTACATCCTGAGATGGGTCTATGTGAGCTGGGAGTGTGGACCCTGCCAAATGTGGGCCTTTCCTTTCTTCCCCTTCTCTCTTCTTCCACAGTGTTGAGACTTTTTTGCACCCATTCCAAAACTTCTCCTAAATAGCTTTGGAGCAAATATATTTATGGATGTGAATTATTTGGAGAGAGACCTCAGCTTGCACTTAGAGATAATGTGGGGTGACCAGGCAAAACTCCAGTATAATCTGGAGCCGCATTAAAGGGAATAGGATGCGCAAAGCCATTTTCACTCCATGCTTGCATGAATGAGATCCTTGTTGGATCTCTGGAGTTGCTTACGGAGTTCAAAGAGAATGTGGAAAAATGGGAGGTGTGGCAGGCTAGTGGAAAAATGATTCAAGGGGTAGGAAATAGATCTCTGAAGGAAAATCTTGGAAGACTGCTATGTTCAGGCTAAAGAAGGAAAAGATAGAGGGTAAATTAGTTACTCCTCTCAAACAGCGAAGAGGGTTTTTTTGTTTTGTTTTGTTTTGTTTTTAGATGTAGATCTCTGTCAAAGAGTATTCCATGGATTCCAAGTCTTGGGGAAGGGATAGCCTTTGAGGATAAGTCAGTTTGGGAAATGATGTGCTTTATCTTGGTGTGGACAGTTTACAAAGCACATTAGCATCTTAAAGGGACTGAAGCTTTCTACAGAGAAGAACCCCATTCTATTCTGGGTAATATTAGAATATTCCAAACATTTTCAGTTATTTTTCTAACACCTTTGGAAAATGCTGATTTAAGAATTACTGAGGTGTTTAAAAAGGGTTGAGGCAGGAGACCAAGCGTCATGGTGATAATATATTAGAATTTTCCACTGGGGGAAGCTTGAGTTTTTTCCTTTCTTCTCCTCTCCCCTCCTCTGCCCTCTCCCTTCTTCCGCCTTGCTCTCTCTTCTCCTTTCTTTTGGTAGTAAGGAAGAAGAGAATATAGTTGGGTACTTTTTTTTAAAAAACATTTTTATTTATTTCTAGGAGAGAAGGAGAGAGAGACAGCACGAGCAGGGGAGGGTCAGAGAGAGAGGGAGACACAGACTCTGAAATAGGCTCCAGGCTCTGAGCCGGCAGTCAGCACAGAGCCCGACACGGTGCTCGAACCCACGAACCGCGAGATTATGACCTAAGCAAAAGTCAGATGCTTAACCGACTAAGCCACCCAGGCGCCCCTAGTTGGGTACTTTTTTGAGGCCCTTTGCTGGCCTAGGTTCAGGGGCCACTACCTGTGGTGGTTTCCCATCCTGGGGACATAAAGGCTGAGTGATGTGGCCTCAGGTTTGGGGCGTGAACTGTTGTGTGTTGGTGGATGGACAAGATGGCGAAGACTGGTCCTAGTAGTAGGTGTTGAGGTGGGTGGCCCTAGGGACTGGCTGGGAAATGGCGAGACCAGACCTGGTCACTGGACTGAGGCTGACCTGAGGAGACCTGTGGCAACTTGCTGGTACAAAGTGGATTTCTGCCTCTGTCAAGGGCCAGACCACCTCATAATTGGGTGAGAGTGGTCCAGGGGCTAGCAACTCATTACGAGTTTTGGGAAGTTCAAGAACTGGCACTGGGGAGAAGGACTCCAGGTTCACAGCACTTTCTTCATCAAGTCTGCTGAGTCTCTTTGCAGTTTCTGCTTAAGATCCACCTCTCCATTTCTCTTTGTTTGGTCTTTGCCCTTGCTTCCCTCCCTGCCTCTGTCTCTGTTTCTTTTTCACACTCTCTGTCCTTCCCTTCCCTTTCCTTCTCCCACTAAGTCTGCTTACTCTGCCATGGATAAATTATTTTTGTTTCTCTTTGCTAAGTGACATGCATACCTTACTCTTGTGATTCTGGGAGAATGTTTTTGTTTTCCTAAGTCCTAAATAACTCATCTCTCATTCTTTCACCATCCCTGCAGGAATATGTACATCTGAGTGTCTCTCTCCTATGTCTCTTTGTCTGTCTCTCTTTGCCTCTACACACACACACACACACACACACACACACACACACACACACACACACTATCTTGAAAGCACAGGATACACCTTTTGTGTTTCATTCATTGTAAAATATTGCACACATCTGTAATTATATTACTCTTAAAATAAAGCCTTCATCCACTCTTAACATCTTTTGATGTCCCTTCCCTGCTGACTCTATTTTCTCTTGTTCCCACTTTACGTTAATGTGAAGAGACAGTTGAGTAAATGCACAATGAACTTCAAAACCTAGTAATTGTTTTTCAGAAAGAATGAAACTTGCGAATTAGATATGGATTGTAAAAGAACACCAGGGCTGATTAGTGTTCGTGAGGGGCGCCTGCCGGACGGCTCTGACACCTGCCTGCCAGCACTCTCCAGAAATGCCACCATTGATGCCTCTGTTCTGCCCATCACAGGGTTGGGCGGGGGAGTGGGGGGAGAAGTGGTGGGTGGGAGTTAAAAGATTGTGCAGTGAACCACCTTGTCAGGCTTGGCAATGCATGGGACGCCTGACATAAAAGGCAGTGAGAAACAAAGATGAGTTGCATCCATTTTACAAGCAAACTCTAGTTATCTGTAAAAATAAAATAAAATAATGTATCTTTTTTGAAAAAGAGAATGAGTGAGCCTTAAAGGGGGTTCACCATGATTTCGGTGGTTTTATTTTTTTATTTTTTATTTTTTTTTAAGATTGTGGAGATAATGAGTTTTTTGAGACTTGGGGGAGGAAAAGAATTCACAAGCCAAGTTTCAAGCTGCTGAAAAATTGCTTTTAGGAAAGAAGGGAAAAAAAAACCCTTTTCCATGCTAACCATCTGCTTGCATCTTGTTTACTGCCCAGAGTGCCAGTTTGTGCTTATTAATCATGCTTACACAAGTATCTTAATTACTCCCTATGTAGCTGCTCTGTCTTGAACTCAGAAGTTGACCTTTCTCTTTTTATTCCTTTAAATCATTAATCATACACAATCAACGCCAGCGGGGCAGAGCCATGGAGAAGGCTACCCAGATTCTCACACCTCACGCCAGTCCCAAGCAGACAGGGAACGCCAGAGTGACTGCTTCACCAGCAGCCGGGCGTATCTTAATTAATGACTCTGCTGTATTGAGACACACGGGCTGGGGGAGGCCGCTCCTGCCACCACCCCTCCGCTCCTCCTTGCTTCCTCAGTTGCTGCTTGGTTTGAGGAATGACTGCTTTACTCTGCCGAAAACCGTAAAGGCCGCTGCTAGGGTTTTACAGTCCTGCACACCTAGGCTCTGAAGAATCGAGGCACAGGCAGAGCGAACTTCTGAGAGAAGAGTCTATATACCGTGACTGGGAATTTTTACTAGACTAGTGCTTCTCTCGTTTTGTTATGCATATGAATGTGTTAGGGATCCTGTTAAAAGTGTAAATTGACAATTCAGGATGTCTGGCTGGGGCCTGAGTATGTGTATCCCTAACCACCTCTCACGTGACACTGATGCTGCTGGTCCATGGACCACTTTGAGTAGCAAGGAGCTAGATAAGTGAGGACACCTATGGTTCTCCCTTCAAGCTTGAAGATAGCATGAGGGAGGGTAACCCCTAGGAATATGATACATATGTATATGTTTTTTTCACCTTTTGGTTAGACCAGTACGATTTTGGTGCATGGAAACAAAAAGAATTTCCACAAGAGTGACACAGATATGCACAAATGTGGTACCCTTCCCTGGGCAAAGGGTACACACCCGATATAAAGATTGGCCTTTCATAAGGAGGGAAGAGTGACACTGGGACTTCTTTTGACTTTTCATTGAACTTTGTAAAAAAAAAAAAAAAAAAAAAAGAGTGCTTAAAACAGCTGAGAAAATTCTCCCGGGGAAGGGGAGGGGAATGATTTCCAAAGTAAAATAATAATGACAAAATTAAAAAAGGATTGTGGCTTGAGTTTCATAAGACTGTTTCTCAGTTCCAATACACCAGACAAATTATAGGATGTGGAGGTAACTTTGTCCCCCTCACCCTAACTGTGATGTTTCTGCCTTGTGAGTAGGATGGGATGCCTAGAGACGGGAAATGTTGGGGGGGGGAGTAAAAACTGTGGGTCTCCTCTTTTTTCCAAGTTGAACACTCTACTCTTAAAAGGGAGCGATTTCACCTCTCTGGCAAGATAGCTTGAATTTCTCCTCACTGTCATTAATTTTACACTTAAAAGCAGGAACTACTATGTGCAAAGTTGTATGGCAATGATGTGCATGTCAGAATTTTGGTTGATGCTCCCAGCAGTGATGACACAGGGATGAAATAAATTTTAAACACATTCCAAATAGGGTCTGGGATTTGCATACTGCTTCATCTCTGGGAAGCGGGGTAGTTCCTGTACTGATGCTGAGGGTTTTGCCATTGTAATCCTTTGGAAAGAAACACACATGGAAACACATTTTAACTAACTTTCGTTGCTTCCTTTTCATCTAATAGTGGAGTGAAGGTCAGGGTGGGAAGGGATTTGATTAAAAACAAAGTTTTAAGTAAAAGCAACAAATCTGTGTTAGTGAAAAATCACCTAATTAATTCAGATAAAAACTTTGTCATTCCACATGCAGTAAGAGCACACGGTTAACTGACTTTATTATTTACATTAAAAATTACTTGTTCGTGAAGTAAAAAAAAAATCAATTACCCTGAATGAGGTGAATTAAGAAAATATTTCATCAGTGTAGCTTGTCTTTTCAACTGGCTGCCTTTTCAGAGTTTCTTGGTGATTTATGAAGTGAAAATTCTGTCTTGTCTCTGGTGAGGACGTTCTGTAGCTTTCCTACATAGTTTTGGTATTTGGGTATGTTCATGTTTTTGGCAGCCCCGGAGAAGACATCCTGGCTGAAATGACAAATACATAACTCACTTTAGTTTGGTAAAGTCATAATTAGAACTTCTGGATATGAAGCATTTTGAGAACTGGATCTGGGCGCCTTGCATAACCATGGTCTGCTGTTAAACCCTTTATTGAAGACTCTCCTTGTTCTTGGAACTTTGTGCAGACTTGAGAGCAAGCTGATTTAAGTGTTGAGAGCCTGGTTTGGCAAGAGTTGTGTTTATCCTTTTCTCTCGGAAGGCCGTGGATCTGACCTCTCCAAGGAAGCGAAGCTATTTTTAGGGAAAAGCTAGAGTGGCACTTTCTGGGGGAAATTCATGGCACTTTTCACAGAGAACTCTTTGGACAAGGTGGAGTTTGCTGAATTTTCATTAGGACCTTGCTGTCTTTGGGCCAGGGCTCCCCTTCTTCCATTAGTGCATGCCAGATTTGTTATGATGGGAGAGGATACTACAGGAAGCTTATCAAAGCCCTCTGTTTGGCAAAGAGGGACTTTGTGATTACCGATATCTAATTTTGTTGGCCTGGGGTGGAAGCCTAGGAGATCTGAAGTTTTAAAAGTACCCCAGGTAATTTTAATGTTCATCCAGGGTTTAGAACCACAATATAAGACATTTTGCCCAGCTTGGCCTTTTTCATTCTTCTGTGCTCTACGTTTCTGGAACCATATCAGTTCACATTGTCATGTTCAACCCCTGAAGACAAAGTGATGACCTAAGTAAGGTATCTGCCTTGAGATACCTATACTCTATAGAGATGGGTGTTCTGTGGTTCCAAATTACCTGTTACAGGCTTGACTTTGCCCACCTGTTCCTATGTCTGGCTTTCCTGTCTTTGTTCTTGTATTTGACTTGGTTTGCCCTTTTAGTGCTTTCCTGAACTTTGTTAGATGTGTTTCCTTTGCGGATCCAACTCTGCGCTCATTTCTGATCCATAGTCCCAGCAGTGTTGCATGATAGATACCATAAGAAGGATGGATTTTATGGTGAAAGCTCTAAGAGGAACAAAGTTCAACACTTGTCTTAACTACAGGGCTCTTCAGAATATATTCAGGTACACGTGTATATCTAAGAGGAGAGTATATAGTCTTTCCCACTGGTCTATTCTCATGAATTCTTTATATCAGGGGCTTTCCTATGGGTCTGATAATCCATACAGTATACTTTGGCCAATGCTCTTCTAAACTCTGGGACTTAGTCCAGCTTCCACTCTAGATTACATAGCTGTTTCTATCCTTAGTCTGGACCACTGACTTGCGTTCTGTCCGTGAGCTCACTGGCTCCTTTGTGCCCCCTCTTTTTCTACCAGCCCTCCTACCAGAGTCCAAAACCATGTGTCAACTCCTCTTTTTATTTTGACAATGACAGACCCCAAGTGAAATAAACCTTTCCATTCCCTTCCTTGTATTATCAGGTGGTGGCATCATATATTCCTTTATAATTGCCAAATCCCCATATTAGGTGGTAGAGAAAAGTTGAATTCAGTTCTGCAAGAATTTATGTTGAGCATCAGTTATATGCTGGACACTGGGCTTGGTACTAGGGTTGTACAAACTTAGGTTGTATTCTGACTTGCATGAAGGAACTCCTGTTTTGACAGAGAGCCTGTGTCAATCTATGTCCTATGATGTGGAAGGAAGGTTTGAAAAGGAAGAGATACAGTGCTTATAGGAGCTCCATTAAAGACACTAACCTAACTCAAGGGTTGCCAGTTTTGTATCTATTTGTAAATTCATTTTAGCATTCCTGATAGTTTGTATATATGTGGTACATGGAATTCTCCTTTGAACTGGGCCATCTTGCTGATTGATACGTTAATGAATTTAGTTAATAATTTACATGTGTTCATTTTATATTTATACCAGAGTCCTGATTTTACTTTTTTTTTTTTTTTTACAGTATGAATGTTCTTGTCTTTCACTGTAGATACATGAACACCAGTTAGGACTGTTAGTTCACATACATTATATAAATGATATTACCTTGCTAAAATTTGAAAAACTGAATTTATACATATACATGGACCTATACAGATGTGTATCTCTGTGTGTGAATGTGTGTATGTGTATACAATATATAAATTGTGGGTATATAAATCAATCCAGAAAGATTTCAAACAGGTGATTATAGACCTGTGGTATATTGCTCCTTTCGTTGTTTTCTTGTTTTCTCAAGTCAATTCAGTCACTGTGTACTAAGTAGTTCAAGAAAGCTGAAAGTTAATTCCAGTGAAAAAAAAGTCTTTCAATTGTGAATGTTCAGGGCAAGAAAGAACTTAGCAGCTGTAAGAAAACCAGTGAGAGTTCAGTGTTTGGACTGCTTGTTGTTCTTTTAATACTTTTCTTCTAACATACCGATCAGCACATTAAGAATAAAACAGGTGCAAAAATGGGCATCAGGATTGCATAGCAGGACTCCGAGACAGGTTGCTTTTTAAGGCAGATGATCCAGATTTATTTACTTATGTATGTACAGCAGTGAAATTATTACTATTTTTTGATGTCTTATGCAGAGATTAAGGCTCCATTTAGGGACATTGCTGATTATTATTGCCAGGACTATTCTGATCACTCTGGTGATCTGAAGCAGCTGAGGCATTCATATTATTGAGCCTTTTTCTTGTTTGTCTCACAGTTGGGAATAGGGCTGTATAGTTAAATCTTAATGTGCCAGAGCCCAAAGCATTCTTAGCATCTCTGAACTCAAGCCCCTCATTTCCTCTACTTTTTTTTTTTTCTTTAAAGTTTATTTTGATAGAGTGCAGGGGCAAGCATGTACATGTGAGTGAGCAGGGGTGGGGCAGAGAGAAGGAGTGAAAAAGGATCCCAAGCAGGCTCTGGTCTGTCAGCATATTGCTCAATGGCACTGGGTTTGAACTCACAAACTGCGAGATCATGGCCTGAGCCAAGATCTTGACCTGAGCCAAGATCAAGAATCAGAAGCTTAACTTTCACTGAGCTACACAGGTGCCTCTCCTTTACTTTTTATTAAACCAAATAATGGTCATTTACTTATTTCCTTTTAAAGCTTATCATTAAAGATATCTTTTAAAGCTTATCATTAAAGACCTAAACTTAGAATTACAAGTGTCTCCTGTCTTTAGATTCCCGAGGATTTGTCCACGGATCCCGGCTTGAGAAATAAATACTGGTTTGATCAGTCAGTTATACGTGTTAAGTGCAGTTAACGTCCTCTTGTCTGGAAGGTGGCTGCAATGAAGAGGAAGAGTAATGGCATATGTAGACGTGGAAATATTTAAAGCAGATTCTCCAAGCAGCATAGAAGTGAATGAATGTTTTTACTTGGTGCTTCAATGTAATGCAACTTCCAGTAGAAATAAACATATTGGGGGCATCTGGTTGGCTTAGTCAGTTAAGCATCTGACTTCAGCTCAGGGCATGATCTCACAGATCATGGGTTCAAGCCCTGTGTCGGGCTCTGTGCTGACACCTTGGATCCTGGAGTCTGCTTAGGATTCTGTGTCTCCCTCTCTCTCTGGTGATCTAGCAATACATAGTTAATGAGATAGATTACCTCAACTTTTTAAAAGTATTCTAGCATAAAGATTGGGATTATAGGAAGGTGGGAAGTCCAGAGAATAAAATCAGTTAGGAATTGTCTCTTTGCTATGCCTCTTTGCTAATCTTTTCAACAAATAGGTATAATGCGTCAACTATATGCCAAGCATTCTGCTCCCTGCCCCCGTAGTTTTAGAGTCTAGTAGATTCCTTCTTGCCCATCATGTGGTTAGGATTCACTTGTGAGTCAAGTTTGTAAATAACTCTTGAGTAAATAATTGCCTAAGCAGTGTATTAACTCCATTCTGTGTAATACACTGAAGCAGTGTATTAACTCCATTTTGCTGTAAGGTGTTGACAAGTAGCATGCTGTCAGCTACGGCATTCTCCTCTCCACCCTGTTTAGCTCATTACGTAGCATTTGGGATACCCACAAAGATATCTTTTGTTTGGCAGGTCCTTTCATGTATGACCTGGTATCCCCCCCATTTCTGAGGGTATGGATTTGGTTTTACTCTGTCACACTGTAGGTGTTGGAGTCTTTATTGGAAATGATTAGGGATGGGGCAATGCTTTCTCAGAAGATAGATCTTTCTTCTAGTGTGGTTCTTTGAGGGAGAGAGGTAATAGAATGGAAATGGTTAGGGTCCCCAAGATGAAGACTGTCCTTCTCCTTGTACCTGAGACCCTGCTGGGCTGAAGTTCTGGAAAGGCTGGAGAAACCACATGCCACCTCCCCATGTTTGCATTTAGACACCAAGGGTTGCATTTCTAAGTCACATAACATTATGCCTGTTATGTAAAGCCAAATTATTTTGTGAATTATCACAAACATTGATCTGCCCTTGACAGTACTTTAGAGTTTTGCAGTAAATCTGCAGGCTGATAGCGTTAGCGGGATGTCAGTTTTTGTCACTTGTAAGCTTCCCTATGTCAACTGCAGTTCGAAAAGAGTCCACCATAACAAAAGTGTTGGTATCTTTTAAACTTGGTTTTAACCTTCAAAGACTAATAATTTATTATTCACTGTTATGCCTCAGTACTTTTGGTGACAATCTATCATTTTTAATGTTGGTAACTTGATTTTTGTAATACAAAGACATATAAATAGGAGAAAAAGAAAATGATAGCTAAGTACTTTTATGGGTAGCAATCTGAATAGTGTTCTTGATGCAATTCATCCAACATTTATCTGCATAAATTATGGTAGTTAAAGAAGAGGAGCAGATGAGAAGTATACTTAAGGCCCTTTTTTATAGCAACATAAAATAGAGCAAAAATTACATTCATTACTTTTTAAAATATAGCAATTCTTTATTATAGTTTTCATTCATTGAAAGCAAATGTCTTGTTAGCTAATGAAATATTGTCTGATGTTATAGATCTGGTGTGATAGTAGGGAGCAATATTTGCCTCTTCATAAAACCTCACAGTAATGTCCCCACTTGGTCACTGGCCACTTGTTCTCAGAATATCAAGGGTATAAATGACCTTTAGACAGGAAAAAGATATGTCCTTTATTAGCAAAAATGAATAACTTGGAATGCGTGTTTACTTTGTAAGCTCTAAAGTGACTTTGAAATGTGCTGGCTTTCTCTTTGTAGGAGCCAAAGGGTCCAAAGCAGCCCAGAGGGAAGAAAACTTTAAGATCTTTCATTTGTCACCCTCCCCTCCCTTTACCACAGCAAATCTTTCTATTACTATTATTTTTTATTCTCTGAAAATGGCGAAGATGGATGTTAGCTGGTCCTATCGTGATTGTCCTAACACAATGTGTGTAAATCAGATCGTCATGTGGTACACCTTGAACGGATGTCTGTCCATTATTTCTCAGTAAAACTGGAAAAAAAGGCAAATGGGAAGACATTACTAGCTTTTTTGTTTTTCTTTGCTGCATAAATTTCCCTTGTAGGTTCTGCACAGAAATTGTGAGACTTGAAAAAAAAATGTGAGGTGTGGCCATGCTGGAGTGTTTGTGGTGAGGAAAAGCAGTGTCCACAGCTTCCTGCTTCCTCTCCTTCTCTGTTCCTTCTTCTCGTCCTGGCTCCAAGAGGTGTCTCAGGGAGCAGGCAGCCCTTCTCTTGGTGCTGATTTCTCCAGGTTGGTACACTTGGCTCACTAAGTTAGTTCTTTCTCCTCCCTGGCTTGTCTTAGCTTGAGGCTTGTTTTGTTTGTGAGGATCTGAAATCAGACTTAAGAAGGGAGAGGGCAGAGATAAGAATGCCTAAGGGAGTGAGTACCTTCCTGGCTCCAAGGTCAGCTTCCTAACATGCTCTGGAGCCTGTGGACTTCAGACTCCTTTGCCTGGGGGGAAGTTATGTGGACTCCTATCTCTGCTTCTCTTTGTCCCTCTGCTTTTTCTTCTCTTCCCTGCAGATCAGCATGTTCCCTTTCCACCTTTATGTGACCTCTTTTCTTCCCTAGAGACTGTTGGGACTTGGAACTTTAACATGGTGGTGATGGTGGCTTAGGAGGCTAAGAACTTAATAGGGTTTCTAGATCAGAGCTGGCCCGTATCCATTCTTAGAGAAGGAAGTGAGGAGATTATTGGCCCTTTAATATTAAAAAAAAAAAAAGTTAAAATTAAGAAAAATTTTCAAATTGTTTATTTTTGAGAGAGGGGCAGAGAGTGCAAGTGGGGGAAGGGCAGAGAGAGAGAGGGAGACAGAGGATTTGAAGTGGGCTCTGTGATGACAGTAGAGAGCCTGATGAGGGGCTCAGACTCATGAACTATGAGATCATGACCTGAGCTGAAATAAAAAGTTGGACACTTGACCAAATGATCCACCCAGGTGCTCCTTAAATTTAAATTTATTATCAAAATCTTCAAACATAAAAACAGCATAGAGAGAATTGTATAATGAACCTCTGTGGTCCCATCATGTAGCCTCAATATCTGTGGACATTTTGGTCCCTTAGCGACAAGGACTTGGCCACAGCCTGTTGCATAGAAGGGTAGTGTTCAAGTACACCAGGGTCCTTAGTGAGAACTCCAGTTGTCTGCAAGGATTCTCATCACAGCTCCTCTTTTTGAGTTTTCTTTGATACTGTAAATAGTGTGTGCTTTCCTTTACAAAACAGACCAGTGTTGTATGTACTTTCCCTTGAATATTCTGTCTCACTTGTCTTTCAAGAGGACATGGTTTTACATGTACTGCTTGGGCACTAAGGAAATTATAAAGGTTTCAGAAGTAAATCATTTTTTAAAAAGGACTTTCTCTACTCCATAGCTGCCCTTTGATTCCTTCTCATTAATTTTTTGCTATTCAAAAGAAAGAACTTTCTAACCTACTGTCTTCCTTTATGAGTTAGGTAGACCCCTTATTTCATTTGTGATGGCTCCATTTCCCTCAGGCTACTCTGGGACAAAAACCCAGAAGAAACTTGAAAGTAACACACATCTAAGAAATGGGTTCTAACTTTATTAGCATAATCTTAAAGTAGGTTATTTTATTTTCTTGTATGGTCATCAAGGAAGAATGTTTTTAGTTTGAGCTGAGTGCCTTTTTAGACTTACCTAGACAAGCCTAGAAAGAAAGGCGTCTTGGTAAGTTGAGGATGGTGCCTTTGAGATTTTGTAGGTTAGTGACCATGATTCAGATTATTTCTCTTTGGACTTGTCTGAAAGGCCTCTTTGAAGGCTCTAGTTTTCTCCCCCAAGGTACAGTTTCTTACTATAGAAACCATTAGTTCCTACCACTGGGCCTTCTGTTCTCTTCTGCACTGTGATGCTTGCTTGTATTTTTTTTCTTTCCACCATTGGCTTTTGATGGTTCCTCGGTCCACTAATGAGGGTGCTTGATGATACAAACTGTTTGCCTTTTTGCCTGTAAAGACTGTAATTACTTTTAAGAGATAACATGATGCCATCATAAGAATGATGCAGAAAGTAAGATAGTTCATTTCATACTCTGATTCCTTGCCTCTGGTGTATGGTACAGGACTGTCTGACAGAAGCCACATGCTTCTCCAGTGCATTCATTAAAAAAAAAAAAATCGTGTGTGTTTGCTGAATTAACAGTTATATTTAAGAGGGTATGTTTTATGGAAGCTTTTGAATGGGTTGTAGGATTGCGGGTAAAACCATTTGGAAGCATGCTATGTCACCCAAGCCTCCTCACCCACCTAAAGTATAGATGAATGGAAATCTGGAAATTGCTTAGGCCTTGCCAGGTGGTCACACATAGACTGTTAGAAAAGACTTTGCAGGTCACCTGGTTCAAAACCTTAAGTTTTCAGCTGAGAAAACAGATGTAGTATTTGGTACTGCATGTGTTGACTGTGTAATTCATTAAATACAAAATGTTGAATGATGAAAGCCCTTGCTCAGTGCCTCTGCAGGATGGAGTCTGTTCTGAGACTCTTGTTAGACCTGGACCCTGCCCTCTGGTGGCCCCTCGTCTTGGGGCAAAACATGGATGTAAAGCCATGTATTCTCTAAGGACGCTTTGACTCTGAATTCTGTGTTCCAGAATGATAAATTGCTGAGCAGAAATGTGAAGCCAGCTCACAAAAGGGTAACAAATTGGGTGTAGAATATTTTTTCTCTGCACTCTGACCTTTTGTGTCTGGGGAGGCTACTTCGGGCTGGGACCTCAATTGGACAGATAGTCAATATTCTTTCTTTATTCTCTCTCCTCACCCTTTATACAACCTTCTTTACAACTTTCCATCTTTTATCTTTCAAACCATTCTCTGACTTCCTATTAGTATCATTTGCCCATTTATTTTTTTCTGGTCTGTTCTTAATGTACCCCTGGACACACAGTAGGCACGGAATAAATATTTGAAGTAATGAACAAAAGGAACTGTGACTTCTGTTAAGACAAAAGTTTGAGGATTAAGAAAAAAAACATTGGGCAATCTTAACAGACTTGTTTTCCAGTTTCTTTGAGAAAATATATTATGTGAATAACATTTTAATGCTGGCCAAAGTTTTTCCTTGAACAAGTATTTAAAAATATCTTGCTTTTGTGTGTTGTGTGTGCACATACATGTGCATGCAACTAGTAGTGTAAATTTTAAAGCAGATGGTATGCTAGGTTATATATTTCATTTGATTAAGCCATTAGAAAAGATTAGGGGTGTCTTCAGTTGTGGGGAGATAAGTTCAACAGGGAGCAGATTTCAGAAACATCTGGGCAACATATACAACACCTTATCTTTAAATGCAGCTGTTTGTATTTTTTTTTTATATATAACAGATAAGAATGATAAGGTGGAAACAGTGTGTTTGAAAGCCCCAGTTTCTTACATCTCATGCAAGTTTCTTCTCATGGCTTCAGTCAGATATATAAATATATGGAGAACCTAGAGTTTGATTTCTCTTTTTTTCTTTCTTTCTTTCTTTGAATATTATCTTTATCTAAATAACTGTCCTCACCCAGTGATTGAATGGTTGCTATTTGAATCTTCTGTCTTAAACAAAAGTTAACCTTAAAAAGGCCACCCTGTCTCAGATAATTACCCCTTTCTGTTCACTTGGAAGCAGACAGAGGGCTGGGGTTACTACCCAGATGTAGGTACTTTTGTGATAAGTTGGGGGGGGGGGAGTCTTGTGGGTCAGGATTTCCTTGACTTTTCACCTTTGCTTTTATTAACTGTGCAGAATAGCAGAACTGCTAGGTGTTGGGGATCTGTGGTCAGAAATTTCTGAGCTCAGGCACTCAGTTTCTGCATGGGATGGGTGGGTAGGCAGCAGGAGGGATGGGACAGCCGAGTGCTATGTCTGATAATGTGTAAGTTCCATCATGGTTTCTATAAGGTGACCACGATGATGGTGACGGGGAGGAAGAGGATGGCACCTTCTTTTTCTGTGGGAAGGGCAGCAAGTCCTTGCAACAGCTTTTTCCTTTCCACATAGTTGTGAAGGATAAATCAATGTTGGTTTGGTTGCAAGCTTGTGTATTGATTATAACTTTCAGTCCTTGCCAATGGTGGCGGGATCTTATGTTGTTCCTGTTAAACTCAGTAGGGTGGAATTCAGAGGGAGCTATGCAATTCAAATAAAGTCTGTTATTTATAGTCACGACTGACACAAATGAAGGCAAAGCCTTTCCCTTAGAGCAAATAAATACTCGACACTGGAAGTGGCAGTGTGTGAGCTGGATCTCACTTTGTACATTTACTAATTGCTCTTCTCTGCTGCAAAATGTTGCCCGTGTATCCAAAAGAATTGATGTTTCTTCAGAATCAGCTCCTGAAAGAAGCTGAAACTTTGGTCACTTGCAGCTTATGCTAATGGGGATTTCTGTGTACAAGTGGGCTGGGTGGGCCAGGGACTTGGCCCAAGTGTACCTCTGGAAGGAAATTTTAAACTATGACATGAAGTCCTTTGGACTAGGATGCATATGCAGCTTTCGTGGCTTAGAGGATTTTTATAGAGATTTAATTTCACTGAAGCAGCATGGGGCAGTTCTAAGAGGTTGGGTCTGTTCTTCTTGGATTTATCCAGTCCTGTTACACTGGGCATGTTATGTCTTCTTCCTGGCTTGCAGAGGACCCATTTATAAAATGAAAAGTTTGCACCAAGAAACTGTTGTGCAAACTTTTCTTCTAAACAACAGGTCTCATAAAGGTAAACATTTTACTTTGTGATCCACATGCACATATGCATGCACAAACACACACAGGGTCACACTGATCATGACCTATAGTTTGAATATCCACCCATTAAAAAAAACGTTTTTTTAAAATGTCTTGTTTCAGTTCGCAAGAAGGACAGGCATATCCATTTCATTTTATGGACGCCTCCTGGGGAGTGTGGGTTATGTCCTTGGAGCCTTTTCAAAGTCTGATCTAATCATAATTATCAAGGCCCAATGTTTTTTTCTGCCTCTTGCCTCAGCAGTTTAGAACACAGGTTCCCAAAGTATGGTCCCATGGCCGACAGTGACCCACCAATTTCTGCTGAATTGGAGAGTGGTACAAAGATAGAAAGCTTTTGAAATGTTCTGAATGTTCAGTGACATGGACCCTTCTAAGTAAGGGAAGGTTTTACTTGGTGTCACTGGTAGATGCGAGATACAGTAGGAGGATTTAAGGCACTTCAAAAATTTGTTCCCTTCTGCAGAAAGGATCCCAGACTTTGACCAGGCTTGGATGTATCTCTGACTAGTGCCTATGTAGACTCTTTGGTCTGGCCTCATTTCTGGACACTTGTCTTAAAGAAGGTGCTTTTCTTCTCTGATTCTAGGAAGTGAATTGCTTAGACTTCTAGACCTTCTTCTGAATCTGTGGCCAGGGCTAACATGTGTCTAAACAGAAGCTGTATGGAATGTTGCAGGACAACTTTCTTATAGTAAAGATAGTTTGGATGAAATGAGCTGAGTTTTTTTTTTTTTTTTTTTTAATTCTAGTATTTTTGGACATTGTTATAATCTCTAATTCCCTTCTGAAAATTTAGTTCCTGGGGGGACTTTGTTTTTACCCTGAACTGTTTTATCGCTGCACCTACTGTTTTTTCTCTGTACCTGACTACACATCACATCAGATCCCTGTAGCAGGCAGGCACAAACTCAGCATCACTTCTCATTTCAAAGGCAACATTTCTTATGGGGCTGCCCATAGAATTCCTGTTTTCTTCTGAAGGGTGTCTTTTTCTTTGGCTCATGACGGTATTTGGCCATGAATGGTTATCCCTCTGTTGGCTCTGTTTACCCACTCACCTTTTTGCCTTCTCTATCAATGTTTTTTCCCAATTTTTTTTCACCTTTCTTAATTTTTTTTTGAATGTCTCTTTTGTAAATTCCTCAAGGGACTGATTCTCCACACTCATGTTGTTACAGTTTTGCAATAAAAAAATGGCTTCCAAACCAGGTACCTGATTAATAGATCTCTACCCCTGAGGGAAGTGTGGCACCTCACATTCTCATTTGCCACGCTTTTGGCCTCACCTTGCTTCTGCACTGCCATCTGTTATTCCATGAAGTTGCAGCTGTGAGAGCCTTGAGATTTTTTTCCTATGGTACCCCAGCTCTACCTTTACTGATATTTGAATATTTATTGCATTGGAGCTAGTAATAAAAGTATCGTGGCATGTTAACTTTTAATTTTCTCAATTTTATGAGGAACACCAGAAAGCGCACGATATCTCTGGAATGTGTTGGAGAAAAGAAGTTAGTTTGTCACAAAATTTATTTATTTCCTTTGGAAGAGTGCCAGTGCCCTGTGCTACATGGAATTTGATTTGTTGCAGAACATTTCATTCCTCTTCAAACTGTGTATATTTGTTAATGACTTAATTTATAGACCAAGAAGAGGCTTGGATATTGTTGGTGTGGAGATAGCCTAAAACAGTGACATCAGCTGACTGTCAGAATTCCCATCTGGTTTCATTTCTTGAATTTGGAAGAGGGATGGAGGAGAATTTTCATGAATGTTTGGGGGGAGAAGATGAAGGTGCAGATGTCCTAGGTCCAAAGGCATACATAGGGATGAATCAAGGTTTAAAAAATAAGGCCCTTTCATTTTTAATGGTTGAGTTTTTCTCAATTACATTACAAAAGGTCACAGTTGAGTGAATCCACAATGTGTATTATCCTGGGCATACCGAAAAAAAAAAAATGCACAGAGTAGATACCTAAAAATATATGCGTGAGTAAATGTAAATATGAACTCAAGACAACACTAGCTTGCTTCTGTATGCAAAAATAGATCACTCAAGCCCACAAAGGAAACTTATTTGTTGTTTTGTGTTTTGTCCTTCTCATAGTGGAGATACAGCAGTAATATTAGAACCAGATACCACTTAGTGATTAACAGTGTGAATTTTGTCTTAGAGTCTTCTATCGAGGCCAACTACTCACTAAGTTAAAAAGCCTCCTCCTACATAACACCCAGTGCTCATCCCCTATTTGACAATAAACTATTTGTAAAAAAAAAAAAAAAAAAGAAATTAGAAAGCCTCCTCCTAAACTAATAATTGAGCCACGCATCCCTGTTCCCAGAGAGGTTGTTTTGTTGGTAGCATTCAGTTTATAAAAATATGAATAAAACATAGTTATTTTTGCCTCTCATATTTATTTTGGCTTAATTGGATGGCAAATATTCAGTGTTTTATTACTATGGAAATACTTGTTGTAAAATGTAGTGCTTGTCTCCCAAAGCTAAACTGTAGATGAGATCTATAGAAAGGGAAGAAAATGAGTTCCCCTGTACATGGACATTCATACATACATATACCCACATATGTAAATACATGTAGACAGACCCACACATGCACACAGAATCACACAAACGTGCACCTAAATACACCAACACACAATTGCCCAGATAGACCTAAAAGTATGCATATTTACACAGTGTGGGAATTTATTATTCAAACTAGCATACTTTGTAATTACACCAAGAAAGTGGGTACAGACTAACACTCTCCCAGTCAACCTCGGATGCGTAGTCACCTACTTATATAGTACATTGTCTTCAAATATGACAAGAAGCTCTTAACAAGATTGGTTACTCCATTCTGGGGATTCTACACATTTATTCCATTACCATCACAGTGGGGAGAAATTTAGTAAAGATTTCACATCCCTTAATAGAATTAGTCACTTTCTACTGAGGTGTTGAAGCTAATTATGATGATCTCATCTATAGCATTTGCAGTATCATATTAACAGATTTGCCTCTATTGGTCTTCTCTAGAAGTCCTTATTGTTTGCATTTTTTTATAGAGGTAATTTGCTTTTTATTAATATAAGTCATAGAGAAGTTTAGCAACTGGGTACTCCACAGACGTGCTGTTTCCTGTTCTTCGTTTACTTTTCTCTTGTCATCAAAATGTTGACAGCTGCATAACTCTTTTTAAAGCATTCATAACCTGACAGATATTACAGATATTTGTCATTTTACTTCCAGTAAGTGACAGCTGAAATTAGCTTTTTGCAGTATTGGAGGATGGCGCGGGTGTAGTGAGTCCGGTCAAATTTGTATCACGGTTCTTTAATGTGTAAGTGATTGCGAGTCTTGTTAAGGACTGAGGACTGGAAAGATGTGGGTGGACGATCTGGTTATCCCTGGTTTTGGGGTACACTGGAAATTAAACTGGCAGGACAGTGATCTCTCATGAGGTTGATAAATCTCAGCGATGAAAAAGAATCCTTGGGACCATGCCCTAAAATCATGTTGCTGATATTCAAGCCTCATTACAGTATCCTTAAGCAGAGAATCTTCCTTTTATGAGTGGAAGTTGCCAGAACTGGAAGTTCCTTATCTGTTCACTATCAATCTTTTATGTCTCTAGAAACTACTAAATATTTGAAACCTTAGGGCTCAAACAAAATTCCCCAAATTCAGTCTCACTGGCCTGGTAGGTCTAAATGTGGTTTTCAGTGAACTGAATGTGTCTTACCTAAATTCATATGTGGAAATCTCAACCCCTAATGTGATGGTGTAAGGACATGGAGCTTTTGGGAGAAACTTTGGTCATGAGCGTGGCACCCTGAAGAATGAGATGAGTGCCCTTACAAAAGGTACACCCCAGAGAGCCCTGCCCCATGAGGATATGAGAAGTAGACAGTCTGCAACCCCAAAGAGGTTTCTCATCAGAACCTGACCATGCTGGTACCCTGATCTTGGGCTTTCAGCCTCCAGAACTGAGAGAGAGAAATGTTTGTCACTTAATTTATAATAGTAGATGGCGTGAACTAAGCACCGGTTCTGTCCTATCCAGAAACCAGTCACTGTGGCCTGCTGGGGGGATGGGTTTCTGCTCATAGGATTAAGCCAGTTGGGCTCCATTCTGGGACAGAAGAGTGGGGTCATTTGCACACAAAAGAATTAGAGGGAAAACTAGGAAAATGTTAGGAAAAGGCTAAGGGAGATGGACAGGAGAGAGGTAGCCAATAATTGTCTAGTGACTCTGATTTGTTTATGATGTGTATTTTATGTATGTGTATTGGATACATAGTCATTTATAAGTCCTGACAGGCTGAGTGAAAGTCCTTTGAGGACAAGGACCTTGCGATACTGTTGTTTTTAAAAGTTTCTATCTACTTCCAATCATCTCACACCTCCTACATGTCATATATGTAAGGTAAGAATATTTTTTTCCTTTGCTAGGTAATAATGTCACCTAGATTGAAATATGCTGTTAAAGAAAATATCCAGTAATTCTACAAACTGCCATCAGGAGGGGGAAGCAGGTAGAACATAAAGATAATAGTAAATGTTTAAAATAAATCATGAGAGTACATCCCTTCCTTATTCAGGTATAACTTAATTACATCATTGGATATGCTTTACAATCGTGAGTTAACCTGCTAGTGGGCATAGAGAAAACATTATATAAGGAGTATATTCCTGTCTTTTTAGCATGGTAAATGTGTTGTTAATGAAATTGGAAATTTCAGACCACTATAGATTTATCATAGGTGCATGAAGGGAAAGTTATATTAACCTTTTGTTGATTTGAAGTCATTTTATCTTATGCTCAGGAGCCCAATTAACATTATTGATTTGAATCCTACTCATCAAGATCAACTTATTTTGTGTTAATTTCCTTCAACACAGAGAACGCTGAAACCAAACACAGAGGAGTTGCGACAGAATGATTGATTTGACCATGAAAAGCATGTTTTGTACCATAATCTCATTTTAATGCTTCAGTAGTTAAGTTGTGCCAAATTGCTTTTGATGAGGCAATTGTTTTCTGGTTGGGATCCTGCTTAGACCTTGCGTTGGTTGGCTCTTTCCACAATAGCTGTACATAAGAAACCACCCCATTTATCTTACTCACACTGTGCAGGTTGACTGTGGTTTGGCTGATCTAGATCAGGTGGCTCTATTCTAGGCCTTGGGGTAGCTGCCTTGACTCCAGGCTATGTGCTGGCTTCAGGTCTGTTCCATGTGTGCTGGCTCTAGAGCCTGGGCTGACAGAGTAGAGGTTTTTTGAGGTCTGCTCTTCTCATGGTGCACCAGTGGAATGCAGGAGCCAAGCCAAATTGCTGTGTGCTGTGAGCACACCCAGAGCCTCTGCTGACATCGCACTGCTAAATTTCATTGGCCTCAGCAAGTCTCATGGTCTAGACCAGTGTATCAGTGGGACAGAAAGGGAAATATGTACATAGCAGGAGAGAAAGGTATTAACAGTTTGCTGAATTGTAACCTAAATTATCACAGGCCCCTGGCTTTATAAGTTTTAGACCAGTTATTGGTCATCATCATCATGGTATCAAACCAATTTCTTTACCTAAACTGGGAGACGAGACTTCTGAATTTGGCTTAGAATTCAGCTTACTGAGACACTGCTACTGTAGATCATGAAGTCTTAGTGGACATTTTGTTTTCTGTTGGATCCCAACAGACTTAGCATGTAATAGACCCTCAGTATATATTGTATGAATGAATAATGAATTACAATCTTGTTTCATTTGTAGAACAGTTAATTAAAACTGGGAATACATGACAGAAGTTAAATAGAAGGAAAAGCTGTTAGGAGTTAAAGCAACAACCTGGAGGGAGGGAGGGAGAAGGAGAGAGAGAGAGGGAGAGTGTGTGTGTGAGAGAGAGAAATCCAAATATATACACATACATACAGTATATGTGTGCACATATACAAGTGTGCAAATATAGATACTGTATCTTACATAGCACATATACAAGTACTATTTAATTTGCATGATAACTTTGCGAAGAAGAAAAGTAATGGTAAGAGAAGCTAGATTTTGCAAAGGTCAAACGCTTGAAAAAGAGCAGAGGTGGGACTTGAATGTCTGTTGTCGGAACTCCAAGTCAGATGTTCCAGTTTAGGGCGGCCTCTGAGAAGTGGGTGGTGAATTTTTATTTTCTTTCTCACAAGGACTTTGCTTTTACCTTGAGCCTGACTGTTTGACTCAGCGCAGCATCAATTCCCTTGAGACTGGTCTATGAAAAGTGGACACATGGAACGTAAGAAAAACTGAAGGAAATGTCTGGAGATAGAGGACTGCTTTCCCTTCCCATTTGAAATTAATGTACACTGTATAAAAAACATAAAGCATATCCATCCCCAGGGACTCGCTTGACATTTTAAAACTTTCATCTGCTTTAATTCACAATGCTTGAGGAAGGGATTTACAGAATCCTGAGCCTTGGTGGCTAGTTGGCCGTCGTGTGCTTTTCTTCTCCTGTCGTCGCCGGGCTGAGCTTCCTGCAGGCCCAAAGAAATTATATAGCTTATTTAACTCCCTCTAAAAACAATAATGGGCCTATTCAGATTTTATCTGTAATTTTACTTTGTTGTTGAGCAGTATTAATAATGCTGTTGTAAACCAAGCCAGGGCAGCACTTGCCACGTTTTCTCGGCTTCAGTGTTAGCATAAATAGCTGCTCAAGGAGCACAAAGGGAAACATGTAGATGGTCTCAGCATAAGTTAGACATGCTTGCCTGGATGGGAGCTGTGTTAATATCACATCCTGCAGATTTGGCAAGAGCTTTAAGAGTCCTGTATTTCACGCTGATTTTTATAGAAACTTGCTGCAGAACCAGGCAGGATTAATCATGGCCGAGATATATCACACTTAGTACAGTATTAAATTCCAGCAATGGAACGATGCAAAACCAGTTCATAACCTTATAAGAACACTGTGTACTATAGTAATCATAGAGAAATACTATATATCCAAATTAATGGAGAATAAAATGTCGTGCGCTCTGTTTTTGGTGTCAGGCAAGGTTTCTAGGTGGTGTTCGTTTCCTTTCCTTTATCCTGCATGAAAGCTGGCTGAGGTGCGCCTTGTGTCTTTCTGTAGTTTATCATGGTGGACTGTTGCATGTGGAGGAGGTCTGCTCTGGGCATCTTTGGCTGGGCAGAGACACCTAAGAAGATCTTCCTTCGTTTTTAGAAAGACTGATCACAGACCTATCATGTGCTAGCCATAATGCTGAGGGTGAGGATTCCAAGGTGCCTGTGACTCTGTTACTCTCCTCATGGAGCTGCCTCCGAGTCCTCAGCAAGCAGCGAATTCTTTGCAGTTCTGGAATGTGTCTCTTCCCCCACCTTTAAAAGATTTTTTTGGATCTCATACTTATCTGGGGTAGACAGGCACATATAAAAAAATTTTTTTAATAAAAAATTTCTTTTACACTTATTGATTTCCTAAGAGAGAGCGTGAGCAGGGGAGGGTCAGAGAGAGCAAGGGAGACACAGAATCTGAAGCAGGCGCCAAGCTATCGGCACAGAGCCCAGCACAGGGCCTGAAGTCACGAATGGCAAGATCATGACCTGAGTCAAAGTCAGACACTTAACTAACAGAGCCACCCAGGCGCCCTGATGTACAAATATCTTTTAGAGGATCCTTGAAAGATTTTTAAGATTAGTTCTGGTATTGCCTGTGTCCAAGAATAAGAAGTTTTGCCATTCCTGTTCCAGTTTGGCCAAAATACTTTGCTGGGCTAAGATGCATTAAAATATTAACAAGGCAATAGTGTGAGGAATTACCAGTGTCTCCACCACACCCCAAAAATTACCAACTAGTGAGAGATGGTAAGATAGATTCACATGAGAGACTATGGAATCTCCTTGAGAATTTTTTAAAAAGAATAGAACTTGCAGGCTGAGTTAGCTCAAAGGATCTCTCTCAGACATAGAATTCTAGGCATGTGATAGAAGTTGTTATCTTCCATCTCTGTCCTCTTTTTTCCAGTAACTTTAATCAAAATGAATTTTACCTCTGGGTCCATTTTGTAGGAGGCCTGTCTTTAACTTCAGATTTTACTATAGGAAATGACTACTTGTAAGAAATTTCTTAGCCCAAATTACCAAGACTTACAAAAGTGAGAAAAGTTGTAGGTTAGGGTTTGCTGTAGACTTCGGACTAAACCTAGTGCCTACAAGGTAGCATTGGAATGCAGAAGCTTACTGAAGCCCCTATTACAACCTACTATCAGCTCTTCTTCAGTCTCGTCCAATTTTGCTTTCAACTTTGTTGAGACATTATAAATTCTTCCTTTAATTAGAGCTAAAACATGTTCCAAAGACTTCAGAACCTGCCATGTTGACGTGCAAAGGGAAGAATGTGACAAAGAGGAATTATTTGGGGGTTAATGCTCACCATGCTCTGCTTTGGAAAGGATTCATGGCATATCAGTATTTGAACCCAGTGGCCTCAGGCTTCTCAGCTCTGTGAGTTTGCCGAAAGCAGCCTGGAGAGTCAGAGGAGATACTATCTCTGATCCCAGCAAAGAGAACACATTTCCCACTCTATCTCAAGTTGTTCCTCATCACCGTGCAAATGTGGTTGGGCATCTGTATTTGTTGACATGCCCTCTACTTATTTACATAATAAACTCCCACCAAACAGCAGCAATTATTTCTTTTTCTTTTTTCAGTTTTAAAATTGGATCTTTTCTCTTTCTGGTAGCTAAGTGAGTCATTTAAATTTAATTTTATAGTCTTTTTGAGCTCAGATAATACAGACACTGATTTTGTCAGACATAAAGCTAGTGCAGTCATGCTCTGCTTCTGGGAATGTTACTATACACATAACGATACCAATAAATAGAAAGATGCTTTTAGGCTTTTTAGATAGAGGCTCAAAATGTGACTCACTATATTTAGAAGTATTTTGAGAAAAGACTTTTCTTCTCCTTGAGGATTTGAAAGTTGAGAGGGTTCTCCTGGCTTCTGAAGGACAGGCTTACTCCTCTGGGTGCCTTTCAATGGTGGTAACACGGACAGTAGCATTTCAGGCCGGAGGTCACTTTATGGGTAGGAGAATTTCAACCCATTTGCTCAAATACTTGGAGGGATACCTCCTTAGAGAAAGAGAGTGGGCCAAGGTGGGTTTTCTGGCCTGCCCTTTCCATCTGGCTACCCATTATCAGTTCATTCATTCATCTGTCTTGTAATGTGTTCGTTGAGAGCTTGTTGATTTCCACACACTGGGGAAGCAAGATGAATAAGACATGGCTGCTGGCTTGGGATCTAGGTAACAAAGAGATATGTAAATAACTTGAGCATCATGTGATAAAGGCTATGATTGAGGGATATACAGTATATAAGGGGATATATTGGCTAGAGGAAGTTTGGATAGCTTTGCAGTAGAAGGGCAGTTTGGTCTGACTCTGGTATGAGAGAGCAGGCTATAGAAAACAAAATGAACAACAGCAATCACAGTAACAAATACGACAATAGTGATTGTTAACATTAATTGGCTGCTTACTATGTGGCAGGTGCTGAGCGCTTTACTTGTATCATCTCATTTGATCCATAGACCAAACACATGAGGTATGGGGCCCATTATCATTTCTTTTACCTATGAGGACTTTGAGGCATGGAGGGATGAAGAAATTTAAGGTCACATAGGTATGAAGGCATATAGCAGGCATTTGGACCTGAGCCTGCTGGAGAGCAAGAATGCTGCACGGAAACATTCTCTGCCCAAGGAACGGTGGGCAGGGAGGTATGAAAGAGAAGGGCTTAGGGATGACAGAAGCCCAGCACAATGGAGTGAGCTGGTGTGATTGCATACCTTGGGTGTCTGTGAGTGGAAAGGCAGAGGAAGTTGCGGTGGTGCAGGAGTGGCAGGAGCCTTGAGCATTGGAATGTGCCTGGTGGCATCCTCTTCTTGCCTTCTGCTGCTCTCTTCTCTCTTTCTAAAAGATTTTAAAGACGTATTTTTGAGAGAGAGAGAGAGAGAGAGAGAGAGAGAGAGAGAGAGAGAGAGAATGAATGCATGTGAGTACATGCAAATGAGCCAGGGAAGGGCAGATAGGGAGAGACAAAATCTGAAGCAGGCTCCATGCTCTGAGCTGTCAGCAGAGAGCCTGATGTGGGGCTTGATCCCATGAACCATGAGATCATGATCTGAGCTGAAGTCAGTCGCTCAACCAACTGAGCCACCCAGGCAACCCTGCCTGCTCTTCTCTATATTCTGTAGGTCTCAGCTTAATAATGACATTTGATCTGGAAGTAGTTCCTAAGCCCCCACAATGAAGGAAGAGCCCCTTAGGATTTTTGTTTTTCTTTCATGGTACTTATTGGTCGATAAAACTTACCTAAAAAGCAGTTCTTTACCCAACCAGGCTGTAAGCTCTGGAGAGAAGGGACTGTATCTGATCTGTTCACCCTGTGTTCTAATGTTTAGTGCTTGACACACAGCAGGTGCTTAATAAGTATTTGTTGGCTGGTTACCTGGTTAGTTCCTAGACCCTTTATTTACTTTCTTCACTAATGGTTCCTCTGTTGTTTATTTTCATGATACTGTATCTTCCACATCTTCTGTAAGCCAAGTCCCTTAAACCTTAAGCCATCCTCATTTGGAAGTATTCAAGTGATAGCAAATATTTTACCTAAAGGTGTGTTTTCCCTCCAGAAGCTTTGCCTCAACATGTTTGCAGTATGAAATCACTTCTTATTTTAGATTTCCTTCCAGCCACCACATATCGTAACTCATAACAAGACACAGTAAAAATAATAGCTGAGCAGTAGGCTCAGCATAGCTGGAGAAGCAAAGGGTTTGGAGACTTGCTCTGATCCTGCTTCATCTCAGGTAGAGTCTCGTGAGACTCTTTTAGGCTGATTCTTTTAGGCCAGTAGATTCTTTTAGGCTGAAATGCTTCTTTAGGTCGTCCTCTTTCAGGTCCTTAGTGGGGAACAAGTCTGTGCATTTGCATGTGTGCGCATGGGAACTAGAAAGTGTTCTATGAGATATTTGGCCCACAGTTGATAGAAGAGCCAGCCTTTGCTCCCAGAGGATGTGAGGATACTGCCTCAGGCAGGAGTTCTGCACATTTTGGGGGTGCCTGGTGTTCAGGTTCTGGGGGGGAGAGTGTGGGTGGCAGAACTGTGTGCTCTCATTCTGAACTGGTATGCAACTCAGGCCAGTGTTCTCTGCACACGGACAGGCGGCTTTCTAAAATGAGGGGTTTCCCAGTCTCATTTTCATCAGAAGCGACTGACAAGCTGCTATTAGGATAGAAGGCTTCTGCACTGATTCTTGCAAAGCCTTAGCTTGCCAGTTCTTTTTCCCTGTAGCCGACTGGCTCTGCGTGTGATAGGTGTTGATAGAACCACAGAATCATCATGTTCAATCCTTGGATTGGACCGGTTCAGAGTCTTTGAGTTTTAAGTGTTTTTTTTTTTTCTTTAAATTTTGTTTTTGTTTTTGTTTTTGGTGGCTGTGACCGACCTTGGAGAATATATTTCCCATTACAGACTGCACACTGGTGTATGTACATAACTGAAAGAGAAGGGTCGCAAAACAATACTTACCCTTACTGTGTGCAGTGTACTGTGATATGTTCTGCTAAAAAATGCTACAAGCACTCTGGAATTCGATTCTACATGCTGCTGGTCTTTGAAAAACAGTGGCTAGATATCCCTGCCTCCATCAAATCTAGTGCAGAGATGTACTCTGATATCCTTTTTTTTAATGGGTGAGGAAGAGATGCCTAAGTGTGATCCCCATATCACACAACTATTTAATGGAAAAGTTGGAGCTATAGCTCAGGTCTCCTGATTGTGGTCCAGTATCTTTATGTAAATATCTATTACTCAAAGTATCTTTTGTTGTTGTCTCTGTCTCTGTCTCTCTCTTCTGGTTAGGTACCAAGTGGCAAACTGCTAGTATATAGGATTCAACACCCTATACTTTTTCTGCCTAGACTTAACCCACACCCTGTCTCCCTTGGCAGAACCCTGTTACTTCTTGGCCAGTTGATTCCGCCGGTTTAAAGGCTTATATGTGGTACACCCAGAGGCAACATGCATTGCTCCCACCACTCGGGGCTCATAGTCTAAAATGCACATGGTTTTTGTCTTCAAATGCTTACTGTCCAGGTGGGGTGATGCGACAGAGCTTCACTTCATTATCAGAATCATAAGTGGATACACAGGGTATGAGAAATGTGCTTTGGAAAAGAGTAGAGTAGTTGAGATGTTTTTCTTGCTTTGAGAAGGAATGAGCTTCTGCAGCAAGGAAGGAAGCTTGAAGCGCTGGAGAGAAGAAAGTGGTGCTGGAGATGCCCGACCTTAGTTTAAATAGACTATGTCCTTCATCCTGGTTATTGTTGCCTTGACCTTTCTCTATCTCCATGGGCTCCATCACCCCTTCTAAGACTGAAATCTATCCCCTTGAGGCAGGAGGGTGGTGCCTCCTGAGTATGGACATACAAACAGTCTTTGGCAAGCTCGCATTGAAAATATCCAGTTTAAAAATACGACACAACGAGACTAGATATTTAAAATCTGACCTATTTCACCAAACCTGGAAAATGCATTTTTCGTTCCTCACCCTCTGCTTGCCCATGAGTACCCTTGCTTGGGATGTCTGAGGCCATTGTGGGTATTGCCAGCATGCCTAAATCTCTGAGTGATGTGTGACAGGAGTGGTGGACAGGGGAAAGAGGCAGGTGAGCATCGCTGGAATGTCACTGTGCCTGTGCAGTCATTACAACTTTGTTTCCATAATGCTGAGCACAGCAACTGAGGAATTCAACTGCAGTGCATTATTTTATGGCTTGGGATCATCTGCTTTGATTGTGGCACCTGGGCTACTACATTACCTGTATATTTGAACTTGTGAGGGGTGGGTGCCCTGTGTTGTATTCGCGCTGCTCTGTTGAGGAGCATTGAGCTACGTCCTCCTTTGAAATGGAATAGGCAGCTGTTCTGTTTTTTGCCCATCACTCCTACTGTTGGCTGAGTGGCGCGGAGGGACCCCTTTCTGTAATATAGTGCTTTGGCTGGTGTAATTCTGATTTAGAAAAACAGCTTCACTTGGAAAGAAACATTAATTAGATGCAAAGAGGGAGTTATTTCCTCCTTTGGGTGGGGGAGAATAGGGAGCGAGGGAGAGAAAAAAAGTACCACAAATAAATTATCTCCTATTTGTGCAATGTTTTATGCTTGTCAGCTGTCTGTTGCCAGAGAACCACAATGTAGCTAAATACTTGTGACACCTTGCCCAATCAAGGTATAGCAAAAGGATGTTATGGGAGCCTCTTTGTGACAACCTGTGCTAGTTTACATTAGCTTAACCAATCGCTTTTTCCTGTGTGCTTGGAGAAATTTGTTAAATTAATTCAGTTGCAATTAGCAGATTTATGGGAAAGTACCCTGTTATCCTTTAATTGGAGAGCATAAAACTACAAACTGAATCCGCTAGTTCTATTTGTGTAATAGGCAATCTATCTACGACAAGATTTGATCGATGGAGTCGTATGATGCCCTTGCCTTGTTTTATATTGGCTGTCAGCGCTTAACTGGGACTGAAGTATCTGGGTAACAAAAATTGATATAATGACTTAATGCGCCTTATTCTCTTTGAGCTACATCAGTTTAGAGCACTTCTGAGAGAAAAATGTCTGGAAAATATCAGGGAGTCATTTATCAACCTGTTTTCATTAGCATACTGCCTAGCTCTGGCAAGGATTTGAATAAAAAAAAGCAGGATGGTACAATTTATTTCAGGCCCCATATTTCTTGGATGAAAGGAGACTTCTAATAAAAGGAAAATACAGAAAGATGCTTTTTCTAGCTGGTTTTCCCCTAACTAAAACCCTACCTCAAAAGCTTTTTTTGTTTGTTTGCGTTTTTGCTGGTAGTCATATTCCAGAGAACATTTCCCTGGGAAGATAATTAGAAAAATAATGCACAATGCATTGTGGTTATGATATATAGGCAAAAAAAATGTTTAACTGAAAAAAGCTAACCAGAAATACCCAGGTGTGTCAAGGGTATGTGTGTGTCTGTGTTTGTTTGCCTCTGTTGTGCATGCTTATGTGTTTATAATACACGGTTAAAGAGTGAACATGGAGAGAAGTTCTCTACATAAGTGGGTATTTTGTAGCATTAAAGGATTTCAGAAAGTTAAGATACAGCATTTTTAGCTTTCTGGAGTTGGAGTTGAGGGGAAATAGAAACAGATCAAAATGTTTGTATAGTGGGCAAAATGCATTTGGTATATGGAGTCATTTGTCCTACCCACCGTAGGATGGGAACCACAAGAGGTAATAATAACTGAAAGGCAGTTGTAGGGGAGTGAGTCCTTTTTTGCATGAAATTTTTATGCATCAGTCAGCCTGCATAGAGTGTGCCTAATGTATAAAATAAATTGGTGCATAAATCAGATTAAGAGCAGCATGTTGCCAACTTTCGCATTTGCACACAGGAATTCAATATGGATATGCAGGAATTCCCATTTTTTAATCTCTAATAGGGTACAGGGAATCTCTCAAGTAGACATTGCACACAGGAACATTTTATTCACTTATCTCCCCCACTTCTCACCCAAATAACAACAGAATCAGTGTCGCCGATGGTAAGAGCAGTAGTGCAGGAGGTTTGTGGATGTCAGCTCTTATATGGAGGGAAGTGATACAATATTTTAATATAATATTGCAGCCTTGTCTATAGCTCCTAATTATGGCGAGGAATTGGTGTGCCAATCGATAGTGATTTATGGTGGGGATAAGCAAGTGCGCACTGCTCACATTGATCTGCATGTAAATTCCTTGACATAATAAGAAGTTATTACCAATGACAGTCACTGTCTGACTCTAATTCATCGGCACATCCTCCCATCAGTGAGGACCACAGCATCTGCATACTGGGTGTGAGTTTACCCACTATTTGCCTCTTATTAGTCAAGTCTGTGTATTTGGTGCTTGAGTACGTAAGACTCGAGGTCATGCTGACAGTGTCTCTGTGAAAAAGCATTTCTGTGATTAACCAACAAGACAGGAGGTGCGTCTTGCTTATTTTAAAGGAAGAAATACCTATAGGAGTTTGACTTTGGGTTTAAAAAAATCCTAGTTTTTTAAAGTATTATATCAATGTTCTTCACACTCTTTCTCCAGAAGCCTCAGATAGCAAATTATCAATTGATTAAAATACACTTGCTCTTGCTTTACCCTTTTTTTCTCATTATGCTTTTTGAGTTAGAATTTTTAACCATTTAGCTTTTTTGCTTCTTAGATTTCATGCATTTATATGCTTCTGCATTTCTGCTTCCCCAGAGCTTAAAAAAATTTTTTTTTAATGTTTGTTTAGTTTTGAGAGAAACAGAGAATGAGAATGAGAGAATGAGCCAGGGAAGGACAGAGAGAGAGGGAGACACAGAAGCTGTCAGCACACAGCCTGACTTGGGGCTTGAGCTCACAATCATGAGATCATGACCTGAGCCGAAGTTGGATGCTTAACTGACTGAGCCACCTGGGTGCCCCCACCCCAGAGCCTTTTTTAAAAAATTAATCTTTAAGCTTGCATGTCTTTATTTTCGTTTTCCCCTTTCTCTTCCAACAAGGCCTCATCAACTAATCCTTTATAGCTGTACTCCTCTTTACTAGTCATTAATTGACCTGAAGTCTTTTGTAATTCGCATTCAGAGCCCCATGGAAGGTGGTTTCTTTTGACTTGATTTCTGTGAGCAAAATCTATCTGCTCTAGTCTGTAATAGCACAATACCTATAACAACCCATTAAAAAAATATATTGTGTCATATTCCTCTGTGGCCTAATTTTTTTCCTTAAGGAATTTTTTCTTGATACTGATTGCAAAGTGTGATTGCTGTGGTCACACCTCCTTTATTCCTACTGGAGATAGTCATTGTTCTTTTCAGGAGACTCCTTGAGATGTTTGAGAAATAGACATATACCTTGGCAAGTGAGTCATTAACTTCAGGTATATGGTACCTGCTTTACCTTGTGATATACAAAAATTATAGAAACATTTATCTTAAAGTTTATTTTTGAGAGAGAGGGAAGGAGGGAGGGGATGAGCCAGAGAAGGGAGAGAGCGAGAGTGAGAAAATATCCCAATCAGGTTCCACACTGTTAGCACAGAGCTCGATATGGGGCTCCATCTCGTGAACCATGAGATCATGACTTGAGCTGAAACCAAGAGCTGGACATTTAACCAGTGGAGCCACTCAGATGCCCTCACATCATTTTTTAAAATTCTAGGTCATAGTTAAAAGAATAATAGAAGAAAAGCAATAATACTCATTTTAGCTTCAGATTGTGTCAGTTAGGTCTGGCTAAGTTAGGCTGCAGTAACAATTCCAGAATCTCAAAGATGTAAAACTAGAAGGATGCATTTCTTGCTATGCTTCATGTACATGGTAGGTTGGCAGAAAGGCCCTGATCAGTTTAGTCACACAGGGTCTTAAAATGGCAGAGAAGTTGACACCTTGAATACTGCTGGATAACGAGCCAAAGGGAAAGTGTTCTGAAGGGTTTCACATTGGCAAGTGAATGTATGAAAGCTCATGGGCAGAACTGATGACAAAACTCCATTCTTACCTTGGGACCCAAAGAGGGTAGATCAGTCATACTTGGTAAACAGCTCTAATAAGATAGATTTATTATGCACAACAGATAGGTATTAAAAACTTGTCTGAACATAAGAAAAGCATTATTGGCTTAACAGTACACAGATTGGTGATGACAGAAGTGGTCTAGAATAATTGAGCTTAATGTCTCAAAAAAGTGAGCTGATTCAACTCTCTCATGTTTACAGAGGAGCATGTAGAGGTCCAGAGAGGGTAAGTAGTTTCCCCAAGGTTACAGCTTTGGAGAGGAGCAAACTAAGGATGCAACCTCAAGTTTCTTGACTTGGGTAAATGTGATTTCTTCATTCTGTCTTTCTCAGCTGGTAATCTTGGGAACCTCAAGTTTCTTCTGCATATTGCTTCTAAACCTGTATGCACTGGTGTGCAAGGTCTGCCTTTGTCCTGTTGTTGTTAGTCTGACAGCTTTTATTTTGTCCTAGTCTCTTGGGTCTACTTAGCTTCTTGGCTTCCCCCATGGTCACAATCCTATCATTTTCCTGTAGATGATGTTTGGTTATGAAGCTACAGGTTCACTTGATTTTCCTTTTTTTTTTTTTTTAAAGGGTTTAAATTTATTTATTTATTTTTGAGAGAGAGAGAGAGCATGAGTGGGAGGGGGCAGAGAGAGGGGTAGACAGAGGATTCAAAGTAGGCTGTATGCTGACTGCGAACCTGATATAGGGCTCGAAGTCACAAACTGAGATCGTGACCTGAGCTGAAGTCAAGTGCTCAACTGACTGAGCCACCTAAGCACCCCTCACTTGATTTTTATTTCAAGTACTAGAATTTGAATGCTTTTATCAAATTCCAGAAATTGGACACAGGGTGTATAGGATATTGTTGAGACAATGATGGAATATTCAGTAGAGTCACTGCAAGGAGGTCACACCAAGTGGAACTCCACAGGATGAAATGTGTATTGATTTATTTATATCCTGTCTACTTTGAGGATGTGAGGGAGATGGTGACTTGGTCTGGACAGTGGCCTTTTCTCTTTGGTTGTGACTCAGCAGAGTCAGAAGACAAAGTTTTGGTTGACATTTCTACTGGTTTATTTTTATTTAATTTTTGACTAAAGTTTCTGCTTTGGACATTGAGGCCAGGTAGGTAGACTCAAAATTTTTTAGATGGGAACAAAAATCTTAAAATACTAGCTATTGTTAACAGATAAGAGATAATACTTTTCAAATGATTTTCACTGCAGACCCAGGTTGGACCTTCCAACCTGGAGAGGATTAGTTGTTTTCATATGGCCCAAATTATGGATGTAAGCATTATCAGCAGGGCTTGTGTTAGAAACCAAAGCCTGAGATTTGACCTTGGATAATTATTATTAATGTTACTTATTTTGAGAGAGAGAGCATGTGCTTGTGAAACAGGGAGTGGCAGAGGGGGGGAGGCGGGGAGAGAGAGAATCCCAAGCAGGCTCCATGCTGTCAGCTCACAAACCATGAGATCATGACTTGTGCCAAAATCCAGAGGTGGATGCTTAACCAACTGAGCTGCCAAGACTCCCCAGTCTTGGATTCTTAAATGGCAAGTGTCTGTGGGACACGGGACAGAGGGTGGTGTGACAATATCAGAAAGATGCTTTTTTGCCCATACAAAAGACCCTTATCCACTTTATGACTTTTGTGTAACGCTTATATTTCATTCAAAATTAGCAAAAGCTGAAGAAAAAGCTAACCTACGTTAATTAAGTACCTGTTACATGCCAGGAGCATGTGAGAACCTCTGACCCTTTCTCCCTCTCTCTTTCTGTGTGTGTAGATATATGTAGTTGACACCCGCTTTTGGAACAGCCTTATGACATAGGTGTGTGGCCAACATCTGAGCGCTTATTTTTGCTTACTATGTTTGTTGCTGTGTTATGTGCTTTATTTAAGTTCATTTCTTCCTCACCATCAGGCTCTGGAAAAGATACTTCTATTATCCCCATTTTGGAAATGAGAAAACTGTGGTGTAGAGTCTAATATACCTAAGGTCAAATAGCTGGGATGTCATGAAGTCAGGGTGAAATCCAGGCAGCTCGGTTTCTGCACTGGTGTTTGAGCCATTTTCCTCACCTTTCCCCATTCTATTCTTGAGGAGAGGAGATACAGAGCAGTGGAATATAAGCCAGAGGTAGAATCAGAAGATCTGATCAGGCACTGGCCCTGATTGCTCCCGCCTGTGCTGTTTTAGGCAACTCCCTCAGCTTTTCTTAACAACTTCTCCCCATCAGTGTAATAACACTCACCTGTAACTCAGAAAAGTTTTTAGAGAAAGGAGCTTGTGCCCAGAGAGTATGTCATTGGACCACTGGCATGCTGGAAAAGACTGTTAGAATTTTGTTTCCAATTTTTATAACCTAAAAATGAGAAATAAGCTGGGTCAGTGTTTAATATTCAGACTGAACGGGAACCCTCACTTGGTGCAGGTGTGTCCCACATGAGCACCTGCCACACACACAGTGAATGGCTGTTAGAGACCACCTGGGAATTCTCTTTGAAGAGCCATTCTTGGTGATATCTTCCCCTCTTTTTTTTTTTTTTTTTTTGTCTTAGGCATTTTGAAAATTTTATTAGACTCTGAATCCTTGAATAACAGAATCTTTACATTATACTTGGTTATAAGTTGGGGATTTAGTACAAAAATCTTTCATTCCAGCAGAGATTCCTTGACTACATCATGTGAAAGAACTTGGAAGTGTTTTTAACTATAAATACGAATTTTGCATTTTTTCTCTCAGGAAAACTAAAGCTTTCTTAAAAATTTTTTTATTCCTAATGCCTGGCAGAAATAGAAATCCTAACAGATACGTTTGGCAAAAAAAGGCAATTGAGAAATACTTAATGAAAGAAACTCATGCTATGGAGAGGACATTTGAAAACAGATTTTTTTGAATGATTTCCATCACCTTATGAGATATTTGCTGTAAACAGTGTCTAGGTGTATTATCTATAAAATTGCTCATCTCTGCACATTAAAAAATTGGAAAATGAGTTTTCAATTTAAAAAGTCTTCCCAAGAAGAATTTTAGTGAGTTTTGAATTCATTGGTGAAAAATATAAAATTGTCACACATTTTGGGTAATTGACATCAAGGAATGTGGAAATTTACCCACTGAATTTAAACAGCAATCTGAGCATAACTGGTTCATGAGGTTGAAAAGGAGTTTCATGATTTTATGAACTCAGTGAGTGATCAGTTTCATTCATAGGTGCTGTGGTACTGAATAATGGTCCTCCAGAAGTATCATATTCTAATCCCCGGAACCTGTAAATGTTCCCTTCTATGGAAAAAGGGTCTTTGCAAATGTGATTAAATAAAGGATTTTGGGATTAGATTATCCTGGGTTATTTTAGGGGGTCCTAAATACAGCCCCCAGTATAGTTGAGGCTATATTGTATAAGGTACTTAATACCTTATATTATTTATAAGAGTGGCAGAGGAAGACCTGACAACAGACATGAGAGGAAAAAACTATGATGCCCAGAGAGGCAGAGATCAGAGTGGTATGGTCACAAGCTAAGGAATGCCACCAAACTTGAGAGGCTTGAAGAGGTTAGGAGCAAATTCTCTCCTATAGCCTCTGAGGGGAGTGTGGCCCCACTATCATCTTGATGTTGGTCCAGTGGCACTTCCGGCTCCTAGAACTGTGAGGAAATACATTTTTGCATGTTTTTTTTTTAAATGTCACCAAGTTTGTGGTAATTTGTTACAGTAGCCACAAGAAACCAATACAAATACTTATGTAAGTTATAAAGTTTATGATTCATTTATTAAAATCAAACATTAAGCTGAAATTAAAAACTAAATTTTTAAGTTGTCTTTTTACAAAGTGTTAAGCCCTTATTTAAAAACTGAGATATAAATATATAACATCTCAGTCATGAAAAGATTAATATATTATGTAAAATACAGTATGTTTTTGGGGAAACTCCAGGAAGATTTGACCTCATTAATGAATAAAATTACATTTAAAAATCTTCATGTTTTCTTTACTATCCTTAAGGTGTCTATTTAATATGTATTATGAACATAGTGGTAAGATGGTGTGCATAATTTATAAATAAATCAACATATGTTGGGGTGCATGATAAATTTGTGGACAACTTGCTCTAAATGATTATTGTCATGATTAAACAAGATAAATGAAAGCTCTTGGAACATGGTAGGCATCCAATAACTATTTAGTGGATGAATGGATGGATGGATGGATGGATAATGAAGTAATAGACGATCCCTAAGCAGCAGGCCTAGGAAAGCTGATGCTGATGGTGTGGCATAGGTGTGGGCACAGGTGTGCTTGGTTCCAAAGCAAGTGATCTTCCTATTTTGCCATCATCTTGTGAAGAAGTATGCTGGTTATAGCATCTGTTTTACAATTTCGTGAAAGGACAAGTGAGACTTAGTGGTGAATATATAGGGTTGATTCATATATCTCAGCACTGGGATAGGATGAGGAGGAATGGGAAGTGCAATTCCAAGGATTACCTGAGAAGACAGGAGGAGATTCCTGCCCTGAGTGTGACTGTGTTGGCTGGTAGTGGGTGGTGGTGGATATGGTAAGCAGATTTGGGGGTTACTTATGGTGGGATAGGCTGTGGGACTATGCTCAGTCTTCCTGCAGTTCACCCAACAGGTGATGTTGGGCTTTGTGAGAGGTTTTGAGGATCTGCCAACAATAGAAGATACTTGAACACCAACTTCTCTTTACTATAAGCAGCATTGGAAGGGAAGTAAAATTCATACACTAATTGATTTTTAGACACCCGAAGTCACCAACACCCATGAGGGTGGGGAACAAGTTGATACCTGGATAAATAAAATGTTGACAGCATTCACATGTAGTTTTAGTCAATAGCTTTGCTCTTGTTTCTGACCAAAGACACAAAAACAACTTTCACTCTAAGTGTTAGCAATCTCCTAACTGGATTTGGAAGTGATCTCTCTTCCAGCTCCTGTTTTGATAGGGCTAGTAATGACAGGAAAATAGCCAGTGGGCTGGTGGGTGCTGAAGGCAGATAATAAGAATTTCAGAACTGTTATAAGCTCTAGACAAGCTAGATTGCACTGTGAAAAGGAGAGCAGACCTTATGAACTGAATCATGAGCCTAATTGGCTCAATCTTTATAACACAAAACTAAACACTGGTCCTTAGGAATGTACTTCTTGTGCACTGGTGGTGATGGAGTAGTAGTAGGATAGTTTCTTTACAATTCTTTGGATCATTGATCCCCATTGTTCTTGTTCCCACTGTTCCAGTAGACTCCTGGAGGGGAATTCCAATAGTAACTTTTGCTTACCTCTAATCTGGTTTCCATATTACCCCAGGTCATGGCACTACCAGACCAGGCACCTTCCAGTGGTTCCTCTTAGATTCGGAACTCTTACTGTTTTAAGATTTTCTTCTGCCTTCTACTCTTCAGCCAGATGACATATCATATGCAGCTCTATTTGTTTACTGCAGAAGATTCTGCCTTGTGTTGGGACTCTTGCCCAGGCCCTTGCTACTGCTTTCACCTACTCTGTCCAGTTTCATCTAGCTGATGCTTTTGCATCCTTCACGCCTCTTTTCAAATAAGGAAGGTTCTCCTTGAACCACGTTGACTATTTTGGCTTCCCTTGGTATATATATCTCCCCTAGCATCCTGGAAGTCCACTTTGGGGCTATTTCTTTCACTTGTGTTGGTGTATTCAGTGTCTGTGGCTCCTGTAAGACTTCTTGTCTCTGAGAAGTCACCTCACAGTACCAGGCACAGATGATGGGTGCTCATTCCATTTGCCAGATCAATGACTGAGGCTTTTCAAGAAAGGAGGAGGTGAGAAGGTACTGTGTTTTGTATTGTCACAGCCAGCAGATTATCTGGCACCCAATAAATGTTAGTTGGACTGAGTTCAATGGAGAGTCCCTGGGCCAGGTTTGCTTTAGAGGTTGTGACCTGGGTCCAGAGTATCAGGCCTCATCCCCTTGACCTGATACTCTTCACCCCTTCACCCCATCCCAATGAGGCCCGGGTGATAGTTGTGGGGTAGATCATGTATCAGTTGGCTTTTTGAAAAGAAAAAAAAAAGACAAATACACAGATTCATTAATAACAAATATTTGCAGATGTAATGAACTTAGAACATTTTATTGCTATATTTTTGAAATGTGAAAGAAACCAAAACATAAGAACCGATTGTTATCATTGTTATCATGGCAACCTTTGCATTCTGTTTGCAACCTTAGCCTTCTTGAAAGATTCCCCTATGACTTGTGGTTGTAGTTTTCAAGTATATGTTTCGTTTTTGACCTGGGAGCGAGAAGAATAATTTTTAGGCAATGAAAATAAATACTCACCTGACTAGTAAGTATGGAAATGGGTCTCAGGGCTTTGGATATCAGCTCCACCATCTGAAATGTAAATATCTCCTGAAATTCCCATTTAAGAGCAGATTTCACCTGCAAGTAGACTGTTATATCTTCCTGAAAAATATATACACCCTAGTGAGGGAATAAACACATCATTACACTTTCATGACAGATAAGCTCAGCTCTGTTCGGGTGTAAACTCATTTTTCTTGGGTTGACCTTTAAATAGTATTGTGCTATTGTATGGGATTTAAATCAATAATTTTGTCAAAGCAAAATATACTGCAGGTTTTTTTTCTTTATCATTTAAACAGTTCTGTAAACTCTCAAGGTGTAATGGATTTCAACATGTTGTCCCCAGGAAGGGAAGAGGAGAGGGGGGTGCAGGAAGCCACATATAAGAACTCACTTAGTGGCAACGAGGCAGAAGCCTGGGATGGCTGCAGATCTGAGACAGTTCCCGGAGCTCAGGTGGGGGTGCCAGTGTGGGCCGTAATTAGTGGTGTAATACCTTTTCTGCATTCCTGTTATAAAGCAACAAAGTGTCCCAGGTGTGAGGAGGTTAAAATGAGAAGTACCCAGTAGTTATGAAGCAGCAATAATGAGTTTCCTTCTACTTACCATGGATTTGTGTGATATACAGCTTGCAATTAAGCATGGCTTGGTGATTCAGTGATTAATGTATATACAGCTCCTAAAGGAGGGAAGCCGCCCTCCCGTCACATCCTTCATGATGTTTACAGCTGGGTACCTATTAACAGGAAGATGGAAAGGGCCATTTACAATTCAGTAACCTTTATGACAGTGAACTCTTTAATCAGCATTTTATTTCCTTTGTAACACTTTAGTCATCTACAAATGTCAGAATAAAATAGGGCCATGAAATATTTAGGATCGGCATGTGGAAATTGACTTCCCTTGATTTAAGCTGCTGTGTCTTTTCATTTTGTTGTTTTGGGAGCTTTTACTTTTATTGAAAGACAATTTATAACTAAATGCTCCCAACAGTGACTGGCATGAGGGTAGGAGGAATTTCAGAGAGCAAAGTTCTGGTTCTATAAAATGTGTTGATGCTTGCTATATTGGGTAATAAGTTATTCAAATAAAAACATTAGTGAAGGGTTTGCATTTCAGAGCAGTATTTAGTAGAGGTATAGCAGACTCTGTAGAGTTTATGACAAAATACCCTGACATATTTTAGAAAGGTAATTAAGTATGAAGTACATCTATAATAATTTAAGTCAGTTATAGTGTGTACCTGAAATATGCATTATTGTCTCACATTATTTTCTTAGTGGGATTCTGAGACTTTTTCAGCTCGACAATAACCACCTTTCAGCTTCCTTGTATTGTTGCAAATGTATGTAATATGTATTAGCAGAATTGCCATGTTTATATTTAAAAAGAACCTTTAGACAGTGATATTGTATAAAATGATTGCATTATTATTTACATGTCTTTTGTTAAGTTAACTCATTTTAAGCCATTGAACCCAAGCATATTTCCGATTACATGTTTTAAAAAATTAATCTTGGACCACGGCATGCTTTGAGAATTTGGTATCATGCAGTACTGCTCTCCCTCAGCCCCCAAAGGTTCATGGTCACCATTTGTTGACCTTGGGATAAGCCTCAGTTTAGGGAGATAGTGATTGTCTTTTTCAGAAGAGAGTCTTGGTCTCATGCGGGTTGTCTAGGACTGCCTTTCACACTTCCTTCCCTACAAGATATTGGGAGGGTGTTAATTTTTCTGCTGTGTGGAAACCAGTAATCAGGACCAGCATGGTGCGGTGGAAAGACCAGCAGCCCGAGTGCTGGTCTGGGCCCAGACAGGATCTTCCTGCCATGCACAGGCTCCCTACCTTTCTGGGTTAAAGGTAAGGGACTGGAAACTAAGCTGGTTGACTGGACTAGGTGTGTTTTCAAGGGAGCAGTGAAAAAGAGAGGGAGAAGAATACACGGAGAATAAATAAGGACCTGAAATTCAAACTGTCACAGATAAAGGGGTTCTGTACCTAGACTGCATAGATAGGCACCCTAAAGAGACTGTCTTTATCTAGGTGACAGAAGGAGAGCTGCTGTGGGCTGGGAAAAGTCCAGTCAACTCATGAGTTTGTTGCTGCTGAGTTCAGCTGTGTATTGAAGGGCTTATCACAAAAAAAGACCCCCAGTGTTATTTTCTTGTTTCCTTGTTTTCATGAAAGGTCAGGGTCCCTGGCTGTCTCCTGATAACAAAGCCCCAATCTACAAAGTATTAGCTAGTTGTCCGAGTTGGAATGTTTGTGGAAAGTTAAGGTATTAATCTCTGACTTGAGAGTTGCCCCCACTTAGTCCAGGGAATAAGAAATAGAAAGGAGAGAGACCCAAGGACCAGAAATTGAATGCTGACCGAGGAAAGGGGCTCAGGGATTGGGGTAGTTAGAGGACAGCTTTTTCTCGATTCTTTTTTTCCATCTCACCTCCTTATCTGATTTCCAGCTGTCCCCAACAGCTCGCTTTTGAAATGGTTCTTTGGGACAGTCAATGGATGGTAGCAAGTAAAATCTTACAAGGGGCTTCAGACTTTGAAGACTGAAGTTTTTTCATTACAAGGGAGTGGCTGAATGACTTCATCAGCAAGACTGAAAGTGCGCCTGGGCAATGGTAAAGTAATAGCTGGAAGAGTAGGTTGCCCCATGTGGGGGTGGGAGGAGCTGGAAAAGGCAGATGGGTAGGTCAGCCCAGGAGGACAGCACTTCAAAAAGACTTTTGTCCCATCTTTGCCCACCAGCTCACTAGAGGTCCCCACGGTGGTGTCTTGGATGACAAGAAGTGGTGGGAGCCTAAAAAATCTTGCTAGCTATAGGTTTTATTTCCAGATTTCCAATTTTTAATTCATTTAACTTCTTGACTTTTGACTTTTTAAAAATGATTATTTTGAGAGAGAGAGACAGGGAGAGAGAGAAAATCCTAAGCAGGAATCCCCAAGCTGATCATGTGGAGTCTGATGCATGGCTTGATCCCATTAACTGTGAGACCACTACTTGAGCTGAAACCAAGAGTTGGATGCTTAACTGACTGAGCTCCCCAGGCACCCCTTAAAATTGTTTTTTAAGTTTAAAAAGTATTATGAAACATAATCATGAAAAATTTGAAAAAAATGGAAGAGTAAAAACAATGTTATACTTCTGCCACATCAGCACAACTATTATTATGTTGTCTTCTGGAGGCATAGAGCAGCATAGTTGAAATGAGAGCCAAGTGTCAATTTTATGTTCAGCTTTTTTCATGTTACATTAAATAATATGCATTTTGCCATGTTGCTTCATTATCGTCTTAAATTTTTTTTTTTAATGTTTAATTTTGAGAGAAAGAGAGGCAGAGTGTGAGCAGGGAGGGGCAGAGAGGGAAGGAGACACAGAATTGGAAGTAGGCTCTGAGCTGTCAGCACAGAGCCTGATGTGGGACTTGAACTCACGAACCGTGAGATCATGACCTGAGCCGAAGTTGGACACAACTCACGGAGCCATCCAGGCACCCCACTTTGTCGTCTTCCTGATCATTATTTTTGATGACTGTATATTATTTCATCAAATAAACATTCATAGTTTAAAAAATCATTTTAAACATTTTGAAATCTTACTATGCGCTGATTAGTTTTCCATATATATATATATATATATATATAGCCATAATAACAGTGTAATGTGTATCTTTGTGCATATGAATTTTCTGTATTTTTATTTTCTTAGGAAAAGAGTCCTTATTGGGCTGAAGTGATTGCATTTTATTGTATCACTTACCTATTTATAGCCCAATAGCTCTTAAAAGCCTTAAATTTAGTCCAAGTTCTGTGCTATGTATATGTTTTAAACTCAAATGATTTTTATGAGAAGCTTGTGTTTCTGTAGAGAATTTTGGATATTTTGAAGAGGGTCTAAAGTCCCGCAGTTGATAAGATATTCAAAATTCTGCTTTAGTAGATGACAGGAAATTAGGAAAAGTCAAACTGGGATAAGGACTGATATCTGTTGGGCATCCAGAATATGTTAGGAAATATCAAAGCATGCTGATCTCATTGAATCTCAATCCTATGGGTTGAATATTAGTAGCCGTAGCTCCCTGCCCCCCATGACGAAACTGAAACTGAGCAAGGTCCAGGGATCTGCCTGAGGCCTTCCAGCTTCTGCAGAGTTAGAATCTGAGCTCACATCCACCTGACCAAAGCTGGTGCTTGCTCTGCTCTGCCATGTAGTCGTTGTCTTAAAGAAGTGTGGGTAGCGGAAGCATTAGTGGCACCACACTGTCCTCTAAGATGAGTATAAAATGGTGGTCATGTTCCCTTTGTAATGTCAGAAATTTATTTTAGCCACTGGGACTTAGATCTTTGTAATGATTCCTCTACCCTTTGGCAGAGTCATCTCTATGCACTTCTCTCAAATGACAAAACATAATTTTGTTTTAATGCCCAGAGGTGGTAGGGATTTGTATTGTACTGGCTAAATGGCAGCATATTCAGGGGTTGTTAAGATGGAGTGTGCATGTGTGTGTGTGTCAGGGCGGGAGGGGGCTGGTTCTGGGGGAGCGGGAGCCCAAACCCTTTTGGCCCTATCAGATTTTATTGTGTGCTCTCTGTGCTTTCCTGAAGACCATGAAGGAATGGGGATGTGTTAGGGAGAAGACAGGACTTTGCTTGGAAAGCCAGTTTGGGAACTGTAGGTGCAGAAGCCCACCCAGACAGAGGGATGGTCTGAAGAACTGTTCAGGGCTCTTGGAGAAAGCCTTCCACCTACCCACTCAGGCACAGTAGGAAAACAGGAAGGCTCAAAGGTAAAAGAAAAGTTCAAGGTCATAATGTCTATGGATACCTGGCCGATTTGGAGGCAGGGTTCTGACGTCCCTACATTGAGGAGCCAGTGAGTGAAGCACAGGAGAGGAAGTGACCAAGCCACCAGCCTGGGAAGCAGGAATGGCTCTGTGAGTCAGTCTTCCTCTTACATTGGCCCTGAACAGCACTGTCACCTGCCCTTTGAAGCTGTGAGGGAGCTGGAATTATTACTACATGGGGTGGATGATTTTCCACCACTTGTTTGGCTTTTAAGTAAGACAGGATGGTGAATGGGGTGGTGAGAGGTTAGGAGGATGGTGGCCCCTGGTGTTTGGATCCTGGCGCCTCTACGACCCTGCCTCTTTGCCGGTCAGGACTGCGTTTCAAATGAAGCCTGGAATTTCTCCCTGTTAGGGGTGTGGACAAGGAATTGGTATCGGGTGTTTTTTTTACCCCCTGATGATTAGGACATGTTAACCTGCATTCATTCTGCTGCTTTCCCCCCTCTCGGTCAGGATTATTTAAATGTTTATCCTTCCTTCCTTCTTGACCTTTCTTGTTCAGTCCTAGTTCCCGGGTCCCACTTGTTTTGTGTTTCATGAGCTTAGCAAACCGTGGCCTCCAATTCCCTAGTTCTAGTGTTTTCACTTAAGATGAGGAGTGATGAGCCAAAGGTTTCAGGCTCAATCCTTGAGCAAAGGGCTGCTCTGACAGGGATTATTATTTATTTGTCATCTTGGATGTAATAAGCTGTAGGTACAGCTTCGAGAGCCCTTGATTTATTGCGCTGTCTACTGCCACTAGCGGGGCGTCTGCTCCACCGTGCAGGATGAATACCACACTGTCAGCTTCGTCGATCTGTCTCCACCACTGCTCTCTCTCTCATAACACATTCCCATTTCATGCCAGAATACATAAACAATCTTTCATTATTTTGATGCCTTTTTCATATTTGTTCTTTACAGAACATAAAGTTTGAATTTATGGGTTTCCTTTACATTATTTCAACACACTCCACCATTTTCCGGGTTTGTGGTTTAACTCTCAGAAATTGGCTGCCAGGTGATTTAGTTATTTTGGCTTTCTAGTTTTATAGTTATTTAATATCGCAATGCCAGATACTGAGAAAATGGAGTGCATGGAGGGTGAGGGATTTGCAGTGTAGGCTCTTATCATCAAGGCAGCGTGATCGGAGGGATGAGGCACGGGGGTTAACAGCAAGGCACAGGAGATGGGAGATCATCTGCTTATTTTTAAAAAACCCCGTCTCAGAAATATTATTTAGCTCATGGCCAGGCCAGGTTCCTTGATGGAGCTTGACAGGAAAAAGGGAACATCCCATAACTGCTAGGGGTGGGCAAGGGTTTCTAACTTGGGGATTAAAACACCTCACCTATTCCCTCCCACCCTTCCTGCCCTGGCTTTCACATGGCGGCTTCAGTTCTCTTGCTTTTTACCTATGTTCTCTGCCGCTTGCATTAATTCTTGCCCTCCCTTGTTTTCTGCTTCTGCATTTTCGAGACTTGGCCATATTGCCGAATTTTAAACAATTTTTCTGTTCTGATGTTTCATTCCCCTAACTGGTAAAAGAGCTTATGTTTGGAGATGTCTGTTTAGGACTAGGAAGTTATGGCCCCTTCTTTTCCCCCAGTAGGAGGATAGGCTTGGGAAATGGAGGCTATGCCTGCTAATTTATTCACTTACTTGCACTGATCTATTTGTATGGACCCCCCGCAAACTCATGTTAGTCTTACCGAATTTCATCATCTTAATTTTAACCAAACCTAACAATTGTGTGTGTGTGTGTGTGTGTGTGTGTGTATTCTCTAACTTGAGTACCTTCATCTTTTTGATTTATTATTTTTTCTTTTTTTTAATGCTTTTTTTTTTTCTAAATTTTAAAAAATGTTTTATTTCTGAGAGAAAGAGAGAGAGCTTGAGCAGGGGAGGATCAGAGAGAGAGGGAGATCCAGAATCTGAAACAGGCTCCAGGCTCTGAGCTGGCTGTCAGCACAGAGCCCAATGTGGGGCTCGAACCCACGAACTGTGAGATCATGACCTGAGCTGAAGTCAGATGCTTAACCAACTGAGCCACCCAGATGCCCTAATGCTTTATTTATTCCTGAGAGAGAGAGATTGAGAGACAGCGTGAGCAGGGGAGGGTCAGAGAGAGAGAGAGAGAGAGAGAGAGAGACAGAATTTGAAACAGGCTCCAGGCCCTGACCTAGCTGTCAGCACAGCACCCGATGTGGGGCTCGAACCCACAAACCGTGAGATCATGACCTGGGCCGAAGTCCGACATTTAACCGACTTAGCCACCCAGGAACCCTCATCTTTTTGATTTATGTGCATGAGAGTGCAGTGTGTGTGTGTGTATGTGTGGTCTGCTCACAGGGTATGGGTCAGTCCATGGAGGATCCTGGGGAATTTCTCTTCACTTGGTAGTTCCTGGCAAATACGAGCCATTGATAGGTGAGGTTGTAATCTGGTCAAGGTGAATTAATTGTGTGGAAGTCATGGCATTTGGGAAGTTTAAGTCCTTTTCAATGACAGTGCTAATTTGCATACTGTAGCTGAAATTCTGGCTCCTTTAGGGGAAGGTCTCTTGCTTACGTGCTTACTTGTGTGTGCCTATACTTGCCCTTCCACTGAGCCCTGTGAGAGGGAAGGGGCTCAAGGTGAGAGATGTTCTGCTGTTGGAAAGTTGTTTTGAGCCCTGTCTCTTCTGTGAAAGACATTAATGAATGTGGATTTGAATGCCATAAATGCAAGATAATTTTGTCACTCCTCGCTTCCCTTGGCCGCCTTCATTAGAGAAGTAGGGAATTTGCTTAGCTCACATCACACTGTACAGGCCTGTTGTGGCTGGAAGGAAACCTTAGTTAATTAATATGAGAAATTTGTTTTGTGTCCCTGGTTAAAAAGACGGTGTAAGTTGGTGTTGTCAGCAGAAGCCGCTTGTCACTTTGACCTGTTCTGTTAAGTGTTTGATGTGTTTTCTCAGGGTAATCTGTGAATAACATTATAGCCTAGCCAGAAGAGAAACCGAGGGAGCAATAGCAGAATTAATATCTGGGAGCGTTGATAATTATATATCAGAATCTAATTTTTAGCACAGAAAATGTGTTAATGACAGAGAGGAAAACAAAAACCACTAGCTTCTCCCAGCAGGCCCCAAAGTGTCATTTATTATTTCTCAGCTGGATATCTATCAAGTTTATGGGTTAATTTTTCTGTAGACTGTTATTTATGGGTTTTTGTTTGTTTTCAGCCATCATTACTAACAATACGGTTAATAGCAATCATTTGTTATCCAGCACTAGGCGTGATGCCTCAGATGAGAGCACTGAACTGAGAATACTCATTTGGTAGCTGAATAAGGCCCTGACAGGGCCCATTTATAACAAGCTCATTCTATAATGTCCATCCTATTAATAAAATTTTGTTGCTGTCTAATTAGAGATGTCTGATGTGTAGAGTAGCAATGCAGAGGAGACTTTGTGCCACTGCCTTTTCTTCTCCCCTTCCCCTGGTCTCTTGTGTCACAGCCAAGGCCCATCTGGGCATGGGGGCTCAAGAAAACAAAAGGAATGAGGAACAAGCTGTGGGCGAAGGTTCTGGATTAGATGTGTGACAGTAGTGCTGAGTGGAGATGGGAAGGCAGGGAGGCCTTGCTGGCTCTCCAGTCTTCTCTTCATGCTGTGTTGGGTCAGCCCTGGTGAATAATTTGCCATTTGCCTCCCAAATCCTTCTTGGTATGAGGTGTGGTGACTGCAGGGTGCTGTGACTAGTTTCCTAACACACACTGAAAGTCCATCTTACAAACGAGTGCTTAGCTCTTCAGAGTCGGTGGTGTGAAAGGCAACACATTTATTCCCAGATCACTAGTGGCCTTTTGGAAATGTCTGTTGGTTTGTTTGCACAGGTTGTTAGTTGCATTCAGTACAAAACCGAATAGTCTCCCCGAGTAAGAATTGGGGTGCTATACTACAACTTCCATCTCAGTATTTTGTGGTCACACTTTGGATAGAGAAACCGGTTCAGTCAAGTCATTTTTATCCCAGAGGACCTTTCAGCTTTTTTTCATTAATTGCAAAGAAGCTTTGGGTCTGGTGACTGGATGTGCCCATCTCTTGGGCAAAAAGTTGGAATTCCAACAGCTATATTTGAATCCTGATGGTTCGTCCTTGGCAGTGGGGAATGATTATGAGTTGGGGAAAGTTGTTGAATTGCTGGGTTTCTGGTTTCTCCATTCCAAAAAGCAGGACCAATCCCTGGAGAATGGTTTGGTTGTGAGGATCAAATAACATATATGAAAACGCCTTGCACGTAGTAAGACCTCCTAGATGCTATTTAAAATTACTAGTAGTTACAGAAAAACCTACCCCGCTGAGCTCCTTTATTTTAAAGTCATTTTAAGCACAGTTGCAGAAATAGTTTTACTAATTTAAAGCTCATATTTCAAGTGAAATTCTGCCTTCCACTCTAAGAGTAAACTTGAAGAAATATGTCACATTGAAAAGTTTTTCTCATCCCGATTGTAGCTGATTGTGAAGTTTGCCCTCTTTCTGGGGGGAAAAGAGTTTAGAATTCAGGGAAAAAATACTTTAATAATTCGGCAGGTGCTCGGAATTCTACGTCTTTGAATTAAGAGCACGCAAGCAGGCAAGTACACTGAAGAATGTTTTAAAATAGTTTTGTTGCTAGGTAACTATTTTCCTCTTTAGTGTAAGCTTCCCCCCCCACCATAATGTTTTGCAAATGATCTTTTGGATAAGAACAATCATCTAATATTTTTCTCCCAGCATATCTGTTTGATTTTGAAGGTAAAAGTTAAAAGAAAAAAAAAAAACCACTACAAAATTTCCCTCCGTAAGCTGGCGATGAAAGTGCTGTGTAGGATTGGGCTCGCACAGGCCTGGGTAGTCTGCTGGTTTTTTTTTTTCTCCTAAACTGCACTTGACTACAGCTTATCAACCCTTAATTAGTGCTACATTTTCTCCCTGTGATTTCTATTGATGTGTGGTACAGGAAGCTGGATTGAGCCTCCACCTGACTGGTGTGCAAATTGTTCTAGAAAATTCAGCAAACATCTCTCTCCATTACCCAACAGCCCCTGCCACCTTATTTCTTCTCCCTCCCCCCCCTCCCGGGTCCCGTTTCTCTTTCCTTGTGTCTTTCTCTCTTCCATTCTCTTCAACAGAGAAGGTGAAAAGCAGGACGATAGGAATCAGGTTGAGTATTAGTGTTTGTGCTGGCCTGTGCAATAGAAAACGACAAGCCTCTGACTGGGTCCTCTGTCAGCAGATCTGGAAGCAGGGAAGCAGGCGGGGGCTCCCCCGCGGCCTCAGGATGGCTGCAACATGGCTGTGAGAGCTGGGATGAAGTCAGCACTGACAAAGTGAGGGGATTGATGGATGGACAAAGCGGGGAACTGGATGTGAGAATAGATGAGGGCAGAGGGGGAATTTAACACAGACAAACAGAATGAAAGACAGAGAGGAATTGCCTGCTAAAGTATGCCCGCCCTTAGATCCCACAGCAATTTACTCACTGCTAACTGAACACCCAAGGATTGTTTGCATCTTTGCAGATTTTGCTAGCTGCCAGGGCAGGAGGAAACTAGCAGATTCCAGCTAGTGTGTGCCAGGCTTTCTCTTTCAACCTCCCTCTACCCTTCTCACCAGCCGCTCCCCACCCCCCCATCCCGCCACTACATTCACTCTCATTTAATTCAAACTGAGCGGCTGATTATTTCCAATAAGTTCACACAGTGTTTCTGCAGAATAAATTTTCTTCCCCTGCCATTATTTTAATGTTTCCACTAAATTTGCTTTAATCAGTTATTGTTGCCTTAGTGTAGTAAATAATAATATTTACCTGCTCCTTTTGAAAATGATGTTTCTAGAAGGAGGTCTATTGTTGCTTTATGAAGAAGTGTGATAGCCATGATAATGCATGCCTCCTTTGTTCAGGAAAAACTTAGTGTCTTTCTACCTTTGTCCAGTCTATATATGTTAATGACTGACTCAATATTTAATGCTTATAACATTTTACTTAAAGGTAGAAAGTATTCTCTAACCCAAACTTCAGTATATTAGGTAAGGAAAGAATATAAGAGAGAAGATATATGTTAAGTGTTAATATTATTAAAAAAAAAAAAACAAAATGGGACAGAAAAAAGGTGAATCTTGTTTTTCCCCCTGAGGAAAAGGTAAAGGACTGCATATGCTACAATAGGTTTACTATTTATGGAACAGTTATTTCAGAAAAGAAGAGTATGGTCCAAAAGCTATTTGAAGTGTTTTCTGTTTTATTTTTTAAACAGTCAGTGATTGTATGAAGCAATAGAAGGTAAATCAAATTATTATAATTGAGTACCATGCTGAAATATATATTTAGGATTTTGTTTCATTGTATGAACAAAGAAAGTGATTTTCTGAGACGGGCAGTTGATTTAGGAGTCTTGGATAAGAATTAGCATTATTAAAATTCTGCAAGAGAAACATAAACAGCCCCCCCCCCCAAATTGTTGGGAAACTGAAATGTAACATCCACAGTTTAATTCTGTCCAGCCTTAGGGGTGATGGTTCCAAAATGAGCCCTTGTGTTTCTGGTACTTTCAAAGAACCCAGGATCTTAAGAAGCTTGGAAAATCTCTTTTTCATTTTGGAATACACTGAAGGAAACTTTGTATTTCACAGTTGATGTTGATGGGTCTAATACATCCTTTATTCATTTTCCATCCAAAAATAAAGGTTGTTTTTTCCTCCTTCCCCTCCCCACCCCTTCCTCCCTCTCCCCTCAAAGAAATGGCCCAGAAAGACAAGGAGTCTCTGCTTTTTTATTTTATTTTTTTTCACACTCTGTAGTACAAAAAGATTTTCCCCCTCATGGGTACTGATTTCCCTGTGCATACACTTGGTTTTGAGTCAGATCGCTTTCTTGGGACATACCTCCAGAGTGTACCTATTTCCTCAGTTTCTACATAGAAGCAAATGTCTGAAGTAGCAACACAGTTCTGAGAAATTTTGGCCCAGAATGCAAGATCAGCTGCTTTCACAATTAAAGCTGGGTCTTGGGAGAAGGACTGTTGAGTTGCTAGAAATGATGAATGAGAGTCAAAAAAATGAAATTAATAAATTGTCTATTGCATGGAGATCCATGAGACATCTTTTCAGGTAGGGCATAGATTATCTCTCACTCTGTCGATGATGAGGAGAGGATGTACCCTCATGCTCACATCCACCTTTCTGGTACAGATGAAAGGCTGTGGCTGCCTGGAGGTCATGCCATCTTCAGGGGTATGTGTGGCCTCATTATCGGCTAATAGGAGTTCAGAGCTGGCCAACTGCTTGGATATTATATCATACATTAATTCTGGTATTGAGTAATTTTTCAAAGGTTGAAAAATTTTGACAAGTGATAAAATTAAGTTTACTAAAGCTGGCTAACACGTGGCTCAGAGATCCAGATTGGTGTAACTCTTTGGCGACTTTGGGGAAAAGGATAACTTTTCTCACATGTCAACCCCTGATTTGTGGAGGCAGATTAAGAACTGGTTTCTTTTTGCCTTTATTTGTCAACGCATCAATGATCATTACAGCCAGTTTGCCAGCACATCTCATAAAAATTGCTTCACCTGTGCTTCCCAGAGGCAGAGTATAAGTGTCTGAGGCCCATCTCCTTAGAGATTCTGATGCAGTTGGATGTGATGAGGTCCATGCGGAAGGTTCTGACAGGTGGTCCAGAGAGATGACCCCTTACTCCTTCTGTAGTCCTTTGGAGTCAATCTGGATAGTTCTGGTAGATCACCCCAAATCTCCTGAATTTTGAACTTAGAAGTTGGATGGGCAATAAACAAAAGAATGTTCACTCAGTTTTATTGTATATTTGTAATTCATTTCAACCCTTTTCTTAAAAACAAAATATATGTTGACCATAGAAAGTTTGAGAAGAATCAGAATTCTGAAGAAAAATTGCTGGTAATCCCACCCCTCAGAAGTTACCACTGTTAATATTTTGTTGAATATCTTTCAGTCTTTTTAGAAAAAAAGCATATATACATTTTTAGAAACAAGGATCATTCCCTAATCTTTTTTTTGCAGCTTTTGTATATATCAATAAATATTTTTAGCATATTCTCATGTCCTCAATAATTCATCTGAAACATGGTACTTAGTGGAGGCCCAGGTTTTCTTTGCCAGTCTTACATTGGGATCTAGGCTACTTAACCTTAACCGTGTTTTCTATAGAAAGAAAACTGTGATAAACTTTGGTCTAATTGGCAATTAATGATAATTTGATTATTGTTTTTACAGTTAATGAGAGTTAAATTGCCTTTCTTCCTTCTCTCCCATCTATTCATCCATCTATCCATTTTTGGTTTATGAACACTTGATTTATCATGGCTTCAGAAGACCAGTGTTTGCCCCACATTAATAACTTCTTCCTGAGGCCTTAGCATAAATTGGCCTTTAAGCCACTGCAGTCTTATAGTATTCTTAGTACTATTAGTATCATGAGCATGTATTTTAGAACCATTCTATCTCAATGCTAGAAGGGACATTCCCAAAGATTAAGCCATCCAGTAGTAAAGGAACCATTGTTGACGATAAGTAAGAGGTTTGGAGGGACGAGGGTGAGGATTTCAGCGGCACCTTCTACAACCAGACCAGTTACACTTTTTGGGCTTGATGTCAGCTTTTTTGTTTTTTAAAAGCAAGTCCTGCTAGATAATTGATCTAGTCTTATTCTCTTTTTCTCATAGATGAGGATATTAAGGCTTAGAAATGTGAAGTGACTGACATCTTTCACAATTCTCTTTTACCTGATTTTTAAAAATTTCCTTTTACTGGCAGCCCTATTGTCATACTCTCTTCCATCAGTGAGGTTCGACTCCTGAAAGAATAAGGAGAAAGGGGCTTTCTCTCATTTTATTAAACCTTATTCCATTTTTGGGGGTCTGACAGAGTGATCATTTTGTGCTTACTAGCATAGATTTATCCTTATGTATTCGTTTCTTTCATTTTCCCCAAATACCCAGTCATGTAGCAAATATAAAAAATTGCCATCTGGAGAATATTCTACACATTTTAGTATTGGTTAATTATTGAAAGGGGATGTCCGTCCTAGTACATGTTCTACTGGTCCATTACTGGGCAGGTTGAAACAATTCTGGGACTCTGCTCAGTTACAAGAAATAGCATAGATCCTGAGTGAGTCAAGATCTGTGGTTACTTACAGCTCCAGTTTTGGGTTCACGGAAAACACTGTGAAAGGAGTAATGTGAGCTTTACAAATTGAAAGTAGCATTGAGATCATGTGGGATTTGGATCATTAGGACAGGCATTATGAAACAAGTGGAATTTGAGCTGGCTCTAAAGACAATATTTAAGGAAGAAGAGGAAACGTGGAGAGACCATTGCAGGCAGGGAATAGTGTGAACAAAAAGATGGGGGCATGAAAACAGGGAGGAGCAAGGAGAACCATTTGCTGGCATGGCAAGCATGGTAGAAAATTAAGACTAATGGTGATGCATAGTAGTGAATTCCATTTCTTTATTTATTCATTCCACAAATGTTTGAGTGTCTATTATGTGCCTCAAGGAGCTTATATTTCAGAGCGGGAAGACCAATGGTAAACAAATAAATGCACATACACGTATGGTGATGGTAAGCACTATGGAGAAGACTGAAGGAGACATGAGAGAATAATGAGTATAAGCAGACAGCTCTTTGAGATGGAGTGGTCGGAGGAAGTCTCTTGCATAACCTAATATCTGAGCAGAGACCTCAGAGATGTGAGGAAGGATGCCATGGAGATATTGGGAAAAGTAGGGGGAAATGTGAGTACAAAATCCTGAGGTAGATATGGAACCTGTTCTGTGGCAGACACATTGGTGGCCTTCTCGGTAATCACCTCAGTTCTCCCTTATGCTTGTGCTCAGATCCCGTTCATGCAGTTAACCCTTCATATCACTGAAGGACCTTCATGACTTTCATATCCTGGAATTATGGAAAGTACTTCCTCCCCAGTCTCCTGTGATTAGTTCGGGCACAGGCATGTGATCCTTTTATGGCTAGTGGTCATGAAGTGTAGTCTGCTATATGGTGGAGGCTTCTAGGAAAGTTTTTCTCTGTAAGAGAGAATACTTTCTGGGTGTGGTTGTATCTACCTGTGATGCCTATAGCCACCATATTGCATCCCTGAGTGGAGGTTTTGAACTGACGGTGGCAGAGCAGATAGATGGAAATATTTGGGTTCTTGGTGATACCATGAAGTGATGAATTAACCCTGGAGGACATCTTATCTTTGAACTTGTTTTGTTGTTATATAAAAAAGCCTTATTGTTTAAGTAACTTTTAGTTGCATATTCTGTTACTTGCAACCTAAAGCATCCTAAAGAGTGTAAGAATCATGGAACAGTGTTCTTTATCTGATTCATTTTATTTAAGATCTGCTCAAATGTGGGGCTCAGTCAGTTAAGCAGCCAACTCTGGCTTGGGTCATGATCTCGCAGTTTGTGAGTTTGAGACCCGCGTCAAGCTCTGTATTTGACAGCTCAGAGCCTGGGGCCTCATTTGGATTCTGTGTCTTCCTCTCTCTCTGCCCCTGCCCCATTAATGCTCTGACTCTCTCTCTCTAGAAAATAGATAAACATTAAAAAAATGAGAAAACAAAAGAGAGGTGCTCATGTGTTACCTTGTCTGAAAGGCCCTGTCCAACTCTATTTAAAAAAGGACAAAGGCAGAACTTCAACTCTGACATTGATTAAAAGTCTTGGATATGCTTAAGTTCAAGCTACTGGTTGGCCTCAGTCTGTATTCTGTGCTTGAGAAAGGAGAACATGGGAGTTCCACAGTGCATGTGGATTGAGTCTCCCTCTCCTGCTGTCTCCTCACGTGACTGTTGCTCAGGTCCATCTTCATAAATGGTGATTTCAGGAGCCCATTTGCTCCACATAAAAGGTGAGTGACTCCGTTTATAATAAATCTCAGTGTGGTGTACATGCTATCATTCCCTTCATTTGACCTTGGTGGAACAGGCTGATGGGGCAGTGAAAAGTATGATATGAAAAATGAGTGAGCAGAGCAGAGCGACTAGTGAATCAGTCTTGTGTGTGATTAGCTGTGAAGTCTCACCAACATGCCTCAGAGTACACTTTTTCTTTTCTCTCTTTGCCCATCCCACCTCTCCCCGTAACACCTTGTCAGCCACCCCACAAGTGAGCTCTCCTACACGTGACTGCCTTGTCTTCATAAGCAGTCATTAGATCCTTACAGGGCTTCCTGGAGTGTGAATACTGGAGTAAGGGAAACTGGGCTCACAGGAGGAAAATCTTTTTTTGCCTGAGGTTAGGGTGGGGGGAGGGGAGAGGAGCAGCAAATGGAGCTCAGCTTAAGCCTTAGGGAGTCCCCTCCAGGGGGACATTGAGAACACATGAGTATGACAGAATGATTTGGTAGGCATTGTAAATCTGCAATTATACCTGAGGACTCAGTGACTCGCGGTTGAGGTCTCCATCAGTTCCATTTGCAGAGTCAAGCCCTATAAAAACAGGGTGATGGGATGGTAAATCAGGTTTCCTGGGGAATTGTGGGATCCTGCCACAGAAGGCTTGAGCGCATAAAACGGAAACTTGCCTTTAATGGCATGGCTCTTACTGCCATGCTGCAGAGGCCACCTTGGTGGCACATGGAGGTGCTTTTGGAAGAGAATTCCCTGCTGCACTTGATCTCTCTTGGGATGCTCTGCTTCACTGTCCTCTTGATGTGACACCTATGGGCCAGGAGGCTGTTGGGGAAAAGGTGTGGGGCATGACGAGTGGCTGGAGATGCCTCCTCTGGCTAACCTGACCTGACAACTTCAGTTAGCTGTTCAGTTTCACTGCAGAACCTACAGGTATCGCCATCCTGTCCTTCCAAACAGAGGACATATGTTCATTTTAAGGACCAGCAGAGAGTTGAGTGTTCATCAAAATAGGTACTTGCTAGCAATTCCCCCAATTGGGTTTAGGAAAGTGACCTTCATTCCTTTAGTTTTTCTCCATGTGTTCTCTGACCACTGGGTACAACTTCAGTAGTTGAGATACTTGGGGCCAAGGTTTGTCCTACTTAATGGACTAAAAATTAATTTTTAGATTTTAAAATGTTTTATTGCCTCAAAATGAGGTCTGTAGCTAGTGAAGGATTCTTAGAGGATGTGTTAAATGAACTAATCCTCTTCCCCCACCAAAACATTGTGATTAATCATTTTTTTCCTGTTTTAATGGATGATTTTTCTTAAGGTGGTCAAACCTTACACTGCAATCTTATTTGCACCATTTATTGTGTACCAGTTGCCACGACCATGCTGCTCGAAAAAAATACTTCAACACCTAGTGGCACACAGTGATGTGTGGTTATTACTGCATGCAAAGGTCTGCAGGTTGACCAAGTTCTGCTTCGTGTTGTAGGTCATGGATTGGTTGTGCTGCTCTCCTTACCATGTCTCTATTTTGTCTGGAAGCAATGGACTCTCCACTGTAGCTCTTCTGATCTCAGATGGTGGAGGCTCACAGAGGGACAGAGAAAATATGTGATATGTGATGCCTTAAGGTGTAGACTCAGAACTGGCCCATTGTCCCTTCAGTCCACATTCTGTGGGTGTAGTGGAATCTTGTGGTCAAGACCATTATCAGTGGCTTTAGGGATAAATATTCCCCTGGTAAAAACCACAAACTCACACAGCAGAGGGCATAGGTACAGGGAGTGGAAGCAGTAATCCTGCAGTGCACTGTTAACTTAGTTGACAGAATTTGTTAAGCACTTGTCACAAGATGATTTGGTTCTCCATCAGAAATAGGACAAAATTCAACTTCAGTGTTTTTCAGAACTTACAATGCCTTAGGTGAATTAATAAGGTTTCACTAGAAAAATACAGTAAGTATTTCATAAAAGCATGTAACAAAAGTAGAACTTAGAAACATGAGAATAATATATGTTGAGAGTCCTTTCCATCACTGTGTGCTCTTTGTTAGTGTACATGTTAAGAGTCATGTTTATGAATGGTTGTAGCATACAGAAAGATAAATATTTCAAAGAGGACAAGTATCTCGGTCAATAACCATTTACTCCTATTCCAGGTCTTGGTTGTTAATTTTGGTTATGTGACTGACTTGAGCTTGTAGAATAAAGTGAAGCAGGTTAACAAATCATCTGAAAGAGCCCTAAGAGAATAAAAAGAGAAATAGATTAGGGTAAATTTTCATTTGGCATTCATTTCCCCAAAGATAGAGTCATACAGCAAACATTACAAGATTGACAATTGGGTAATAGATGCATAACATGTCCAAACAGTTAAGCTGTTCTTCAATTAACACCCAGCTCTGTAATGCCATCTGGACTACTGAGTTTACGAAGGATGTGGGAAATTTGGCAAAAGTCCAGAGGAACTGTAGAGATAACAATAATTTGCAAAATGATATATCTGAAGAGCTTTATGGGGTTGGTATTATTTGCCTAGAGAAGAGAAGCTTGGAAAGAGACTCTGCTGGTGCACTGGGGTGGTTTTATGTGAGCAGGTAACCAGCTGCTCTCCATCTTAACTAGGAAGTAAATAAAAAGGAAAAGGTTGACATTTCAGCTTGTTCAAATTACGTTAGACCTACATTTCACTTGTTAACTTTTGTAGTGGTGACCCAGGGTTCTTTCCAAGCTGTGGAGTGTTTCTCCAGAGAGGATTTAATCCCCCCCACCCCCCAATTTTTATGTGGGAATGAAGCTCCTTTTCTTATAGGTGGTCATGTGTTATTCTCCCTGGAGGACAGAAGTTTGAACCTTGCTGAAAATCTGTTTCTGGATGTTGAGGAGAAAGTGGGGTTGTGCACATGACCTTTTAGGATTTTTGACTAAAGTAATTAATGAAGGTGGCATCCCTTAGTCTTATTTCATTTCCTTGTTGTCCTGGGAATGCCATGATCTATTCAGTCTACTCATGAGCTCTTTCATGGAGAGCTGTAAAGAGTGAGAACTTTGGGGCACCTGGGTGGCTTAGTCGGTTAAGCGTCTGACTTGCGCTTAGGTCATGATCTCGCGGTTCGTGGGTTCGAGCCCCGCGTCGGGCTCTGTGCTGACTGCCAGCTCAGAGCCTGGAGCCTGTTTCAGTCTGTGACTCCCTCTCTCTCTGACCCTCCCCTGCTCACGCTGTTCCTCTCTCTCTCTCCTAGAAATAAATAAAAATTAAAAAAAAAAAAAAAAAGAGTGAGAACTTTAATTTCCATGGGAAATGGAAGGTCCACTTAACCAGTTGATTTATAAGCTGGATATGGTAGGAGCTGATTTAAGAGTTTTGAGGGGGTTCTTTTCCCTGTGTATTTTAATTTTTTTAATGTTTATTTTTGAGGGGAGGGGGGAGTGCGAGAGGGCCAGAGACAGAGAGCGACAAAGAATCTGAGGCAGGCTGCAAGTTCTGAGCTGTCAGCACAAAGCCCGAGGCAGGGCTCCAGCTTAAGAATCGCGAGATCATGACCTGAGCTGAAGTAAGCCACTTAACCCACTGAGCCACCCAGGTGCCCCTTCCCTGTGTGTTTTAATGTTGGGTAGTTTATAAAGGCCTCCTAAGTTAGAGACTGCAGCCCAAAGAACCTCTTTGCATTCAAGCACATATTTACAATGTCTTTCTTCTCTATTTAACATAAAACACAAAAATTCACAAGTGGCAAATTCTTTGTGTTGTTTTCTACTTAGCCCTGAATTACCATACATCGTACTCTGAGATTGTTTCCTTAAATTTGCAGTAATATAGATTATTGAGTTTATGCCTTATCCTGTAATCCAAAGTCTGAGAAGTCTGCAGCAGTATATCAAACCTTAGTAAAATATGAAAATTATATATACGGGAAGGAAGGAAAAACAAGTGCATGTAAGATGCCACAAAAAGGAGGTATTCTGTAAGTGTGGAGAGAGCATGCGTGTGGGAGACCTGGGGTTTTATTTCTCTACCATTAGTTGTGGGACCATATGTGACTCACTTAACAACATATCTTGGATTTTTCAACTATGAAGTAAAAGACTTGGAGGGGCACCTGGGTGGTTCAGTTGGTTAAGCGTCTGTCTTCAGCTCAGGTCATGATCTCATGGTTTGTGGGTTCGAGCCCCACATCAGGCTCTGTTCTGACAGTGCAGTGTCTGGAGCCTGCTTAGGATTCTGTGTCTCCCTCTCTCTCTCTGCCCTTCCCCTGCTGACTCTCTCTCTCTCTCTCTCTCTTAAAAATAAACATTAAAAAAACAAAACGACTTGGATTAGGCCTACTTATGATTTTTTTTTTTCCGGAAACCCTTTGATTTGTGGTCTGTGTTAAAACTCTGTAGAGGAAGATGCTTCAATTTCTTAGGCCCTTTCTGTGTGTGGAAATACTCTCCAAGTGTTCGTCTTTATTCAGCTTAACTGAATGGTCTTGTGGTTAGTTCAGGAAACTATGTTGACTTCTGAATTCAGACGTATGTATAGCAGCATTTGGACCATCTCTTTCACTTCTGGAATTCTATGCTCATATGGCTGATTATGGTGTCTTTTCCTGTTAAGTCAAAACTCTGCCTCAGAATCCTGCTCATCACAGCCCGCCACTACCAGGGAGCAGAGCTGGCTCCTGAGATGAAACCTCACTCTTTGCTCTGGCCTGGTATGTGTAGCTCTCTGAAGATGTGAGGGGTGTGTGCGGTGGGATCTAAGAAAAATAGACACCTACTTGAAGGAGCTTCTAGTCTAAAGTAACAGGCAAGGAAGCATAAGAAATGATCAGGGGCTGGAGTTAGTTTGGATTTTCATTAAAGAAGAGCTCTGGTTTATTTCTGCAGTCACACGGGTACAGAGAATGCTCTGGAAGAGGGGTTGAAATGATTTAAGACACTTTTCAACAAATACGTATTTGAAAGTCACTAGTCTTTTGCCTCACCATTTGGTGTTGGCTTGGATCTGAGGCTCTTTGCAGTTTACAGTATGTGACATTAGCCTCCGAACCAAATAGTTTCAAAGCTGTCCAAGCCACGGGAGTTGTCATTTAGTGCCATGGATGGCTCTTTGCTCTGAGCATCTTTGAAGACAAGGCTGAGAGTGGGTGGGGATGAGAGTAATTTTGTATTTGGTGAGACAGAGAAGGTAATCATTTTTATATGTGTATATATACATTATAAGCACAACGGATGTACAATTTCCATGTGTTTCATAAAGGTGTTTGTTATTCTATGTGCTCTATTTGAAATGTATGGTAAGAATGTGGCAAGGGAGAAAAATATATTGAGACTGGATGTTTCACTGTATTCATAAAAGGCTGTTGTCAAATCCCTTGACTTTTTACAGTGAAAGAAAATGTCCCTTGAGATGGGGTATCAGGGTTTCTGGATGAATTCTTGCGGTATAACCTAGATCTTTAGAATGCGAGCCACACTGCTGAGGCACTGGGCTCATCTCTCTGTTCCCAGCTCGGCTCAGTTATGCACAAAGGTCCTTCTCTAGGTGACATATCATGTTGTATTCCAAAGTACACTTTCTTTTAATTTACAACTTAATTTTCAACCTAATTCAGAAGATTGATACTATAATGCTATTTGCAGAAGTATTGAAATGTCAGTAAGTTTTATTGTAGTAATAAAGAGTATTCCATATATCACACACTCTATAGGGATCCTTGCTTTTTGCATAGATCTTCATAGCAACAACCAGTGGCTAAATGCTGGCAATCATTAATTTTTAAAGAAGACATGGTTATGACGAGTTGAGGAATTAAGGCTGGTGGTGAAGAATGAACTTTAATTTTTTGACATTATTTTTTTTTTTTTGGTTGCATACTAAGGTGAGGCGACAGCAAGATTATAAAAAATGGCCCAAATCCCAGGTTCCTAATACTTAAAATGCTGTCTGCTCATAAAAAGATTTCAGTTAGGGAGAGGCCATCTTTGAGCTTTTCGTAACAAATGGGTATCAGTGGCCCATGAAATAATCAATGCCACTAATCCATCCTAGGGCCTGCCAATATGTTAATGGCCCTGGTGCATCGTTATTGCTAAAAGACCATAAATCATTCTGGTACCAGAATGCATCGCTGTCGAGGCCTCAAACCCCTTGCCTGGAATAAAATGCTGTCTCCTAACAATTAATGTCCAAACATTTTGCAGCTTTGTGCCTTGATTGTTTTCAGATACTAAAAAAGTAAGTAGGACAGATTGTAAATCAATAAAACTATAAGACAAAGTGTTTTAATAATAGAAAGGTTCAGAGTAAATCATAGTTTTGTGTTTATTATTGCTTTTGGGGTTATAAATAAAAAGTTACTTCTACTACCCAGCAAGGCTACTGAGTTAACATGGGGGTACCAAGTTCAGGGTAACGCCTCTGAATGGGGTTTCCTTCTGTTTCATCCTCCTGAGAAGCAAAACCAGGCCAACTGGAGTTGCACACCCAACACTGCATTGTAGGGCAGTGTTTAGGATATAGTGGCTCTGTTTTGGAGCAAGTTCAAAGTAGCTTAGCATAAAATAGTTCCTTTGTCAGCATTAGGCTTCAAATAGCAAATATAATGAGATTTCAGCGTGGTTATTTATTTGGCTATGGTGACATAGGTGAGGGGATAATTTTATAACAGCACCCCAGTTAGTTTGAGGTCCATAGGAGCTTTCACTCATCTCTTGCCATTAAATTATCTGACCTGGTAGGTTGACTTTGGCCGTGCAAATACATGTACTGAACTATAGGCAAACTTAAGATGATCTCATTTAGGAAACAGTTGTATTCGATTGATCTGATTATTTTTGGTTGGTGTCAGTTTCACTATTGAAGGTGTTGAGAAACACTGCTAAATCATTAACTCCACCTTCTCTAGACAACTATTATTTGTGCCCATTATGGTGTTACTTGTTCTACAACAATACTTTCGGCATGAGATTTTGTGCATTATCCAACCTGGAAAGGTGGGCTTGTCATTTGCTTGGGAGCAATAAGCCAAAGGGAAAACAGCTTGAGGGGTTTGTCATGAACTGGCTGGTGAGCTATGTTGACTCCATCTTGAATCACACTCCAAGTGCGTCTGGGGATGTTTGTTGGCTGAGCCCATTTCCTTTGCCAGGCTGGATGTGGTAATGAACCAAGAAAGCAAACAACCAAGTGGAAAAAGTAGAATATGGGATGCTGAGTACCTTTAGCTTTTGGTTACAGCTGTGATGTTGAAAAGACCCCATGTTCTCACGCCATGCCATGAATTGTTATGCTCCCAAACACACATTGAGCAGCTGTCGTGTGCAAGGTGAGGGCAGAAGCTCTCTTGGTCTCTAACTGGAAACCCCATTCTTGTAGTTGTGTGTCCCTGGCGCCCAGCTCTGGTGGGTGTTTGTAGTTTATTTTGGTGCTCAGGAAACAGCACAGGAAAAGGCCAGAAAAACAGTGGCTCCATATAGACAGAAAGACAATTAAAACTGATATGACTCTTAACAGAAGTGGCAAGAGCAGGCAGGATGGAAGTAATTTATTCAACGAATTGTCCAAATACATAAAATTGCACTGATGTATGGTGTAGCGGTGGGACAGTGGAAAATTTGATAGTTGTTTCCGTTGTATGAATTACTCAGACAGGATGCCTTTGTGAAGTATGGGGGTTTGTTTAATGTTCTGACAACAATTTAGATCCTGTTATGGTTATTGCAGTGTAATGCTGTAGTAAAAATTGAACATGACACACCAGCAATTTATTATTTGTATGTTTTTTAACCTTGAGTATCGGATTGTTTGTCCAAGCATATCCTTTGATTTTCTATGAAATTTATTGTTGATAAAAACAATCAGATTTCCATTAGAAGCAAAAAAATATATATTTTTGCCATGAACCATAGATTTAGAAAAAAATTCAAACTAGGCTGCAGGACATATGACAGGTAGACTCATGACATTATATGGTAATTCAGCATGAAAGAATAATTGTGACACTCTACTTGGTTGTGGAGTATAATCGTGCTGTGAGGTTCAATTCACTGAAAGGCCAAATTATCTTCAACTACATTAGTCTGACAACCTATAATGCTTTGCAGAGGCAATTTGTAGACGTTTCACAGAGTGCCAGCAAACAGGGCTTCCCATTATGCTACCCATTAACAAATTTGTGTAGGAAAAAAGTAACTTTTCCATTTTCTTGACTGTTTTCAAGCTTTGCAACATAATAAATATCTAATAGTAGTATTTGCATTGCCATTTATTCTCTTAGTTTTAAAACTTATCTGAGGGATGGTAGGAGAGATGTATCTCTTTAGCTATGCAGCCTGAGAAATACTGGATATTTCATTGACTTAACCACAGCATGATCTAGTAGAGAAAGCATGGCACTTACAGGCAGGAGGCCTAGGTTGTGGTTGGAATCACCTCTAGACCTGTCTACTGCCAGCTTTTCTGAACTTTCTCACTTTGAACCTCAGTTGCCCCATCTCTAAATTGGGAATCATAATACTCTCATCTAAGAATCTCTGTGCGAGGGTTCACATAAGTGGTTTTTAGTATCATTTCTAGGCACTGGACCATTAATTTGGAGAAGTTCAGGAGTAGGGTACTGTCAGCTGTTTTTGTACTGCTGGTTTTAGGGAATGGAGCCACAAAGTGGATAAGTGTGAGGCCCACTCAGCTCTGATCTGGGTAGAATTTCCCTCTGAGTGTGTCCTGCTTGACTGCACCTGTCTGTGAATGCCCGTCTGCAGAACGGAAGCCCGGGCTATGCCACAATAGATTTTTTTTACTTTTATCATTTCAAACACAGACGAAGCACATTGACTTTTTTCAAGAATGAAAAAGCTACTCCCATGCTATAGAAATTTAGGGACACAGCATATTTGATGAACTTTTTAGAAAAACATTATTCACAAATCATGTCAGATGAGTTCTAAAAATGTTGGTTATGTGTGCAGGTGTTTCTGCATGTGGGGATGTGCAAAGCTGTCTGGCTCAATGTCCTAAATATTTAATAGGATTTTTTCCCACTTCCACCTGGATTTTGGGAACTGAGAAAACCTAAGCCCCTTTTTCCCAAAGTCAGCACCACTTCTGTCTTCTTTCAATTTGTTTCTGTGGTCCAGTGCTTATCTCTAGAGATGGGCAGTAGTGGATTGAAATGAGACTTACAGGAGCAATAGATTTGAAAAGCAAGGCTGGGACAGCAGAAGTGGCCAAAGGGCCTTTCTCTTCTTTGTCTCCTTTAGCTCAAGGGTTCCTATAAAAGGGTTTCACACCTTGGGAATGAATGGGCCTGGGGATAAATCAATCTCTCCATCTCCAGTAATTGATTTATAATTTATGATTTTATGAATCGTCAAACTTCCTGCACCATTTTTGAGTAGGGGTTGTGTAAATCACTCTGTGTCACACAGTGGTATTAGTCCCAACGTGAGAGACTTGACCCTTCATTATGACAGGCAATTAGGTCTCATACCTGCTGCTTTCAGAGGAGGTAATGGCTTTTCTTAAGGTTAGATTTGGAGTCAGCTCTTTCTACTAGAGTCTAAGAGATGCACTGTCCTTTTGGTTGTTCCTGTGAACTTGGTCTAAATTCCAAGTCATTAAAAACAACAACAAGCTATTTTAACAGTCCTACCCAAGGACTGTATCTACCCTTTTCTGACTGGGTGAAAGGGGTTTTGCTTGATTTTTAAAGCTCTTTTTATTTTAGCAAAACTTAGGGAACATTGGGAACATTTCTAGACTTTTAGACTACAGCTGTTGAGTGAGTGGTCATAGTTGAATATTTTTCCCTTCATAAGTTGGGGGGGGTAGTGCATGTGTGTGTTTGTGTGTATGTATCCCCTGCCCTGTGGTCCTGTGCTCTATGAACTTGGGTTTCCAGTGTGTCATTCGTCTGAAGGGGGGCTGTGAAGAGAGTATAAAAGGTATAGTGTGATCAGTCAACATTACGGGAAAAATCAACTTAAAGTTTATGCACTATGGCAGAGGAGTAGTCACCTCCTCTTTGGTATAAAAGGTAATTTGTGTGTAGAAGACACAAATGAAAGCAGGAAGGGCCACATTAACAGGGGAGACACAGTAAGCATGAATGCAGTTATAGAGGGGAAAATTCATACGAAGAAGGAAACAAGTTGCAGTGGGGTTGTTGGCGAGAGGGGGTAATGGATTATTTTGCAGGTCTGGAGTCCCAGCGGTATAGTTAAGGACAAGCTGGAGCATTCATGTTTACACATAATGCTCTCCAATGTAATTTCGACTGAACTGTTGCTGACTTACTTAGCATTCGTAGGTCAACCACCTGCAGAAAGGGCATGTAGGTAGATTATTGTTGACTTTATGGTTATAGAACCTAGCTAATCAGTGTGCCCGCTGGGCTATAACTTGTTATGCCTGAATGGTTTTTACACCAGGTCTTAAGATTTCTTACTGGCAAAAGGGAAAAACACTCATTTCTCATGACCAAGGCCCCCACTGGGAGGGAAGCTCTCATCTCATGTGGAGGGAAAATATAGTGGGTAAAACTCGTCATGATACAGGGGTTTCCAGAGTGTTTTAAATATGACAATAATGCTCCTTAGCCCTTCTTTGGAAGACTGGGGGGTTTCATAGAATGAAAGCTCGCATAGCCCAACAAGATAAGCCAGCGATGGAGTAGGAGGCAAACTGCTTGTTGTGTTCTATGATTTTTGAGGCATCTGTCACTCCCTATACCAAGAAGTTGGGAGCCAGTTGAGGGTATAATGAGACACTCATGCTGCTTCTTTATTTAGAGCTCCAGTTATTTTCAGATGTGGAAGACATTTTCATTCTTTTGGTTTTCTCAGTGTTTGATGATACAGGGTTCTAGTTCATGCATAGACCAGCACATGGTGCCCAGTACGTACTACTTTACAAATGGCTTTGACCTTTGATGTTCAGGTAAAGGTCACTGGTTAATTTTGCATTGTGTACTGCCTGCCTCACTAACTTCCCACTAGCTTTCCTTCCTTGAATAAGTCTGTGAACAATGTCCTCTGCATTCAGGTTCTAGCTTGCTTCTCTGATATTTATCTTTGCCATCCTTTACCTGATTTCTCTCCTCTGTGGTGAAGTTGTGTGCATGTATCTGTGGGATGGAATCTCGATCAGTTAAAAAGCGTGGGAGATATGAAAGGTCAGCATGACAGATCTGTCCTCTGAGCATTTGTACGTGTGTTCGGGTAGCTGAGCTCAGCTGACCACGAAAGACAAATAGGGAATGTGAAGAGTGCTACCTCAACAGCCTTAAAGTTGGAAACAAAATATCTGTTGGGGGAAATATGAGTGTAGGGCATCATATTAGAAATTCTGTAGAAGAGTTATATTCTTGCCTTCATTTTGAAAGGTCACAGGCTTTATTTGCAGTAAGACGTGCTGGTTATAGCTTGCTTTTATTTTCTCTAAAAATGTGTGTTGTATGCCCACCCTGTGTACATTTTACGAATGCTTATTTTAACCAGCAATCATGTTCTTTAATGTGACAATGCCAAAAAACTTCAAATATGATTTTACCAAGTTATTTTACATCACAAAAGTTGATAATCAGTGGGTGTTTCTGTTTGCCTTGGTTAATTTCTTTTCTATTTTTATTTTGCGGAATTGAAAAAGGACATTTCTAGTGATGGTATGAAGTTCTTCTAATTTAATTTTATTGTTGTATACCTGTCTCCACTAAAAATGCTAATGTTGTCTGCCAGAAGATATGTCTTACATTTCAGTCTGCATCATAGATGGGTTTGTTTCCTGGAGTTATCTATTGGGTTTTTTTTGGGAAACACTTGACCCAAATTTGCATTAGACCATCTCTGATTTTTTTTGCCCTCAATAAGAGGAAAAAGGGAAAGCAAACAATTTTTTTGAATATTGTTTTGTATATAATAAGCCAGACAATGACTTATACATTATTTCATTTAATTTTTATTATAACCCTCTAAGGATATTATCCCAATTTCACAGATGAGGAAACTGAGGTTTAGAGAGGTTAAATAACTTGCCAGAAAACATACATACAGCAGTCAGTGAAACTTGGAGAGCTGTGTTGGTGTGACTCCAAAGCTTGTGCTTTTTCCCATGATCCAAACTACACAACCTTACACCCAAATACATAACATCTCTAGCTGTCCTAGGTACGGATACCAAATAACAGTAACCCATAATACTGAAGAGTCTCAGGGACCATACTTACAACTTAAGAAATTACCACTGGTTATTACAAAAATTCTTGAATGTTACTGAACATTTACATGTGCATGAAGCAGTGTGCATGAACACACACACACTCCCTCTCTTTCCCCCCTCCCCCTCCTCTGTGTGTGTGTGTATGTGTTTCAGGTGGTGATACAGAGATAGTAGAAATTTGAATACATGGTTCATGTCATGAAGAAAGGCGGAAAAGACTAATCTGAAACTTGAGTGGTGAAGGTGAGTATCTGAAGAAGGTCACGTCACCCTGTGAGTCAGGATGGAGGAGTTGTAATAGAGGGTGCATGAGGAATGGATTACATGATAGGAACTGTGAGTCTTGATCAGAGCCTTAGGGAAGAGTGTCAGGTGTTGTAACATGCACACAGGTGTGTTCTGTTCCTGGGGCTGGGAGACATGAAGTGTGTGTGGAGAAAGGAATATAGGGAGATGGTGGCTAATGGGAGCAAAGTGTGTATTTTGGGATAGGTAGAGAAGCAGGTGTGTGTGTGTGTGTGTCTGTCTTTTTCTATGTGTGTGGCAAAGGTAATGATGGTTGTCTTGCCCCTCTCCCCTTGTTCCCCTTGTCTTTGGCACGTGAGGCATGCTGAGATCCTGTTATTGTGTCTAAATTCAACCTACTTTCTTACCTCTGAGCCTTGGCATCTGTTGCTCCCTCCAGCCTACACTGATTTATCACCCTTTGAGTCTAAACTAAAATGTTGCTTCCTTTGGGAAGTCTTTCCTGATTTCTCCGTTAGGTCTGGCTCTTTTGCTTTCAGTTCCCTTAACCCTCTCTCTTCTGCTGTTGTAACGTTGGTTACATCTTACTAGAACAACTCGTAATTGTTTCTCTCACTAGATAATAAATGCCATTGAAGGGACAGTTAGAGAATCAGGCACAGAAATAGTAGGTGATCAAATCATGTTTGAATGAGTTCGTGAATGAGTAAATACATTTAAAAATTTATTAGCTAGAAAAGCCAGGTAGTTTCATATGTCCTTTGAGGTCAGAACCAAGGTTCATTGATTGATGATCTGGCAGAGTGGGGCGTACTCCCTAGATAAGACAAATTAGTTGTGAAGCCCCCAGGTTTATCCTTCACTGTCTTCTCAGGAATTTTTCATCTGTCCTTTGTCCAGTTTGAGGATGTTTGGTCATTTTATTCAGACTTTTCAGTGGTGGAGGTCCTGAAATGGGAACTTTTCGTGTGAGCTACTAAACCTGCTTAACCACCTTCAGTAATTTAAATGTAGCCAGAGAGACCAAAAGTGTTTAGTTTCTTGGGGAGGGAAGGGCAAGCAAAGAAACCAAGTGATTACAAATCATGGCAGGAGGGGATTTCTGTGCATGTATGGTGTTAACGTATGTGGATACTCTGTGACATCTCTCTGTAGCATATACTTATTGAACATGGATAGGGCACTGTAGATCGACAGAGGCCAGATGAAGCAATGGGATAAATCCTCAGTCTTGTGCATCTGGCTGATTTGAACCCATTCCAGTGCAATCCTAACTTTCCCATAGCACATCACTGTGAACATCCTTTCATATTCTGCCCGAAAGCCACTGTGAGCCCCACCATCATTGGTAGCAACAGAATTTGGTGATGGAGAACTTTTTCTTTTGGGGATGATAAGCAGTCCCATTTTTCTATAGAGCACTGTCTTTGTCTTATTCACACTAAGATTTATTTCAAGACCTTTCTGGAATTTGTCTCATGGACGTAATTCTGTTTATGCCTCCCTCATTACTGTGCACCTGGCCTATTTAGTGTCTCCTTCTAACATGGACCCATCAACAGATGCACAGTGGCCATGGCCCCATTATTCACCCCTTCTGGATAGTGATGATGTGTCCCTCCCCACCTCAGGCAATGCAGACATTAGCCATGCCATTTGGGATGAGGTGCTATAGCCCTCTGAGGACTACTGAGGTTAGGTTTTCTGACTCTTCGACGAATGCCTCATGTAGGACCAGACAGAAAGTCCTGCTGAGGTTCAGGTGGGTTATATGTATTGTTTCCCTCTTATCTCCACAGCCTGTCACTCCATCATAGAAGGAAATTAAATTGGTATGGGTTGCTCTTCGCAGAACTTGCTAGTTGTTGCCAATGACTTGGGCTTCCCTAGGTGATGCCAAATTGGTTGTCTTAGGATTTATACACAAGAGCCACAAACTTTACTTTTAAGACATGAATTTCTTATAGAGATCTTAAACCTGGAACTTCTTTTTTAAAGACAGAAAATGAATTTTTTTTTTCTATTTAAAATTAAATGTATAGGAGTCTTGGTGGGATGGGGAAGATGAAAAAAAGTTCGAGCCCACCTCCGCTCATACTAATCTATACTTTTTAGCAGTTATTTTTTTGAGAGAGTGATTTATTTACACTGACAGCTTGTTACTTATGGTAGCTGCTGCCAGCTTCTGAAGTAATCTGATAACGTCAAAATGTGAAGGGAAGCTATAGGCTTTGCCTTGACTGACTTGCTATAAATCATGTACATTGCTGGTGTCTAAGGATGCTTGGGTTGATACTGATGGAAATACAAATCAAATACAACACATGGTAACCCAATTCAGAGCGAGAGATTTTGGATTAAGCCTATTGGATTCATATTTTTAAGTGAAACAGAGAAGGCATACCAGGTTGTGTTTTGAAACTTCAAAACTGTCTGCTATGCTAACTTCAAGGACAGCGGCTGCCTTTGAAATGGAAGTACAAAGAGGTGCACTCATCATTTACTTTTATTTCTTGAGTCAGTCAACAATCATTTATTGAGCACCCACTGTATATCAGTCAAGGGGAAGGTATGAGACTGCTTTATCTATTTACGTGGGTATTTGTTAGTCTATGTAAGCTCTTTGAGGGTAGAATGTTGTTGTGTTTGTCACTGTATACCTAGTACTTAAAACAGTGCATGGTCCACAGTAAGTGTCCAGTAAACATTTATTGAATGAGAACAGGAGGCTCAGACTCTGAATATCAGTGCTATCAAAATGAACTCATTTCCCAGGCAGAAAGAGGCATTCCATTCTTGGACTCTATAGAGAGTCCTTTATAGTCTTTTTATATAGATTTCTGGTAAAGCATCTTTCATACTGTAATGTAATTATTGGTTTATATGTTGGTCTCTTCAATTACAACACAAACTCTATCTAATAGGGCAGAACCCATGTCTTTATTAACCTTTAACTTACCATGCCTGGTGCATGGGTGGTAATGAATAATTGCTTGTAGTCATGGTATGACATAATTCCTAGAAAATTAACTGTCCAAATCTCTGTATTTTCAAAGGCACATAATGAAACTGAAAAAATCTGAAGTAAAAGCACTGCAAAATGCTAACAGTGCTCATTTTGCCCAGTGCTATAGACGATTTTTATACTTTTCCTTTGGTTTATCTGCTTTCTCTAGTTTTTCTAGAGTAACTAAGTATTAACTGTGAAGTCAAATAACAGTAAAGGGAACTTCATTTAAGTGTTTTTTCCTAACATCTTTACTTTACACATGAAAAAATTTGTTAGATTTTGTATGTGTGTGTGTATAATACATTTTTATCAGTTGACTCAACCAAATGCATCAGGGGAGTTTGCTGAATAATGGAATCCTTTAGTAAATGGAACACTTTCTCTCAAATGTGTCTTTGGTGTAAATTAGGATACTTGACTATTGGGTTTGTTTAGATGGGGGCATACCTATGTTTGAAAAGGAAGCATTAATTGATACGGAATACTAAACCATAAGGAGAGACACTGGGGCAATGATCAGGCTTACCTCTAACATTTATAGATTTGGGGCAAGAGTACAAATAGAAGCCCACATACCAAATAAGTGAATCAAACTGAACATGATAAATAAAATATGATATCTTCCTACCATGCCAAATATACTTTCATTAATGTCCTGAAATTCCAGATTTCAATGTAGAATTCTTTACCTCCTTGGGGATTTAAGTGGGAACATGATAGTGTGGAGAAATCCTGACCTGTCCTTGGCTCACCCACTTTTCTACCCTTGGCTGTGTCTTGCACATGAATCAGGATGGCCTGCATGTCCACACTGCATGTCTGTCCTCAAAGTGTCATAGACAGCCATCTTTCAAATTCAAGTTGAGCACACTGGTTTACTTTTGTAGGATGGACCAGGGATGTTCAGTCCCTGGAAGTGGGCTCTAGGTCCTTTGGGCAGAGAACTTCAGGGTTCTGAATACCCGAAGTGGATCATAAAAGGTGGAGGGTGCACGTTGGCATGCTTCTGGGTCCTGAGGACTTCATATCCTATGTGGAGGGACACAGCCTGAAAGAGGCTGAGGCAGGCTCAGGGAGGAGGTCTCCTCTAGCTCTGGTATGAGAGTGTTACCAGATAAAGAAATGGTGATAAAGAAATGCACTGGAAAATTAGTATTTCATGGATTCCAACTTAAGGACAGGCTCATGCTTCCTGCATTACAGGCACAAATATCTCCTTGGAATTGGACCAGTGTTCATGATAATCCAGTGGTATTATGCTAAGCGAAATAAGTCAGAGAAAGACAAATATCATATGATTTCACCTATATGTGGAACTTAAGAAACTCAACAGATATATGGAGAGGAAGGTAAGGAAAACAAGATAAAAATGGGCAGGGGGTAAACTATAAGAGACAAATACAGAGAACAAACTGAGGGCTGCTGGAGGGGAAGTGTGTGGAGGATTGGTTAGATGGGTGATGGGCATTAAGGAGGGCTTTTTTGGGATGAGTAGTGGGTGTCATATGTAAGAGATGAAATCACTGGGTTCCACTCCTGAAGCCAAGACTACACTGTATGCTAACTAACATAATTTAAATAAATCATAATAAGGGGTTCCTATATGGCTCAGTTGGTTAAGTGTCTGACTTTGGCTTGGGTTATGATCTACCATTCCCAGACTCAAGACCTGCCTTGGGGTATGTGCTGGCAGCTCAGAGCCTGGAGCCTGTTTCAGATCTGTCTCTCTCTCTCTGCGCCTCCCCAACTTGTGCTTGCTCGCTCTCACCCACTCTCTCACTCTCTCTCTCTCAAAAATAAATGTTAAAAAATTTTAAGTAAATCATCATCATAATAATCCATTGGCCTCAAATTTGGAAGTACATAAGGGTCTCATGAATGGATTAAAGTGAACACTTGGGCTACACTTCTATGAACTGTCTGTGCCCATGTGGATTATGACAGCCATGCCCAGGCCACTGCCAAATTCCCAACTCTAAGGAGAACATGCATGGAAGGCACCTAGCACAATGGTGCACTCTTAATAAATGGTAGCTGCCATTACTGTTGTTGTTACTACAGTTATTATGAATTGATTCTCATGTTTTATCATCTTAGAAAGGCCAGCTAGATTGTCTAATTTTCTCTTGTTTGAATGAGAACTGGGAAGGTGTATAAATCATTCACATTTGTCATTGTCGTATTTGTCATGCTTATCTGTCAGCATCAGGTAAACTGTTCCCATCCCATATATATAACATTTTCTTTCATCTCCTTGCCTTAACTTCATGAGCAAGCTCTCCTGGCTTTTCCGTTGGAGTGCCACAATTTGTGTGCTCATACAGAGTGAACAGAAATTAATGGGACGTTTTATTGAGATGATAATGTGGCCTGTGATTGAGGCAGAATAAGTTTTTTTGTTAAAATTTAGTTCTTCTTGCCTTGCCTTTGCTAGAAAGAAAAGGAAGGGGAATGGAAATTCTTTCTTTGGGAGTTAGTAGTGAGAAGGGAATCGGTTTTCACTTATGAAACAGACTCCTCTTTTAACGTATTGTGTCTTTAAGTAGGGTCAGATTACATGGGGGAGGATAAGGATGTTGGGAATAATCAGACTCACTGTAAACCATGGATCTGATGTTCTAAGGTAAGAGATGGATCATGAGAAATAAGGGAGGTGCAGAAATGGACTTTCATTGTACTTTATTAGGAGATAGAGGGAAGAATATTTTTTAAGAGGGAAACTTCTCCAATCCTTTACTTTATAAATGCTTACCTTTGCCTGGGCCTCATCCACCTCTTTGTTGTGTCTAGGATACACAAGGGAGATGGTTTCTAGATTTACAAGTTAGTTGAGAAAACTGAGATACATGGCTCATTCTTCATTTGACTGTCAGGGCTGATGTAGTCTGTCATCTCCCACTTTGCTACTTGTGTCCAATGTTATGTGTGGTTTGCCTAGATGAGAAGAACTTTGAGGGAGTAATAAAAAACAATTTAAAATAGTTGGGCTGAGCCAAATGGGGAAAATATCCAATGGTTATTGAGAAAGAATGAGATCATACACATGGGGACAGAGAGAACAACCACCAGGACCACCTTGGAGGGATAAAGTGGAACTGTCAACCTCTGAAATCCCCTGCTTGGTGTTTTGGTCTCTGATGAAGGATGAAAAGTCATAGGAGAGCTGGACTCTAGTCCTGAAAATCTCAGTTCTGCTCTAGGTTCCAGTTTCTTGGGTGTTGAGACTGGAAGGTCTTTCTTTTCCCTTCAGCACAATTTGTTACACTTATAAATATAAGATACTTTATATAAAACTATGGTAACCACAAAGGAAAACCCTATAGTAGATAAACAAGATTATGATGGAATCACAGCATACTACTGCCAGTCATCAAATCACAAAGGAAAGCAGAAAGAGAGGAAGCAAGGAACAAAGGATCTATAAAATAGACAGAAAACAATGAACAAAATGGCAGTAGTAAGCCCTTTCCTATTAATAATTACTTTAAATATAAATGGATTAGATTCTTTAAAAGTCATGGAGTGACTAAATGGGTACAAAAACAAGATTTAACAACATACTGCTTACCAGACTGCCACTTTAGGTTTAAGTACACATAGACTGAGAGCGAAAGGATGGGAAAAGCTACTTCAGGCAAATGGTAATCTTCAAGCAAAAGCAGGGGTAGCTATAATTAGACAGTAGATTTTGAACTGGCCATGATCAAAAGAGACAAAGAAGGTCACTGTATAATAGTGAAGGGTTTAGTTTATCAAGAAGATACAACAATATAAATATTGATGCACCAAACAGTGGCATCCCTAAAAATATAAAGCAAGCACTGACAGAAATAAAAACAGCACTATGATAATAGTTGTAGACTTGAATACCCTGCTGTCAACAATGGACAGATCATTCAGACAAAGAATCAGTAAGGAAACAGCATATTTGAGTAACATTTTAGACCAAATGGACTTCTGTGTGTGTGTGTATACACACATATATAACTACACACACACATATAACACAGCATTTAACAGCAGCAGAATACATTTTTTTCAAGTGCACATGGAATATTTTCTAGGCCAGAAAGCGAGTCTCAACAAATTCAGGAAAATAGAAACTATATTCAGTATATTTTCTGACCACAATAGTATGGAGCTAGAAATCACTAACAGGTGGGAAGCTAGAAACCTGAACAACCAGTGGATCAAAGAAGAAATCAGAAGAGAAATAAAAAAAAATCTTGAGACAAAATAGAAAATGAAAATGGAAGCACAACATAGCAAAAATTTATAGGATGCAGTAAAAATAGTTCTAACAGGGAAGTTCATAGTGATAAACGCCTACCTCAAGAAACAAGAAAAGTCTCAAGTAAACAACTTTAAGGCTTTTAATGTTTATTTTTGAGAGACAGAGCATGAGTGGGGGAGGGACAGAGAGAGAGGAGACACAGAATCTGAAGCAGGCCCCAGGCTCTGAGTTGTCAGCAGAGAGTCTGACACGGGGCTCCAACTGACAAATTGCAAGATCTTGACCTGAGCTGCAGTTGGACCCTTAACTGACTGAGCCACCCAGGTGCCCCATCACATAAATAACTTTAAATTCAAGGAGCTAAAAATAGATAAACTAAGCCCAAAGTTAGCAAAAGGAAAGAAACGATGGATTAGAGGAGAAATAAATGAAATAGTAAAAATTAACATAACTTAAGAAGTGGTTCTTTGAAAAGATCAACAAAATGGGCAAAACTTTAGTTAGACTAAGAAAAAGAGATAACCCAAATCAATAAAATTATTAATGAAGGAGATATTACAGCTGGTGGCATGGAAGTACAAAAGAACATAAAAGACGGTGATGAGCAATTATACATCAACCAAACTGTACAACCCAGAAGAAATGGATAAATTCCTGGAATTATATAATCTACTAAGACTGAATCCTGAAGAAACAAAAAGTCTGAATAGAGCAAAATACAAGAAAGGAAATTGAATAGTAGTAAAAAATTAAGCAGGTGGTATCATTGGCAAATTTAAATGTTTAAAGAAAAATTAATGCCATTCTTCTTCAAACTCTTCCAAGAAATTGAAGAGGATTTAACAGTCTCCAACTCTTTTTGTGAGGCCAGCATTTACTGGATACCAAAGCCAGTTAAGGACACTAGAAAGAAAGAAAACTGTAGGCCACTGTCTCTAATGAATATAGATGCAAAAATCCTCAACAAATTACCAGCGATTCAAATTCAACAACACATTGGGGCGCCTGGGTGGCTTAGTCGGTTAAGCGTCCGAGTTTCGCTTGGGTCATGATTTCACGGTTCGTGGGTTCGAGCCCCGCGTCAGGCTCTGTGCTGCCTGCCAGCTCAGAGCCTGGAGCCTGTTTCAGTCTGTGACTCCCTCTCTCTCTGACCCTCCCCTGCTCATGCTGTCTCTATCTCTCTCCTAGAAATAAATAAAACATTAAAAAAAAAAAATTCAAATTCAACAACACATTAAGAGGATAATATGCCATGATCCAGTGAAAGTCCTTCCTGAAACAAGGATGGTTCAATGTACTTACTCAGTCCATGTCATATCACATTAACAGAATGAAAGATAAAAATTGCATAATCATTTTACTTCAGGAAAAGTATTTGATAAAATTTAACATCCATTCATGATAAAACTCTGAACAATTGGGTATGGAAGGAGTGTACCTCAACATAAAGTGGTAGGACAAGCCCACAGCTAATACCATAATCAGCAGTGAAACGTTCAAAACTTCCTGTAGGATCAGGAGCAAGACAAGGGTGTCCCCTGTCACCACTTCTTTTCAGCATAGTAATGGAAATCCTGGCTGGAGCAATCAGTTGAGAAAGAGAAATAAAAGGCATCTTAATCAGAAAGGAAGAATTAAAATGGTCTCAGATTGCAGATGATATCATATATAGAAAATCCTAAAAACTTTACTAAAAAACTGAATACTGTAGTAAACAAATCCAGTAAAGTTGCAGACAGTAAAATCAACATATAAAAATCAATTGTGTTTATATACACTAACAATAAACTGTCTGAAAAAGAAAGACCTATTTGGAATAGTATCAAAACCAATAAAATGCTTAGGAATAAATTTAACTGAGGAGGTAAAAGATCTCCACACAAACAACTGAAAGACACTGATGAAAGAAAAGACATGGATGGATGAAAAGATACCCTGTGTTTATAGATAGGAAGAGTAAATATTTTTAAAATGTCCATACTGTCCAAAGCCATCTATAGATTCAGTGCAGTTCCTATAAAAAGTCCAAAGGCATTTTCACAAAAATAGAAATAATCCTAAAATTCATATGGAACCACAGAAGACTGAATAGCCAAAGGAATCCTGAAAAAGAACATTAAAGCTGGAGGCCTCACACTTCCTGATAAAGCAATAATAATCAAAACAGTATTGGAATATTGTTGGTATTGGAATATTAGTACTAGAATAAAATCAGGCACACAGACCAGTGGAACAGAAGGCAGAGCCCAGATATAAACCCATGAATATGTAGTCAACTGATATTTGACAAGAGATCCCAAATACTCAATGAGAAAAATATAGTCTCTTTAGTAAATGGTGTTGGGAAAGCTGGATCCCCATCTTATACTGCTCACAAAATTTAACTTGAAATGGACTGAGGACCTAAATGTAATATCTGAAACTATGAAACTCTTAGAAGAAGACTTAGGAAGAAGTTGCTTTATATTGGTCTTGGCAACGATTTCCTGAATAGGACACCACAAGCTCAGATAACAAAAGCAAAACCCAACAAGTGGGACTGTACCAAACTAGAAAGCTTTTTTCCTCTCTTGGATGGCAAAAGAAAATGATCAGCAAAATGAAAAAGCAACCTAGGAAATGGGAGAAAATAATTGTAAATCACATATCTGGTAAGGGGTTAATATCAAAATATGTAATTCCTACAATTCAGGAACCAAAAATCCCACGTAATCCATTTGAAAAATGAGCAAAGGACCTGAATAGACATTTTTCCAAAGATGATATGCAAATGGTCAACAGGTGCATGAAAAAGTGCTCAATATCACTCATCACCAGGGAAATACAAATCAAAGCTACATTGGGGTATCACTTCACACCTGTTAGAATGGCTATTATCAAGAAGACAAAAGATAGTGCTGGGGAGGATGTGGTGAAAAGGAAACCCATATAAACTGTCGGTGGAAATGTAAATTGATGAAGCCACTGTGGAAAAAAGTACATTTTCCTCCAAAATTCAAAAATAGAACAAATATATGTTCTAGCAATTCCACTTCTGGGTATATGTCCAAAGGAAATGGAATCACCATCTCAAGATCTGCACCCATATATTCATTGAAACATTATCTACAGTAGCCAAGTATGCAAACAATGTAAGTGTCCATAAAGGTGCATGGATATGGAAAATGTCAGATTTTCTTCCTCTTCTGTCTACCTGTAGATCTAACTATAGCTTCATCTATTGGTGAATACTCTTCAGACATTCTGAAGAGTAATCTTGCCATTGGTGACAATATGGATGGACCTTGAGTGAATAAGTCAGACAGGTCAAAAGAAATACTAAATGATCTCACTTACAGTAGAATCTAAAAAAACAAACCCAGAGCAACCACATATTATTTTATTGGTGGTTTGCCTGGGTTGGGGTAGTAGGAATGATTAAAGCTACAAAAAATACAAACTTCCATTTATGGGATGAGTAAGTTCCAGGGACGTAATGCACAGCATGGTGACTATAGCTAACAATATTGTACATTTGAAAGTTACTTAGAGAATAGATTTTGAAAGTTCTTACACACATAAATTCCAACTACGTGAGTTGACGGATGTATTAAGCTTATTGGGGCAATCATTTCACAATATATACATATGTCAAATCATATTATGCACTTTAAATTTATACAGTGTCATGTCATTTGTATCTGTGTACAGCTTGGGAAAAAAAAGAATTTTTACTCATGAGGCCTTAATGATAGCAACATTTAGGGCATTACCTGTGCTTCTGAAAATAAGTGTGTTACTGTCAGCTCATTTATGTGTTCATTTACTCAGTGAGTGTTTGTTGAGTATCTACTCTTTGCTAGGCACTGTACTCAGTATTGGAGTCACCAAGGTGAATGAACAGGAGAGATATTTCTGCTGTGGCACTTACCTTCTTGCAGGGCAGCCTGTCTGCTCTGTATATACTAGCCCACCCAGCAGGCTGTGGTATAAGAAAGTAGGACAGAGGGGAGAGCCTAGCATTATAAGAGATAGAGGTTTAAGAACTGTATCAAGCATTTTTCTTAAAGTCTTAGCTAAGTATCAATTTCTTGCAGAGGCTCACCCTGGCCACCTGATTCAATACTGCACTCTCCTCAGGGAAGCTCCTGGGCTCACACTTTTTCTTTTGCTCTTTTTCTTTTTCTTTCTTTCTTTTCTTAGTACTGCCTGTTACCACTTAGTGCCTCCCAATGTATGACATAATTTACTTATTTATCAGGATAATTGGAGATGATCTGCCTACTTCATGCTGGAATATAAGCTCCAAAATCTTTGCTCTTTGTTCAACAATGTATTCTAAGTGCCTGGAGCAGTAGTGGACATGGAGTAAATATTTGTAGAATGGATTAATAAATGACTGTATGACTGAGGAGTAGAGTATTATAATGATATGGGAGAAAACTTGGTATATTATTTAGTAAGCCATTAGTCTTGAGAAATTGATGGTGTTATTCTAGCAGTGTTGTGAAAGACTTTTGTTTTGAAGTGTGTGATGTATCATGTAAAATAAAAAAAAATATTTTTATTGGTAGAGTATGGCCAACCACAGGATAATCTAACATCTCGCTTTGCTCAGAAAAGGCCCTTAGATGTTTACTTGGTTACGTTGGGTTGAGCTGTCAGAGATCCCTTTTCTCTTTGCTTCTGTGTAAAACAAACAAATAGTCAGCAACAACAATACTCAGTCCAATCTTCTAGATGAGTACTGAAGTGTTTTCTCAGTGGGGATTGCTGTGATGTGCTGTGTGTTGCCTCTGGGTTAGCCACACTGGAAGGCTTGCTCGTGCATGATGCTGTGATTTGAGGCTCCATGTTCTGTTTTCCTTGGTCAAAAACCTCTCTTCCTATTAGTCCAAAGTACACTTTTCAGATAGCTGAAACAAAGTGTTTCTCCTCCGTCCTTGGGCTTGTATGGCACTGTTACACTTGTCACCAGGCAGTAGACGCACTGTAAACTACTCCCTCAGCTGAGATTACCTAGTCCACCCCAGAGTCCATTCAGAAGCATCATATCCTAATTTCTTGGGCTTACCCACGTGTATGTGAGGTGCAGAAAGCCTGACGCACACTGTTGTTAAACGTCTCTTGCCTCTGTCCACTGTTAAAGGCTTAGTTAATTATGAACCTTTTTTTATTTGTTGTATGGGAAGGGTGGGCAAAGAGGGAAGGCAGGGGGAGGAAGGTGGCCAAGAGTGATTCTAAAGGGCCAAATACATCGGCTTCCTCCCCAAACTCTCCTTGGTTAGTAAATGAAGGCACGTGAAAGTGGAACATTTGGCGCTTTGCCCCAATATTATGGTGTAAAATTATAGTTAGGAATATTGTGGAAAAACTGTAATAGTTCGCAGTTATAGCTATGGTGAGAACAGCAGGCAAGACTATAAGCTTTAATTTATGTTGTGCTTTGGACATTTTTCAGAAACTATTTACCCATTACCTCTTAGGTCAGTGGCCTAATAATGCAACAAAGCACTTTTTGAAATTGCAGATAATTTTCAGTGCTCAGATCTCTGTGTAGTATTGATGGGGAGGGTGGTTGATTAGGACCTTGGGAATTGTGCTTGATGGGAACAATCTGGAAGGAGTGAAAAATTATTAAACACACACAGCGGGAGATGGAGGATTTACCATTGTCGTGCGGTGCTATTAATTCTCATTGCTCGGTACAGCGGCTTGATTGCATACTGTGAATACTGTTTATTGGAGAATGGGTACAATTTTGCTGCAGTTGTTGTAATGTAATACTAAATGCTAATTAGGCTTCTAACAATAATTAGAACCTCTTGCCAGACTTGGAAATAGAAACACTCAATTGAATTTACAGAAACAAAGACCTTTAAGCTATGCCACTAGCAGCATTGACTTCAAGAAGTTTTTTACGTTTTCAGTTACAGAATTGCCAACACATATATATATTTTTTACGGGGTGCATAATGAGTTCATTTATGTTCTTGATAGGATTATTTTCAAAATGAGATAAAGCAAAGCTCCTCTTCCCTATCAGATGAAGGAAATCTACGAACACAGGTATAATCTGAAATGCACCTTTGTTACCATGCAGATGGCAGCTGCCATGCTCTTGGGCGAGCGGGGAACGCAGGGCTGTGCAGGGGAGCATGGCTAATGTGGAGTTTGGAGCCATTCTGAACACTTAATGTTTTCCTCAAACCCAGTGTTGTCTCCTTGCCTCTGTGCGCGTGCACACACCTGAGGGCCAGAGGTATTTCATTGGATCAGCTCCCTCGTTGGCCTTCCTGAAGCCCCATCACTAGTCAGAGGCAAACCAAACCCACAGCATCCTGACGAGGTAAAGCTCTTTGCTGCTTTGCTTTGTCCAACCTATTAAATCTGCTAGTATGGCAGAACTCTTAGCAAAGTGAGACATGTGTCAAATATGTTCACTAGTGAGAAATAATTAGCTGAAAATTTCCCTGGCATCCCGTGGGCCTTGTGGTTTCACCCCCACATGGCTGGGCAGGAGTGCTGGGAGAGCGTCCCAGGAATGAGGCCACGGGCGTCTCAAGGAGGTCAGGAGGGCCCGAACATGTTACTTGGCCCCAGACCTTGGTGCAGTACCATGATCTGGGTTGGTCTGGCAGCTGCTGAGCGAGGCCTTTGTTGTTGGTGCTGGATGTAATTTCCTCATCCTGTTTTTGTTTTGTTTTTAAACCCAGAGGTACAAAGTCTTAAGCAAGCTTCATTGACCCTCCCTTCACAAATACGCCACATGAAACAATGGAGAATGCCTCCCCTCCTTTGAAATTTAACTGAGCCTAAGCTGGCTAGCTGGTCTTCAGTGCTAATAATTAGCTGCTTGACATGATGTATCATGTTACCCCTTGGTGTGGGGCCATCAAGGTAATAGAAATAGAATCCTGAAGCTCTGTACTGAAACAGTATTGAACCAACCTGCTCTCCCCTCCTGCATGGGTGCCAGATTCCTAGGTGAAGTGAGTTCTTACAGGTTTTACTGGTTACTGGGAAACAGGTTTTATGATGGAAATACTGGAAGCACATTTTTTTTCTCTAGCCTCTAGTGTGAGCATGGCTACTTTAAGCAGAGATGGAATTTCTTGATTTTTCTGGTTTTGGTTAGAGCGTCTGTCCGTTTGGATAAGCTTTTGAAAAAGGATGTTTATAGAAATGTCCATTTTAGTGTCTTTATCAATATTTCATCTAATTCATGAAACCCAACCACTTCCCCCAACCAAGTGCCCCTACGTCCATCCACAATTCTACCCCTGCCCCTCCCCCATGGGTAAAAAAATTTTTTGTTTTGACTTGTTTCTTTTATTAAAAATTTTTTTTTTTAACTTTTATTCACTTTGGAGAGACAGAGACAGAGTGTGTGCAGGGGAGGGGCAGAGAGAGAGGGATACACAGAATCTGAAGCAGGATCCAGGAGCTGTCAGCACAGAGTCTGATGTGGGGTCAAACCCATGAACAGTGAGATAATGACCTGAGCTGAAGCTGAATGCTTAAGTGACAGACACCCAGGTGCCCCCCTTTAAATTTTTTTTTTTAACATTTATTGAGTTCCTTCCATTTTAATTTTTAACCTTTTCAGTCAGAGAGGGAGAGGGGGAGGGGATCCTGGGCATGCCCCAAACAGAGCTGCTGCTGCTGCCGCTGCTTTTTTTTTTTTAACGTATATTTATTTTTGAGAGAGAGAAAGACAGAGTGTGAGCAGGGGAGGGGTAGAGAGAGACAGGGGGAGACACAGAATCCAAAGCAGGTTCCAGGCTCTGAGCTGTTAGCACAGAGGCTGACGCGGGGCTCAAACTCACAAACCGTGAGATCATGACCTGAGCTGAAGTCAGATGCCTAATCAACTGAGCCACCCAGGTCCCTACCCCCCCCCACCCCCCCAAACAGAGCTTTTTACTCATGTTATCCAAGACAAGTTTTCCTCTGAGAATATCCGGTTTACATTCTTTCTCTGCGACCCACTGGGTTGAGAGAGGCTCTTTCTTTCTGGTCTTGCTTTTGTACTCCTCTTGTCCTGTAGGAGGTGATTTGATCAGATTCTCTCCTCTTCCTGGTGGGAACTTGTTTAACTGGGGTAAGATCAAATTGTTGATAGCGATCTTCTCATTTCACACTAAAGCTTAATATCCAGGGCAGAAGAAGGCCTCAGTAAATAATCAGTGACCACAAATCCTGGACTCGGGTGGCCAATTTCCTCTGTGCCAGAGAGTGCTGTGTGAGGCATTTTTGGTTTGGTCCCAGTGGGGTTAAATTGAGCTCTGTGACTTGAGGCAGGCTCTACACATTTGCCTGTCTTGCAGTTTGTATGAAGTATGCCAATGAAATTTTTAAGGAGGTACTGTGGGAGCATTTTTGTCTGCGTTTTAGCAAATATAGTTGATTGCCAGAGGTGCTCACATTGTGGTTTTTCCCTTTCTGAGGATACAGTTTTTCTTGTGCTGGTCTGTTGAGAGTCTGTGAAAGATGAGGCCTGAGTGAGTCAAATGCTTTCTTTATATTTTCTGGTTACATTTTTCTTGTTCACAAGTCAGTGGCACCTGCAAATGGAAGACTTGCTGAGGTAGCACCTGGCTGATTAGCAACTTTTGCTTGGTCCCACTCACACCCTGACCGTTAAATTACTTCCTATCCTGCCTGGGCTGTGTGGCCGCTGCCGAGAGGCAGGCAGAGGTCAATTCAATATGGCTGACATGTTCTGTGTTTCCCACAGCATGTCACATGTAACCAGCGCAGCGACTTTGACAAAGTACCGCAGGGTGACCTGGTAGTCTTGGGTCAGAGTGAGAGAAATTGGTGTTGTACTAAGATGTATGTTAATACATATATTATTTATATGGGCATTAGCGAATGCTATTGTTGCCTCAGCACAAACCCAGGCCCAGGGATTGGCCTTGGGGTTTTTGCAAGCTTACTTTATCATGTTTCTCCCCACCCCCTCCCTGCTCATGAATAATTAAAAACTTAAATTACTTGCCATGTACAAAATTCATATGCTGGGGAAAATAGCTACATGAAAATTAATTTTCTGTTCTGTGAGACTGACGGGAAATCAATTAATCTTGATGTATTATTTTATGCAGAACAGGGTGCAAGAACCTGCAGAGAGAATGGCTACAGCTGTTCTTGTTGGTCGGGCCATATATTATCGTTGGCGGGTTTGACAGCTTCTGAAGGAAATGGCTGAGGGGTATCAGGCAGGTGAATCAACTGTAAAAATTTATTGGAGGATACAAACTGTTTCCAGGGGACTGATATAAAACTCACACTTGAGAACTGAAGTATTGAATGTTTTTGTGACTGAAGCAGCTTGTTGTCAATATTTATAGCTTTTCTCTTTGTTACATGTCCTATTTGTTTGATTAACTAGTCAGATGTTAGTGTCTGTCTGTAATTTATCTGTTGTGCCTTCTGTAGCATTTTTGATACATAAAGATTTACCACTAGATAAATAAGGCAGCTCACACAATGCAATATGCTAAATAAAATGACAGAACTGTTTACAACATGTTACAAGTTTTATAACTCACGAGGTAAATCAGTAACTTTTGTTTACTGGTGTCACTGTTAGTTGAAACATGTCTCAATGTATTAACCACTATGGGGGTAAACAAGGCTCTCTTAAATAAGCAGAGATTATAATCAACACATACCTCATGGTAAATCATTTAAGAGGCTCTATAAAAACGTTTATGTACAGCCATACATAATGCATACATTTCTGAAATAAAATAAAATAAACGCGTGCTTTTAGAATAGGCTGTAGTTACATTTCTTTGCCATGCCGTCAACATCAATTTCTCCTGTAGATGATGGAGGTGCGATGTTCAGACAAATGCTGACGCAGACAGATGGGAGCCCTCCGCTGAAGGGTGGTGGCCTGGCAGGTGACTTCAGGACTGGCTGCCGGCAAAGCACATGTGTGCTGGTGGCATCTTCCATAAGCATGGGATGGGTGGAGCTGGGCGGTCAGGGCTCCTCATCCTTCCCGAGCCCTAGGGTTGGTGTTGAGGCTGACTTCACATGGCCGTTAGGGAGCCCTATGTGATGCATGGGCTTAGGGGGACCCCAGGAGAGTGGATATAGAGAACAGGTGGGGACCCAGGAGCGCTAGGATGACTAGCTTCTTTTTTTTTTTTTTTAATATTTTTATTTATTTCTAGAGAGAGAGAGAGAGAGAGAGAGAGAGAGCGAGCGCGTGAGCAGGGGAGGGTCAGAGAGAGAGGGAGTCACAGACTCTGAAACAGGCTCCAGACTCTGAGCTGGCAGTCAGCACAGAGCCCGACGCGGGGCTTGAACCCACGAACCACGAGATCATGACCTAAGCGAAAGTCAGATGCTTAACTGACTAAGCCACCCAGGCGCCCCTAGGATGAGTAGCTTCTTAAGATTGGCATGAGCACACAGGTTCTCTTATCCCTACAGAGAGAGAAGGGATATGTATCCTGTCCTTGCTTGTGTATTCTCCAGATATCAGGCTCACTGACTTTCAGCTAAGAATCCAAAGTTGTGTTGATCAGTGACAAACTGTTTTAAGTACATAGCCTTTGGAATAGCTGACACAACTTGTTATTCAATTTCTAGTAATTCATGAATGACTCTCTCATTAATAGTACTTAATATGGAGGCCATTATGACATTTTGCCTCCTTTCTCAAGAGAAGGTGGATCTTGAGAGGCCGGGATCTTGAGAGGCATAGCAATGGTATTTTGCCTTAGTATAGTACTTTTTACTCTTTCGGAAGCCTGGCAGTAATATATATGTGGAAACTATATTAATCAGCCTGTTAATATGTTTATTTTTAAGAGGGACATTCCTTGTTTGATTAGGTTGAGGGAGGTTGGAAATTGCTCGGTAACAAATTACCATACACTTACGGGTTCAAACAGAACTCACCTAATTATTCATAGTTTGTTAAATCTGGGCAGGCTTATCTGGGTTCTCTGTTGAGGGTCTTAGTTGTAAAGACTGATGTCAGTTGAGGTGCATGCTCCTCTCGAGGGTCTGGGAAGAATCCACTTCTAAGCTCCTTCAGGGTGTTGGCAGAACTGAGCTTCTTACCTTTGCAGGACTGATCTGTTCTCTTGCTGGTTATTTTCTAGGTTTAACCCATAGCTTCTGGAGGACATTGTCAGATGCCTTCCTTGAGGCCCCCATCTTCAAGCAGACAGTGGGTTCTCTCTGTCCTGCTGACTCCCCCTTAGACTTGGAGTCCCTTGGATGCACCTTTCTGCTCCCAGGCAGAGAAGCACCTCTGCTTTCATAAAAGAGCTCACGTGATTAGATATGGCTCAGCCAGATAATTCTCTGTGTCTTAAAGCCAATGGATTAGTAACCTTAAATATATCTGCAGAATCCTTTTTGCCATGTAACGTGAAGTAATAGAAGCAGGACCACTGGAGACAGGTTCAGGGGGCCATAGTAGAAGTCTATCTATCACGGGAGCATTTGGTCTGATGTTTACGGTGTGGATTCTCCAGAGCCATGCTGCTCTTAGTCCTTGTCCCACAACCAACTTGGGGTGGGCTCTTGTAGCAAATACATGTGAAGTGCCTGCTGTACGTCTAGCCTTGCATTATGAGCAGAAAGTGAAAATCTCTGTACGATACATGTTCCTTAAACTCTCCACAACAGAGCTTTACATTCACATATCAGGAGATCATTGACCAATCAAGGCACTTGAGGACAGGTGCTAAATTAAGTTGAGTGGGAAAGTAAATCTCTGGGAATTGAAGTGGGTAGAAGAAAGCTTCAAGGGAGGAAATGATTTTTAGGCCTTGAACAAGGCATATGATTGGACCAGATGGAGAAGACGGGCAAGGATATGAAAGTGGCAAAATGCCTACTGTGTTGGAGATGCAACGGGAAGTCAAGTGGAGCTTAAAAAGTGGGGCTTCCCTACTTTTGAGTCGGTGCATTACCCCTTGTGGAGGTGGATGGGAGGCACACAGTGGAAAATAAAATGTGTGCTGATAGTGAGCCCCGTGGGGACAAAGGCTTTGAAATCACATGAAGTTCTTTATTTTTAAAGAAGCCTCTTGAAGGATTCACATTCTCCATCCCTGCTGACAACAGGCCCTTTTAGGGGGTTTCTATTCTTGGGGTATGGGTATCTCATTCTAAAAAGTGTGATGAGTCCTGTATGGAAGATTTGCAACTTAGAGGACTGTACCTGACAGCCACCTGGGGAGCTTTGAAAATGATACCGGTGCTCAGGCAGTACCTCAGACCTACTCAATCACAATTACTAGAGATGGGGTGCACGCTTTGGGATTTTACTGCAAAGTTTGCCGAATTATTTTAATACTACTCAGCTGAGGTAAGAACCACTTTACTGTATTCTAGGTATGCATATCCTGCTGTGGGGTCCATGCTTCTCATTCTGTTTAGGAGGTGACATTTGAGGTGGGGTCTTGACAGATGAGAAGGAGTTTACCAAGTAGTGGGGGACGGGGCGTTTCAGGCAAGGGTGGGGAGCATAGGGAGAAGGAAGTTGGTGGTCTGCATGGAGACTAAGGACTGGTGCACTGGTTCAGCACAAGGGAGATAGGGGCTTGGAGGAGGCTGCTGAGAGATGAAGCTGGATGGATGGGATGTGGTGAACATGGAAATGAATACTGTTGGATTTTGCAAAAAACACCCTTTACTCTCAAAGCTTTGTCTTGATCCAGCCTGACCTTCCCCTTAGTTAATCCGAATTACTGAGGTTTGACTCCATGTTCGGTTTTTCTGAGATTTGCTTTGATTTCTCTCAGAAGTGGAGGCGTGTTTATTTTCTGAGCGGCTCTGTGTACACACTCTGCCGGTGGACTTGCCTGGGATGAGCCGTGGGTCCTCTGAGAACCGCTTCCTGTTTGGTCTGGTTACTCCTAAGCCTGCCTTTCTTTCTTGCAGTCTGCAGTTGTGGAAATATGCAGTATTTGAAGTTTGGAGGAGATCAATTTTTCATCCTTTCCTTAGTGGGATAAAGAATATTTCAAACACCACTGGAGGCCAGAGAGCTCTGCGAAGTTTTGAAATAGCTTGGGAAATGTGCCACATGCTTCACACTTCATTTTTCTCTTCTCTCTCTCTCTTCATTGTTTCACGTAATTAAAATATTGTAATGCAAGAAGGGGAGAGGAGGCAAATATTTAGAGAAAGGAAAGGAAATGGGTTCATTTGAAACGGAGTGAGTAGAAGCAAGCCTGGTGCCTGTGGCCTGAAATCATTCTGCTCATTTAGTAAGGTAAACTTGAAACCTTCTTCCTGCCTGTGAGGTGATAAAGAAAAACCAAGAGCTCCAACATGATCGTTAATGAAAACCCTGGCCAGCGCAGCCCCCGCACCCCCCACCCCCCCGCCCAGTTTCCCCTCCCAAACCAAAGAAAAAATTGGAACATTTTTGGGTCCAAGTTTCACAGATGTTAAGCATTTTGTGATATTACTTAGGGGGTTTCCTGAGCTACATTAAAGTTGAACCACTAGGGTGTTGAAACAGTTGGACCCATAATAAAATATACATGAAAAGGAATTGTGACACATTGGCTGTTATGTGCTGGTGACAATTAGGTTACTGCTTTAAAAAATACGTATCCTAGACACATCTACAGGAGCTTTTTAGGGAATTTTGAGTCGAAGTTGAGTAAAGGCGGATGGTAATTTCTCTGGTTGCCTCTGGCAGGTGGACATAATTTAACAATACCCGTCAGATATGACAAATTGTTTGTGAGTTACATTAGGGCCTTAATAAGATCACATCTGTTCGTATATCCTCCTTAACCACAGAGCCTGATTTAGAGAGTTTTCATACTGGTATAGTATTGTTGTTTAAATATTTAGAGGGGTCTAGACATGTATCATAAAAGAATAGACTCTTGTGTATAAAAACACAGTCCTTTTATTCGTAGTGTTTTTGCTTTCACGGATCTTGCATCATTCTGTCTATCTCAGTGAACCACATGTTGCTTCTAAGAGCCAGGAAACATATTTCATTCCATGTTGGAGCCAGTATTTTAGAGTGGGAGGAGGCCTTACAGAGTGACCTCTCCACCTCTCCTCCTGGCTGGGGTGAGGATCTGAGTCTGAGACCCAGTAAGGGGATTATTGGGGGCATCTTACCCCATAAGTCGGCAGAGCCAGAATTAGGACTTCATCTGGCACTTTGTGTTGTAGCGATCTTTCTGCTGTGCTGGACTTTTACTCTGGGCTAGAAAAACGAGGCTCTTGATGCAGTAGGAAGAGCTCACGTGTCAGTGTCACGAGGGGCCGGGGTCCTTTCCAGAGGACGTTCCTGGTCATAAGGAGGCCAGGCTCTTTTTCATGTATTAAAATTTTGGGCCCTGCTCAGTGTCCTTCTTTGACAAAGAATCTTCTGTCACTTCCCAACCTCAGTGCACGGGTGGGTTTCTCCCCTGTTTTTGACCACATCATGCTTGTTCCCACCTCAGCTCACACCATTCCCTTATCCTTTCAGCCTCTACCATGTCCAGAATAAGTAAGCTCCATTTCATCATGAAGTCTTCCTGCCCACAGCCATTTATTAGGTTGAATCCCGTGAAAATGCTGTTGTACAATGCTCAGCATCCCTCCTCAACAGGGAAATACAAATCAAAACCACACTGAGATAGCACTTCATGCCAGTCAGAGTGGCTAAAATGAGCAAATCAGAGGACTCTAGATGCTGGCGAGGATGTGGAAAAATGGGCACCCTCCTACACTGTTGGTGGGAATGTAAACTGGTGCAGCCCCTCTGGGAAACAGTGTGGAGATTCCTCAAAAAATTAACAGTAGAACTCCCCTATAACCCAGCAATAGCACTGCTCGGGATTTACCCAAGGGATCCAGGAGTGCTGATGCATAGGGGCACATGTACCCCAATGTTCATAGCAGCACTCTCAACAATAGCCAAAACATGGAAAGAGCCTGAGTGTCCATCAACGGACCAATGGATCAAGAAGATGTGGTTTATCTATAGGATGGAATACTACATGGCAATGAGAAAGAATGAAATCTGGCCATGTGTAGCAACATGGATGGACCTTGAGGATGTTATGCTGAGCGAAATAAGCCAGGCAGAGGACAGATAATATATGTTTGCATGTATAGGTGGATTAAGAGGAAGCTAACAGAGGACCATGGGGGGAGAAGAAGGGGAAAAATAGTGGGGGGGAGAGAGGGAGGCAAACCATGAGAGACTCTTGAATGCCGAGAACAAACTGAGGGAAGATGGGGTGGGAGAGAGGGGAAGGGGGGGTGATGGGCATGGAGGAGGGCCCATTCAATAGGCCCATTGAATAGGGCTATTTAACCTAAAGGTGGTCTTTAAAAAACCTCTGTGCCACTTAGATTTTTTATTACTTCTTTTCTCACTGTATGTATGTATACATGTTTGTATTGGGTGTTTTTTTTTTTTTATTAAAATTTTTTTAACCTTTATTTTTTGAGAGAGACCGACCATGAGCAGGGGAGGGGCAGAGAGAGAGAGGGATACACAGAATTCAAAGCAGGCTCCAGGCTCTGAGCTGTCAGCACAGAGCCCGATATGGGGCTTGAACTCGCAAACCGTGACATCATGACCTGAGCCAAAGTCAGATGCTTAACCAACTGAGCCACCCAGGGGCCCCAATATTGGCTTTTTAAACAAATTTTATTGTGGAATATTTTGAGATTTACAGAAAAGTTGGAGGCACAGTGAAGAGTTTTTCTGTACCCCAAACCAGTTTCAGTTTCCTCTGTTGTTAAGATTTTACATCACCGTTGTGTTTTTGTCAAATTGAAGAAAGCGACATTGGAACGTTACTAACTAAAACTCCAGACTTTCTTTGGATTCCATCATTCTTTCCATTAATGTCCTTTTTCTGTGCTAGCCTCCAGTCCAGGGTCCCAGGTACCACACTGCACTTAGTTGTCATGTGTCAGTGGTCACCTCTGTCTGCGACAACTCTACCTTTCCTTGTTTCTCATGACCTTGAGAGTTTTCATGTGTTCTGGTCAGGTATTTTGTGGGTCTCTCAGTTTGGGTTTGCCTCATTGCTATCTTATGATTATATTTGGCTTATGGGTTTTGGTAAAAATACCACACTGGTTTGGTTAACTTCCGTCACTTAAGGTAGTAAGTAAATTTGGCTTCTTTCTTTTACTGTCTGTTTTTTTTAAAGTCTATTTATTTATTTTGAGAGGGAGTGAGCAAGTGAGGGAGGGGCAGAGAGAGAAGAAGAGAGAGAGAATCCCAAGCAGACTTTTCACCGTCAGTGCAAAGCCCAGTGTAGGGATTGAACTCATTAATCATGAGATCATGACGTTAACTTAAGTAGGATGCTTAACAGATTGAACCACCCCAGTGCCCCTGGCACCTCTCATATCAGTATCTCACTACCAGCTAGATTAACAATTCTTCCCTGGAGAATAGGGGCATTGTGGAATGCTTTTTGTGTCTTTCATTGTACCTAATGCTCCATCATGTTTTATACAGAGTGAGTGCTCAACAAAAGTTAGTTGAGAGGTCATTAAATGAGTGGTTTAATTTCGGACTGGAAGAGGTGTTTGATTTAAGCAAACCAAAACAACAAAATCCCAATCCACTGAACTGTCCTTGCCACTAGTTTGGTGGTCTTTGTTGACTTCACTTAAGGGGTAAATGGTAAAACTACTTAAAAAATTTTTTTTGGCCAAACTACTCTGAAGATGGGGTTATTTGCTGTCTTGGCTAAGATCAGAGCTTTGAGTTCAGGATTCAGGAAAATCCAAATGTAAATTAGGGATGCATACGCATAGACTTTTGTAGCTTCTCCTGACCTGTGGCAAGGGTTTCTGTCTTTGCCGAGCCTTAGAAATATTTGCTGGAGATTGTGATGATGCTAGAGCTAAGGCGTTGTTTAATGGATTCCTAGCGGCCAAGAAGAATTACCTGAATGCATGCACTTCATCATAAAAATCACTTTCAAAATATTTGTCTATGCAGATGTTTAGCAGGGCATGGGCACCATGGTTTTGGAAGACTAAATTTCAACATAGTCTTTATATGGAAAATAAGCATTTAGGACATTCCCTGAAGGAAAATGAGGATGAAATAATTTTTTTTTTTAACTTGGAAACTAAATGCTTTGCATCTGAGATAAGAAGGATGTGGGAGTAATTTTATAAACGCTTTTAGCGGGGACCTTACCAGTAGGTCTTGTAAGGATTGATTCTTTCTACTGTGATTGAAAAGTTGGTATAACATGATGATTTAACCTTGGTTTTAAAGGTATACACAGGAATTAGAGTAGCCTGATTTATTATTCCATTTTAAAAGGTCTCTTCTTTTTATTTAATGTTTTTAAAAATATGAGTAAAAAAACCCCCAGCTTTTCAGTGGTGTAAATTACTTCATGCTAGTTTTTCAATCTGAAAATCTCATGATAGCTACACTTGCTACATACTTTATTATGTAATTTAATTTTTCATATCTTTTTTTTTTACTGTAAAGTAGGTTCAGAAAAAATAAGTAGGTTAAGAGGTTAAGCCACAGTTAAGGTAACACATGACAATTCAATAAGAAAAAGTTCAATATAGGGGCACCTGGGTGGCTTAGTCGGTTAAGCGTCTGACTTTCGCTTAGGTCATGATCTCGCGGTTCGTGGGTTCGAGCCCCATGTCGGGCTCTGTGCTCACTGCCAGCTCAGAGCCTGGAGCCTGTTTCAGAGTCTGTGACTCCCTCTCTCTCTGACCCTCCCCTGTTCACGCTGTCTCTCTCTCTCTCTCCTAGAAATAAATAAAACGTTAAAAAATATTAAAAAAAGACAAGAAAAAGTTCAATATAATTCCTATTTTCTAAAGTAAAATAAGAGATTTAATTATGGTGTTATTTAAATAAATTTTGCCTCTACCTTGAAAACACTCCAGAAAAAAACATCAAGAAAGGTATTTGGTTAACATGGAAAAAGTAATACTATACATAAAATTATAGCTTCTGAACTATGACATTGTCCATTTGGGTGATCTTGGAATGCCATATCCTTTCATTAAAATGATTCTGAAAATCACCATCAGTTACATTATGGTCTTGCAGTCCTAAAATATTAGATGTAGAGGAAGCTTCAAGGTCTGACCAATATCTAAGTAGTCAGGTAGCTTTCTGAGGCTGATAGGTCTGCAGAGTCCCAGTCTAGTGTTCACTACACTGAATTGTTATTAAGATGGACTTGTACAGGGGCGCCTGGGTAGCTCAGTCAGTTAAACATCTGACTTTAGATTCAGCTCAGGTCATGATCTTGAGATTTGTGGCACAAGAACCCCTTGTGCTGACAGTGAGGAGCCTGCTTGGGATTCTCTCTCTCTCCGTCCCTCCCCTACTCCCTCTCTCAAGATAAATATATGAACATAAAAAAAAGATTGAATTTTATAAATTATCTAATTTTTTTCCCAAAATAAAACATGAATACCATTTAGAGTCCAATGACATTGCTACACTTAAGATTTGAGAGAAAAAAATAGCAATCCCACTAAATGTCCTACCTTTTTTTTTTTTTTTGTAAGGTCTGACTTCTTTGTGCACAAGAAAACTACCTTCAATTTTTCAAACTCTCATTTGCTATTATCTTCATACTTAAATATTTAAATAAGAGGCTTTTACTACTACTAAGTAATTTAAGGAAAAAGACCTCTATCAAAGTTGTTTTTCCTTCTATTTCCTTTATACAACTTAAAATAATTATGATACATTATTTAGCCTGGTAGTGACTCTTGGAATCCAATAATAGAAATTCTGTTTATTCAACAAACATGGAGGGCCAGGCGCATGGCCTCTCATTTCTTTATAATTTGAGGGGGTGGCATGCAATGCTAGCTATCATCTAGGTCAAGGTGACTCTGTGATTTTCTGGATTGTGAGTAGGGTTCCTTTGATTCAGTATTTTTCAGGGTGGGAGTTGCATTCCATTAGTGACCTGTAAAATCAATTTAGTGGGTTGTAACCAACATTATTAAAAATAGAACGGAGTAGAAAATATCAGAATTCAAGTTTTAAAACAGTGAATATAGCTTCTATCTTCTAAAATAAAATACAGCCATTAAAAGATTTAATTATGGAACACAATTAGCATGAATATTGGTTTACACAACTTTTGTATCAGATATATACATTTATGTGTGGATATACTTACACACATATAGGTCTATTCCTATCAGAATTTTTGTATTTTGTATGTCTATCTGTCTCAATATATATATATCGTCTCAACATAAAATAGATTAGGTTAAAACTATGAAATAGCTGTTTCTATAGGAAATACAAATATTGGGAATTTGGTTTAACCTGCTATGTTTTATTGTGGTTCATGGACAAAAAAGTTTGGCAAACATTTAGGTAACCTCAGCTGCCTTACATCAGAATAATAAACATTTTCTTAGCTAAGTTTAACTTTCTTCATGTGTAAAATAAGAATATAATGGTACTTACCTCGGGGAAAAAAGGAAACTTTTAGAAGTAATGGATATGTTTATTATCTTGATTGTGGTGATTGTATCATGGGTATATGAATATATCCAAACTCATCATCTTATATATGTTCAACATGTGAAGTATTTTTTATGTGTATCACTTGTACCTTAATAAAGTTGTTAAATAGAAAAGATGTGAAGATTAAATTACTTAGCATGACCCCTTGCCCATAGGAAGCACCAAATAAATGTTAGTTGCTATCACTGTCGCCATTATCGTCGCCATTATCCTCCTCATCCCAACCTTCACAATGATTTTTGTTTCTCATTTACACCTAGGAAATTCTCTTTTAGTTCTATCAGTATTATTAAATCCATTGCTTCTCTTGTCCAAAGGGTTACATATACTGATCACAGTGTGGTAGAACATTAGTGGAGGACTTCAGGATTCTGTGTTCAAATCAGTATTTCCCAAGTGACATGTGTGTGCATAGGAATGGAAGGTAGTTTGAGATGGTAAACAGAAAAGGCATTGGCCAGCATGGATTCATACAATTAGAGTGTTACTCCCTTTTCAATTCTCTTTAAATCCTTGGGATGACATCTAGGAAAATGCACCAGTTTGGTATTGGTCTCTCTTTCCTACCTTTCTAATACCTGATAATTGCTTTTTTAAAAAAACAGAGATGAAGTATCAGGCTCAGACTTTGCAGTACTCAACAAAGAGAAGTTAGATAGAAGTTAATAATAGGATTTTGTTTTCTGGTTATGTGTGTGTGTGTATGTTCTGTGGGTCATTGGCAAGTGATACTTTTATTTTGGAGATGACATAAAATTTCTTCTAAAAATAAATTAGTTGAAGTTAAAATATTTAGTAAATAATGTACGTGGTATACTTGAGTATGGTAAAGTCATGAACATGTAAGCGAATGACACCAAGTCTGGGCCAAGCTGATTTAATCCTAAATGAGGCCCAGGGGGGGTGAAGTAACTGGGCCAGGGTGAGTCAGGAACAGAGCTAGGATGAGAGACCTTATCTTTGGTGTGTTCTTCTATCTCTCTGTAAACATTTGTGTTAGTGTTGACCCTCCAGGATCATGTTAAAAGAAATACTGTGTGAGAACAAGGTGCTTTTTTCTGAAGAGCTTTTTGGTTAAGAGTTTGTCACTTCTGAAGTTTGCCTTGGATCCATTTGCTCCTACCGTTCTGAGAGTAGTTCTAAATTGTCTCATGGGTAGCCATTCTCAGCTGCCATGTATCTGCATCCATCTTACCTTTGCAATATTTCTTATTGTGCAGTATTCCTCCTCAAGGTTTATGTTGTTCTTTGCCTGTGAGGAGTGGTCTGGGACTGTACCTGGTTCAGACCTCTAGCCCTGGGTAGAAGGGGAAATGGCAGATATAGCAGAGGGTATGAATACCGGGCTATGTGTTAACTGGGATTGGAGGTGGGTTGACTCTTCTGTGCCTCTGTTCTTCCATATATAAAATAGGTGGAATTATGAGTTGGAGAATCTCAATGGGCCCATTCATCTTTATAATCCTTTCATGCCATGTATCCATTCACTGTACAGACATTTACTGACCACCTTCTATATGCCAGGCACTTGTTTGACTAGTTGAAAATGTAGCAGTCGACTAGGCTGATGAAGATGTTACACATGGGGAACTTATAGTCCAGTTAGGGAGGATGATGGTAAATCAGTAAAATTTCATGCAAGACAATTTCCTATGGCCCTTAAAAACAGGTGGTGGTGTGTCTAGGCAGAAGGAATAGCAGGTGCCAAGCCCAGGCAGTTCAAGGGAGAAAAAGGATACTGGTGGTGCTGGCTGGGAATGTGGGAGCAGAATGTCATAGAGGAGAAGGAGGCCAGAGCCAATGGTAGAGATTTGAACTTAAGAAGGAGTTTGGATTTGATTGAAGGTGTGATGGGAAACTAATCAAATCAGTGATGTGCTTTAAGAAGTGGGATGGCAGAATCTGATTTGTGTTTTTGAAAACCACACTGGCTGCTGGTTGGAAATTGGGCCAGCAAGAATAGAAGCTGGGGGTCCAGTGAGAAAGTTGTTGCGGTAGCTTCTGAAGATCGATGTGGTGGTACAACCTAGGGAGTGGGCAATAAAGACGCGAGGAAGTGGAGAGATTCAGGTTGTATTTTTAATGTAACACCAGTTCTGTTGGTGGGTTGGCTGCAGGAATGAAGGACAGGAATCACAGACGAGTCCTAGAATTGTCATGACATTTATGGCTGTGGGAAGGCAGAGCTCCTTTTGCTCTTGATGATATCCTGGGCTGGCATCTTGCTGGGTCTGCTTGTGAACACTACTGCCTGCAGCCTTTCCCCGGGAAGACGACTCCTCCTATGCTTCTGGTTAGCCCAAAGGCTCTCCAGTTCTTCCATTATCTGACCTACATTCCTCGTGCTGCGCTTTAGGCACAGGTCATACCCTCTGAGGAGCTGGTTTTATAGGGATCCTTGTGGGCAGGGCAGAGGTGCTGTTAAGTCATGCCTCTTTCATGAGAATGGATGGCTTGTAGCCAGAATGCCACGTTGATATTTTATGACTGGTTTCTATGAAGAGTTCATGCTCTCAAAAAACATATTGTATTCTCTTTTCCAAGGAAAAGTTGAAGACGGGCTGAGCAGTGGCTATTTTTTCCCTTTTCATTTTCCCAACATATAATACAAGTTGCATTACAATAAATTCAGTCAGTTCAAATGTTTTTCATCTGAAAAATTGAATACGTTCTTTTTTTTTCACCTAACTGCAAGGGGTGAACTTTTATATTTTTATGGGCTTTGTTGTTTTTACTTGTCACAGTTGCTGGTATTACTTCACTAGTAAGTAATGACTTTTCTGTATTGAGAAAGACAGATGACTTATTAGATGTCAGAGGCCATCTGAAACATTTTCAACTCAGCATTTTTAATAGATGTTCTTTCTTTGATTTGTTTTCCTCCCCCCCCTTCACCTGTTTCCCCTCCTCTAGTTATCATGCCTTTTTTTCTCCCTCTCCTGCACCCCTTTCTCCTTTTCTCTCCCCATCACCACTTCTGTGGACCTTTTGCATTTTTGGACTTCATCTGCATACCCACCCAGAGTCCATGGGAGCCATAGATTGTTGCTGTATACTGTTTCCTGCAGCTGTACTCCTTGGCTTTTCTATGAGGATGTCTTTGGGTACAAATCTATCCTTTTTATCTTTCAGGATAAAAAAAAAATAAAGTGGATTATATCCAGGGCAAGCATATGTTCATGGAAAAATTTTTTAAATTTCTAGCTGCTGTTCATTTTGGGGTCTTAGGATGCGATAAAAACAACCTCTACTCCCTCCCTTCATATACAGTTAACAGATTCAGTATGTTACTTTTCCTGGATTACTTTACCATCATTTTATTGTGTCCAGAATCTCAGGAAAGAAGAATCTACAATTAAACAAATATCATTGGAAAAGAAAGGTCAGTGTCTATATGTCAACTTATGTAGTAAAAGTGGGCTTTGGTTGGGCCGGTATCACATCACCATGTCGTTGTGCCTGGCACATAGCAGGTGTACAGTAAATATTTGTGCGATGAATGAGTGTCAGCTTAGAGGGCAATTAGGAGTTTCAGTGGGTGGGGTTGGGGGGGAGGTTGAACAGTAAATAAGATGGACATTCCTCTAACGGGAATATGCATTCTAATAAGGAAAGAGACAAATGTATAAGCAAGAAGAATATCATATCATGGTGAGTTATTTGCTGAGAGATAAAGCAAGGTGATGTGCTGTGTGTGTGTGAGGTAGGGTGTGACTCGGGGAGGGGTAGATGGTCAGAGAAGATGCTGATAAGGCGGTGTTATGGCTTATATCTGAGTGACAGTAAGCAGCCAGTTGGGAAGATCAGGGAGAGGCAGGATTCAGAAAGAAAACACGCAGAGTGTGGTCTCCAGGGAGGTGTGAGCTGGCATGTTCACGGCACAGAGGACCAGCAAAGCCAGCCAGGCTCTGCTGTGGGGGGCCTACAGCCGTGGCATGTGATGGGGTCAGGGAGGTGCATGGGGCCAGACCAGGTGGGACCTTATGGTACAAATAAAATCCATACTCCTTAACTCAATTTGCAGTGGGAAGCCTGTGGAGAGTTTTAAGTGGCGGCATGACTTACATTTTTAACATATCATTCTCGCTGTTGTGTGTGGAAAATAAATTGTACAAAGGCGAGAGTAGAAGACGCAATGGTATGTACTAGGTATTTACTTTTTAAAGAATTCCCGAAAGTTTATCAGATCTTGGGATGAAGAGTGTAGCTTGCTTTCTTTTACTGATTTTTGTGCTGGGACAGAATTTCTGGTTGCCTCCCACATTCATTCTTGCCATCCTTTTACAGAATTTCCAGTTTTTACCTGTGTATTTCTACCCCCTCCTCCCTTACATCTGGCAGCTAGGTGTGGCCATGTGGCTAAATGAAAGCATTGTATGTGACTTCCAGAACGTTTTCTTAAGGAGAGGGCTTTTGTTTGCTTGTTGCCTCCCATTCTACTGCATGGACCTGGTTGTGATGACAGGAATGCCAGCATTTATATTGGGCAATGAGGACCAGGGCCACATGCTAGAAATGGCAGGGCCTGGAGTTGGATGGAGCTTGTGTCCCTGATGGCTTCTTGGAGCCCCCATACGAGCTCTGGACTGCCTACTTTTGGACTTTGTCTGTGGGTCAGAGAAAGAAACATCTGTCTTGGTTTGGTCATTGATATGTCAGTGTTTGGGTTTTTTTCTCTGCAGCCGACCATAATCCTAATTGGTACCAATGTTCATTTTGTGGAAGACTTAACAATAACAATGAGAACAGTATTGGTGGATGCTTTCTTTGTGCCCATTACTGCTCTAGGTCCTTTATATGCATGTTTCCCCTTAATCCTCACAACAATCCTACATAGGGGTAGGTATTCTATCTGGAACTCTGAGACAAAGAAATGTTTAGTAACTTGTCCAAGATCATTTGGCTAGTAAATTGGAGGACCTGGATTCCAGTTATGGCTTGACCCATTCTATTGTCTTCATCACTTTGTCGTATTTTTTTTTTTAAGAGAGGGAGCAAGCGTGAGTGGGGGAGGTGCAGAGGGAGCAAAAGAGAGAATCCCAAGCAGGCTCCACCCTAAGTGCTGGACCGGATGCATGGCTCAATCCTATGACCCTGGGATCACAACCTGAGCTGACATCAAACATTGGTTTCTCAATCAGCTGAGCAACCCTGGTGCCCCAGAGACTGCCACGTTTTTGGTGACGAATCTGAAATCTGTTTTGTAATCATTTAGAGGGTGATGATTCAAGAAGCAGATTTGTGTCATGTTGGCTAACTGCTGTCACCAAATTTCTAGGTCTTAACACAATAGAAGTTGATTTCTTTACACTCCCATAAAATCCAACTGTCATTTGGGATGGAGCTGTGCTCCATGCAGTCACTCAGGAACTCATACAATACTCCTCTACTTCCTACATCCTCTTTTCCTCTCCTAGGGACCTTAGAATCTCTGGATGCTTTCCCACTCATCAGCATACCGGAAGACCAAGAACATGGAGGACTCTACAGGAAGGTTTTGACAGACCAGGCTTGGAGATGCCATATGTTCCTTCCTACGGCCATTGGCTAGAACTTACTCATATGGTCACACCTGACTACAAGGAAGCTGGGAAAGACAACCTAGCTGTATTTCAGGAGGTAGAGGAAATGGGTTTTGATGAGCATACAGCAATCTCCGCTACACACAGTTGTTAGGAGTGGGGATTTCTAGTGTCAGCACACTCATCATTTACATCCCAGTCTTAATACTTTTTAGCTTTGTGAACTTGGATAAGTCACTTTTAACCTCTTTAACCTCCATTTTTTTATGTGTACAGTGGAAACATTACTAGAGCTAGTTTGGGGATTAAATGAGTCAATGTGCTGTATACAGTACTTAGAACATTGCCTGAGACAGGGTAAGCGCATAGTAATCATCAGCTATTTTTATTTAAAGCCAAGCACTTTACTCATACCTTGGTTTGTGGATCTTTTTTTGCAGAGAATATTCTTTTTTTTTTTTAATGTTTTATTTATTTTTGAGAGAGAGAGAGAGAGAGACAGCGTGAGCAGGGAGGGTCAGAGAGAGAGGGAGACACAGAATCCGAAGACAGGCTCCAGGCTCTGAGCTAGCTGTCAGCACAGAGCCCGACGCGGGGCTTGAACCCACGAACCGTGAGATCATGACCTGAGCCAAAGTTGGACGCTTAACCGACTGAACCACCCAGGCGCCCCTTGCAGAGAGTATTCTTACTAGCTCCTGTGTGGCCCATGAGCCAGGGAAGAGGGACTTGGAGAGCCACACATCATCATTTATGGAGTAAACCGTGTGAGGGTATCAGGAATGCTGCCCCTAGGGGCTCCCTGTCCTCTACCATGTGTGAACGCACCCAGTCTCTCTCGAAGGGCTAGATGAGGCTGCCTCCTGTGCTTGATAGGTTTGTCAAGTTGGAAAATAACTTCTCATGTCCAGTCTCCTGCTGCTCTGAGGAATCTTGTCCATGGGATACCTTCTACCTGGTACCTCAGACAGTCAAAATCATTGTTTCTTGCAGATCCAGCTAAGTGTCCTCCTCTCTGAAACCCAGGCTGGAACCTGGTCAGCACTGCTCACTCCCTTAACTGTGTTATCATTCTGGTACAGCATGGACTCCTGTCTGTCTCATATGGTGCTGAGTCAGCTCTCAGATGATATCTGCAAAACAGAAGCTTCTTGAGGGCATTGTGTACTTCTTCATCTGCCCCACATGGCTCCCTGGGGAAAATGCTTCATAAATGCTTGTTGAGTTCAATGATTACTTTCATTATCTCCATACATGTAGAGTTTTGTGAATGTGGTCTTTACATTGAATCAGTGGCAGATAAATTGGTGTGTAGTTTGGAATAAAAACAAGTGGATTCTTTTTTATTTACACTGTTTAATATTCGTGTGGGGATTTTTGCCTTCTTTCAGCTCAGCGGTTGTAAAATTCTGTTTTAATTTCTGCCATTATCATAAACAGCATCCTCTGCTTATTGTCTGGGTAGAGGATGCTTATCCTAGGACTCTGCTGAATTAAGATTAAGGAAATTGTTGGGGAAGGACAGAGAACCATTGTTGCTTTGCCCTTATTTTTCCTTAGCTAGGAAGTCCATTTGGTGATTTGAGTTGGTACATTTCACCTGTGGGTGTAGATTCCCATATATATGTCTGTTTTTGGTAAGTCCTAAGAAAGCGCTCACCTTTATATTTATGTGCACACACATCTATAAAAATAAAATTACCTGCAAAATCAGTAAAGATAAAGGTTAGAAAATTCTGTACGTGGAAACAGTCAGTGGTGCTGCAATATATAGTTAAACAGGAAAGGGAGTTCAGTTATTAAGCTCATGTAGATTGTTTGATATACTGAATATTTTTTGCAGTTCTATTATTTGTATTTCATTCTCAAATATTTTAAGAAGATAAGCTTCTAAATTCACTTTGGGGCTCCATGTCATCAAATCTCATCACTAGTCACTTAGATCCCTAATTAACTTATACTCTATAGACCCATTTCTTTGCTTCTATTTCTCTGTACTCTCTCTAATGTGCTGTGAGTTACATTGGAAGGAACAATAAGATTTAAGAGAAGAATTAATTTAGAAAGTTAGGAATAGAAGAGATAAGGGAAAATGAGAAAAAGCAGCTTAGTATTTTGTCTTGTAAATGGCTTTCCTCTCGTAGGCTAAGAAGCCCATTTATCCAAGGAGAGGAGGAGTGTTAATGAAATAGATCATGAACATAGCTATTACAGTAATGAATTTTAACACTCACTTTGTTATGTGATATTTTATTTATGAGCTCCTTGATCACTCAGATAAAGACAAGAAGTTTATGGCACTAGATTATGTCTTGTTTTCATAAACATATTCAGTAGTTTAATAAACATAATTTATTTTTTTCTCTTTAAAAATCAGCAAAATTTATGAGAGATTATCTTAGGGTTAATGAAGTCTAACATTAAGGAAATATTACCCTATAATATTGGAGCCTTCAGAGTTGGAGTTGTAATTGCTTAATGCTTTTTTCTACAGGCTATTTTTATAAAGTACATGCTTTGTACCATTAATCCAGTTTTTACAAGTTACACTTAGACCAATTCATTGGGAATTATGTATCCATGTTTATATTTTTCAGTCACTGCTTTCATTAAAAGATGTAGTAAAGGGTTGAAAATTTAATGTAGAAAAAGGGGGAAAAGACAATTATGTGTATTTGCTCGTGGGAAGGTGCACAGCATGTATTATCACTGCTTTCTGTCTTTGAAACCAATTCCCTCTTGTGGCTGTCTTCACCACAGGTGAGAATTTAGTGATGTGTAGGCCCCAGGAGGACAGAAATGTAAATTCCTACTGAAAGCCATCAATAGTTAAAATTTGGAGCCCCATTAATATCGTTCGAGTCAGAGTGCACTTAAGTCGTGAAATGCCCAGACAGCTGGCTGGAGTTTCCCCTTCCTAAGTTAGACCTGCCAATTAGTCGAGTAATGGATGCCTGCACACCCAAGATGGGGGGTGAGAGTGGCTGGAATGGCCAGCTAGGGAAGCCCACTGTGGATTTTGGTCATATGTATTTTGACTGTGTCACCTCATTGTTTTTTGAAATTGAATTTAATGTGTTGAAAAATACTTTCTTGATGTATTAATGAACTAAAAAGTATTGATATTCAAATAGTGGTGTAAGCAAACCCACCCCTGGCCCTTTCCACATATTTTATAATAGAAAGCTCAGCAAGGGCAAAATTTAAAGAAATATTTTCTGATTTGTTCACTCCTCACTCCTTATGGGGTGGGTATAGAAGGTTGAGGGTGGTGGATAAAGACCTCGGATCCATCAGTGAAACAGATAATGCTCTAATGATTTCTTTTCAACCCTTTCAATGTTTGCTTTTGGATTATTCTGATATTCTTTGGCATATATGTGCTTGGGTGTGTGTTTGCAATAGAGAAAAAAACCAGGGAGTGGAAAAGCAGTTTCTTTGAGTCACATTGTTGGTTCCATGGGGGAGAGGGATTCCCTAAGTGGATACTGTCTTGCCCTCATTTCAGACAACTAGAATTTGATTGATTTATGCATTTATAAACACATCTGTTGAGAATTCAATGAGAAATCTTCCTATTCTGGGCCCTAGGATCCATCTAGTACCTAGGATAAGGCCCTTGTCCATAGGGAACTCATCTTTTATATAGAAATGCTCAGTTTTCAGAAATTGAAGGAGAAGTCCTCAAAAAGGTAAACAGAATTACCATGCGATACAGTAGTTCTGTTGTGAAGTATATACTCAAACGAAAACAGAGATGGGCAGATACTTATACATGTATGTACGTAGAAACTTTATTTACAATACCCAAAAGGTCCATCTGCTAGTGAGTGGATAAACAAAATATGGTATGTACACACAATGGAATATTGTCCAGCCTTACAAAGAAATGAAATTCTGACACTTGGTTCCAATATGGACAAACCTTGAGCACATTATACTAAGTGGAAGAAGCCAGACATGAAAGGACAAATCTTGTATGATTCCACTCATATGAAGTACCTAGAAGAGTCCAGTGCATAAAGACAGAGAGTAGAAATGCAGTTACCAAGTCTTGTGGGGAGGAGGAATGGGTGGTTAGTGTTCAGTAGACTGAATTTCTGCCTGGGAGGATGAGAAAGTTGTGAGAATGAATAGTGGTGGTCACAGCAGAGTGTGAATGTATTTAATTCCACTGAACTATTCTTTTAAAAATGGTGTGGGTTGTCTGGGTGGCTCAGTTGGTTAAGCGTCTGACTTTGGCTCAGGTCATGAACTCATGGTTCGTGGGTTCAAGCCCTGCATCACGTTCTGTGCTGACAGCTTGGAGCCTGGAGCCTGCTTCATATTCTGTGTTTCCTTCTTTTTCTGCCCTTCCCCTGTTCATATCTCCTTTGCCCCCACCAAAAGTAAATAAACATTACAAAAAAATTTAAAATTGTGGCAGTAGTAAGTCTTATGGTATGTATATTTTACCACAATAAGAAAATGGAGGAATATCTGAGAGAAGGTGTAAGAATGTATATCATTTAAAACAAAATAAATTAATCCCTCCAAGGTTTGACATACCTTTTTGAAGGCTATCAAGGTTTTATCTCCCCAACCAAGAGTGGTAGGTGAGTAAGGCAACATGAGGGTTTAGGCATTGTTAGTTTTTGACACTAGGCAGGTTTCATAATCCTGTTGTGTTTTTCCTATATACAGAGACATGCAGTGCCCAGGCACATGAGCAGGGTGCTGGCACAGAAACCTGGGCTCACATTCACCTTGTAAAATACTCTGGGCTTTTGAGATGGGTCTCCCAGGTTTAAATCTTGGTTACCCCACTTACCAGCTGCAATGCTTGAACCAAGGTACTTAACTTACCTAAGATACAGTTTTCTTATCTGTGAAGTGGAGCTAATATGAGTACCTGCCTTATAGGGTTGTTGGGGACATTAAATGATATAATACAGATAAAGAATTTAGAATACTCAACATGTGGTAAGCCCTCAGTAAATGTTATTTTGTTGATCACTGTATATGGTTTCACTCATAAACAGGTTGATCAGAAACTCTGGTATCACGTGTTGATCTACTTCCTATCACTCTCTTTGCCAGGCAGGCATCATTTTATGGGCAAATGTTAGTTTGACCAGCAGGAAGGGAAGCTTCATTTTTTCCTATCAGTAAAGGAACAGACTCCTTGAGGAAATTGAGATGGCTTTTGCTTTAATCAGTCAATGGGTGTGCATACATTATCCTTTTCTCATTTCTTTTTCTCAAATTTTGCCAGAATTCTCAGGAAACAGGGTGTCTTGGGTAATTTAATTTTCTGACTAACCGATGCCTACAGACACCACTTTGATTTCAAGTTTTATTTGTGAAAAGTCTTTCTAAAATCCAGTGATGTCCTTTGTTTCCTTAGGAAGTGTAGTGGATAATAAAATTTAATCTTTCCTTGACAATGAAAGATTTCAGAGCCATTTCAGAAAATCTGTTCGTACTGGCCAGAAATAGAAATGTAGGGTAGAAGATTGGACTGCATGTATCCTGAGCCCAGGAACACCCAAAGATAAATTTTTTTACAGTGTCCTTAAAAAAAACAACAACAAACTCAGTCTTTGTAACTTCCCCTTAAAATTAGAATATGGGCAAAAAATGATGATTGATAGTTTGGGTTCTTTGAATTTTAGTTTTTTTTTTTTTTAAAGAATATATTACAGTAAGATCTCTCATCACAAGCCTTCATGTATTCATCCACAGTGGATGTCACCTTGAAAAGAATAACTGCTTTATTATCAGAATCAAGGATGAGTGTGAGGAAAATGTTTACTACTTGGGTAAACAAGAGACAGAGTCTACCTTTGTTCCAGCTTCAGAATCCTTCTTATTTCCCCATGCTGTGAGTTTTACCCAGTTTCAAGTCTGTGTGGACAGTTTTTTTTTTGTTTGTTTTTTTGTTTTTTTCCCTTTTTTAAGAGGCCAGGGTGTGGCTGTGGTGCGGTGGGGTCAGGGCGAAGCTGATTTGGGAGTAATGTGTTGTGTTGGTTAGAGCCTTGGAGTAAGGAAACTTGGTTTCCAACCTTATTCCCACTTGGCTTGGATGGGTCAAGAGTTCTCTCTGAACCTCAGCTCTCTCTAGCTGAGCAATCCAGGAGTACCACTGATGGTTTCCTCACTACCTTCTATTTGAACCGATAGACTGTGTTCCTTCAAGATATCCATCCTGCTGTGTTCATTTACTCTTTCATGATAAGTAGGAGGCTTCAGGAACTGATTGCCAATGAATCTGGTTGCATACCTACCTAGTTGTGGGAGGGGCTGGCAGAACAATTCAGATTCATTTCTTGCTTGCTTTCCCTTCTCTTCAGCTTTCTTTTCTCCCTGCCTTGGCCTCTCGATTTCTCCCTCTCCCTTTCTCTTGTCTGCTCCTTCTTCACACTCCTCCCCAGCCTGTCTACATTATTGATTGGAAATCACCAGATAGTTTCTGTAACCATGTCATCAGTGTCTGCCAAGACTCTTGTCATTATTCCAGCCACAGAGTAAATGGCTGGAGGAAAATGGCATTTTCCAGCTCAGCTCAGGTGCAAAGCATTCTAAACCGTGGCTTAGCTAAGGTTCTTCATTTAACCATGTGCACCCCCTCCCCCAAATCTTTATGCAAAAGCAGCCTATTCCAGCAAGTGAGTTATTTCACAGAGCCCCTGGTTTAGATTCTCTTAATTTCCCATATTTTTTTGCTTGCCCTTGCTACCTTCCTGCCTGATGCATGTTACAGAGGAAGTACACAAAGAAATTGTGCAAAGTTTGGAAGCAACTGGCAGGTGGGTTTGCATTTTTCCAGGTTAATTCACTTGATGAAAAGCTGCTGTGGGTGATGTGTCATATATCAAAGGCAGGGCATCAGTAATCTTTGCTCAAGGGCACGGCTAACAGACAGATAGACGGGAGAATGAGATGGAAAAAAGCAACTCATCCTTTTCTGCTAACACCATGAAGGAGATAAAGGAAGATTTATGAGTCATCTCGGACCACATACCAGCAAGCAGCATACCGTATTTTTCACATGTTCCCAAAATTGGTGGTGGGAGGCAGTGTGGCTGTCACGGTGTCCATCCGGTACCTTAGGAAACAATGGGATCCTTGAACGCTCTTGCTGTAGACTCAGCTTTTTGCCCTCTGTGCAGAGGTGTGTGTGTGTGTGTGTGTGTGTGTGTGTGTGTGTGTGTGTTTTTTCAAAGCATCTTTGCGCTCTTTAAGCATATGATCTCATGATCTGTAGTTTAATAATGTAACCTCTGTAGAATAAAAAATAGAGGATTAGCTGAAACAGACATGTCTATTGGGTCCTAGGCACTTAGATGATGACTTGATAGAGACTTTTTCAACTGTCACTCTTCTACTTAATTTACTTTGGCAATAGCTAGCCCATGTGTTTACTACTTTTGGGTATAAGGAAAGGGAGGAGAAGAATACTCTTTGTTAGTTGTGTTGTTTTCCTTTTCTACCTCTGAGATGAGTCAGTCCCTGTCAAGTACAAACCACAATCTGTATCCCAGGTTAATTTGAATGGACTATTTTACATGGAGTTAAATGAGGACACTACTTATTTGGAGTGCTCAGAGCCTCTTTATTTGGGCAGCTCAGCAGCTGACTGTGCAAGTGTTGTGCAGAACAACTGATGGACATTCAAAGAGGTTGCTTAATATTTCTCTCCCCAGCCTTGGGAAAGACACCTGGGTTGCAGCTGGATCATGCTTGGGTTTGTGACTCTACTTCACGTGCCAATTTAAAAAGTATTGTAATTAAAAAAAATGGTCTTGAATTTTTTCTACAGTCTCTGCAGTGTGCTCCAATTCTTTTTTCTTTCTTTCTTTTTTTTTTTTTTTGAGAGGTACACAATTAACATTCTGTGCAGAAGGGCATGATTGATTCTGCACAGTGGTGGCTATATGAGCAAACCTCATTTAGACAGCTGAGTGAAATATACAGGGCAGAGGAATTTATGGGACCCAGAGAAGCTCACGTGCAGAATGAAAAGGAGTCGCCTTCCCCTCTCCTCTTCTGCCTCTGCATCCCCATTCTTCGCTTGCTGGGAATTGCTCCCCCTCCAGCCGCCGGGGTGCCCACTCTGTGTGGTGATGCCGCTGAGCCTGACATCACCCAGCAGAGAAGATTGAATGCCACTTAATCATGCAACCCTCCTATGGGAAGCATGGAGTATGTAATCAGATAGACAGGAGGAGCTCTCAGAATCCATTATGTAAGGTTGACAAGGTGAGGAGGGAGTAGAGAATGGTGGCTCCAGGTACTACACCATATTCTAAAAAAATGTTCCCCCATGATGGGGCTCACCTGAGTGTCCTGGGCTTCTGCACCGACCTTCAGCAGGATAGATTATTTGGAGGGTTAAGTGTCCACCTCAGAGGATACAGGCCCCTTTCTTGGAAACATCATCTACTTTTGCAAAGGGAGTTCAGTGTAAGAATAGATTTTTGTCTTGTTCACCAAAGCATCTGACACATAGTAGGTCATCTATAGGCAGTTGCTGCCTTGAATTGACTTAAGTCACTAGTGTATCTCTTCCTTCCAAGAGGAAGCATGTGGCACCAGTATATAGTATGTAACCCATAAGCATTTGTTGAAAGAGGTGAAAGAATGAACTGGCAGAATGACATTTGGTAGACAGGCTTTCTCCTTTCCCATGTGGGCTGTACATGGGGATGGCTCTCAGCTCAGGTGGGAGGTGAGAGGCAAGCTTTTCTGCTTCATGTTTCCAAGCCGTTCCCAGGATTCAAGATGCTTTTCCATTGCCTTGTCATGGCTCTAGCACACCTGCCAGAATGCTCTGCCAGGCTAATCTTTCTGGTTTTTTCCTTAAACCAAATTCATTTCCGTTTAATGCTATCTAAGTGTTGCCAGAAAGATGGATATCATTCTCTCCTACCCTAGTGTAAATTACGCCAAATGCAGGATACTTTGAAAAAAAATTTTTTAAATATGTTTTATTTATTTCTAGGAGAGAGAGAGACAGCATGACCAAGGGAGGGTCAGAGAGAGAGGGAGACACAGACTCTGAAATAGGCTCCAGGCTCTGAGCTGGCAGTCAGCACAGAGCCCGACGCGGAACTCGAACCCACGAACCGCGAGATCATGACCTAAGTGAAAGTCGGACGCTCAACTGACTAAGCCACCCAGGCACCCCAGGATACTTTGAAATTTTAAGAAGTTGTTTGGTTAGCTTATCTTCCTAATCTGTACTATGTGTCTTTGGTACCTCTGGTAGTCCTTAAAATGGCCTCCTAACAGATGTCCTGTCCTAATTCCTGAAACACGTAGATGTTATTTTGTGTGGCACTCGTTGCAGGTGTGATTAATTTCAGGTTCTAGAGATGGAGAGATTACCTTGGGTTATCTGGATAGGTCCTAACTGCAATCCCATGTATCCTTATGAAGGAGTTAGAGGGAGATTTGACCCACACACAGAGGAGAAGGCAATGTAAAGACAGAGCAGATATGAAGATTCTGGCCTTGGAGGCTGGAATGATGTGGCCATAGGCCAAAGAGTGATAAATTATCAGAAGCTGGAGGAAGCATGCAACAGATTGTCCTCTAGAGCATGTGGTGGGAGTATAGCCCAGTCGACCTCTTGACTTTTGACTTAGTGATACTGATTTCAGATTTTCAGTCTCCAGAACCATGGGCATTCTGTTCTTGGAGCCACCAAATTTGCTTTGACAGCAATAGGAATCTAATATAGCACCTCATGGTCCTGTTGCTGGCATCTAGGAGCTGGATTGGCATCAGCATTGGCCAGTCCGTTTTACCCCATTGATATACTTCCTAAGTTTCTTGTTTTAGGTTTCTTTTTTTTTTTTTTTTAATGTTTTTTTATTTATTTCCAGGAGAGAGAGAGAGAGACAGACAGACAGACAGTGTGAGCAGGGGAGGGTCAGAGAGAGAGGGAGTCACAGATTCTGAAACAGCCTCCAGGCTCTGAGCTGGCAGTCAGCACAGAGCCCGACGCGGGGCTCGAACCCACGAACCGCGAGATCATGACCTAAGCGAAAGTCGGACGCTTAACCGACTAAGCCACCCAGGCGCCCCTTGTTTTAGGTTTCTTGGTATATTTTTCTGTCTCTAAAGGACAGAAAAGGGACAAATTATTTTATAAATATCCTTAGTACTTTATCTTCTGGGCCTTATCTTTATTACTATAAGAATCTTGCACATTGGATGGATATATAGATAAGAGGACTATCAGGCTGTACCTTACTTAAGAAAAGACATACAGGGGCACCTGCATGGCTCAGATGGTTAAGCGACTGACTCTTGATTTTGGCTCAGGTAATGGTCTCACTCTGGTGACATTGAGCCCCAAGTGAGTGTGGAGCCTGTTTGGGATTCTCTTTCCCTTCCTCCCTCCCTCTCCCTCTCCCTCTTTCTCCCTCCCTCCCTCTCTCTCAAACAAATAAACATTAAAAAAAAAAAAAAAAGACATTCACTTAGTGAACATGTTGGGATTTGGATGTAATCCCAGATTCTAGTCCAATATTTTATTCTTTTTATCATGCTATACTTTTTCACTTCTGTTCACATACTGTTTTCAGAATCTTTAGCTTCAGTTATATTTTTTAGTCCCAGCGTCTGTTATATTAAAATAAGTTCACTCAACCTAGAAAAGACTACTCTTAGGCCAGAGTACTCAACTCTGATAGCAGGTGGCTGTTAGGGAATTTTTAGTGTAAAAAGCAATTGTGTCCTAGTACAGTACAATGTGTGGGGGTGGAGGAAGGAGACAAATATGTAGGGATCATTGTTGTGAGTTGCAAACTAACATCTTTTTAGGGAGGATTTTTTTTCTTTAATTACTAAACACCAGTAATCTCCTAGACCACCTCTTTTTCAGCCATCCAGCCTTTCTTGAATCAGCTAGCACCTCTAGTTCAGAACTGAGATATCAGTGTTGAAAGAATACTTACTCCAAAGAGAAATCAGACTTAATGGAAGCTGGAACCCACCAGGGACAGGTTCAGTGTGCATGTCCTATGAAACAAATGGGATTTGAGGGAGTTTTGATTGCAGAAATTGCGATCAGAGGTTTGCTTCAGCCTTCATGCTGTCAGATTGGGGAAATTTAACTTTGAGTGCAGCTACTAGAGACAGAGAAAATCACCATCCTCATATGTGGCAGTCTTTGCCACTTCCAGCAAGTTATAAAATTATATGAAAGGAACTGAGTATGGTACCACTACGTGGATTGTTTCTTACGTGAAAAACCTTCCAAATCTGAGAATTATTAAGTGAGAAAAATCCCTTAATTGCAACAAGTTCCCCACTGCACAAAAAGACTATGTGGCAGAGAAAATTGGCAGTGTTCTGATGATCAGATTTAACAGCTGGAAGACTCCTATTCAAACTACTTTTGTAGTAATAAAGCTAATAATTTTTTGCACAAAATGCTGTGATAGCCATAATTCTGCTTTGTTAAGATGTCTGTTCTCTATATTTGACTGAAAACGCACATACTTATTTTGGTCCGTCATTATTATAAGTATGTGGGCAGGGGTAAAGCCGTATTTTTAAATTTTTTTTTGGTATTTTGTTCCTCTTCTCCCCTTATTTTTACAGAATTATTTTTAAGTTTTTAACATATCAAAACAGGCTAAGTGACAGTGATATTTGTTTTCCGTAGCTCATGCCAGACATAGCAACCCCTTTCCTGTTCTGTCCTTTGTGTCTTGTATAGCTACTTGATCAAGAACTGTACTTTTAAATGTGTAACTTAAAATTTTTCAGTGGAAAAAGTTGTGTTGATGGTGGTGTTGGTCACATAACAATGTGAACATACTTAATACCACTGAACTGTATGCTTAAAAATGGTTAAGGTAAATTTTACCTTCTGTGTGTTTTACCACCATTTACAAAATAGGTGTGAATGCACCTAGTTAAAAAGGCCAATGACACAGAACGGTATCACCTAAAAATGAGCCTTCTCCCCCACAACTCTCCATCCCCTGGAAGCTACCATCATCACCAGTTTCTTGTGTGGCCTCACAGAAACTTGCTCCTTAGTGTCAAGCATAGGGCTATATTTTGAAAGAATTCTGTAATGGGGAAATAAAAGCAGATTGGCCTTGTGGAGGCTGGGGAGGGAGGAAGAGGAAAGGGAAAATGATGGATGAGAGAGATGGGTGGGTGAGATGAGGCTGGTGGTGACCAAGTTTTAATTCAGAACATTTGTGTAAACTCTTCTTGCCTGAATTTCATGCCATGCTCTTCCATCAAGGGGTAGGGCGTGGAATTGGGAAATTGTGGGAAGCAAGAAGAAGAGAATAAGTTCCACAGAGTTGTCATTTGCTGTAGTCCAGAGGGAGATAGCTGTGAGTAATGGGGTGAAGTTAAGCAGAGAGGAATTTAGGCTGGGAAAATCAGGACAAATTTCACAATGGGGAGAGTGTGTCGACATGTCCGTGGGGACATAAGGAAAGCCTTGCCACTGGAGAAGCTGAAAGCAAGACTTGACACAAAGCATGAGAAAATGGATGATAGGGAATTTTCCCTGGGGGTTGGTGCACTGACCTTAATCAGGCTCTTTCCTCCTAGCTCTGGATTCCCTGATTCAATCTCAAATGATCCAAGGGAGAGAAACAATTGCTTGGAAAATGGCCTTAGGGAATAATGGCTATTGACAGCAGATATTGACTGACTTTGCCACACAAATGAACTCCATCCATCCATCTATCCATCTGGTCCATTGAGCCATCCATCCATCTTTTTTTCATCTATTTAACAAAAATTTTTAACATCTAAGTAATGTAGAGTATTGAAGGAATTTTAGAGAGGGTGCTAAGAAAAGTCATCTCAAGAGGGAGCATTTATGCTGAGACTTATGGATTAGAATGGAAAGAACTGGGGAAGAACATTGCAGACAGAGGGAATAGCATGTGCAAAGACCACGAGGTATGCAGAGGCTTGGCAAGTTTGAGGGCCACTCAGATCCATGCGGCTAGTTAGCTTTAAGTGCTGAAGAGACTTTCAAGAGGTCTAAGATGAAGAAACAGGCAGTAGCCAGGTTACTCAGGAGCTGGCAGCCCTAGTTAGGAGGAGGAATTTTATTCTAAGAGCAGTGGGATTTGGGTATGGGTTCTGAAGGGCCTTTTGTTTCAGCTTTCGGACTTTTTTTTTTTTTTTTTTTAATGCTTTCTAGTCTGTACTTTTTGGAAGTAATGTGTGGTTTTCACACTGAGGTGGGGAGGATGTGGGACACTTTGAGGAAGTGTCACTAGTTGTGGGAAAGGCAAGTTTGGCACTGAGTTAGGGCTGGGAAAGGGACCTAGGCTGTCTTGCATTTCTGCCCCCCTTTAGGAAATCTGGATCTTTACGGGGAAACCCATGGTGTGAAGGGAAAAGGATCACCTCAGGTCAATCAACTTAAATGCAAGGCAAAATGCAATAGTAGCTGTGGAAGAAAGAAATTCGGTATTTAATCATGAAAGCTGAAACTTAAAATTATGTGTATATTTTGTATCAAAAAACATTTTGTTACAATTGCTACTATAGTCTAATTCTTTTAATAAAGAAAATCATGTTAATTTTTTCCCATAATTTTCTTGGCAAAATTGTATACTGGCATCAAGTATCTTTTCCTTTATATTTGGTTTTATTGTACAATTGTAAGAGTCATTCATTTCTGCAGAATTGGGACTTGGTCAATTTCATATGAACCTTTCTTAATCCTTTGATTATTGAATTTAATCTCATAAAATTCCTTTTGCTTTTTTTTCTGCCTTTTCTCCTTTTCAGTTGGTCTGAGGATGCAAAGTAAGTGATTTTGAGTGTAATTTGAGCATTTGTTCAACATCACTTCAGTTAAGGTCATGAAACTCCATATCTTTTGCAGAAGTTTCTGTTGGATTTTTTAGTTGATTTGCACCGGGGACTTATATCACACTTGACCATCAGTCTTAAACTGTTGGTAACATGCATCAGGTAAGATGCATACTACCTGGAAGGGATATTTGAATGGGAACCAGTTTTATAAATGGTCAGTTCATTGGTGAATCTTTGCAAACTTTTTTTCTCTGTGCAAACTCAAAACTGAAAGTACGCAAATAGCAAATATTTGTATAATGCATTTTCTGTAAAATTTAAATATGTGTCAAGTATGTCTAGCTTTGGAGAGGCACAAAGGGTACAAAATGTACCTCTCATTTCTACTTGGGCTTAGGCATGAGTGTATCATTTGCCTGAGTGGAAGACACACTTCATTGCCATGGCATATGCTCCTCTCAATGCGTTTTTCTTATGGGGTGGGAGTGGGGGTGGGGGGAGGTGGAATTCCTCAAAACCACAAGGGTCAGGCAACTTCCCTGGAAAACACCTTGGAATTTGGGCTGAGCCTTCTGGAAATCAATGGATTTAGGTCAGGTTTAAGAAAAAGAAAAGATAAAGTTCTCCATCATTGTTAAAATACATTTGCTCAGAGAATGTTGTAAATGTTGATATTCATTGCATGTTAATCTTTTTACTATTAACATTTTGGGCTAGAAAATACTTTGTTATGGGGGCATATCCCATGTGTTGTAGAATGCTCAGCAGCATCCCTGGCCTCTACCCACTAGGTAGCAGTAACACATCCTCCTTCTCTTTGTAACAAAGTGAAAAATGTCTCCAGATATAGCCAAGTGTCCCTTACAGAGCAAGGTGCCCCTGGCTAAGAACTACTGCTCTCAAGATGGTGCAGAGAAGCCACAGAAGAAAGGTTGTAATGTCTTAAATAGATGAGGAAAGTGACCACTTTGAGCTCTAGCTGGTTTGGTTGGTTCTGAAAATGAACCCATTCCTTGGAACCAGGGGAGCGAAGTTTCTGGCTCCTATTATAATGAACCAATGGGGTCCTTCTTGTGTGAGTTCAGTGGAACAAACTTGATGAGAGAGGGGCCCTGTGGGCCTTGGGATTCCCAGGCAGGTGGGACTCCAGTGAAAGGCCGTGAGAAACCATAGGGAAGAGGAGTCAGGTGGATGTTGTTCATGTCCCTGAGTTGTGCTTAATGTGAGGGGCAGGCATTTGACTGGGCCCCTCCTTGCAGCTTCCCCTTTTTCCAGCAAGTGACAGTCATTTCAGCTTTTAGGCTGTTACGGAAGCTGCTTTTCCTACTCTAAAGACTCTGTCCTTGTTTATATCCTTCTAAATAGGACTCAGTCTTTAAGATGCAGCTAAAGTTTCAGCTCCTCCATGGAGATTCCTCAGCCACCGTGGCTCACGGTGACTTCTTCCTGATGTAATCCCATACATTACTTACTGGAACTTTCATTTGGGTATTTAATCAAAGAAAGTTTTGTCATTTAAAATATAAGTTTGTGAGCTCCTTTAGGCTTAGGGTGTATCTTCTTTTTTAATCCTCCATGATACACAGTGTAATATGAACTCATAATAGGTGCTCAGTAAATTCTAAGCGAATTGGAGTGAACTAAAGTAACTGTGGTTATTCCTCTGCCCCAAGTTGTTTATATCTTCGTTGTCCTCTCTGTATATTCCTGCCATAGCCCATCAGACAGTTTAAGGAGACAGCACGTTGACAGTTCTGCAAACACAAAAAATAATTTAGCTCACACTTAATTTTTATCAGAAGGTGAGTTTAATATTTTCAAGCATGGCAATTTTATTTTTAAATTTTTACATTCTTTCTGCTTCTCTTAATGTCATTTTGGCTTCAAAGGATATAATTTTGAAATTATGAGTACTGTTTGACTTGTTAGTATTTCTTCCGTGTTTATGATTTTTTAAGAACTGTTGATGACTAAATGTCATTTTTAAACTTTTAAGGTTCATAACAGCTCAATTACATTCAAAAACAATTAATAATATTATGTATTTTCGAAATAGCTGTCATATATCTTCTGGGGAGTATGACATATTGTTAGATATTTTAAGTTAAAAGTTCTGTATCCAGGCCAAGCTTCGAAAGATGAGGAGCAGACTGTTTTTAGAGACAAGCAGATGGATATAGTCCACTTATGACAAAGCATATTACCATAATGTAACTATGCTTGGAAACTGTGTGACTTTTTAATTCAAAAAATAAACCAGTGATGAGGAGTCTATCTCAAACACTTTTTTTTTTTTTTTGCTTTATGTATATCTGGTTTCATTCTGAAAACAGCAAGACAGTCTGACAAGTTGAAGGAGAAGATACTACCACTAAACACAAATCACCCAAGGCAGTTTTCCCACATTCTTGAGAGGTGCTTTCTCCAGCTCAGACTTATTGGCTCTTTGATTTTTTAGAACTTAAGCTGGGTTGGAAGCCCTCCATAAAGGGCCATTGTTTTCAAAATGGAGTTCTCCAGGTCAGAAGGAAAGAGGGCTCTCAACAATGACTTCAGCAGGTGGTGGGGGGAGGGGAGGGGGGTTCGGATAGGAGAGGGTTCTGTGGCTCAGCCTCGGTCAGGAAGTGTGATTTTATTTACTTTTGTTGGCTCTGTCCTAGTCCATTGGAACTAGTTGGACTTCAGCTCCCCCTTCATGGATGTGAGGCAGTTTGTGGTTTGGTTTTCCTCTTCGGAGACTTTATGGGGCCCTCACGGGGAGATGGGAGTAGCAAGAAGATCAGATTTATTCCGTCAGGATTCTCCAAATTATTTTCATGCAAGGAGATGAGTTTCAGGTTTTCTACTTCTTTTGGTATGTACCAAACTGGTATCAGAGAGTTTCATCTTGTTATAAACTTTATGATCTTCATTCTGCAAAGAAATGAGCCACAACATTTTACACTTATTCTAACAGTGTCATGTTCTCAGGTATCAGAAAATTTCCCATGCATCATGATGTCCCATGTGGGGCCTGAGGCACAGCCACTGTGATCCTTGCCTGGGGGTCCCCCTACTGAGTGTGAGTTATTCACATGAAGTGATAAGTAGCCCTTGCACCTGGAGAAACCTTCCAAATCCTATTGAGTGGTCTCTGCTTCAAGGAATCCAAAAGGATCTCTTGGTGGCTCCATAGGACAGCCCTTCTGTTCACTCAGTTTTTCATGTGTCATCTAAGACAGACAAAGTTCTTGGCTATCTTTGAAGAGATGAGCTTTCCGGAAGCACCAGAGATCTCCAGAGGTCTCCAGCATACAGGTAGAATTGACAGCATGACAAACCTTAGGCCTTAGGAAGCTGGCGTAAATTCCAGGGAGAAGGAAAGCATGGGGAGCACATTTCTTCTTTTCACCTCATACCTGTCTGGGAAGTGGGACACTGAGCCCAGCTATGGGTACCCAGCTCCGGAGCTCACATAAAAAAATGTTTTTCTCAACATTTATTTATTTTTTTTTTGAGAGACAGAGAGAGACCTAGTGTGGGTGTGGGAGGGGCAGAGAGAGAGGGAGTCAGAGAATACAAAGCAGGCTCCAGGCTCTGAGCTGTCAGCACAGAGTCCAACACAGGGCTTGAACTCATGGACCATGAGATCATGACCTGAGCTGAATTTGGATGCTTTACTGACTGAGCCACTCTTGTGCCCCAGGAGCTCACTTCTTAAATCAGACTTTTATAATTTGTTTTACTGCCACCCCTGTCCCTTTGCTACTGATACAGTCAGCCCTACCCAAGCTTCCAGGAGGAGAGAAGTTACTTAAAACTTCCTTAACAATTCATCAAGTCAGGCCCACAGTCAGTGTTATTTAGATGCCAAACAGTGAAAAAAATATTGTTGGAGGAAGATGGACCAAGTGTTCTACATACTTGAAAACTTTTTTTTTCTTGAGGATCATGGAATTTGGTCTTAGAAAGAACTCACAGAGATGCTTTGACCCAGTGGTTTTCCAAGTTCTAAGAATCTTCTGAGAGCATGGTGGGGCAAGAGGAACTCTGATTTACCCCCACAACACTCTTGAATTTTCCTGTCTCTTCAGCTTGGGTTAGAGAAAGGGTTCTGCTTATCAATGCAAGCTTGAAGTGCAACCTTCATATTTTACAAAGGGATAAACTAAGGTCCATGGGCCAGAAGGATCATACAATGGAAATTCTTGGATTGTTTCCCATTTCATCTTTGGCAACGTCCCTGTAATATTTTCACTGCTATTTTTGGATTCATATTCTTAACAGTTATCAGAGATTATTTCCCCTAAGTAAATCTGTCGGACACTATTAGCAAGGGAATAGTGTGCTGTATGTTACACTCTGTCTTAGAAGAAAAGTTCCTATCTCTTGTTTGCCTATCTTTATGAAAACAGTTCAAACTGCACCTGTTTAAACCCTTCCATAGAAATGTCTGAAAGGTAAACAGTTGGTTTTGGAGCAGCTATAACGTGGCATTGTTTAACATGGCAGCTTATTGATGGTCGTCTTTAATTATGGCCGTGCTGTCAACCCCTGAAGTCCCTGGTCTTTGTTGTAGATCCGATATGACGTTTGAGGTTTTCAAAGCTGCAGAGATGAAAGAATCACCCGTCAAATATCACTCATTCCACTACGCTTAAGGAGGGAGGAGGGGACATTGCCCAGGAGGCCTGCAGAGCCTGGGAGAGAACACCAATGCCCTCTCTGCTTTTAATGACAACCTGGAGTGAGGAGACCCGGTTTACTCTGTTTATGGTGGAGGAGGGCCAGAGCTGGTGGAAACTGAAATGATTTATTCAGTAATGGTAAATAAATTTAGGCTATGGGTTACTGAGCTTCACAGGGCTGGTAGAAAAGCTGGCTGTTTTTTGCCCCTAGCAGTTTGTACATTAAAGATGCAATGCTCAAAACAGACCCATCAAGCTTTCTGGAACCTCTCGCCAGCATTTTTTTTTTTTTTAACGTTTAGTTATTTTTGAGAGACACAGAGTATAAGCCGGGAAGGGACAGAGAGAGAGAGGGAGACACAGAATCTGAAGCAGGCTCCAGGCTCTGAGCTGTCAGCGCAAAGCCAGATACAGGGCTCAAACTCACAAACTGTGAGATCACCACCCAGGTGCCCCACTCCCCAGCTCCTCTTATATACTTTGTGTTCAGTCTGCTAGAGTTGTGTGTTCCTGGGCCCTAAAATGGTGCTGCTAATCAGGGCCTTAATGATGGAGTTCATCCCACCTCAAACCAAAAGTATTCATTTAGCGGATTGCTTCCATCTGGATCTACTACTGTTGAGATGAGTGTCCCCCTCCCTCATCTATGGCTGTCCCTTCACATCTATAGCTGCCAGATCCACTCTCTGCTCCTACAACTGCTTCTTTTTTTGAAGGGATGGCTTTTCAGAATTTAATCTGTAAGCTCCTTCTTTTAGGCACCATTTTGACTGGGCACTAATTTCCTGCCACCCCTATGTTCTCCCCTTTGAAAAGTAGTATTGCCTAGTGCTGAGGACTTGGCCTCTGGAATGGGGCTACCAGAATCTGGCTTCTGGCCTTGCTACAGTAGTTCTATAACTTGGACTAATTAACTCCTCTAGGTTAACTTCCTCCTCCGCGTAACATAGTAATAACAATAGTATCTGTGCTGTGGAGTTGTGAGGACTAAATGAATTAATATGTAGGTAAAGCGGGTGCTGTAAATAGGTATTACTTAGAACAGTACCCAGTACAAAGCAGGTGCTGTAAATACATAGTGCAAATTTATATATAGCACACATACATTATATAATATGTGCTATACAATGTATAATTTATTATAAAGCTTTCATCTGGTGACAAGTTTTTGCTCATTTAGCTGTGAAGGGGGTAATAAACAAACCATTAGTTGACTCACTTATGGACAATCCTCCAAATTCAGAATGATGATGAATCCTTTTTGTTTTTGCTCTATTTAAGTGTTTGAGCTTCTTCCTTCCCTCTGCTCTGTGAGTATACCAGCTGACTTTAATACTAGCTCACTAATGGGTGAACATCCACATTCCTGGTGGCCAGGTTGTGTCTTAGTCCTGAGAACTTTCCATTTTCCACATTCTCTGTAGTCAGTGAGTACAGGGCAAGCAACCATGGGCAGATGACATTGTACTGATGGTGGTGAGGTTTATAGAGAAGACATTGTCCCTGCCTTCAAGAGCTTTCAATCTAACTGGAGTATCAAAATGAATGCTCATGAAATGTTTAAGAGCAAAACTCGGATGGTTAAAGAGATTAGTCAGTTTATTCACTATCTTGTAAGGTAGTTCCAGGATTGAACTGGAGGAGGGGTAGGAAATGCATGGGGGGTCATTGAGGCCAGTGGTGAAGACCATGGCTTTACGCAAACTTAGCCATACCCTTGTCCCAGGAGGAAAGAACATCCAAGCAGGAATAAATTGTCCTATCCATGGGAGCAAAGGAAGTTAACATTTATCTAGTAGCTACTATGATCAGAACACTGAGCTAATCATATATCTAGCATCATCTCATCTTCATAGCTTAGTGGAAAAAGTGATGTTTAAATCTCTTTTTATAATGATAAGAGAACTAGGGCTATGAGATAAAAAGTAATAGGGGCACCTGGATGGCTCAGTTGGTTAAGCATCCCATTATAGGTTTTGGCTCAGGTCATGATCTCACCTGAGATCATATTTGTGAGTTCAAGCCTCATGTCCATCTCTTCACCAGCAATGCAGATCCTGCTTGGGATTCTTTCTCTGTCCCTACCCTGCTTGTGCTCTCTCTGTCTCTGTAAATAATTAAATATTTTTAAAAAGTAACATACAAAGCATTATAGCTGTTGAATTTGCAACATAGGGAAATTTTAACCTAGGTCAGCATGCCTTTAAAACCTGGTGCTCTTTCCACATCTGTAAGAAAAGGACACAAGCTACTGTTTTCCTTGTTCCCTTTTGGATAAATTAAGCTGGAAAACATTCACGTTCAGCTCCTTTCTCCCTCTCTTCTACACCAGTAAAAGCAAGAACTAATTCCTACTTGCTACCGCATTTTCCTCTGAGACCAGTTGAGAAAACAGCGATGTTATCAGCAAAAGCCTCATGACACTACTCAGGGAAAACAGGAAACCTCCCAAACAGCCATATCCAGGCCAAGCAAAGCTCTGGGAGAAATTCCTGGGACATACTGCAAGAGCAGCCTAAAAGGGCTTTTGAGCAAAAACGGAACCTAAATGAAAACACTGCATGTTAGCTCTGAACCCATAAATCGTGTTTGGACTGCAGAACCAGGGCATGCAGCTTGTAGTAGTAGCTAAACTGGGCTGGGCTCTGCTGTTGTGACAAATTAACCCTGAGATCTCAGTGGCTTAACACCATAAAGTTTTATATTATGCTCACCTTCTGTATGGAGTGAGGGTTATTTTGGGGGAGCTCTGCTCATTCATGGTCATTTAAGGATCTAGTTCTGACGTTTGGTGACTGCCCCACCTGGATCGTGAGGCTGCTAGGGTTGCATGGGAGGAGTCGGTTGAATAGTGACCCTCTCAAATGAATTTCTTGGAACCGCAATGTGATCTTATTTGGAAATGGGGTTTCTACAGATATAATTACTTATGGACCTTGGATTGGAGTCTAAATCATACTGGATTTGGAGTGAGAGCTAAGTCCCTGAACTGGTGTCTTTATAAAAGAAAGATGAATGAGATTTGGACACAGACACATGGAATAAGACATTGTAGAGACAGAGGCAGAGTTTGGGGTGATGCACCCATAAGCCATGGACACCAGGAGTTACCAGGAGCTGGAAGAGGCATGAAAAGAGGCTCTCCCCTACAGCCTGGTAGAATGTGCCCTTGCTGATGCTTTGATTTTGGATTTCTGGTCTTCATCAGAGTAAGAGAATACATGTCTGTTGTTTTAAACCACCAAATTTGTGGTAATTGTTGCAGTCCCCTGTGAAGCTAATACAGAAGGTCTGTGCTAACATGTTTTTAAAAACCAAGCTGAGGAGTGGCTTGCACCTCTTTTTTTGCATATTGACCAGAATCCAAACTGACTGTACGGGAGGTTGTCAAATGTCTTTCCATGTGCTCATGAAGAGGACAGGGAAACAAGATTTGGTGAACGTATAACATTACCTTTGCCACAGTGATGCTGGGAGTGCACACAGGGAGTAAGGAACAAGAATAGGACAGAGACCTGCCCACTTGTATGGACAGTTGCAGGAGCCAGGCAGTTCACATGCACGGTCGCTGCAAGTCAGAGCAGGACCGCAATAGACTAGCATTAGGGAAGGAAGACAGAAAGCCAGAGGGCACAGCTCTGAACACATATGTTGGCAATCCATAGTCACACCACAGTTCATAGAAATGAAACAGTAGGGTCAAGTAGAAAAGCAGGTACCCACACCAGCAAATTGGGTGTGACGGCAGGCTTGAAGCCACAGGTCCTGGTGCTGGGTCATGGGGGGAGGGGCGCTTGCTCATAGCCCCTAGTTAGGCAGATACTCAGATGTTACTTGAAAGCCAGTCAGCACATGTAGCTCCCCTCCCAGGGTGAATGTCAGGAGAGTCTTTTTCATCTCTGTCTCCAGTTTCTTGCAGAGTAGGTGCCAGTGAGTGTTTGCATGTCTGGTCTTTGATCGGGGTCATGTTTCTAAACCATGGACCAGATCACAGCACTTTCAAGCTCAAACTCCCCATTGCTTAAAGGAGTAAGTTTGAAATCTATAGAATGTCTTGAACTTCCCCTTGTTCCTGCCAGAGCATGTGATCTCTCTCTGGCCTCCATGCCTTTGTACCTGGTCTTCTCTTGCCACGAGTGACTTTCCTCTTCCTTTTCTGCCCGGTGAGGACTTGCTCACCCTTCATGGCCAGTTCTCATATTCTCCAGGTGAAATCTTCCCCAGCTCCACAGATAGTCATACCCTCCCTTGTTGGCAGCCTCAGCATCCTTTTTACTTAATTTATATTGTACAGAGGTACTGAAATCGTTTCTTTGTCTATTTGCCCCACTTGACTGAATTTTGCATTTTTCATTCACCTCCCTGTCCCAATGTCTGGCTCCTAATAACCTCCAATAAATTTTTATTATGGAAGAAACATCAGTTCTACCTGGTAGTTCTCCCACACAGCTGCAGAAGCAACCACTAATAGTTCTATGGAATGGAGATGATATGATTATTGACTAATTAACTGGTTATGACTTACTATTTGCCATGAGAAATATAGATAGGAGAAATAAATAAGGAAAAAAGATAACAGGCTGGAGTACCCCATTTTTGGAGAGCAACAGTAACAGCCAACTTTTCTATATTTAAAATTTATAAAGTATTTTATTTTATTTTATTTTTTTTTACAAATAGTTTATTGTCAAATTAGTTTCCACATAACACCCAGTGCTCATCCCCACAAGTGTCCTCCTCCATGCCCATTCCTCCTCCCCCCCACATCTATCAGTCCTAAGTTTTTGTCAGCATTCAAGAGTCTCTCATGGTTTGCCTCTCTACCTTTCCCCCACCATTCACATTATCATATTTGTCCTCATTGTAACACAGTAAGGAAGTATGACTATTATGACTGCTTTCATTTAAAGCTGTGGAAATTGAGGTTCAACATATAACTTACTCAATTTATGTAGTTGTACGGTCACTAAGGGCCTGCATTAGAAATCATAGCTTAGTCTTGTAACTGTTAAGTCTTGGGTTATGGAGTAGTCTTGAATACAAGGGAGTGAGTAAAGCTGAGAAGAGAAGAAAGGAGGAGAAAATGGGTTTAGGTAAAGGAAAGTGGCTTTGTTAAGTGCATATTTTTTAGTATCCATGATTAATTGTGCAGTGTGGTCAGTACCATCCCCACCCTGTGGACGGGAGAACGGAGGATAGGGGAGGCAAGGTGACTTCTCCAAATCTCTTAGCTAATAATCAGCAGAGATGGGATCCAGACCAAGGTTTTGTCTTTCTGAAGCCCCTATCTCTCTCTCTCTCCTCTACTCTGCTGCTTGGATCACCTGTTGGGCCCTTGGACAAGTGAGGGGAAGATTCTGCCCATGCCCAGCTGTTCCCCCACCCCCCACCTCTCCCACTGTGGGAATTTGTTAGAGTATCAGAGCTATAGTTACTTTGATACCCTGTCCCTTGTGAGACCCACACATTGCATCTTGACATGATTTAAAAGGAATCACTGATGACCTGCTGAGGTATTTTATTTTGTTCCCTGAAATGATGAATCCTGAGGCTTTGTGATGGCTCTAGTCACAAATAGCTTACCTTAATCCATAATTTTCCAACTTCTCTTTAAGGTAATATTTTGCATTTAAGAAATAAAAATCAAAGTAATCCTTTTGTGAGAATATGTTTACATTATATGTATATATGTGGTGCTGACCAAGGTGGAAATGTACCTCATAATGGGTTAGAAAAATTGCCTTTTCTTTTTAAAGCTCAATTTCTGTTTCTTATGGTCACTTGGTTTCTATCTGCCATTCTCTGCCTCTGTCTTTTATTTTTTACTCTTCTTTTTCCTTAGCAGATGGGATAAAATTGTTCCTGGATTTTCTGTTGTTGCTGTTTCGCTTTTTTTGGTCATTTTGGGGTTTGTTTTTTTTGTAGGTGATTTTTCAGATGCTTCTTCCACTTTGTATTTAGTCACTTAAGGTTCTGTGAAGACGAAAGAAGGCCAGTGCTTTTGGTGTGAGGTCTGCTGGGCCTCTTGAGCTCAGGACGGAGAGAGAAGGGGATAGTTCATCCTAGAGCCAGAAACTAACTGCAGGCTCGAGAGCTCCTTTTTTTGCTCTTAGTCTTCCTTGCCTGTGCAGTACCAAGTAGGATCAGGGTAATGCAAGGGCACTTTTAAGAAGAAACTGGGGAAAAATTACAAATAGATTTTGTTTGATAAGTAGTGAGGGAAGAGGATCTGGCTGGGAGACCCATTGCTTTCACTTGTGGAGAACGTTTAGCCCAGCGCCTGCGTTTCAGTTTTATTCTTTCCTCCCCTTTGCCCTGGGATCCAGGTCATACCTGCTGTTGCTCTCCAGCCTCTTGCTAATAGTGGCATCTGCTCAGTGTAGCCATCAAGAATTTGAATGTCAATATCTTTGCCTTGAAATGAATGGAAAAGTATTTGTCACTCAGCGGCAATCATTCTTCAAATAAAAGGTTAGCCAGACAGGGCCCTTAATCAAAGAGTCGGTCTTTTCTGTCAGCAGTGCCTTTTAAATAGCAATGATGAAGGCTGGCTGTCAGGGTAGGACTTGATGAGCGAGATGATTGATCTGCATAAATCATTTTCTTTTAACATTGTCAGTGAAGAGTAAATTGGTGGGACATTTTGGGTATTAGTTGTGTTGAAATTAATATGCGGTACCCTAGGTGTGTCCTCCTTCATGTTGTCCTCATAAAAGAAGGTAGAAATTAAAAAGAGGCTTTTAGGCGTGCATTGTCCTAACAAGAAGGTTGAAGCATCCTTATTGCTGTGGTCATCATCTTGCATGCTAAATTCGGAAGTTGAGTGTGTAGCACATTTTACAAGCTCCAAAAGGAATCTAGTTAATTTGGGAATTAGCTAGAGTCAGTAGCATTTAACAACCAGTAAATCTGTAAAGACTCACTGCTCAGAGGGGAAAAAAAATCTAAGAATGGTTTCTGGTTTTTAAAGGATAGAGGATCTACTACCCAGCATGCTGTCACAGAAATAGCCTCAGCTTCAGATCAGGTTTTGGCTTAAATCCCCACGCCTTCACTCCTAGGCGAGTCTCCTTGACCATGAGATTTAATCTTTCTGAGTCTGTTGTTTGTTTGTTTTGTCTTTAAAAAGGAGAATCCATTCATTACATAGGAGGGTACACTTTTTGGTATTAAAGAGAACAATGTGAGTGAAAGCACCAAGCATATTGTATGACATATGGTAAGGAAGCACTCAGTAGATGCTAACCTCCTTTCTTCTTCTAATTGAACAAAACACTCAAAACCTAGAACACTGGCTATAATGTCAATACTAAGGACACACCCTCATGGTAACAAATAATCAGTTGCCTGTTTTGGGTCACTCCTGTGCTTGCTGGGATTTCTTAGGGCTATTTTATATCAAAAACATGTTTCAAAGGGCAGAAGAAATGCCTAATTACTGCATACTGGGAGTTAGGGAGTGAGGTGGAAGGAATGGGGGAGAAATGTGGTCAAGAGTGCTGAGAATTCTTTTTCTTACTACTATTCTCTGGTTTATATGTCTGGATTCATATAATTCAACTTGAGAGTAGATGAGTAAAACCTATGTAATATCATGTTGAGGTTAAAAAGCAAGGCTGATAGAGCCAGATTGCTGTGTTCTGATCCCAGGTCTTCCATGTAAATGCTGTGTGACTGCAGATAGGATAGTAATTGTCTCCTTAAGCCTCAGTTTCCTCACCTCTAAAATGTGGACAGTAATAGTACCTATCTCACAGTGTTAGGATGACTGATTTAATATATAAGAAAAATACGTAAAAAAGGACATGATTTATACCTGTTAACTATGGTTACATGCATGAATAGTTAGTTGAGAAAGGTAGATACTGCTGAAATTCAAGTGGGTCAAAAATATCCAAGGAAAAAACATATTTAGATGTACAAGTCCATGATAATGGTATACTGGGGTGAAATGCTTGATTCATTTTGGAGGAATTGAGAGCCAGCATGATTATAGAAACATCCATATATTGTGCGGCTGGACTGTGGGTGTTGTGGGACTGGCTGACCAGTAGCCTTGCTCTGCACTACCCTTTCCTCACTGTAGCAATGAAATCTGATTGAGATGGTCTTATGGACAGAACTAGCACAGAAGAGGATTTTTTGCCCCTGGCTTAATTAAAGAAAATTATTGATTAACTGACTTGTTGAGAAATAGGTTTTGTAGGGCTTGTGGTAAAGAGTCTTTACTTGCTGTATTGAATGCAAAGGTTAAAGGAATACTCTCTGCTTACTCAGGTTCTCCAGGTGCCTTCTATAATGGTAAAAATCCACATCAGTCTCCTACTGGGCAAAAGGCATTGACATGTGGGAGCCACTGTGATGTGTGTAGCACGCACCCAGATAAACTAGTAGGTATGGCCAAAAGAGTGTCTCAGTTGCTTGGGCATTTATCTCCCTTCCTAGGGATGCGCATTTCCCCCCTCAGGTATATTAAGGTGTGTTTGGGCTTTGCATTCTTGTCCTTTCCTATTGCCTGAATTTATTCTGAGTTTTGGTCTCTTTTTATATAGTGAGAGAAGTTGCTACTAGACAACTCAGAGATATGTTCATCAACATTGGTGACGCTGTGAAAGTCCACCAAGGGGTCTGAAGTTAGCAAAGGTCTTCCCATTCTCTGCTAGGCCAAGAATGGAGGATTGGGGCCTCTCTAGGCTCAACTCCTTGATAAGGTCACATTAGGCACTGAACATGGTCACTGTGTTGCCATTAGGAAGTTACTGTTTGTTTATTCTAAATCTCCTTCAGGGGCACAATGACTACCTTGAAATTTTCTAGAAAACATTCTCTGTGTTTTGGCTTGCAGTCCTAATGGACTGCAGGAGCGATGAAGTTGCCCTGTTCGACTCCTTTCTGATTCTGCCCTTATTAGACAAAGCATAGCCTATGTTTTCTAGCTGGCTACTTAATGGGAATCAGCCATATTCCCATTCTGTATGATACTCTGCTCAAGATTAATGTCATGTAATGAAGATCTGAAACAAGGTGTTTAAGGGCCCCTCTAATGTTTCATTTATAGCAATCTATCAAAACGATAGATATTTAGCCTTCTTTATTGGATATGAAACATTAACTTAAAGCTGGTGCTGCTTTCTGTTTTAAATACCAATACCTATTACGTGTTTCTCGCTGTAAGCATCTTTGACCCCTGCACTCCGCTTCATCAACCATTGTGAAAAATCTGCCACCATGTCCCAGGGGACATATGTCATGCACTTAGCCTTTGGTTATGATTCTCTGGCACCTTAGACAACTCACCAACCCTGGCTCTGACCCTGCTTGGACCTTTGCAGACAAGGAGCAGGATCCATGAATAAATACTTACTGGATATGCACTCTGTATACATAAGCACAGTGCACATTGGGACGGTTGGGACATTGATGGGCACTAAGGGAACTCAACTTCACTAATAGTAAAATGCTGGAAAAGATAACTTAGCACATGGGGCAGCCTTATAACTCGAGTTGGTTATTATCTTTTTTTTTTTCTTCCAGTTATGAGCTGATGAGACCTAGAAATATCTGGGTGGTTGCTTCTTACAATGTCTTCCCATTTTTGACAGTATGAAAAATGTGAATTTTCACCAATTCCAGTGCATAGAGTCATCAATTTCTTAGCCTCCAGGAGCTCCCTCTTGCCCAAGAGGGTGTTCAGGGCCCTTGGATAAGTGCTCATGCACCTAATCAGTACACATATAATTTTTTGTGAATTTATGAATGAAAGAATGCATAGTTGCCACTTGTCCTCTTATCCCTAAATGCTTTTCTTTCTCCCCACTTCTGTCTACTCCTCTTATTATTCATTGGAAATATATTTGTTTAACACCCATTGTTAGCCATTTTCTGCTATGCATTACCTTCTTTCTAATTTATTTCTGGCTGAAATGATATCCTTTAGAGCCTGGCTACAGACCTCTACCTTCCTGACCTGTATTCTCTGTGTGATATTTCCACTCTCTTTTGCTTTTTCTTCTCTGAAATCTTTTTTTTTCTTTTTTAATGTTTTACTTATTTTTGAGATAGAGACAGTGTGAGTAGGGGAGGGGCAGAGAGAGAGGGAGACACAGAATCTGAAACAGGCTCCAGGCTCTGGGCTGTCAGCACAGAGACCAACGCGGGGCTCGAACCCACGAAACGTGAGATCATGACCTGAGCTGAAGTCGGACGTTTAACCAACTGAGCCACCCAGGCACCCCTCTTCTCTGAAATCTTAACCAGTAATGTTTGTATATGCACCCAATGCTTGAACATAGATAGAGGTTCTCTGATATTTTTATCTGTGTACAGCTCACATCTCATTTTTCTTTCAGATTACAGTGTATTCAGTAGGGACCTACACTCAGCACCTCTTCCCCAGCCCATACCCTGCTTTTGGGCACATAGGGTGTATGTAGAGCCCAGTGACTTGATATGGTCTACAACGATGCATCCTAAGTGGACTTGGCAGTTATTTAGTTTAAGACAAGGCAGAAAAATCACACAATGATTGATTGTATACTGTGTCACTCTCAGTGCAATCTCTGTGACCACCTGAGGATTGTGACCATGGAGATTCTACTAGATTCATTTGTGCTCTCCCCCAAGAAGTTCCCTAACCACCAGATTGCCATCTGTAGCCCTCTCTGTGCCAGTACCTATGGGCCCAGAGACTTGAGTGGCCCCCATGTTTTGGTGCTCCGTTCCGTATTTGTTTGGATATTCTGTCTTCTGTGTCCTTGTTCCAGTCTATGGCATCCCCTTAAGCGGGACACCTCATCTGTGGGGCCCCAGCTGCTTGGAGCCAGGAGAGAGACTCTTGATGCTTTCACTCTCCATTGGGCAGGCTTCATGGGAGTTTCCTGGATTGGAGACACGAGCCTGGCAGTACATTCTGTGCTCCCCCCATCACCTGTTCTGTGTTGCACCCAAGGCTTATCTCAGGAGGCATTTGAATCTCATTTGGCCAGAAATCTTTTTTGGCAATTTGTGAACTTGGTTGGACTCCAGTCTTTTTCATTTCCAGGACATGCCCACATTGTTGATTTATGTGCCAGGACTGTGATTTCCCTTGGTCTCCTTTTTTTCCACTGTGATCCATCAATACTGTTGTAAGAATTGGCAACTTGAAAATATTTATTAAGGGCCTAACCACTTGTTAAAATTTTTTTTTGCTTTTTTTAAAATTTGAAAATAATACTGGAATAAAACATTTTTATTACAAAATATATAAGTAATAGAGATAGGAAAGCAAAGTCTGAAGCTTTCTGTATTAGTTGGGTAGCATGTAACAGAAAATCAAAACAACAGTGGCTTAAAATAGGAGTTTTATTTTCTATCCAATGAGAGAAACCCAGAGGTAGGTAGGCCAAAGCCCTTACATTAGCTTCATGAGGTCAACAGGGATAATTTTTCTCCTTTCTTTATGCACCTTCTGTCTTGGCGCAGTACTATCATTGTTTTTTTTTTTTTTATAAATGTTTTTTATTTCTGAGAGAGAGAGAGAGACAGAGAGAGAGAGAGACAGTGTGAGCAGGGGAGGGTCAGAGAGAGAGGGAGATCAGAATCTGAAGCAGGCTCCAGGCTCTGAGCTGGCAGTCAGCACAGAGCCCCATGCGGGACTCGAATCCACGGACTGTGAGATCATCACCTGAGCCGAAGTCGGATGCCCAAACCACTGAACCACCCAGGCGCCCCAGTACCGTCATTTCTAAGTTGCTTCCTGGCTCAAAGTAGCTGTTGGAGTTCCAGTCCTATCATCTAGATTTACAGCAGAAGGGAGGAAGAAGGGGAGGGCAGCAGAAAGAGCACCACCTATTTGCTGTCTGCCCCACTTTAAAGGAGGGACAAATCTGTATACATTTTACTGCTCACTGGTAGCCAGTCATAGGCCAGAACTGGCTCATCCTTGGTCGTGAGAACCGATTGTTATATTCTCAGGAACTTTTTGTGAGCCAGTTAACCTCAACTTGATAGCTTGAAGTTGGCCAGAGCAGAGGAACTTAAACCAAAGAAATTGGTGTGAATAAACATTTACCAGTGAGAAACTGTCCCCGCTGAACAGCAGGATGGGGAAAGCAGTACTTTAACTGGATGAATTGTCACCCAGAATAAAATCAGAGTTTCGTTACAAAGGAAGAATAATGGGTAAGCAAATCCCTCTTTGACACATTTTCCCTACTTCGTAGGGATTTCCCCCTTTCCATAGCATTTAGCATCTACTTCCCTCATCTAGGCCATGTATTCTTTTCTGCTTTTCAAATTATGCAACAGTAAACATCTTTACATATATATTTCTGCACATAAGCTAGTGTTTGTGGGCAACAGTTTCTTTGAAGTGGATTCTGTGGGTCAGAGGAAGGCCCCACTACTTACCACTTTACAAAGAGCACTATCAGATGGAGGTCTCTTTCCTTCTCATACAGTGTAGTGGAAAAGAATAAGGATTTTGGAACGAGACACGCAGGGTGTGAACACAACATTTCCTAGCTGTGCGTGACCTGGACAAGTTACTTAACCTCTGTAGGCCTCTATTTTTTCCCTGGAAAATGGGGAGATACTGTTTGCCTCTGTAGGGGTTCTTTGACGGTGAAATAAGTGAGACTGTCACTACAAAGCACTTACAGCAGAGCCTGGCAAGTTATTAATCCACAATAAATTGCAAGTAAGGGCTTCTGCACATAGAGAAGTGAGTTCGTACAAACACACAACATGAAGAGAGAAAGAAGGATAAAAACATGAATGTTAAAGCCAGGGCCATTCTGAGTAGTAGAGGTGAGTATCAGGCAGGAAAGGAGTGGATGTTTAGTACATAGATTGGAAATTATTCCACTGCCCCAAGGGACAGGTATAGGCTAATTGTTAAGAAAAACCTCAGAGTAAATCAAGCATGACTCTAATCCATAAGCGCATACTATAAATATATTTAAAATTATTAAAAAAATTTTTTTTAAATGTTTTATTTATTTCTAGGAGAGAGACAGCGTGAACAGGGGAGGGTCAGAGGGGGAGGGAGTCACAGACTGAAACAGGCTCTAGGCTCTGAGCTGGCAGTCAGCACAGAGCCTGACGCGGGGCTCGAACCCACGAACTGCGAGATCATGACCTAAGCGAAAGTCGGATGTTTAACCGACTAAGCCACCTAGGCACCCCTAAATATATTTAAAATTATTTTTATGACTCTTCAGTTTTACATTTCTCTAGCACACGAGGTGCTTGAGTTGTGGAAGTTGAAAAAAATCACCATAAATGTTCTCTTTCTCCCCCAACTGTATTGAACATTGCACAGATGTGTAGTTAAGTATTTATTATGAACATGCAAATATTGATGTCCCTAAGGCCCAGTCTTTGATTTTCAAACTGCTGTTGCTATATTTGGAATTGTTGATTAATACAGGTCTTTGCTCTGACACACAGCATGTCTGACTTCAGGGCTGCTGACAGCAGTAGCAAGAAGAAAGGAGAAGCCAAAAGTTGATGCTTAGAGGGTTGGACAGTATATTGAGGATGGGAGAGTTGCTTTGGGAAAATGCAGCAGGCAACCAAATCTGTGAGATAGTTAATGATGTGCCTAGCACAGAGCTTTGCATATGCTAAGTTTTTGGTAAATCTTTGCTCATGTAAAGAAACTTACGTGGAAAACAAACAACCATAATGAAATAATTCTTTCACACTAGATGAACATTTCTCAGTCTTGGCACTGTTAACATTTTGGGCTGGCTAGCTCTTGTTGTGGGAGCTGTCTTGTGTGTTGTACGGTGGGTAACACATCTCTGGTCTCTGTCCTCTGGGTGCCAATAGTGTGGCCCTCCCCAGGTTGTGATCACAAAAAATGCCTTCAGATACTGCTAAATGTCTCCTATGGGGGCAGGATGCAAATTGCCTCTGCTGAGAACCGCTAGGCTAGAAGAAAAGAGCTAATATATATTAAAGAATACATATGTGCCACATGTTTAACTCATTTAATTATTGCAACAATTCTGAGTTGCAGGTGTTGCTGAAGTCATTTTGTCCATGAAGTCATAAAGGGGTGGAAAGAGGTTAAAAACATAGCCCGAGGTTAGATGGACCTTCTTAATGTGATGTTCTTTTGCTTGTACTTCTCTCCCTGTTAACACAGGCAGATGAACACAATGCTGCTTCTCTTCTTGGCACTAAAAGCTCAGACTCGACTTCTTTATAAAAACACTTACAAATGCACTGTTTGCAAAGAGTCATGGACTTCTTACCTTTGGGTCATTGATTTGGTTGGGTTTATGTATTGCAGAGTATGAACTGGGCTGTTCCTCAGTGGAGGATCACAGATAAACAAAGGGGTATGCAGTCATCTTAGCTTTCTCAGGGCTGAGGGTCTTCAGTGAGAGCTCAGACAGGTCCAGGGAGAGATTGTTTTGGAAGGGACCTACCCAAGAACTGTGACATTGTCTGTGGGGAAGGTGGCTTCTGCCTCTCTGATCTCAGGGATATTTAGTAAACCAAGTGGATTTTCTTTTGGGGAACACTGAGGCCATCTGTTTGTCTTTATAATCTTATTGTAATTTATTTAGATTTTAAACCTTGGTCCTGGCAAAAGGGGTTTTGTTTTGAGCTCTTGATGCTGATTCTGTGGCGTGTGATATAGGGGAAGAGACTTTCACTGTCATTTGGTGAGGCAGTGGTCCAGAGAAGAGAATTTGGGGCTATTGCTAAAATTACATAGCAGTAAAAATGATAACTTCCCGTAGATACGTGTGAACAGTGTACTACATTGCTTTTTTAATGGAGCTAGGGCATGTTGGGAGGGGGTCAGGAAATAAATAAAATTATTGTTAATTCCACCACCATTTATACCATCAAGAGAAAATAAACCAATAAAAGAACTAAATGTTGGCAATCCATAAAATTCCATAAGTGGTAATAAAGAAAAACTGAAACTATATTGATATATAACCAAACAAGGTAATTATCATTATTTTTTAATAAAGCCATTTATCATCAATAAATACCAAAGGGAATAGGAAAAATTACAAGCACAACAATGCCATCTTCCATAATTATAGCTATTAACAATTTAAAGCATAATTATGTGAGGAATAAAAAACTTTTAGGGAACGTTTGTGCTGTTTTCTGCACAGAGAAGTCAAATTCTCACATTTCCAAATAGGAGTCTGTAAACATTCTTGAATGCTTCTCTCAACTTAGAATAGCTTGTTTTCTAATGATCTTTAATTTGGGTCCTTCCTACCTGCCCATTTCAGAGTTGGCCAGCAGCCCTGGAGGAAAGGCTGGGATCCAGGAAATGACATATATGGTAATTATCTGTCCATTTCCTAAATGTCACTAGTCAAGAGAACTTTATTTAGCAGAAAGGTTGGGTCGGGGAATCAGGGGTCTCATTTATTTCATCTGGGCAAACCCTGATTAAGCGGCTACTATTGCCTAAATATCTATAACTCAGGCCCTGGGGGTACAGAGAGGAATTAAATGCTGGTTTATTTTATTTATTTATTTTTTTGCCGCTGTGCACCTTACACTCTCAAAGAGGGACATGTCTGCTCTCTGTGTTAAGAGACAAGGTAGCAGAGTGGTTAAGAATATACCTTAAGCCCTACTAGCCATATCAGTTCTGCCACTTACACCTGTGGCACTTTGCACAGATTAATTAACATCCCTATGCCTTACTATCCTTATCTGTGAAACAGAGATGATACAAGTACCTAACCTATAAGTTGTTAGGAGGACTAAATGAATTGATATATAAAAAGTGCTTGGCACGTAGTGAGTACCAGTTAAATTAGCTGTCACTTAACACAATGGGGTTAAGTCCCCCTCTGATTAGGTACTTTGGGTCTGGTACAGTAGCAGCAATTTGGGTAGTTGGGTGTGTTGGGTCTGATGCAGTAATAGTGTAGTTCTCTCTGGTGGTCATGGAAAGTGCTGTGGCCAAGATGATGACTGTGTTGAGTGTTAAAGGGTGAGAGCAATAGGAATGGGTATCCTACACAGTGGAAACCACAGAAGCAAAAGCATGAATTCAGAAACTTGGATGTAATGGTATACCTGGGCATAAATCAGGTGTATTCTAGCATGACAAAATTGAACTGGTGGCAGACAAGAGTTGAGGCTGCAGGGTCTCTGATTTGGCAGAGTCTGGGTCATAGACTTGACTTTTTTTAGGACAGGAACCCTGGATTGAAGGATATTACACGTGAAGGTGATGGTTATATTTGCAATTTAGATCCATCTTGAGGCCAGAAGGCAGTGCTGGGGTGCTCTAACCAGTGGGATGGGAGCCAAAGGGAATGGTCAGGGTCACTTTTGGCATTTTTATGGTTAGGATTTGTACCCAGTAGGGCAGTATTTCAGCAGGGTTATGCATGTTTGTTGGAAATAAACATCTGGACTGATTGAGTCTCGGTTTAATTGTGGTAGTCATTAGTGCTCTTTGGCAAATATCCCAGTTCTTCTCCACTTCCAGGCACATGTATAAACAAATGGTAGGATTGTATTTTCTGGTCCCCTTGTGTGAATGTGGTCATGTGAATGATTCTGGTGCAGGAGTTGTAAGGAAAAGTGATGTGTTACTTTGGAACCAGATCATTTAATTGCTAGTGTAAGATCCTTTAGAGCTTGTTCATTTCCCTTATTAGAGTGACCAGCATCATTCCAGATAGAGTCTGCTTCATCAGCCAGGTCCCACAGGGAGGATGCAGTAGAGCAGAACTCCCATCTGACTCCTGATGAACAGGGAGCCTGAGTGGGAAAAACTTTGATGGTTTAAAGCCAGGGGCCAAAAGGGCAAACTTTGTAAAGAGCCAGGTAGAAAATATCTTGGGCTTTTGGTTTGCAGGCCATACAGTCTGTGTCAAAACTACTCAAGTCTGTTAAACCTAGAGAATATGTGAACAAATGGGGATGGCTATATTCCAGTAAAGCTTTATTTACAAAAATAGTAGGCTGCAGGCCACTCCTGCTTAAGGCATATTTGGGGGCTGTTTGTTACTACTTAATTGTTAGCTTAATCGATCTAATCCCAACTAGTATTCTAGCTAGGTTTTCTTATTTTTTTTTCAGAAGCAAATTTTATTTTATTTTTATTTTATTATTTTTAAGTTAAAAAATTTATGTGAACTGAAATGCACAGATCTTAGGTGTACTTTTCAGTGATTTTAATAAATTTGTAACCACACACAGTCAGGAAACAGAACATTTCTATCACTTCAGAAACTTCCCTTTTGCTCCTTTACAGATCGATACTCCTCATACCCTTGATAGACAACCACTGTCCTGTTTGTGGACTTCATATAAATGAGATCATATAATAGGTACAGTTTTGTGTCTGTGTTTTTCAATATAATGTTTCTGACTTTTACTCATGTTGCACATATCAGAAATCTATTCCATTCTATGAATATATAATACTTTTCTTGATGGTTGTAGTTTTTGGTTATTAATAAAAATTATTATAAATGTAATTTCTTTAATAAATGTAAGGCTATTGAGATTTTCTATTTCTTCTTGTGTCATTTTCATTAAGCTGAATTTTTTCAAGGACTTTGTCTATTTCATCTAAATTGTTAAATCTTTGGCATAGTTACTCTCTTATCATTTAAATGTCTGTTAGACTCTAGTGATAGCCCATTTTCATTTGTGAATTGGTCTTTTTTTCTTTTATTATCAGTCTTGCTAGTAGTTTATGAACATTTTAGCAGCTTTATTGAAGTAAATTTGCATTCCATAAAATTATCCATTTTAAATGTATTGTTCAGTGATTTTTAGTAATACTGCATTGATACTCCATCACCACAATCTAGTTAACAAAGCTTTTGTTACCTTTTGAAAAAATCCCTCCTACTCCATTTTAGTCACTCCCTGTTCCCATCTCCTGCTCTAAATATGAGTAAACTAGTTTCTGTTTCGGATTTGCTTTTCTAGATATTTCATATGAATGGAATTATCTAATATGTGGTCTTTTGTATCTGGCTTCTTTCATTTAGGATAATACTTTTGAGATTCACCCATGTGTGGCATGTATCAGTCCTCTTTTTATCGCTCTGTGGTGTTTCACTGAATGGATATAGACCATTTAGTTTTATCAGTTGATGGACTTTTGGGTTGTTGGGGCATTGTGAATAATGGTGCCATAAATACTTATGTACAAGTGTTTGTCTGGACATATGCTTTAATTCACTTGAGTGTGAGATACCAGGAGTAGAATTGCTGGGTTATATGGTAAATTTGTTTAACTTTTTAAGAAACTGCCGGACTGTTTTCTAAAATGGCTGTGCTTTTTCTATTACCAGTGTCAGAGTGTGAGAGTTGCAATTTTTCCCTATCCTTCCAATATTTGTTACTGTCTGTCTTTTGATTTTAACTATTTTAGTGAATATGATTATTTCCCATTGTAGTTTTAATTTGCATTTCCCTAATAGCTAATGATGTAGAGAAGTTTTTTATACATACACAAATGTGCTTATTGGCCATTTGTGTATCTTCTTTGGAGAAAGGTCTATTCAGATCCTTTGCCCATTTTTAAATTGGTTTGTCTTCTTATAATTGAGTTGTACATCTTCCTTATCTATTATGGGCACAATTTTTATATCAAGTATACATAATTTTCAAATATTGTCTCCTAGTCTGTATCATGTCTTTTTATTTTTTTGCAATGATATATTCTGACATAGAGAAATTTTAATATTGATGAGGTCCAGCTTACTAAGATTTGCTCTTACTGATGTTGCTTTTGGTGTCCTATATAAGAAGTCTTTGCTTAGCTCAAAGTCATGAAGGTTTCTCCTGGGTTTATAAATTAATGTTTTAAAAGAACTAGCTTTTGGATTTCTTTTCTGTTTTGTTAATCTGCTTTTTAATTTATTGATGTCTGCTCTTTTTATTTACTTGGCTATATTTGGTAAGTTATTAATATGGAAACTTAGATCACGATTTTAATTTTTTTATGTTCCAATATAAACATTTAAAACTATAAATATTCGTAAGCACCACATTAGCTACATTCATTATATTATGCTATATTGTATATTAATATATTATTGTATATTGTATATTAATATACAATATTAGCAAAATATTTTTAGTTTTTCTTTTCTTTTTTTTTAAATTTTAAAGAAATGTTTATTAATTTTTTTTTTACAAATAGTTTATTGTCAAATTAGTTTCCACATAACACTCAGTGCTCATCCCCATAAGTGTCCTCCTCCATGCCCATCCCCCTCCCCCACATCCATCAGTCTTCAGTTTTTTGTCAGCATTCAAGAGTCTCTCATGGTTTGCCTCTCTCCCTTTCCCCCACCATTTCCGCTCTTCTTCTCCCCCTTGTTCCTCCATCAACAGATGAAGTTTTTCTTGTAATTTTTTCTTTCATCCATGATGTTTTAGAAGAGAGTTGTTTAATTTTCAAGTATTTTGGATTTTTCCAGATACTGTATTTTTTATTGAATTCCAACTTAATTATGTTGTTTCCAGAGAATAATTTCTTGAGATTATATGACAGTAGAGCATGTGGTGGATCTTTATGAGTATACCTTACATACCTGAAAATAATGTGTATTCTAGTTATTTAGTGTAGTATTATACAAACATTAAACCATTTGTTTAGTAAGTGTGTTCAAATCTATATCCTTACCAGATTTTGTTTTGTCAAGTGGTTCCATCAGTTACTGAGAGGGAAGTGTTCATTTTTAAACCATGATTGTGGATATGCTAGTTTCTTCTTTTAAATCTGTCTAGTTTCTGTGTCATTTTGAAGCTTTGTATTATGTGCGCACACATTTATGATCTATATGTCCTCTTGATCTGACCTTTTAATCATTATGAAATATCTCTGTATCTCTAATGATACTGTTATGAAGTTTACGTCATCTGATATTAGTGTAGCTGTACAGCCCTTTTTTATTCTTACATTTTCTTTTTTTTCCTGTTAATGACTTTCCTTTTTTTAAAATTTTTTTCCTTAAATAGTTTATTGTAAAGTTGGTTTCCATATAACAACCAGTGCTCATCCCAACAAGTGCCCTACCCCATGCCCATCACCCCCCTTCCCCTCTCCCCCACCCCCTCTCAGCCCTCAGTTTGTTCTCAGCATTCAAGAGTCTCTCATGGTTTGCCTCTCTCCCTCTCCCCAACTATTTTTCCCTTTCTTCTCCCACTTCGTTTTCCAGAGTATATATTTTTCCAATCTTTTACTTTAAACCTATTTTGTATTTGTAGTGTAAATGTATTCTTAGAGAAAGCACTCTATAAGCTTTCTATAGCCTGAGCCTTGATGTTTTATTCCTTTCTTCCCTTTAATCATAGTATTTGGTCATTTGCATTTCATATAATTATTCATAAATTTGAGATTATGTCTACTGTTTTACAAAATATTTTTGTTCCGCTTTTACAGTATCTTTGTTTTTTTATTGGCCTTTAAAAAACGATAAATGAGGGCCGCCTGGGTGGCTTAGTCGGTTAAGCGTCCGACTTTTGCTTAGGTCATGATCTCGTGGTTCGTGGGTTTGAGCCCGCGTCGGGCTCTGTGCTGACTGCCAGCTCAGAGCCTGGAGCCTGTTTCAGTCTGTGACTCCCTCTCTCTCTGACCCTCCCTGTTCACGCTGTCTCTCTCTCTCTCTCTCTCTCTCCTAGAAATAAATAAAACATTAAAAAAAAGATAAATGGAATACTTTTTAGTATTATATTTTAATTCCTCTTAAAAGTTTTTAACTATTTTCTTTTTTGTGTTTCCTCTAGAAATGAAAATTTGCACTTTCAGTTTTGCTTAATTTTCCTATGGTCTATTCAGAATTAACATTGTATAACTTCAAATAAACGTAGCAATTCTGAAACACTTTAATTTCATTCCCCTCATGTTGTGTGCTATTTTGTCATACATTTTGCATCTATATAATGAATTATGTGATGCATTATTGTCATTTTTGTATTAAGCTGTTAGCTTACATTTAAAGGGATTAAGACAAAAATAATTTTATATAAAATTAAATGTAAATATTTACCACTTTGGATATTCTGTATTCCTCCTGTAGATACAAGTTTCCATCTGATAACACTTCTGTTAAGTATTAATGGAAACGTTATTTAGTGTAGTCAGGTCAGCAGGTGATGAATTCTCTGTGTTCATATGTCTCTAAAAATCTTTTTTTAGTCTTCATTTTTGAAGGATGGTTTTGTGGCATAAGGAATTCTGGATTGTTAGGTTATTTTTTCCTCAGTGTTTTAAAGATATTTTTCATTTGACTTCTTATAGCCATTGTTTCTTTTTAAAAATTTTAAAAAATGTTTATTTTGAGAGACAGGACAAGTAGAGGAGGAGCAGAAAGAGGTAGAGAGAGACAGAGAGAATCCCAAGCAGACTCTGCACTGTCAGTGCAGAGGCCAATGTAGGGATTTAACACATGAACGTCAAGATGAGTGACCTTGAGCTGAAATCAAGTCTCATGCTCACCTGATTAGGCCACCCAGGTGGACTGACAGCCATGATTTCTAATGACAGGCCAGCCATCACTTGTTGTTCCCTGAATGTAATGTGTCTTTGTCCTCTGGATACTTTTAAGATTTTGTTCTCAGAGCACTGATGTGGTTTCCTTTGTGTTTGTCCAGCTTCCAATTTTTGAAAGCTTTTTTAATCACTTTGTAGTTGTTTCCCCCCCCAAATTGAGAGAATATTTGTCCACTTCAAATACTGTTTCTTACCTCTTTTCTCTCTTCTTGTCTTCTGAGACTCCAGTTACACATATTTTAGACCACTTGATATTGTCCTATATTGGCTGATGCTGTGACCATTAATTTTAATCTTTTTTCTCTCTGTTCATCAGATTGGATCAATATTTATTCAAATGTTAAACATTTCTTCAAGTGTTGCTGACCTCTATTCAAGTTGAACAGTCCTTTTCCCATTCCCCTAATATTTCCATCTGCTGTTGAGAACATTCAGTGAGGTTTTTTTTTTTCATTTTAGATGTTTTGCTTTTGTTACAGAATTCTATTTGGTTATTTGTGGTTTAAATTTTATGTTGAGATTCCATTATTTATTTACTCATCATGACACTTTTTTTTCCTTTGAATGCCCTGAAAATATTGGTAATAGTTTTTTAAAGTCTTGGTTTATTCAAACATTTGGATTATCTCAGGGTCTATTTTTCTTGATTGATTTTTCTTCACTATAAGTCATATTTTTTCATACCTAGTATTTTTCTTTGTATATAGGACACTGTATTAATATATTGCATTCTGGATTCTGTTATATTCCTCTGCAAATTTTGACTTTTGTTCTAGATTGATTTTTACCATTAAATTACTGGATGATGGCCTTGGAGAGCTTTGTTTCTAAAAGTTCATTAGGGCGTCTCTGTTTTAATTTTGCTATTAGTCTTTGTGTAAAATCATAATCCTGAGGCATAGTCTGTATTTTTAAGGTATATTTCTTCAGGAGTTTTTATACAAAACCAAAGGTATTTACAAAGCCCCTTTACCTTGTCAGAATTAAAATTACAAACTCTGACAGCCCATGGTGGCACCTTAGGAAATATGTAGTAGTTTTTCAACCTTTAACCTATTAGTTTCTGCCAAGTTACTTGGACTTCATTTCTGCAACTCCAGTTCAGGAGTAAGCTAAGGATCTCTAAGACAGTGTATATGGATTTACTACCTCCATCATACTCTCTCTTCTGGGATTTTCCTTCATGACTTTCAACTACTTTTACAACTGACCTATGGCTTTGTAAGCCTATGAAATCAGAGCTTGCTTCTTGCGATCTAACCATTATGTACAGTATAGACTGTGAAGGTGACACAAAGGAAAGGCCATTGATTATATTAAAAATTTTTAATGTTTGTTTATATTTGAGAGACAGAGAGACAGAGACAGACAGACAGACATGGAGACAGAATCTGAAGTAGGCTTCAGGCTCTGAGCTGCCAGAATAGGGCCCAACATGGGGCTTGAACTTGTGAGCCTTGAGATCATGACCTGAGCAGAAGTCAGATGCTCAACCAACTGTGAGCCACCCAGGAGCCTCAAAAGAAAGGCCATTTAAACACAGACATTACCTAATATGGTTTCCTTCTTTTATAAAGGTTGTTGAATTTCCTCTGTTTCCTATCTGCGTTGTTAGCTTTCCAGTGCCTTCAATTAGTTGTTGCTTATATTTTTTCCCAGAGTTTAAAATTTTTATCTGTTGGAGAGTTAGAGTGATACTAATTACTTAATTATTACCAGGACAGGAACTCCCACAAATGGCTTCATTAATATTTGTCTGTAATGCTGGAAATAGGGCTAACAAAGGATGTGTTTCTAGTGTTCTCTTCACTGATTTTTTAAAACTACTTGTTTTGGTGATTAGGGATGTTTTGATTATGCCGCTTCCAGTGAGCATGGCTTTTCAGCTAGGTCCTTGCCTCACCTTACTCTATTTTTCTAATAAGAATGGTCTGCATGCTTGTTGGGAAAACTCCATCTGTGCTTATGAAGATGCTTGGAATTAAGTGGCTCAACCTATGACTAATTTTATCACTGATTTTTAATTTGAATTTTTCTTTGCACATGGGAATTCATTTGTGTATTTATTCAGGCAGTCATTAATTATGGATTGAGAACCTCATGTGTATGACATTACAGTTCTAAGTGCTGTGGTTCAGCAATGAGTAAAAGAAAGTTGCCACCTGCTGATGCTTACTTCTAATTGGAGGCTGAAGACAATAAGCAGTTAACAACTGTTAGCTTATGATAGATGTTATGAAGACAAGTGCGATCAAGAGTGAGGGAGGGTGTCTGTGTGTCTCCTTAAGATCACATTTTCAGTTAAGAACTCTCTGGCAAGGGAAATGTTTGTACTGAGAACAAAAGAATGAGAAAAAACTCTGTCATGGGAGCATTTAAGGGAAGAGTACACCAGACAAGGAATAGCAAATGCGAAGACCTGAACAGGAGTGTGAATGATGAACCAGAGCAGCAACTAGTGGGCCTGTGGATTGGAATGGTTTTCCCTGAGGAGTCCTTTTCATTCCTAGTGACACTTGGGCTTTTGCTCTGGATAAGAAGCATTGATGGTTTTACATAGAGGAATAACATAATCAACTCTTAAACTCTGGGGAAGCAGAGGAGAAGCAAGGAGGAAAGCAGTTGGGAAGAACTTGTGACTGGTGAGAGATGTTGATAATTGATCTGTGTCCAGCAGAATTTATTTTAAAGAGCTTGCTATGTACTCTGTAGGATGCTGGTGTCCTTATCGGTTGTGTACTAGATCTCCGTCTTGCCCTGGCAGGGACCAAAGCTTGTAGACTCTCCTACTACTTAGAAAAACACACGTGATAGGGAAGAAAGCTTGAGTAGGGAAGGCAGCCCTAGCATGAAGCCTTGAGTGTTGTGAACTATTTGATGATGTGTGAACATGGCCACATACCTCACTGGGTAAGTCACTGCAAATGTCATCTGGCTAATGTCCATTAGTGATTAGTTAATTATAAGGCTGCCACTTCTGTCCTGGGTTTGACAGTTGGTTTATTTACTTAAGGCAATAACATTGGTAGAGTTGCTTTATCCTATCAGAAAGGTGTTTTTTTTTTCAATATATAAGTGATAGCTTTGAGAATGAAGAATATTAAACACCGTTAAATAAAAGAACCAAGCCCAGAACCTGGCACATAGTGTTTAATAATGTTACCTTAAATTAGACTTTCTGCCTTTTTGAATCTTAAAAAAAGCAAAAAACCCAACTTCCAATTTAATATATAAAGAGCTCCTAAAGACAGTACCAATACTCAGTTAAATAAATCATATATTAGATTGAAACCAGAAGTAGCAACTATGTATATTTTCTCATTTATTAATTGCTGAAGTTATTTGCAATATGTCTAGATGGGTATCTCAACGTGTATATTTTCCCAGCTCCTTATACTCCTGTCTTCTAGTTTTCTCTCTCTTCTTCCTCCCCTTTCTCTTTGTCCCCCCCCCCCCCGACTCCTATCATGTATTGAGGGCTAATCAAGTGTACTAGTTGGGGTTCCTGGCACTGTATGCATCAAGCCTTCTCACAGCCTGCATTTTAGTGTGGTCAGTGAGAGTACAACCTGAGAGTGAGACCCACTAGGTTCTAACCCAGCCCTTCGGGTTATGTGATCAGAGGCATTTTTCTAAACCTTTCTGAGACTTGATTTCCTTATCTGTGAAGTGAAGCTGAGAGATCGCTTAGTGAGCTCAGTATATGGTAACATACTCCACAGTTCTCATGATCATCCCCCTGCTCCTCTCTTCCTCCCCCCCGCTCAACCATAGAAGGAAACAGAGACCCTGAGAAATCCTAAGGCTTTCCCAGGGACATGTAATACCATTTCACCTTTCATACAGGCCCACTTCTCATCTGGTTTTGTTAACAGAGAAAAGGCAGATGTAACAGGGAGCTTGTCTGGCCATCACAAGAGGCGGCCATAGCATGGTATGTGAGAGTACAGCTTCCTTGGGTGCAGATGTTGGCCCTGTCACATACTGTGTGCCTATGGGCAGGTTACTTAACCTCTCTGTGCCTCAATTTCCTTACCTCTAAAATGACTCTAATAGTTGCACAGAACCGTCATGAGGGTCAAGTGAGTTAACGTGTGTGGGATCCTTGGAGGAGTGAGCAGCACATAGCAAGCAGCATGTAAGGACTGTCTATGAATATTTGTGTCGATTGTAAAATGTAACTGAGCATTGTTAAGAGCTTATCTTTTCAGCAGCACCCACTTCAAGTACCCACTTTCTCTGTGCTTGGGCTCAGACACCCTCCCCGCCCCCTTCCCTGCACACAGTCTCATTTCTGTGTGAGTGGACACATCTCTTTCCCTTGCAGCTCAGTCCCCAGCTTCTTCGCCCTCCCTCGTTCTCCCCCTCTGGTTCTGGTCTGCCATCTACTGACCCATTTGCCGCTCCTGTCAGGTCCAAGACAGCAAGGCCTTTGTGGGGTGCCCAGGCAGCATGTCATGTCCCAGCGCTGTTGTACATCTTGTTTCAGAGATATTTTGCTGTAATGTTCTGTGACCTTTTCCATTGAGTGAGGTAGTTGGAGAGGCACTCAGTAAGGGAAAATTGAGCTGTTTTATTCCTCCCCAAGGAGGCTCCTGTTTCCTTTCCACCATTCATTTGAAAGCTATCATTTTCTTGATTTTATAGCTGAAAAACACCATTGATTCACTGGGTGTTAGATGCTAAGAGTTCTTCTATTGACATGCCTATTGACAGTTTTCAGTATATTCTGCGTCTAATTATCACTCTTGGCTAAATGATACACCTTGTGGGCCTGAGCGATGGAGCCGATAGCTCTCAGTACATTGTTCCAGCCGAGCCTATTGAGCCCGGTGTCACAGCGGTGTGATTTATGTGATCAGAAAGAAAATTTCTGTTGGTGTGCTGCATAATTAAAGCAAGTGCAGAATGACTGGTGACAAAAAATCAGGTCTGCCGATGTCATCCCCAAATGAGGAGAGATTTCTATGGTAAGCGGCTGTGACAGTGAAGAATCTCTCTTGGCATCTTTTGCTTTGCAATTTTCAAGGGTTCGATTTTCCTCCCAGCCCTGACTGAGGATTCCTCCTCTACACTTTTCCTGTCTCTTTGCGTCCAAACCCCCATGTGTGCACCCTTGTTCCCAAGAACTGGGGCCGTGGGGCTGACTCTGGGAGGGCTCCCTGTTGGTCCACATGTGTTTGGGGGAGGGTTGGCTCATAGAATTGGGGAAGACAGAAGCCCGACATTTGCAACTGGGAGAATAGAGGGCTTAACAAAATGCTGGTTCTCTGTGATGACCAGTTTGAGTATCTAAGGCTAAGAGTCAAGATTGTGAATGTCATTTTCTCTGCACACGAGAGAAAGGGGTTGAGGGAGATGATAGCCATATCCAGGCAGGAACCCTGGGGGAGTGTAGGAGGCTGGCAGGTGGTGAAGGCTGGACCCGTGGTCAGCAAATCGTTCCAAACTCCTTTTTGCCACAACTCCTTTTTCACTCATGCTGTTGGCAAATGTTTGTCCGGAGATCTTGGTGATCAGGGAAACTACCTTTTCTGATGCTAGTTTAGTGGCAGGTTTTCTGTGAGTCCAAGGGTCAAGTTAATCTGCTTCTGTGGACCTCAGTTTTCTCATCTGTAAAATAAACCAAGGATCCTTTCTTTAAGTGCAAAAGTACTGAGGCTTAACAAGGTAGGGGCTTGGAGAATGTGGAGTTGTTCATGTGCGTGGTGCCCTGGAAGAATTCACTGGCCGGAAAGAAGTATGTATGTTTGTGGCTCATTGAAGATGCATCACTCTCTGCTTTGTACAAGACTAAAGAAACTTTTAAGGTGAACATGTGTTGTGGTGTGAGACAGTTAATGGTAGGTATGGACAGAACATCTGAATCCAGTAGGAGTAGTAGACATTTTCTACTGCCTGAGCTGGCAGTGTGTTTTGCCTCATAGTTAGCAAGAGCCACAAGTGCCATAGGACTTGGGTATTGGTGGGTGTTTGGAGCTGTGGCGGGGGTCTGGATTCTGAGGTGCTGGGCAGCTGGCCTTGTGATGGGAGGGACTTCTGAGGTCACTGGTTCCAGACAAGCTACTTTTCTGGAAGCCAGAGACCTTATGTGACTTCTGGTACTAGACCTTGTGTGACTTCTTCATTAATGTACCTCTGTACATGGCCTTTTTTGCAGTTTAGATGTTGAGAATGAAAGGAAGAGGGGGGTATTAATATCAAGGACATAACTAATTTGGTGTGACAAAGGTCATTCATGCACAAGACCACAGATTCTGTGATTCAAGTCTGTATTTTCACAACTGGGATTTTTGAATAGAGAAGCTTTAAAGACTTCTCTGTTATCTTTGAGGATACATTATCTTAGGATTGGAGGTTCTAGTATTTTGTCCTGAAGATTAGATCAATCATGCAACTTAGTTGGTCCTGAAAACCTCAAGACATCTCGTATGCTTTATTTTGTGTTAATTGTTCATGGTTCTTTAGATCTGGACTCATTCTCAAACCGTTGATGGTCCTGGATAAGGGGATACATTCCTCTGCAAATATGGGAAGGATCTTTGAACTTTCCGGTGGGCTTATGGATTTTCTTCCAGTCTGTAATAATTACTAAACATGTCTCAGTGCAGGCTTCTCCATCCATTAATGTATTGTTAATGCAGCACAGTATCACCAGAAGATTCTGGGTGACTGATCAAGGTAACTTGTCTATTGAAGTTCCTTCCCCCCATCTTTATTTGACAGGTGGTTTGACTTAGAAGTCCTGACTACCCCTTTCAAAGCATAGGCTGCAGTGATCACTTGTGGTTATGGGACATGGTTGTTCTGCTGTGTGCTAGAAGCTCCCTGTCTTAACCACAGTTGATTTATTTATACAGTGGGAATTAAAGAAAAGAATGCAATTTGAGATTCTTTGACCCCCTGTTTTTTTCTATTTTGAATTTCAGGCTTTTCAAATGCCTCTCCTTTCTATGTCTATCTTTCCCCCACCCACAAAACACCTCCTGCCGGCAGAGGTATCACTTGGTAAATTTGAGGGCAGTGCAAAAATTGCTCTGGTTAGGTTGACATGTAATTTGATTTTCCCCAAACTGCTCTGGCATCTACCTGTTTGAGCTCTGGGAATCCCTTTAGGGAGTGAGCGTACAGAGTATATTCTCACCTCTCAATTCATTGTGACTTTAGCCAGAGGTCTGTCCTGTGGCTGTCACTGCTCTAAATCCCAGCGAGTGGAGGGAGCATGTAAGACAGAGTGAGCAGTAAGCATATGGCCCGGGTCTGTGGGTGGAGGGGCATGTGGTTCAGGGAGGAAAAGCATCATTTTTCCCTCTGGGATTGTCAAGAGAGGTAAGCCCTTCTGAGGAGACATAGAGACACAGCAAATCAGACGAGGCAAGGCACTGGGCAGCCAGAGGCTTGCCTGGTGAGCAAGGGGGCAGAGTGGCCTACATGGTGCAGCCATCAACAGGGGTTCTGGAATTCCATGGATCCCTGAAACAGCCCAGCTCCTTGAAAGAGCAAATTATTATTTTCATTCTTTTCTGTCTCTGGGATTGTTGATGCATCTCAAATGAGCTGTGAAGAAAATTTTGTACATTCTACAAACTTTTACTTTCAAGGAGGCAGGTTGGAAAAAGGAACACCGTCACGTTAAACACCAGCTATTGTGCTTTCATTCAGCTTGATGAGCAGTGGCCTAAAATGGCAGGGGATTAAATTGATGTAATGACAAGAATTCATATAGGACACGGTGGGAATGGAGCAGAATAATGTTGAGGCTTCACAGTATTGTGTTCTTTGATCTGCCTCAGATGGAAAACATAATCTACCTGTATTTATGTTGATTCTAAGTAGGGAGTGTGTAAACAGAGGTATGCCATTCTCCCTGCCGTCTTCGAGTTGAAATTAAATAGCTATCCATTTTGAGCAATGGACATATTTCTGAGTAATGAGTTAAGTGCACTTTTTGAACATTGGATCTTATTGTACATCACAATAAGACCATTTTTGCTCAATTGGGTTTTGTTAAAGAGGCACACAGTATGTGGGCATTTGTGAGTTGTTCATTTGTTAAAGGGTGTTCTTTTTATGTTTAGAAAAATTCACCTTTGTCTTGGTGAATTTAAGCAGTAACAACCACAACCCTGAGTAGAATAAACACCCTTGCCGGTATCAGTCTTTGATGCAGGTTGCTGCAGATGAGATGTTTCTGCCTTCTGGAGAAATACATATGTGTCTTTCATCTGGGAAACATCTTTCTAGGGCAGTACCAGCTGGAAGATGTCAGCTGAGATGACCAAACACTTGATCAATTGACGAGGAACTCGTCAAAGGTGGCTGAGAGCCATTTATATGCGGAGTGTTTGAAAGCCCTTTGAAAAGTATAGCGTGCTTAACGTGCATTTGTATATAATATGGAAGCATATTTCTATTAGGCACATTTTAACATATGGTTCCAGGAAAGAAGAAGGTGTTGCAACTGTGCTCAAACTTTTTTTCCCACCCCCTTTGTACATAGCTGGAAAATCATCTTTATGCAATTATTTGAATAATGATATTCACACTTTTTAAGGCTTCATCAGTTAGAAACTGCCCTAATTAAAACACTGCATATATTGCCTCCACACTTAACTTCAGGAAAATGTGAACTCTCTAGCCTAGGTTCATGGCTTTCCCCAGTTTTGACTGACTTGGCTTTGCAGTGACGCCCCTGTGCTAGAATGTTCCACCCCCCATTAGTTCCCATTCCCATTTATGCTTTTGTTACTCTGTTCCTTCTATTTGAGGGACCACCTTCCCCTGCCCCACCCCCACGTGTACATGCTCCCAGGCACTGCCTGTACCAGCCCCCTGCAGCCTCCCTCACAGTTGGTGTGTTCTGTTCTTATCCATTGTCGTGTTGTGTAGTTCCTGTGTTTTTCCTGCTGGCTCTTAACCTTAATGGCACAGGGCAATACCAGTAATGACAACAGGAACCATAAAAATGCTTATTCATCCAGTTTTTACTGATTGCCTGTTGTATGTTAGGTGTCAGGGATGAGGTGGTAATCAAAAATCAGACACTGGATTCATGGAGCTTACATTCAAGTGAGGAAGACAAACCATCACTGTCACTCAAGCCAATGTAAAAATGTTGACTGTGGCAGATTACACAGATGAATAGGTGTATGGCACTGTGCAGGATTGTGAAGGGGCATTTTAGCTATTTGGGGAGATCCACGAAGGCTCCCCTGAGAACAAGACTGGCTTGTCCATAATTTGCATGGCCCAGTGCAAGATGTAAATGCACTGGTCTCTTGTTCCAAAATTAAGACTTTCATGATGGCAACAGCAGAACACTAAATCAAGCATATGCAGGCCTGTAAGCATGTCTAAGTATGACTGAGTGGGTTGTACTCCCATCAAGCAGGCTGTAAGGGAGCATTGTTGGTGCTGAGATGTGAGGGCAGAATAGGAAGGGAAGATGGTACCAGGCAGAGGAAACAGCATGAACAGGGTCATATTCAAAAACTGGATGGAGGTCACTGTGTCTGGAGTACAGAGAACAGGTGGAGGACATGATGAAGCCAGAGAGGTAGAGAAGGTAGCATGTTAGTCCAAGCACAGCCCTAAAACTTCCTGGTCTTTGTTTCATGAACTACAACAGCTACTGAAATGTTTTTAGCAGGTAACGAACACAATCAAGTTCTGGTTTAGTGAAGTCATGATGGCTATGTTGTGCAAAATAGACTGCATAGCAGTTGTAGCAGCGAAAGTGAAAGGATTGTTTGGAGGGCGTTGTAACTCTGTAGGTGAATTTGATTTGAATCAAAATGGTGGTGGACACAGAGGTGTTAAGGGGAAGTACATTGAGACCCAGCTGGCAGGGCTTGACACGGTGACATTGAAGGAGCAATCAAGAAGTGGCCCAGGAAGACATCTAGATTTCTGTCTAGGATCCATTGGGTTGAAACTTACGAAATTTCCAATGTTCTGCCATTTTGATGTTTAGAAGCAGTAGCTTTCTATGACACCATCAATTAGATGGGTGGATGGTAGGACTTTTACTTAGATGGGGAATACTTCGAGGCCATTTGGGTTTTGGTCTGTTTTGGCTTTTGGTGGTAGTGAGGTTGAGAGAAGAGTATACATTGGGTTGTGATACACTGACTTTGAAATATCTTTGACACCTATAAATGATGATCAGGAGGGGGCTGCTGCCTGGGCAGGTGTGAAGCTTCCAGTAGTGGCCTGAGCAGAGAGAGAATGCTGCTAAAACAAGTGCGGGATGAGCACTTTGCCAGGGTTATCTCTTTTATAAGTTGAAGTAGTCCAACAAGGAACATGTCCTTGAATTCTTTTTGCAGATTCACATAGTGTGTCTCAGAGCAGTTAATTAATTTATCCAAGGTCACACAACTAGCAAGTGGAGAAGGTGGTTTCCAAAGCCTGATGGCCCTGAAGTCCAGGGCCAGCCAAGCTCTTAACCACTGCATGCTACCTTCCCTGTGTCTTCCACATACCAGTTGGCACAGCTCTTGGTACTAAGTAGGTCCTTAGGAATTCCTTATTGAATAAATAAAACAGCTGGTGAAAATAATATATTCTCTTCTGAATAGGAGTTTTTTGGAAGAGTTCCAAAGGCCTCAAAATGTGAGCAAACATAGATGGAATTTAAATGGTTGACTTCCTGGTTTTGTTCATGGCACTTTTCTCCTGTATTAAGTACCATCCCCAACCCCTGCTGAGGCCTGAACTTTGTAGAGAACCTTGGTTGAGGACAAAAGAATTTCTTCTGAGTCAACTGATGGTAAGTTAGACTCTTTACAATGTTCTGGAGGTGAATTTTATAGAATTTTGCCATCTTGGGGCAAAGGACTGGCTTAGCTGCTGCCATGGCCCCTCTGGCACCCAGGGAGCACATTTCTAGATCATCTAGTAACCTAAAAGTCCTTCTGTTCTACTGTGCCTGAATGCTGACTCAGAGTCCTCCTGAGCACAGCACACCTCTCATTTTGGGATGAAGAGGACTGAAGTCCAGAGAGATGTTAGTCCAGCAGTCAGATTTAGTATGCAAGAGTAAATCTGTTTGCTATCACTGATCTGAGAGGAATCAAAGAAGCTAGATTCCATCTTATTATGGGTAAGGAAGCTAAGGCCCCAAGGGAGTAGTGACCTGCCCATTTCTGGCAACTGAAGCTCACACCTTCATTCCCCCTTCCTTGTTTGTAAGTAGTCCATCTTCAGGTCTTGAAGAGTGAAAGCCCTTGGCCACATGGCAGATCCACTCCCTGTTTGTGCTCATTCAGGAAGACCGAGCATATCTGGTTGCATGCGTGCACTTTTCATTTTTCACCAGCTGTTACCCTAGAAATTCCCTTATCATGAATGTGGACAGTAAATTGAATGACATGAATTGTGTGTTATTAGGTTGCCTTTTGATACAACAAGCATTGATGTAAAGCTTCTTGGTGTACCCTCTGCTATGCCAACTCTGGAAATACAGTATTTTATTCTCTCAGCCCTGGATGTTGAAGTGAAACATATTGTTTCCCTTTAGGATGCCATTAAAAGTCAATGATGACCTTTACAATGACTAATAGTTTTCATGGGGCTTTAATTGTGATTTTTTTTTTTTTTTTTGGCAGAGCAGCATCAGTCCACTTCATACATCTTTTGTATCAGGGAATCAATAAAAACTGCCGCCTTTTGTTGATGCTATAGGAGATTTTATGCCGATGACAAGGGATTTGATTTAATATTCTCTTTAAATAAGATCAACACTGCTGCAGTTATAAACTCTTCGAAAAACTGTCAAGCCCATCAATATAGCATGAAACAAAAAGTTAGCCTGGTATAAATTAGCACGTGGAACGTGTCTTTGGGTGGGTGGTAGATATTTATGATTGCATTCTAAAATACATATTTTGAGATTTCTTTCTGCTCTTTCAACCGTGAGTAGGAAATGCAGAGAGGAGCATTTCATTACCACTCTCTTCCAAACTGCAAACTTTCTTTGCCAGTTAATGATTTTCTGGGGCAATTGTGAATGTTGTGACATGATGTAAACAGGTATTTATGATCTGATACAATCCTTAGTGACTATGGATTTATAGTTAAATGGTGAAGTGGGAATCCAGCCAGCGATTATTGACAGAGCTTCTAGAATCTATATTTTGTTTATTTCCATTATTCACACACACTTTCTGTTGGGGCCTGATTATCTGTGTAGTCTGTGTTTCCTAGTTTAGTTGAGAGTTGAGTATGAGTGTGAAATTCAGGGATGCGTGCTCTGTTTGGGGGCAAGGAGAACATCTTACTCCCATACCTGTTCCCCAATACCTTGCAATTTTCATTGTACTCTAACTAGATTATATGATCATTCCATCTCTCTTTGGCTCTGTCCCAGGTGAACAAGGAACCCAGGTAAGAGAGAGCTGATGGGCAAGAAATGACTGGGTAGAGCATGTGGGCATAGGTTATGGCAATTTCAGAGACGTAGGGAGAATCCATAGGTTTCCTAGAGAAGTCACTGTGGCTCCTGGAATAAGGGCAGACTTGTTCAGAACAACATCTGTTAGGTGAGGATATCAGTCATGCACAACATGGATCATGTTAGTAGAACAGGAAAAGGCAAAGGGCTGAGACAAGCAAGTCTGATGTCAGGTGATCCAAAGAGAGGGTTGTGTCTAGCATGCTGGGAAGGTGGCAGTGTAGCTACTATCAGCACCAAGGAGTGCTCTGGGGAGGTGACTGTTTTCATGAGGTTCTCTTCTAAAGAGGCCCACTCAGGGTTGTCTGCGATGTCTGACCCTTGGGGTGAAAGCAGCAGACCAGAGTTTCTTAAAGGGTGGCCCATGGACTGCCTACATCTAAACCACCTGGGGCTTTGATCAAGATCCCTTGTGGGGAAGCTGAGAGTCTGTATTTTGAAAAGCTGCTTGGGTGAGTTCCTCAAAAACCAATAAAACATTAGAACCACTGCTTTAGACTTAGGGACTTTGCCAAGTTAGAGCAAGCTTAGATCTCCTTTTTATATTTTCCATAAGAGTTTAGGGTTTGTATCTGGAGATAAAGTGATTTTCTGTGGATGTATCTAGAACCAAGACACTTACTTACTTGACAGGTCCATTTGAGAAACTGACCTTCCCCATAAAACATGCATGTTTTCTTTAGGCTGTATTTGATGTCTCATAGACCAAGTTTGGGTGCAATTTCAGGTATCCAAAGTTACCTCATCATGAACCTTGTGCTTAAAAGCTGGCTATCAGTTGCTACCTTCCACTAAAAATTCTATACTTTCAGCAGGTGTGTTGAAGAGATATCAAAATAGGACCTCTAGGTATTCTCCTAGAGAAAACTCTACCCAGTTGAAATGCTGGATCTTTGTCATGCTGAATATCTTGGTGAATATTGAAGCAAGCATGTGGTCCTCAATAACATACTTAATCCATTTGTCACCAGAGGGAAACACATATTCCTAATTTTGCATCACTGTTTTCATTTGAATGTTTGGTATCATTCCTTAGTCCTACATGTGTGAACCATTTGGGAACATGGGTTTTTCAGGGTAAAAAGTAAAGAGCTGCTTTCTCTTGGGCTCAGGGCCCTTGAACTTGAAGACCCTGCTTTTCTGTCTGGTAGATTGGATTTAATATGGAGTGACTAACAGGAACATGGATTATTCTTGGGTTGTTTTTTTTTTTTTTGAGAGTTCTTCATAGGCTTGAGTCATCAGACCACACATCAGCTGTCATCTGCCCAACATTTTTGTCATTTTGGAGGAGATGAGTGGAAACTGAGCAAATCTCCCTGCTTGTTTTCTTGGGTGGGACTTAAGCTGCCTGAGCTTTCCTTTCTGGGATTTATTAGTTAATGACTTTTTTTTCAATGAACATTTGTAGCATATTTAGTAGGTTTTCCCCCCCTAAAAGGGGAAGGGAATAATTTGGCAGCCTTCTAGTGCTATTTGACTTTTGTTTTTAATCTTAGGACACCTTTCCCCCCACTCAACCATTCAGGGATGCTTTCTTTCCCCTAGCCTCGGCCCCACCACCTGAAATGTTCATGTTTTCTCTCTAAGACAGGATACCAACCAAGCACAGGCAGCCAGGTGACAAAGCCAGATCAAAACGCTTTGAATTTTGAAAATGATTCCCCTCTTGGTATTGAGCCCAGTGATAAAAGCGAAGCAGTTGTCATCTTGAAAACAGAGCTGTATACATGGCAGGGCCTTTCCAATTAGCACACTTAAGATGCGTGTTAGAAATGATGGGAAGTGGAATGTTACAGAGCGAAATGCAGGTAATAGGGCTTTTTAAATTTTCATGTTTCAGTTGATTTTTTTTCTATTGCTGTTTTAGGAAAATTGTTGCACATTATTGGAGCCTCTAAGTGTGTCTTAGTATGGCTCTTTCTGTTTACAGTGATACCTTTCAAAAAACAGAAGTGTTGGGCACAAAAGAGCTGTGTCCACTGGTTTTTCCAAGTGGAAGAGTAATCTATTATTCAGAAATACCTCCAAATTAACAAGCCAGTTTAGTCCATTTTCCAGGTGGCTTTTCTGCCTGCTACCAAGCAACTGATTTGACAAAATCTCTGAACTGAACAATCTTGATTTTTCATGTTCACTAGATTCAGTCTCAAAAAAAAAAAATTCTTTTCTCCGCACACACATACAGAGAAATTAAAGCCACATGTCCAGCATAAACCAGTGATATTGTTACAGTACAGTATCATATCAAAATTGGGTAAATGTACGACATACTCATTAGAGTGTGGATGCTCGCATAGGGCCTGGTGTAGAGTAATAATAGTTGTAGTAGGTGTTCCTGGAGCTCATCAATACTTCTGTGTGCATAGGAGAGTCATACTTTCTTTCCTTCTTGAGATTTGGTATGCCTTGCAGTGGTTAGTTCAGCAGGAAAAGTGACTTGTATCACTTTTCGATAGGAGCTTTTAAGACACCATAAACCGTGTCCTTTTCTTCTGCTGTGGGAAACCCTAAAGGCTTTCATTGAGAGACCAGCTTTGTAAGGTATTGGAGACTCTGATAGCTTGGATCCCTAGGTGACTACAGTGATCCTAGACCCTTCTCCACCAGCCAATTCACACTGGACATTTAGAATGAGCGAGGAATAAAAGCTAATGAGATGTTTGTTATTGTATAATCTAGCCTATCTGGACTGAATAATTCACATTCAGTGAATAAATGTGAAACATTTAAACATTCATGTTAACATTTATTTAAATAAATATTTAAATAAATTATTTAAATAAATAAATGTTAATGAATTAACCTTTGTTCAATGCCATGTTCCAGGAACTTAAAGAAACTTGTGTATGTATTCACTTGATGGTCACTAACACTGTGATAAAGGCATTGCTATTATCTCTGTCTTGCAGGAGAGGTCACACAGGTGCTGAGATATTCAGTCCACTTACCCAAGATTACATTGTTGGTAAGGAGAGGAGCAGAGATTTGAGTCTAGAAAAAATACTCAACAAATGGTGAATGAATAAATCAAGATCAGAAGGAGTTTTATCCAGTTGGTGGAACATATGATCCTTCATGTGGTATCATTGGAGGGAATGCCAGTTGGCATCATCTGTCCCAGAAATTTCTAGCTGCCAGTCATTTTGCCATTATAGTCAATTATTTTTAGGTCTTTTAGCTGAATAGTGTTATGGTTGGCCACACCCTATAAAGGTTTTATAAGGCTAGATGCTCCAGAAGAGCACATAAGTCACCAGAAGGGAAGTCAGCAACTCCAGGGGAGGTAAGAAGGAAGCAAGGACTAGAATTGTGTTTGAGCTGAGAGTTGCCTTTATTAAGACCAGTATCTGCTGAATTGTGTTATAAGCTCAGAGAAGCCAGGTGTTTTGGGGGTGCCCCACAGATGGGGTTGATACAGATTCTCCAGGAATAAGTGGGGGATGGAATGAGCACAGGTCTGCTCAGTCATTTATTGCTTTAGAAGGATGTGGGCCAGTGTTTCTGAACTGGCAGAAAGAGGAAGCGTGATATGGTGGGGGAGCTCTAAGGGTATGCTTTTGCTCAGTTGTTCTAATATGTTCTGGGCAGGGGTAGTAGTTCGTCCATTCCTCTCCTCTGCCTCCAGATGGTTTGATTAAGCTACCGCTTTTGTAAACACTTATCCCTATTCTCATACTGTTTTAGCTGAAGGCCTTGGCCAAGATTCTTTTGATGGTAAGTGGCAAACCTCCTGAGTCTTTTTTATGTAAAAAGCCCCAGGAATTCATATAGGGTCATCTTATGGAACCTCAAGACTAAACACTTAGCCAGGCCTCATGGGGGACTGGAACAAGAACTTGAAAGCTCTTGAGCCATAGCACTTTTTCCTTCTCTTAGTATGTTTGCTTTCTCCTTCCTCACCACATTAGATTTTTATGTTGTCATATGTTCATAAGCAGTCATGGCCATGATCTGGTTCCTGAGCTTATAGGTCTTTATCTCACATAATAATTAGAGAGTGAACATCAGATTTAATTCCCAGTTCTACAAACAGTAAAGGGAAAATTTGATCCATGTTGAGTCATGATTTACTCCTGGCTACATAGGCAGTGGTGGTGGGATCAGATGCATCATTTATTTAGCATATTTTTGAATGCCTAGGATGTGATAGTCACAGTGTTAAATGGTGGGGATGTGAATACGAATAAGAAATGCCTCTGTCTGAGAAACTCTTGGTCTGGTGGAGAATTTGAGACCTCAACTCAACCCAGAATATCTAAGGGGAACCATGCTTAATACTTTCAAGGGGTCACATTTTGTTTTAATATAAGGAAAGTTCTAGTAGTGCAGTGAACTACTTTTGCAAGATGGTAAACTCCTTGCTGCTGGTTATTTAATCTGAAATAAGTTGATAATTTGTATTGTAGGATGTTATTTGAAGAAATTCTCTCCTTACCCAACAAATTAGACTAGGTGAAGCTTGTTCTGTGATTCTGTGATTTTATGACAAGCCATGTGATACAACCTATGAGAACCATAGAAACCATGGAGAAGAAATATTATATGCTAAAAGTGTTCAGAAAAGGCACTTTGGAGTACTTGGAACTTGAATTTGACCCTAAAGAAAGGGGAACGGCTGGTATTTCACATAGACATAATGAATGTGTAAAGACACAAAGACAGTGAGTGTGGTGTGTGTGAGAGAAGAGACATCTATTTGATGTCTATCAGGAAGCTGAGGGAAGGTAAGACTAGTTGAATTTTTCCATTGGATACTCTTTCCCGCTTTGTCAAAGATTAGTTGGCCATACATTTTTGGATCCAAATCTGAGTTCTCTATTCTATTCCATTAGTCTATGTGTCTGTTTTTGTGCCAATACCATACTGTCTTGATGATGACAGCTTTGTAGTAGAGGCTACAGGCTGGGATGGTGATGCCTCCCATTTTGGTTTTCTTCTTCAATATGACTTTGGCTATTTGGGGTCTTTTGTGGTTCCATACAAATTTTAGGATAGTTTGTTCTAGTTTTGAGATGAATGCTGGTGCAATTTTGATTGAGATTGCATTGAATGTGTAGATTGCTTTGGTTAGTAATGACATTTTAACAATATTCTTCCAACCCATGAGCATGGAATGTTTTTCCATTTCTTTGTGTCTTCTTCAATTTCCTTCATAAGTTTCCTATAGTTTTCATCATACAGGTCTCCTATATCTCTGGTTAGGTTTATTCGTAAGTATTTTATGGTTTTTTGTGCAATAGTGAATGGGATCAGTTTCTTGATTTCTCTTTCTGTTGCTTCATTATTGGTGTATAAAATTGCAACCAATTTCTGTACATTGATTTTGTACCCTGCAGCTTTGCTGAATTCATGGATCAGTTCTAGTAGGCTTCTGATGAAAGATAGTTGCAAATGACATATCAGATAAAGGGCTAGTATCCAAAATCTATAAGGAACTCACCAAACTCCACACCCAAAAAACAAATAACCCAGTGAAGAAATGGGCAGAAGAGATGAACAGACACCTCTCCAAAGAGGACATCCAGATGGCCAACAGACACATGAAATGATGCTCAGCATTCCTCATCATCAGGGAAATACAAATCAAAACCACACTGAGATACCACCTCACGCTGGTCAGAGTGGCTAAAATGAACAAATCAGGAGACTAGATGCTGGCAAGGATTTGGAGAAATGGGCATCCCCCTACATTGTTGGTAGGAATGTAAGCTGGTGCAGCCCCTCTGGAAAACAGTATGGAGGTTCCCTCAAAAAATTAACAATAGAATTCCCCTATGACCTAGAGTAGCACTGCTAGGAATTTACCCAAAGGATACAGGAGTGCTGATGCATAGGGGCACATGTACCCCAATGTTCATAGCAGCACTCTCCACAATAGCCAAAATGTGGAAAGAACCTAAGTGTCCATCAACTGATGAATGGATCAAGAAGATGTGGTATATTTATACAATGGAATACTACATGGCAATGAGAAAGAATGAAATCTGGCCATGTGTAGAAACATGCATGGACCTTGAGGGTGTTATGCTGAGCAAAATAAGTCAGGCAGAGAAGAACAGATACCATATGTTTGCACATATAGGTGGATTAGGAGGAAGCTAATGGAAGACCATGAGGGAGAGGGAGGGAGGCAAACCATGACTCTTGAATGCCGAGAACAAACTGAGGGGTGATGGTGGTGGGGGACGGGCAAGGGGGGGGGGTGATGGGCATGGGGGAGGGCACTTGTTGAGATGAGCACTGGGTGTTATATGGAAACCAACTTGACAATAAACTATTTAAGAAAAAAAAAAAGACCAGCTGAATTTTAGGAGGGTGTTAGAATGATGAAATTAGAAAGTTGCATTTACAGTCATAATATTATAATACTAGAGGGCACTTGTAGGTAGACTCCTTTTTACTGTAACAGAAAACTCAAGAAAAAGTGGCTTAAGCAGAGCACATTTTGTTCTCTCACCTAAGAGTAAAGGTGAGTTGAGCAGTTAAAGGATTGGTTAGCAGCTGATGTCAAGGACCAAGTGTCTTTAAGTCTCTTTCCCAGCCAACCTTAGCATGTTGGCTTGGTTCACGGGCTTGTTTCCTCAAAGCCACAACCTGGGTGTGGTGGTTTTATGAATCACAGATAGATACAACAAAGCCATGCTGAAGAACGGAGAGGGATGTTTTCTTTTGTGCATCCCTTTTTATTTGAGAGATCTTCATATATATATATATATATATTTAATTTAAATTCATTTTTGAGAGGGAGAACATGAGTGGAGGAGAAGTAGAGAGAGAGGGACAGAGGATCTGAAATAGGCTCTGCTCTGACAGCAGTGACCCCAATGTGGGGTTCAAACTTAACCAACTGAGCCACCCATGTAGCCCTGAGAGATCCTTTTTCAAAATATTCCCCAGGAAGCATCCTCTGATGTTGTGTTGGCCATCATTCATCACATGCCCACAGCTTACTTTAGGGAAGATGAGGCAGAAGAAAGGCAAACTGTGTCAGCAAAGAGGTGACTGCTGGGTAAGGATTGTGGGGGCAGCTGCCAGTCTCCCCCAGCCGACCTGCATGGGTCTTACTGAAGGCTACCTAATTCCACAGATAATAACTGTTATATGTCCAGTATTAATTATGTGCTGGGTACTCTGAAGTGTTGTGTTTTTACTCTTGGTAACAGCCCTTCTAGTTAGATGGTATTGTTCTCATTTACTGATGAAGAAACTGAGTGGTATGTGGGTAACTTGGTTTTTTAGCATTCTGAGAGAATCATTCTTACTGAATCACAGTCACACATCTCAGGATTGAGAGAGGCTTTAGCCCAGCATCACCTTGTCTTCCAGAGGTGCCCACCCCCACCTCCCAACATCCCTGCCAAGTGGCAGTGGGGCTAACTTGGAGGGGCTGACGTTTCTGACTCCTGGGCCAATGTTCTTTTCAGTCTGCATCACTCATAGACTAAAGACCTGCCATGGGATGGAGGAGAACTCCTAGTTTTTTTTTTTGTAGTCCCCACCTCCTCCCAGTACCAGGGAAGGATCTTTTATAGGTGCTGGCTCTGGTACCAGTGACGTCATGGCGGCTAGCATTGTAGGGCGTGCTGAAATCCATTAGCGGGTGTTCACGTCCCCTCATGAGTGAAGTGGGGCCCTGTGAAAAGTGAGTTTGGCCTTCCCAACTTCCTCAAGCCCAAGACTCTGCCAGGTATTGCTATTTTCTATTTGTTAATGTTAGTTGAAACAAAGGGCTGTTTTGTTGGGTTTGTGTTTCCCTATGGAAAAGATTACTTTAGGCACATTTTAGAGAATGCTTTTAAAAAGAATCTTGTGTAAGTTGAAAACATAAGGAAAGAAAGCAAATGTCTTGATGGCTTTTTATTACAATAAAAATTGTAGTGAAAGCTCTCTCAACTTCCTCCCTCCTTCCATCCTACTAAACAAACCTTTGTGGGAAGAGGATTATGTTTAAACAACAGGAGCATAGATGGTGAAATGGTGTTATTTGGGGGGCCTGGTACTGAAAAGGGCACCCCCCCCTCCTGTGACATTTTTTGGGCATTTGTTAAAATTAAAGAGGTGCTTTAAAAGTAAGAGTTTGCTATTGGTGGTAGTGGGAAGGGGTTACCCATAGATCCAATAGGAAAATGGGTTTCTTTTTGGTTTTGTTTTTGGAAAAATGCTTTTAGTATTCAATTGCTCTCCCCAAATGTCTTTAAATTTACCTTACCTTTTTTGACTAACAAAAAGAACCTCTTATAGAGATGTGCCAATTACGGGAAATGTTCCCCTTCCACATTCTCCAGCAAATGTTGTTAATGGGTGGATGATTGTGCTGGCACCAGTGGTTCTGCTGATGTCCTAGATGTCAGTGACTTGGGACCCGTCTCTGGAAGAGGTGATGTAGGGTAATCAGGAACCTGAGTGTTCCTTTCCACGGTGCCTAAATCAGGCAAGAAAATGGTGAGTCTAGACCTGTACTGTCAGATGTGGCAGCCAATAGCCATATGTGCTATTCATCACTTGATATGTGGCAAATTGAAATGGGCCAAAAGTTTAAAATATACACCGAAAATTAGCCGAAAAGAGAATGCAAAGTATCTCATCATTAGTCTTTTTTCATTATGTGTTGAAACAATAGTATATTAGGTTAAGTGAAATATATTATTAGAACTGACGTTTGCCTGTTTATCTATTTTTGTGACTGTGAGAAAATTTCAAATGATCTCTCTGGCTCATTTTTCTACTGGACAGCACCTGTCTAGATCAGGGTTCCCACTATGGCCCACTGCCTATTTTTATACACACAGTTTTATTGGCACACAGCCATGCCAGTTTGTTTACATGTTGTCTGTGGCTGTTTGCATGCTACAGTGGCAGAAATGACTAGTTGCAGTGGAGGCTGTATTGCTCACAGAGCGTAAAATATTTATCTGAATCTTTGCGGAAAAAGGTTGCTGAACTTTGGTTGAAAGGATTCTGGAAGACATGGCAGGACCTAAAAGCAGTCCAGGAAGCCATGATTCTTCCTCTGTGATTCACTCCTGTAGGCAAAGAGAGAGAATCAAGGATTTCCCTGGTGTTTTAGAGGTGCTTCAGGCATGTGCTCCCTTTTATCGCCAGCCTCTTCCCACTAAACAGGCTGTAAACCTCAACCCCACCCTATTGCTATGAGAAGGCTGGAAGGAATGACTGTAGAGCCAGAAGACTGTGGATAGAGGGCAGGATTGGAACCCTTTACCATCCAGAGGAGGAGTGTGGAAACACTGGGTCTGTTCCTGCATTTCTAAATGTTTGCCATTAGTTACAGAGTTATGGCTGGTAAGTAGGAAAAACTGTATGAAGTGACTTTCAGAGGCTTACACACCTACCCTAATGAGCAGTACTCATATACTTTAACAATTGGGGATCCCAAAGGCACTTTAGACCTAAGAACTAGGTCAACAAGAAGCTATGTCAAGGAGGTGTGTAATCTAAACACCTTAATGACACCTTGAGAGATGAGTTTTTAGTGATTAAGTGTAAGCGTTGGAGAATGGAAAAGTCTAGAAAGGAAAGATCACAACACAAGGACAGATGGCACAAGAGGCCAGAGTTGACCTTAATCATAGCCTTCTCTGGAGGCTGACCTGTGAGCAAGGGCCCTGGGTGGGTAACAGGGTCTTTGTTTCAGAGTGCAAATTGGCATGACGCTTCCTTAAAAAGTCCTTTTCATTTTCTTTCCCCCAAACAAATGCATTTCCTAGAACAAGACTCTGAATCTGAATCAGGTTCACCACAAATTTGGGGTGGTATTAATGCCTGCCAGCACAGAGCAAAATGTGTCATGGTGAATGGAGTTACAGTATTCAGAATGAATTACAGAACGTTAGGCACGTGATTTACCACCTATAGTAAACAGGGCTTCACACATGGTGTATTTCTGCTGTGTTGGTTAGTTATTAACTGCAAAAAAGGGGAAATTCATTTAGAAGACGTGCCCATTTTTTATGAGGTAAGGCCGCCTGGAGATGCATGGCATTTTAAAGCAAACAAATTCCTGGGAGAGCCTGAGCTTACCACCCAGAAATGTGGCAAGGAATAAAAACATTTACACCAGTTTAATATGAATGGTTGAAAAAAATATCTATTGCACATTGAACATGATATATGAAACCATAACCTACTCTTGTGTAGTAAGCAAGAGAACCATTCACCTAACAGATTACTATTCGAGTTGACATTATTCTGCATCTTTTCGATCTTCTCTTGCCAAGTGCTGGAGACTGTCAAAGAAAGCCCGCCAGATACATAGGCACTGTTGGCCTGGGGGTTGAGAGCTCATACGATTCTTGAAGGCAGAGGTTACCCAGTGACCCCCGTGCTGCAAACTACAGTGGAAATCAAAGGCTGACAGCCCACATAAACAGAGGCTGCATGTGGAACGTCAAAGTAAAGACAAATAGAGGTGGGACTTTCTGTGTCTCCTGCTCCCTTTCTAGTCTATCAAATGGAGCTTATTTCCTATCTTCTAGTAGAAGAAAAAGTGCCTGGTGGCTTTGGGGGGCCTCAGAAGTGATTCTTGGTTCATTCTTAGAACATAGATGGGATTTGACCTCCTCAAAAATTAAGGGGTGGGTGTTGTTTAATCCTACCATGACGTATCTGCCACATATTAGATATTGAAGCTGCAAGGAATCTTAGGAGACTTCTTGGTATAACTCTTCTCTCACAGAAGAAGGAACTGAGGCCTCAGAAAGGTTAATGGACTGCCCAATTTGGTTTAAGTGCAGCGCTGGTCCTGAGAACCCACATATCTCAAGTCCTGGCGCAGAGCTCCTTCTCTTCCAACTCTCTGGTTTTGTTTGCACACAGTTACTGGGAATTGATGATTTTTGAGGAATAGAGTAACTAGAAATGACCCCTACTCCTTTTGTTAATGATTTGCAAGTAGCATCGTCATTAAGACACCTTACCAGATGGGCTCAACTCTCATAATTTATTTTATGATTCTGGGCCTCTGGGGCTCTTTGTTGTAAACTATCATGTTTAAAGTTTTATGATTCAACTTACTCATCTCTAATGTGGGTAATAGTAACAGTTTTGTATCTGGAAAGATTAACACAGTTTGGACATTTTAGAGAATTGACTTTACTGTCCAGTGCAGTTGGTGGCATGTTTAAGTAAACTGGAGAGGCCAATCCTTGGAAAAGCAAAAAGAGGTTATTTGTTTGTTTTGTTTATTTGGTTGTTTAGTGTGAAATGTATAGGCTTTGACATTTCTGTAATTTTTAAACTCCCAAGAATTTTATTCTGATATTTTGTCTGACATCCCCAAACTCTTTAATTTAAGATTGCTGTAGAACTCTTGGTTTGTATTAATTCCATTTCATTTGTGTATTTTATGTGTTTAGTGGTCATATTTGAAAAACATCTCTGTGAGTGCTCTGTGTAATTTTGGCAGAAAATTACTTTTTGTGTTTCTGCGATGATCCCTTGAGATCATTTTTGCATAAATCCAGCCTTCTATTTTCAGATACAAATCTGTTGTACAGATGATTCTTCTCAGAAGAAAAGATGCATTTGTAGCTGAAAAATGTAAATTACTTTTCATGGAAAATACCTCTCTGGGCCCCCATTTCCAAAATGTGATGATTGCACATTGCGTGTTTTTTTGTGCATGCTCAGGAGACTGTTTTCCTTACAATTAGAAAAATCCTGATTGTGTGGCAGGGAGGATGCCGTGACATGGCTGCTTTTGCCACATAGGCAAGTCAGCAGAAGTGCCAGGTGCTGGAGGTGCTGGAGGCAAACACAGAAGACTAATGCATGTGGCACTTAGCTAAGGGGAAATGGTGTTGGTTTCCAAGCAGGGGTTGTTGAGAGCATTCTTCACAGAGCAGGTGTGTGAGCAGAGGACCTTCTGACTTAGGGTCATTTAAACGTCCTTATTGTCCCCTGCTTGCAGTTCATCCTTGCTTTTGCTGTTTCATTCAGGATCCAAATTTAGTGCCTTATGAAAGGGTTTTTGGAAGAGATCCCCACCATCTCCATCACAGGTATGAGGAAATAGGGGAGGGCAGCAGGAACATACTCTGCTCAATGCAAGGGTTACTACTTGAGGTACGTTGGGGGCACTGCTGTAAAGTATAAAATCAACGTACTCAGATTTGTGCCAAAGAAAGACTTGAGTTTGAGAACATTTACATCTGTTTTCAATAATTCCTCGCATATGTTGCAGAATGTACGTTATCCATCTTGTTATCCGGGAAATAACATTTGTTGCAAACAGTTTGCCAATTCGTAATTTTATTGAATTTGTTTATCATGCTGTGGCTTCATATGAGGTCTGAAAGATGGTGATCTTTGGTGTTCCAGCTGTTGTAACATTCTGTAGCGGGGCCTTAATTCGGGGATGGGCTGGAATTCTTTGGAGGGTTTGGGCTTTCTTAGAACTGTAGTCTGAGAGTTGGCTTTGTGGATGGGCCATTATTCTCGGGGAACACAGTCGCTCACCAACTCCTCAAACCATTTTCATTTCTAGCTTCTAAATACAGCATTGGGACCGATGTGTTGAGTAGAGCTCCTTGTGTGCCCTATACAGTCTCCTTTGAAACCTACCCAGACCTGCTGACTGTTACTGTGTTTGGTCAGAGAGGACATTACTCCCCACAAAAAGAATCCAATTCTTTAGAACCATCCCAAACTACTTCAAACTTGGAAATAAGTACATTTTCTTTCACAAAGGAGCTATGAAATATCTTTTTTATCAGAAAAGATATCATTTTCTTAATCATCAATATTATCATCAATTTTATCATTTTCTTAAGTCGCTGGTGGATAAAAAGCAAGTTCAACTGTGTCTAATTTTATCATTTTCCTGTTTTCTTTAGCAGGCATTTTCTTCACTGAGGTTTATAAGTTCTTTGCCAAAACTGAGAAGGAAAAAAAAAAAAATCACAACCCTGAAAGCTCTTTCAATCTGAATTACTCCTTAATGTTTTTAACGGTTTATTATAACCACACAAATGTGATCGTGAGGCCTTTTGGAAGTTACTGAATTTCCTTGGAGATGAGACTTGGCATTTTCCAAGCCAGAGTTTGCTTTTGTGGCTTGGAAGTTGCAAGGCACATATATTTGGAGGGCTAACGATTATTCCCCACCAAGAAGTTTTGTCAACCTGACCTTCTCCACTCTTACGACGCTGCGCACACAGCTGTAATCTCTGCAGAGGAGAGCAAATAAAGTGAAGAAATATAGCAGTACGTGTTATTTTTACATCCTAAAGTAAATTCTCCAGCATGAAGGACGCTGGGGAATTTCCATCCCCGAGTTCTCCTGAATGCCGCTCCACTCTGCTGTTGTCCTCTTGAATCTTTTTATTATAGGTCTTTGAGGGAGGTATTTCTTGTAGTAATTTACTCAGAGAGAGAAGGGGGATGTGGATCTGTGGAAAGATGGGGCTGGAGAGGCCTTTTGGGGTCAACTGGCTCTGGCATTCAGCCTGCAGGTTAGCTTCAGTGGCCAGTCAAGGTGAAGGACTAAGTCAGTTCGGTTTAGTACACCATGTCACTTGGAGTTCCTGTGACGAGATGACCTCTAGCACTAGATTTGAAAGTGATCCTGGCAAAACCAGCCTCCTTTGAATGTTGTTCGAGCCAAATGGCTTTAGATGGTTAGCTGATCCCTTTCCATGAAGTGATGATATAGGAATCACAAAAGTCGAGAGTGGGACTTGGGAGGTCATCCTTTCTGCCTTCCCATCTCAGAGAAGGAATCTGGTTGATACTACCCCTGGTGGTTGATCAGTCTCTTGCTTGAATCCTTCAAGTGGTGAGGAGCTAAGCACTTCAAGCAGCACCTGGACTGTTGATCAACAGCTCTCGTGGGATCATTCTTCTTTATTTTGACAGTATTGAAGTAGCCTTGCAACTTCCCCTCACTTGTCTCAATTCTGAGATCCAGAGCTTTTAAAAATCACCATTTATTTTTATTTTCCATATTTTAATTTTTATTTATTAGAGAGCACACAAGTGAGCATGAGTGAGGGAGGGGCAGAGGGGGAGAGAGAGAGTGAGCAAGAGCAAGCCTCCCAAGCAGATTCCACACTCGGTGTGGAGACCAACACAAAGCTCCATCTGCAGCCCTGGGATTGTGACCTAAACTTAAGTCAAGAGCTGGATGCTTACCTGAATGAGCCACCCAGAGGCCCCTAAAAATCACATTTTAAAGAGAAAAAAATGAAAGCTTCTGGGATATTAAAAAAGAAAACACACTTGTCCTGATTTATTTTCACTTCATTCTGGTATTGAGTCAACCTTCAAGGTCAACTGTAGTATCATTTTAAAGAAGAAAATAGATTGGTTCCTTTTTTTTCCCCTTAGAATATGTTGCTAACACCTTTGAGGCATTCATTAATGATCTTAGGTTTTCCAGAAGACAGTCAAATACATTGATCAATTATTCTCTAAGTTCTCTGTTCTTCCATGAGTTCTTTGACGGAGGGGGGGGGAGGGGGGGCTGAGGGATGCTGTTTTGTGAGTGTCACATTGTGATTGTTACCTAGCTCAGCAATTGGCCTGTAAAATAAATGTTTGTTGAATGCATAAATTTTTGAATAAACCAGACCTTTTGCTGCTAGGAGATGTCTGTTGTATCCCAACTCGTTTTGGCTACTTCATCATGAAAAGAATTTTTCTCTGCTGCTGCCTTCTGAAGTGTCTATCCCATGTCCAAATAGGAGGCTTCTTGCCTTCCAACTCTTCTTATCACAGATGTTCTCTGATCACTTATCATGGGATCTACTTGTTTGCCAGCATGGCAGAGTGGGAAGCATTTTAGGGTTCCAGCCAGTCACTTACCTGTTTATGAAGCTGACCTGGAAAAATGTGTTTAATCTCTTTAAATGTTAATTTCAGTACCCTCCCTTGAAGGGCTCTTGTGAGAAAGTGGTGTTTGAAACCCCAGAAGCCTGTCAGGTACTCAGGAGGTAGAGATGCATTATTTTACTTTGGTCTGTTGCACTTGACCCTATGTCCCTTGCTGATCTTTGTCTTATTAGGGACCTGGGTCTTGTCTCCAGGGGCCTGCATTTTGGTGAACTTTGATTCTGAGATCCCATATATACATCATCATATTCTCTTTGGTTGTTTGGATAAATGAGGTGAGCATATATCACAGGTTTCCTGAAGAAGTCTCATTTTAAAATATTTTGGGTTTTTTTGTTCCTTAAACTATTGAAATGTTGTGAAAATCTAAACATTTGGATACCCAGTTTGGGAATCTCTGAGCTGATCTCTTGTACCTGAAAATAGCACAAGATATGTTGTCTATTGTTTCTTAATTTTAATTGTAAAGTATAATTATCCTCTTCCTGGCATGTCATGGAATACTTGACCAACACAATAAAAACAAGGGTTTTGTAGGGATAGTGTAACCAGATGTTGGAGCACAAAAGGCATCCTGAATGGCTTCTCATCTCCCAAGGTCTCTGCCTAGTATAGTGGTATAGCAAGGAGATCCAGGTCATTCCTTGCTACTTTCAAGGGTTCTGATTTCTCCATAAGGAACATCACTTATGGTAGAGGCCGCCTCTGATCACCTCTTCTCTCCCTGCTGCATTACTGTGTTATTGCTGCTGTAACAAATCACTACAAACTTGGGCTAAAACAACACAAGTATGTTCTCTCTGTGTCTCCCAAAGATTCATATCAACCCCACATAAAAAAAGAATTCATCTCATTTCAAGGTCCCCAATGTCTCAACCATTACAGCTTCAAGTCCCAATTCCCATCTAAGTCACAGCTCAAAAGTACCAGATCTCATGGCCTCAGTAATCTATAGTAGCTTTGGGTGAAGCTATGGGTATAATCCATTCTGGAGTAGTGTTGCTTTCTATCTCTGAATCTGTGAAACTAGAAGTACATTATCTACTCCCAAAATACAATGGTGGGATGGATATAGAATACCTGTGTTGGACATTCCATTCAAAGTGAGAAGTGAAAGGAAAAGGGAGTCCTTTACCAGAACCAAGCAATATTTAGATCCAGCAGACAAGCTCCTTTAGGTTTAAGGTCTGAGCATAATGCTATGTAGCTTGAGGATCTGCCCTCTGGGTCTACCGTTCATCCTCTAGGCCTGTGGCTGGGCCCTCAGGGTCATCCTTCCTTTTTTCTTGAAAAGTAGCATGTGTTTACAACTGAATGGTTTTATAAGCCTTTATCCTGTCTGTACAATTTTGGTTACCTGACAGCATTCTTTCATTTCATCTTTTCTTTGTTACTTTCAGTCTAAGGTGGCACCATCTATACCGCTATAACAATCACAGACACCTGGTGATCTCCCAGGTATGTTATGGGATTCACTCCAGACAAGAGTCCTCTGCAGATCTTTTTTTGGACACTCCTACTTCCATTTCTGGCTTCTGCTGAGGTGGTTGATGGGGTTTGTGAGTCACATGCCTAATCTCATTGAAGAACTCCCTGTGTGAATAAATATTCTGATCTTTTGATCTTTCTGAGGCTCTGGTCAAAGTTGGTCCAGATACACCTTTGGCCTTCTCTCCAGAGCATCCTTGCTGACAGTCATCTCCAAACTTGAGTATCTTTTGCAATCTGAATAGATTTAGGATTGGCCAAATAATCCAACTTTGGTTCTTTTTGCCATCACAGATCTTTCTTCAGTTTATCTTCTTACATTTTACTATGAACAACAAGATGAAAGCAGGCGCATCTCTGTATTTGCTTGGAAACCTTCAGCTAAGTAGCCAACTTTCATTTGCTTACAAGTTATGCTTCTCATGTAATTGTAGGACAATTCAGCTCATCTTTCTGGCACTGTATAACAGGGACTGCCTTTCTTTCAGTGTCCTGTGACATGTTCCTCATTTCCTTCTGAGCTCTCACTAGCACCTTTACCATTTATATTTAGACCAAAGTCTGTTTTTGATGATTTAGGAATTCTCTAAGGAATATTCGTTTTCTCTTCCACACTTCTCACTTCCAAGTCCTTACTAATAGAATCATTAATGCCAATATTTATGGCAACAGTCTGTTTAAGGCAATCTAATTCTTCTATCATGCTTCTCTTGTCTTCCTCATGAGATTGCAAATCTACTTCTAAATTTTTAGCTATTTGTCACAGCATCATCCCTCTTTTAGATACCAAAATCTACATTAGTGTCCTATTGTCACTGCAATAAATTACTGTCGACTTAGTGGCTTGAAATCGACACAAATTCTCTTATAGTTGTGGAGGTCAAAACTTTAAAAAAAAAAACCTTATAGTCTAAAATGAAGATATTGATGGGGCTCTTTCCTTTAGGAGGCTCTGAGCAGGCAATCTGTTTATTTGCCTTTTCCAGCTTTGGTGACCACCTGTATTCCTTGGTCTGTGGCTCATCCCTCCATCTTCAAAGTGTATCACGCTGTCTTTGCTTTCATCATCATCATCCCCTTCTTCTCTGACTCTGACTGTTGCTGTGTGTCTCTCTTAAGGATCACTGTGAAACACTGGGCCCACCTAGAGTAATCCCCCCATCTTTAAATCAGGAACTACATCCTCAAAGTTCCTTCTCCCCTGTAACATAATATTCACAGGTTCTGGGGATGGTGAAATGGCCATATTTGGTGTTACTTTAGCTGAGTTAGGTTTTTCATACCACCTTGCTGTTCTTTCAGTCCCCCTAGCTTTTAGAAGGTTGATAGACAACATGGAGCAGAGGGACTAATTTGGGAGTCAGGAGAGCTGGGTTTCAGTCTCACTTGGGCTGCTAAAAAGTGGTAGGACTTAAAACCAGCCATTTTCCTTCTTCATGCCTCCATTTCATCAGCTGTAAAATGAGGGGGTTAAACTGAGTGATTGCCAAAGTCCTTTAGGGCTCTACTGTTCCGGCTCTTTGGTTCTGGGCTTTCACTGCAATCAAATGCTTCTTGAGAAAGAGGAGATGATGAGTTACAGTTGTCAAGAGTTAGGAGGAATTAGCCAAATTGGCACTGCAGTTTGGTGGTGAGTTTCAGGTGGTGACTGATCAGCTTCCTGTTGTTCTTGCCAAATTGTGGACCTGTTATACTCAGAACCCATCAGCTCAGAGTAAATCAAACATCGCTGTTCTTAGAAGGTACTTAGATGAAATGAGGAAAAAGAATCATCATGGTCTAATGGGCAAGGTGGTCAGGATGACTTAAATCCTGAAATCTGAGGTCTGAGTAAAGGGTTTCTTACATTCTCTGGGGTGGAAATTAAGACTGAGGAAGGACGGGAAGGTATCCCAAAGTGTTGTGTCTCCAGTAGGAGAGAAAAGGACTCTTGGAGCAAATGTGCATTGACTTTGCTGGATTCTTGCAGCTGCAGAGAAGGCTACTACAGCCAACACATGTTAAAGAGCTCCAGAGAGTTGGAGGTGGTGTCGGATGCTAACCTTTCCACAAGTAAAACAGGGACGTTAATTCCAGCCAAAGCTTTGAAGAAATCAGGTCACGAAATTTAAGCTCTGAGTCTAGGAGAATTCAGAAGAGGAAATTTATTTTTTCAGCTTGTCCTCTGGGACTCTGTGCCACTGGGGACTCATATGCAATATTTCTCTTATTTTTAAAGGGCAATAGATAGGATGATGAGAATTTGAAAAGAGGTTACTTTGGTATGGCCATAGGATATTCTAAACTGGTCTCCAAGGCTAGTTTAAATCTTGTGTTCTTAAAAAGAGGAGTCTTTTTCACTCTATGTGGATCTTGAGAAACTTAAAAGAAGAGCATGGGGGAAGGGAAGGGGAAAAATAGTTACAGAGAGGGAGGCAAACCATAGGAGACTCTTAAATACAGAGAACACACTGAAGGTTGATGGGGGGGGGGTGAGGGAGAGGGGAAAATGGGTGATGCGTATTGAGGAGGGCACTTGTTGGGATGAGCACTAGGTGTTGTGTGTAAGCCAATTTGACAATAAGTTATATTAAAAGGAGTTGTGTTTTCTGCACTCAGATGAGCACCCCAGCTTTAAGGCTTCATAATTTCATTTGTGTTACTTCCTTTGCTTAGAAATTCTTGCCCACATCTTCGCAGACTTCAAGGATTGCTTCTAGTGCCATGCTTGTAGATGCAGCCTCTTAATTTCTCTACTTTGAAATGATCCTTTCTTTTACTTAAACTCCTGTTATATTTGTGGTCTTTAGTTTTTTAATGGCATTGGCCATGGTAGGTATTTCAGTATATTTTTCTTTCTTAGATGCATTATATTGTTATTGAGGAGTTTATTCATCTTTTCATCTGTCCTAGCACCTAAAGCTGGAAGAGGCATTAACTATGTGTGTAAAGAATAAATTACAATCTAACTTCACACTTAAGCATAAACTTATTGGATATATAAGATCTAATGAATGAGTATGTGTGGATATCTGTACTGACGTACTGCTATTGATATCCATATAGATAGAGATGAGTTAGTGCTCAATAGAGACAATATAAGAGACATGAGGGAAGTATAAAATGAGATCCCAGGCCTTAGATCATATTCTAATTGTAGACATGATACAGTAAAATATCTGAGGAGTAGTGCTGTGTGTACCTAAATTGTGTGGCACACATGGCCACTCCTGTGCTTAAGAGAAGAGCATTATGTTTGTGGTCTGACATAGTTGGGGAGATCTTTATGGAGGAGCTGGACTTCGAGTGGGTACTTGATGGATATTTGCATCAAACACTTATAGGTTCAAAGGTCCTTTTAAAATGTCAAGCATTTTCACATTTGCCTGCATGACAATAGTTATATCTTTAGTGTTAGCTAAAGTGTTGTGTTGGCTGTTAATAAAACAAAACAGAATGGATAGAAGGTGGTACAAGTTCAAGATTAATTTACACATATGTGTAATATATGTTTTTAATTCTGTCTCCAACCAAGCTTGTGACAAGTATGGATTTGACGGCTCAAGAGTTCTGAGGCTTCTTGGTAGACTGGGGTCCTCAGGGAATCTGTGAAGTAGGAACTTAATAAATACTTGTGTAATGTTGATGGATTTCTGGTTAAGATTTCTTGATTTTTACGCTTTTTTCTTAACTGTGTCTGCTAAGGTTTAGCTTCTTTGTTTTGAGTAGATATGTCCTAAAAGCTTTTTGTACTTGATTCTAGAAGCCTTTATTTATTTATTTTGCAACTGTATTGAGATATAGTAACAATTCAGTTAATAAAGTATATTAAAAAACCCCACAGTCCTTAATGGGGGCATTTAAAGAAGGGTAGTGGTAGGAGATAAAACTCAATTTGATTAGTGGATGAATGAAAACTTTTCCTTTTCAAAAGTTGATAATGTTATCAGGAAGGGGAAAAACCAGAAACCACCACGATTAAAACTGGTGATATGACAGTGTGGCTTTATTGAATATATGATTATTTTATTTGTAACGTGTCTTGCCATACATGCTGAGTCAAATGCAGTACAAATACTAATACAATAGTCAGCATTGCAAATACAGAGGAAAATGTGTTGTATTATGAAACAGAATTTAAACTGATTTCCAATGACTCTGAATATTTAATACAAAGGAAATAACTTACTGGGTTTTTTTGCTTTTCATGTTTCTGATTAAATGATCAGAATAAAAGCAATCACTTGAAAATAAATTCTTAAAGATTATTTCTTAACATATGTAAAACCTTTGCTATTTTGAACTCTTGGATTCTAGCCAGCCTAACCTGATTTATGTGGGTCACTCATACAGTGAGTTCAGGTGTTTCTGGGTTGAAAAAGTTGAGTCTTTTGGTTTAGCTGAAGTATCTGAGTTTGTGATAATCTAAATATTACCTTGTTTGTCAAAACTAAGTGAATATCTTCACTTTGTTTTGGAGAACTGGAGAGAACTACTACTGCTCAAGTTAACACATATTTATTTCCTTTTCCTTGGTCTAATATGTTTTAAGCATTCTTGATAATACAAAAAGCAGTTCCTGATTTTATGCCAGCTTGTTGGTTGAAAGTCCTGCCCGATGAAGAGTAAAGGCATATATTTAAATATCATGCTGTGTGATAGAGATTCCAAGAGTGGTAGCTAATTAGAGAAAGGAGAGAAGATGCGTTGGCTGAGACAGGCTTCTCTAGGTGGGGTACAGCCAGTGGCACTCTGACGCCAAAGATCATAAGCAGGCTCTCCCAGCATGCCCTCGTCAGTGCCATGGCAGGTGGGCGTGGAAATACAGTGGAAGGCACACTGAAGTTTCTGGGGGAGTCAGAGGGAAAGGGAAAAAATCCTCCAGGCCTATCCTTCACTTAGCTTTTTATTTTTAACAAATGAAAAATACGTAGAGCAGTTGTCATTTGTTAAAGTGTAGCAGAAAGAGCGAAACAGGCCAGTGGAGGCTTCATCAAGAACGCTCATTCAGAATGATGAATGTGGCTAAACACACATTTGTTCGTAAAACTTGCAGAGTGGCTGAGCATCATTAAGCATGAGAAATAGGTGCAGCATGCTGAGAAGAGAGTGGAGCAAACAGATGTTGTGAATTTTCACAGGCATCCTTCATCTACCAGTCCATCATTAATATAGTTGAAGGTGATCCTTTCTTTTTATTTAATAAGCACAAACAAAGTGCATGTGCTATGATTCTGCTGAACACACTTCTTTTTTCCATAGGAGTAAGGGCATGCAAGGATGGGGAGGGTGTGGAGACAAATCAACTCTCTGGGCACCCTTAGCATGCTGTCAGCCTTGGGGCTACAGCCAGAGTGGGGTACCTTTATTTTTCCTTTCATTTGTTCTGAGCTAAGTCTAACAGCCCCCTTAGCCTGCTCGCTACCCAACAGAATGTCCGGGTCTGGTGGAGAGTGAAAAGATTTATGCCTTTTGACCTTGATACTTTCTAATTCTCCTTTCTTCAGATGTATCCAGCTTTTGTAGTGATTTGTTACAATTTGTTTCCTGAAGTCAGTTGGCCAGAAACTTTTTTTCCCCTTACTGGCAAAACTTCATCAATTCTACCTGTTTTGTCTAATTCTACTTCTTTCCCTTTCTCTTTTTGGGCCTTTGAGAGCATAGGTCTTGGCCTGCACATACTTACAGGCTTTCCTCTGCCTCTGTGACTAGTCCAGGCTGCTGATCTCAAGCCCTCAGCCCCTTGTCTGCCATCAGAAAATGGAGAGCTTGCTTTTAGGGTCTGTTAAAGAAGATAGTAATGCCTTCTTTCCAAGTAAAAGTATTTTGGGAATTCTGAAAAGCACTGTACACTTATTATAAATGTTGATTTATGACTGATTGGCAGTGAGTTCTCCTTATAGAGTTTTACGTAGGAGTTATCATATACTCTACTTAAATCCCTGAGATTTACTTGTCTTGAGCTTTACATTTAGTCTCGGAGACATAGGATCTGTGAATTAGTGTCTGTTTTCATTGCTTATGTGTGTGTACGTGTGTAGGTGTGTGTGCTCATATACATATATATGAGTATATATACATATTCACTTTTAGATCATACTAAATGGAGGAAAAATATTGTACAGGCACTGAAACTCGAATACAGACCTAGGGACGAGATACTCCTTTATCTTACTAGTGATGGACTATGAAGAATAAAATACAGTTTGACAGTTGTCTCTTCTTTGTAGAAACTATGTATTACTAAAACCTACAATACCTTGAGGAGCAGAAGTAAGGAACTCTGTAGTAAGTCATTTTAGAAGATATCTACTGGTAACCTCGTAAGTGTTTTACATTTCAATCATTGTTGGCTGGCTGTATGTGCCTTCATTTGTTGTGCTAAGTTTAAGTGTTAATTTGTGTGGTAAAGTCCTACCTCTGTACTATCAGAGGATGTATTTTGTGTTGTAAATACTCACATTGCCAAGGCTTTGTGACAATCCTTGTATAATCCCTAGCTCTGGGGGTCATGTTCAGCAGAGTTCCTAGACCACAATTTTGGAGATTCAGTTTGAAGTAATGAGAAGCATCATTTTCGCTAACATTGAGTCCACGTTCTTTTCAAAAGTAACACACTTAGTTCCTGAAACCTTAGCAATGTGACAAAATAACATGTTTACATGGTGACTTTTTCAATCCTCTCTTTCTGTGGGCCCCCTGTAACCCTCCAGTGTAGCACATGCATCCTTGGAAACTTTGAGTAACCCTGGATTTCCTACAGTTTATTATTGCACATAAATATAACCTGAGGTTTGGAATGCTATGTTCTGTGTGAACGATTGCCCTCAGGAAGAACATACCCACAACATAGACTTGAGCCAATTCTGGGAGCCTGGGTCATGGGTTGTGGTTGCCACATGCTGCTGCCCAAACTTTGAGAACCCTGCTGTTCCCTCTGACTTTGTGGGCACTGGGCCAAATGCACAGGGAGGTGGGAGCATATGTAGAGATGCTGGGTGCTGTGATTTGCCTTCTTGCTTAATACCCTTTAAAACCCAAAGACTTGCCTGTGAATGAGGCTCAGTAGTAACTTATATATCAGCCCAGGTGATTGCCATTCAGGGACTTTGAGATCCAAGCCCCCTGCAGCTTATCAGTGTATAGACAAGAGACAGGTAAAGTTGGCCTTGGCCCTTTTTTGGTAACCTGCATGGTGTAAGAGAAAATGGGTTTATTGGAATGCATGGTAATTTCTCCTGGTGCCTCTAGAGGAGTGAGGGCTTGTTGTGCCAGAATTGATCTTGTCTCCCCTCCTTGGTCATGTTAGTCAGCCCCTATTACTGCTTATATGGATGTAGTGTACCTAGGCCTGGACTTAGAAACTGTTAGGTAAGTCTTGTTAAGCCTCTGCCTTGCTTTCTTCATTGGTAACATGGGGATAATGGGACCCAACTCATAATATGTTGAGAGGGTTAAATTTAAAGTTCCTCATTTATTTAGATACCCACATTTTTCTGAATCTTTCTCAAGCATGAGTTGAAGCTATTCTCTATACCCAGCATTGTGATGAAAACAATTGAAATTCTAGGGATATTAATGAAGAGTGGTTTTGCTCTAAGTCAGGAGTTGGCAAACTATGGGTTGCTGCCTCTTTTCATATGCCCTGAGCTAAAAATAGTTTTTAAACTTGTAAATAGTGTGAAAAGTCAAAAGAAGAATATACTTTGTGATACATGAAAATCACATGAAATTCAGATCTCCGTGTCCACGAATAAATTCTAATCTTGTCATTATTAAATGCATGTTACAAAAATTTATACTCGACTATTACATTATTTTGAATTTCATCAGTAAAAATTAAGGGGGAAACATTTTTTTCTCTTATTAATGCCTTCATAATATCCTTGGCTTTACTGCTTGTCCCACAAAGCCTAAAATATTTACTGTCTGGCCCTTTACAGGAAATGTTTACTAATGCCTGATGTAAGTCATTCCACATTTTTACTAGATGAGTGGTTTTCAAACTGTGGCTATTGATTCATTATTTGTTTTGAAATTAGTTTAGAGGGTTGTAAATGCCATTTTATAAATAGATAAAACCAACGAGAATAAAATAAGAGAAACTCTCAGAGTGCATTGCCTTGGGTAGGGTTAATTGCCTTGTGAAATGTTTTCAGAGGACTGTGTTGAGTGTGCATGTGTACACACATATAATGAGTTGTCATGTCAAATAAAAAGTGAATCATGGTCACAGATTTGGAAAGCAACAGGACTAGACTGTAAGCTCTGTGAGGGCAGAGAGCCCGTCTTACTCATCTTTGTTTCGTTGGGCCTGACATTATGCTTTGGAAAAAACAGGCTTTTATGTGCATTGAGGTGATGAATGAATGAGTTCAGAAGAGAAATAAAGGCATGATGACTGACCATTATGCACCCAGTTACTAGATAAGCTTGGGAGATCTCTTCATGCTAAGTGGAGCAAGCAGCAATTCCATGCAGGCTGGGTCCCCTCGTAAGAATATACATATCAATGGGTGGGCAAATAATGTTTTCTTTATTATAGATGATGTATATAGGAAGCAGGGTTTGAGCATTATCACAAAGGATAGCTGTACCATGTGAGGAGTGTGCTGTATAAAAAGAGAATAGTCATTGGACTGGGAGTCCTGAGTTCTGGTGTCTCTTCTGTCCTGAACTGCTGTGAAACTTGAACTGGTTTCTTACGCATCTCTGCAAATTCCTCCAACCCAGGGGGAATGAGGATGGTGGCCATGGCCGTTGTACACCTCAGCTGTGAGGCTCAGATAGAGGAATGTGTAGGAGAGTGCTCTCTAAGTATAGTTTCTCATTCAGAGGCCATGCTCATTATTCTATCCTTTTAAAATCTTTCTCTCAGTCCTTTGCTTTGGGTGGGGCATGTGTGAGGCACAATGGGAACTAGAAGTTCCAGTAGAAGTTCAAAAGTTGCTATTAATCTTTCCACTAGTTTAATAGTGAGGACTGTATGGTTATTATAAGATCCTTGAGGTAAGAACACTATCATCCTCATAGTTGTTGGTAAAGAGACCAGTAACAATGCAAGTTGTAAAATAAGACTACAGCAGAGGAGATGTCACAGGCCATGAATCCCTGGGGAAATGTTCCGACTCTGAAAGAGGAGGTGAGGGTTCCAGGTGCAGGTGGGGAGATGAGGTGGAGGAGAGGTGTGTAATTCTCAGGTGGAAAGGAAGACCTGGCCCGGGCAGTGGTAGTGGCAGCAGGAAGGGGAAGTCCCTGTCCATGAAAAAGTCCCTTCTGAGTGAGTGGCTCCCCGGGCTAATTGGTACATTACTCTCTGTGATGGGCTTGATGGTGCTGAGGTAACAAAATGAAAAATCAAATGAGAAATGGAACCCGGGAGTCTAAAAAGTTAGTAGATTTTGACATTAGAAATATAATCAGATTTCACCAGTGCTTTTCTGTAGTGACAGCCAAATCCATCCGTGTCAGAGCAACAGCCTATGGTGTGTGGTTTCATGTGGCTTTTCTTCCCCTTTTCTCTTTTCCTTTTGCAAAATCAGCATTAGGCTATTTGGAGGACAGGCAAGAACTATTATGTTAAATTGTGCTACCTACAACTTAAGCTTCTGTCTTTGCTAAAGCTGCCAGTTTTTATAAACAACAGAAGACAGAAAGGGTTTACTAAGAATAATGTTGAAGCCCAAAAGAATCCTACAGCCTATAAATCTTAATAGAGGTTCTGAGATTCCAGCAGGCTGGATGTGTCTCTTTTACCCAGGCTCACTCCATCTTGGCTCCCCTGTGATGACTCCAATTTTCTCGAAACACAGGCATGGTGCCTTGAATTTACTTGTGGCACTATTTGCCTACAAACAGGAATACATGCATATAACCTATGCAAATCAATAAAAACATGTCAAGACCCCTTAGATCGCACTACTCTTCTAAAATGCAATTTATCTTGCTGCAAATGAGAGTAAGGGGCTAGGTAACAAATAGCGTCTGATCATTTAACTAGCACCTGTTGTCAATGCATTTGAAAACCACATTTTTCATTTGACATACAGTAAATTGCATTTTCATATATATTGAATGCAAAAGGGAGTCTGGATGTACATATGCAGCCCTTTATGAATTTTATGAACAATGGATATTTCAGAGCTGTATGTTTAAAAGGGTCACGTCAAATGCTGCAAATCTATTTGTTCCTTCCTGTGTTGGTTGTGAACACACCATACTTTTCTTATGGCTGGGTGTTGAAGCTCACCACCGCTGAAAGTATAATTATAACATTCATGTTAGGTGAAGGACAATTACTATAATTTTTGTATAAAGTTGAATATAACTTAAGTGTGTAAATGTGAAATATTTGAAAAAAGTTTCAGGGGAAAACTGCTTTTTATAAATTACATTTTTCAGTCAATCCCTTTGTTCACTTAATTTATGAGGGTTTTTTTTGGTTTTGTTTTTGTTTTAAATGTAGTATTTTGTTTGCAGATGGGTGGCTATTGTACAAATCCAACAACACTTAGGCTTATCAGCAACAATGGTTTTCACATTAGTGAGCATGGTTTGGCAATATTACTTGACATCTGGAACAAGCTGTATTCTACCAGACATATCAAGTATAACTGAATGGATCATTTCACTGGCATTTGTTTCAAAAACTCCCACTCTTCAGCTTTTGCCTGGCTGTCATGATACAGTGGCAGTGAGTCGCGTGTTCCCCCAGCTTCTCTGCCTCTCATCTGCCTTTGACAGTGCCGTGTGCACTTCCTACCTTGAGTCGGGCATTTTGTAATGGTGGCCGTGAGGCTGTGTTCTTGTGTTTCTCTCTCTCTCTCTCCTTTTTAGAAGACCATGATACGAGGAAGCTGCAAAGGTCAGGGGTGTTGTGACCTTTTTAGCCAAGAATTGGGCTGTCATTTGTGCTTTCTCTCATTTTCAGTTCTTGATTGTGGGCCCCCTGGCATGTCTACCTTTTGGGGTAACTAAGTCACAGGGAGACTTGCTTTGTTGAATTTCATGCAACTCAGATAGAGAACAGAAAAACTGGGAAAGGGCCCTCCTGCATTACATCCATAAATAAAAGAACCACATGGGGGCAGAGAGGGAAGAAGTTGAAAATAGATGGAAATGGTGATAGAAGGTTAGCACTAAAAAATCTCTCTCAAACTGTGTGGTTGGTTTTCCTTAGCATTTTGGGGTAGACATTCACATCTTGCGGGGTGAGACTACCCTCAGAGTTTCACATCACGGCTACTGACTTACCTTATGGCTCTTGGTAAGGAATTCACCCCTTGGGATGTCAAATGCCAAGGGTACTTTCTAAATAAGAATGCATTTCCTTCATGTAGTGATGCTATTGCAGGTGCTATTCATGTCATGTTTTTATTTGTCTTGGGTGAGAGCTTCTTTCTTTAAACTCAGCAAGGTACAAACAGGCCTGCCTAGCTTACTGAGCAGATTCACACTAACTATTCAAATTAATTAAAGGGAGAGACTTATTAACTAAAGTGAATAAAGAGCAAGTCTCAGATGAAAGGCAAAAATCAAATAATGAGAAAAGTCATGTTTTAGTCCGGTTTGCATTGAATTTGGTAAAATTATTTTATCAACACAGGTCTGAAGTTCAGGATTGAGGCTAACAAGGTGTTTGTTATTTGTACTAATGTCACTGGAAGGAACTGCCCAGGTGGTCTCACTGTGCCAACTCCCCAAGGTGGTCTCAGCCCTTTTAACATTGCCTTTTAGGTTAGCTGGGGACAAATATGTTCATTCACTCTTCCATTCAGTAAATATTTCTTGGTCTTCGAATGTTCTTGAAAAGCTCTATATTGACTATGGAATAGAAGCAGAACCAGCAATAAATGATAACAGCAATGGAAACCAAAGGATTTACAAATCCCACTTACAGATGCAGCAAGAAGAATAAAGTATTGGGGCGCCTGGGTGGCTCATTCAGTTGATCAAGCCTCCAACTTTGGCTCAGGTCACAATCTCATGGTCCATGAGTTTGAGCCCTGTGTTGGGCTTTGTACTGACAGCTCAGAGCCTGGAGCCTGCTTCAGATTCTGTGTCTCCCTCTCCCCAACTCAGGCTTTGTTTCTCTCTCTCAAAAATAAACAAACATTAACAAAAATTAAAAGAAGAATAAAGTACTTAGGAATAAACTTAACCAAGAATAATGAAAGACCTGTACAATGAAAATTACACAAAATTGCTAAAGGAACTCAGAAAAGATGCAAATAAATGGAGAGACCTCCTGTGTTGTGATATTGGTAGACTTACTATTATTAAAAACTTAATATTAAAATTTCCATGCTCCTCAAAGCAATCTGTAGATTCAGTATAATCTCTATCAAAACCCCAATGGTGGTTTTTTTTTTTTGCAGAAATACAAAGAAATATCTTAAATTCATCTGAAATCTTAAGGGACCCTCAACAGCCAAACCAATTTTGAAAAAGAACAAAGTTGGAGACCTCACTGCTAGGTTTCAAAACATACTGCAGAGCAGAAGTAATTAAGGTCATGTGGTGCTGGCTAGAAGACAGGCGTGTAGACCATTGGAATAGAATGGAGAGCACAGCCCTTGTGTATGGTCAAGTTATTTTTCACAAGGGTGTCAGATTACACAATAGGGAAAAGACCGTCTCTTCAACAATGGTGTTGGCAAAACTGGACATAGACATGCGAAAGAACAAAGTTGGACTTTTATGTTGGATTAAAGACCTAAACGTAAATTCCTAGCAAATTAGAAATGGAATTACTTTATTATTCAATCATTCACTTTTGGTTTTACATCCAAAAGAGTTCAATGCAGGATCCCAAAGGGAGATATTTGCACACACGTGTGCATTGTAGCATCATTCGAAATAGCCAAGAGGTAAAAGCAACCAATTGTCCACTGACAGATGAATAGACCAAGAGATGTGGTACATGCATAGAATCAGATATCATGCGGCACTAAACAAGGAGGGAATTCTGTTACATGCTCCTTGAATGAGCCTTGCGGATTTTATGCTAAGTGAAATAAACTGGTCACAGAAGGGCACATACTGTATGATTCTTCTCATACGAAGCATCTAAAGAAGTCAAAATCATGGAAACAAAAGAGGAAGATGGTTGCTAAGGTCTGGGGAGAGAGGAAAATGAAGGGGAATTTGTGCTTAGTGGTTATAGAATTTTTGTTTTACAAGATGAAAAAGTTCTAGAGATCTATGTGAATGTCCTTAGCACTACTGAGTTGTACAATTAAATGGTTACAATGGTCAATTTAATGTTATGTGTTTTTACCACAATAAAAATCACTACCACCAAAGTAGATGTTGGTCCCTACCCTTACAAGATCTTGGATTCTAGTCAGATAATGTCATTTTAGCTTATCTGTGGTTGAAATTAGCATAGGCAGAAAATGGCCAAGGAGGGCTTCCTGGAGGAAGTAGGTCTTGGGCTTTAGTAGTTGAAGCCCTAGTCTACTTGGTAGGTCTTTTTCACTTTGTGGCTGCTGATAAAGTGATTAATGTTTCATAACATGCCACTTAAGTAGAGTGGGGGTTTTCTTTGGAAGTATTGAAGTTGAGGTCTATTGCTTTATTGGCCAAATTATCAGCTTTCTATCCAACATCCCCATTTATTCAGTAGGCCCACAAACTTACTTCTACCCTGCTGAGACCCACTGATGGAATGTAATGGTAGGCATCCAGAATGAGCTACCTCATATCTTGTTTGCTTCTTTACAGGTTTTCAGGTATGTCTACCTATTTACTTTAAAATTCCAAAGGAGAACTAGGTCATAAATCTTCAGGATACCCCAGATGAGTTACAATTTTACCCACTTGATTTGTTACCTTAATGCTTCTTTAATTATCTTGTGTACTCAGACTTTAGATACTCACTGGGGAGGAAAAGTGAAAGCAGTATTGACAACAAGCTAAATTTCTCTTCTGTTTAAGTTCCATCTGCCTCAGAGACCTTCTCAGATCCATTCTTGCCCTTGACCTGCTTTTTTCTCTATGACAGGAGGCTATCACCTGCAGGAACATTTCCCAAGTTCTCATTGGGTGGCCTTCTTTTGGGTTTCACTAGTGAGAGACCCTGGAAGGAGACTGGAAGGTGGGAGGAAGGGATAAGCCAGGGCACTTCTCCCCACTCTGCCTCTGCTGGCTACTCTATCAGGGACTGAATGGCCCTACAGGGTTCTCCTTTAGTGGTAGACCTTGTCCCAGTCCTCCACTCTCTCTTCAGCCTGAGGATGGTTGTGGTTTCTTCTTGTTGATTCTCTGTCATTTGTATATCTAATTCCCTTGTTAAATTCCTTCTGTTACAAATATTTAGAAAGAGCTAGCTCCTTTTTTCTATATTTGACCCTAAGTGATAATGGTTCTTTAGTGTCTGAGGACTTCTTGGCAGTCTATGGGCCTTCTAAGAGCCCTACACAGTATGGTCATGTAAAAACCCATACGCTGAAGGAAAGCAATGTTGGAAACTAACAGCATCATATTTGATGTGGCCACACACTTCAGTATCATTTACAGGAAAGCCGTGTTTGCTGTGTCTGTAGCCAGAAGCAAAAGCAATTGATGAGAGTGTGGAGGTGAACTGGTTTGTGTTTCATGAGTCTTATTTTACTTGTGGTAGCATATAAATTGTGAAACTGGCTGAAAGTAAGTGCTGGAGACTCAGACATTATTTTAGATCATCAATATGATAAACATGGTGTTTTCCTGTTAAAGAAACCCCCATAACCTAGAGGGTGTTATGCTGAGTGAATAAGTCAGGCAGAGAAGGACAAATATCATATGTTTGGACGTATAGGAGGATTAGGAGGAGCTTAACTGAGGAACAAGGGGGAGAAGAAGGGGGGAAATGGTGGGGGAAAGGGAGAGAGGCAAACCGGGAGAGACTCTTGAATGCTGACAAAAACTGAGAACTGATAGATGTAGGGGGAGGGGGATGGACATGGAGGAGGGCACTCGTGGGGATGAGCACTGGGTGTTATGTGGAAACTAATTTGACAATAAAGTATTTGTAAAAAAAAAAACAACCCATAGTCATAACTCCACATGGTTACTCCATCCAGTTTAATAAGGCCATATTTATTATATGAGCACCTTGATAGTTTGGCATCAGGCCAGAAACAAACTACATAGAGAGTCTGCTTGAAGCTAAAAAGTGATGTTTGGGTTGGGAATAGAAACATTAAAAACTCATCTACAGATTACATTGATATTAGTCTGTAGCCATTTTTTCATCTTACTTGAGGTAAAAAGGTATACTAGGATTATTAGGAAAATTGCAAATGACAGAGCCTTTTATTTTAGGAGTCTTATATTCCCTTTGGGTTATATTGGAACTGCCCCAACAAGCTGGCAAAATCCTTAATAGCATCAGGAGTTGGGCATTCCCATTCAAACTTAAGTCTTCAAAAATTGATATTATTTTCTACTTTGTTTATTCTCCTCTTTGGTTTGTAAGTTGCCAAGAAATACGGTATGGGTAAGAAACTAGTGTTTTCTTACTGCTCATGTACTACCATCCAGTTTTCCTACGGGGATAGACTTTGGATGAAGAGAATAACTGTTGAATGGTATAGAAAACATTAAAGTCAAAGCAACAACATAATCAACGATATTGACTCAGCAGATATATGGGGACCTGGTGTTTAGCAGCTTAGAAATAACTCTATTCCTACTCTTGTGGGGCTTATAGTCCCCTGAAGATTATAATTAGGATGACAGCCATGGAAAATTCCAGATGCTTTGAGAACAGGATAAAGGTATCTTGATAGACCTGATGAGCTGCTATTTGAAAGACAAGAATTTGGGGGCGCCTGGGTGGCTTAGTCGGTTAAGCGTCCGACTTTCGCTTGGTTCATGATCTCGCGGTTCGTGGGTTTGAGCCCCGCGTCGGGTTCTGTGCTGACTGCCAGCTCAGAGCCTGGAGCCTGTTTCAGTCTGTGACTCCCTCTCTCTCTGACCCTCCCCTGTTCACGCCATCTCTCTCTCTCCTAGAAATAAATAAAAACATTTAAAAAAATAAATTTTTTTTTGAAAGACAAGAATTTGTTGGTATACATCAAGACAAAGGACTATTCCTGTAAGAGGGACCAGAGTGTGCCAAAGTCTGGAGGCATGAACATGAGATAATATATTGCTTTATGGGAAATGATATACAGATATTTTAAAGTTGGGCCTTTCTAAAAGTAAAATAACAGCTTCTATATTTTTTTTAATTGTTGTTTGCTTAACCCTCACCTAGAAGAGGATAATTTTGGTAGAGGTGGTTGTTCAACATGATTGAATATGATTGGGTGTTATTACTTGCTGATGGGACTTAATTTTCTCATGTTTAAATGTGATCCATTATCTTGTGTCTAGAACATATTAAAATGACTTTAAAATGAGAAACAAGGCAACTCTGCTTATTTCAGTGCAAACATACTTGCTTATTGAACTACCCTGAAGGATGCTGGGATATTCGAATACTAAGATTATATAGCTGCCCAGATCCTAGGGTTATAGGACAAGGCAGCCCTTTGTGACTGTGGTGCTGGTCAGATCACACTGGTAACTCAGGGTTTATTTTCACTTTTTTTTTTTTTTTTAGCCTTATACTGTTCTGTTTTGGTCTTTCCTCCTGGATTCTTTTTCTTTCTTTCTCTCCTTCTGACTTGAAACTCATCAACTTGCAATACCCCTGATAAAACTCATTTATAATGCTGACCAAATTTTCTGGCTTCAGCCAGCTGTTCCGTTTTTTCTTGTGGAAGGCCCCAAACTTCTCACTACTTGTTCCGAAGATAAATTAGCGACTTCTAAATAATGCAGTGAACCCTAATTCTCTTTGATTAGTAGCGAGTTAGATGATAGCGACCCATTGAAATTGGCCATCAGCATAAATAATGAGTGAATGAACTGATAAAATGCAAAGTCACCGGCCGTCATAAATCAAATGAAATCCACTTTCTCTGGAAGTCACTGAAATTAGAAGTCCATGCTCCTATTAATTATTTTGCCTTCTGAAGACGACAGTGTTATAAATCAGCCTTGAAAGGCCCTTCACTTAGAAAGCTGAAGGAGTGCGGCTGCCTGCAAATTGCTTTGTGTACGCACCTAATTGTTTCTTAAGTAATCCACCTTTGTAGCATGGCTTCAGGAAGCAAAGAAGGTTCCCTTCCATTGAGATCCATCAATGTGGCCTTAGGAAGGGCCAAAATGGAGAGGGCAAGGATCCACCCTTTCCTTAGAAAAGATATCTCCAGGGTCCTTATTTTATGACTCAGACCCCCATCAGGACTGGGCGTTGTTGGAGTGGTTTTCTATGGTGGGATCCAGAAAGATGGTTGTAGGCCCCAAGGCCATTTCATCATCTTGTCTCAACTCAACTTCCAGCCAGGACTGAGAAGCCAAACTTCACTTGATTTCAGTGAAAACCAAGATTTTAAAAATTGGTAAGAAAACAGAGATAGAAAACCTTGACTTCTCAAGTTCATTTTCAGGAGTTGTTGTAATCTGCATATATTACTTGTGAAATGACACATAATTTTTGCTAAAAGGTGGGTGGGAAATTATATTCATTTAGGAACCTGTTTTGCAATAGACATTTGAAAAAGCAACATTCTGTGGAAAAGAGGTTAATTGCATAGTAGGAAATGTTGTAAATTAGTTTTCTTTTGGACCACTCCCTGTCATATCTGAAGTTCTAAAGTTGAGACTGCTGATATAAAAAAAAATAAATAAAAATTCTCTACTGGAAGTGGTCGCAGAAATTTGGCCCAGCTTAGACATGTGACCCTGAGTCGTTAGCAGATCTGGACAGAGCTCACAAAGAAATTCTCTGCTTTCCATTGAGTGTGCATGATTTTTGTTGGGTTCTGTGGAGAGATGGATGGCAATTTTATGGGAGTGAAGACAGACAGCAGTGGGACCCCTAGGTACTAGGTAGGTGTAGAGGGAATGTCCACAAACTGGAGGTTTAGTATGGACTCCACAGATAGGTAGAATTGGAAAAGTTTTAAAGGAAAAAGAATTCATTATTCCTTCTTAAAAAACTTAATATTTGCTGCAGCCAAGCCAGATTCCTCTGGTAGCCAGTACATCAAATGTAAAGACTAGCCTTGAAAGATGAAAATTGTCTCCTGGATTGTAGGAAGCACATTTTCTTCTTTGTATGGTGATAATTTGGGTGCCCTGGCCTGTTCTGAATCATCCACACAAAGGAAGTGTGCGTGTGTGTGTGTGTGTGTGTGTGTGTATACATGCTTGTGTGTTCATAAACATACCAATATAGCTAAAAAACCTAATATTAAAATAAGTGCAGTGTAGGCTGCCTAGTGGCTGTCGGTTGAGCATCTGACTTGGGCTCATGTCATGATCTCGCGGTTTATGGGTTCAAGTCCTGCATTTGGCTCTGTGTTGACAGCTCAGAGCCTAGAGCCTGCTTTGCATTCTGTCTCCCTCTTTCTCTGACCCTCCCCTGCTCTTGCTCTTGCTCTGTCTCTGTCTCTCTATCAAAGATAAATAAACATTAAAAACATTAAAAAAATAAGTGTAGTGCTGTAAATTTCCATGCATGAGTGAGTGCTGATGTTGGGGTTAGTTGCTGCTAGATGATTCACCTAGTTGCTGGTAGGTGAATCTGAATAACCCAGTTTGAAAACTAAACAATACATAGTTGAGCATTATGTTATAAAGGAGGAAGGAGCAGTTATTCCCTAGGATATTGAATACTGAATATGTAGATTTTCTGGGTTGTGTCCTTGAAAGCGGCCAAGATTCCATGGGCTTTTCCACACGATAGGGATGAGAAGATGTCCTGATCCCCTGGACACCTCCAGCATTGCCTAATCCCAGCAAGTGACCTTCTTAGGTCTTGACATCTTTCTACTCATAATCATATGATTCTGCTTGCTGTGGAAGAGAGGGGTCATGGAAGAAAACTGCTTTTGGTCTTCCTAAACTGCTTCTGGGTGGAAATCTATAAGGCCCTGGCCGTTGTTTTGTGCTTCAGGACAAAGCAAGACCTCCGTGGTGACTCCTCCTCTAGAGTGGATGTCATGTGTATTTTTGTTGGTCCTGTTTTTGCCTGGTTTCACTTTTAGGCTTATTGTTACATGATGCAGGCAAGCAATAAAGATTTGTTGATTGTTGGAAATGCAGGAGGGGTGGGAGAGGAGCCCCTCTGAGTTAGGTGCTCTAGTATTTGTTAGATTTCCTTCTGTTTCTGAGGTTTGTAGAGGTTAAGCTAGGTTCTGACCATCTGCACAACTGTGTCCTCCTGGAATGAAACATTTATCACTCACAGTTTACGGGTTTTAGAACATTCTTTTTTTTCTTGGGTGATGTTCCCTTGTGTAGTGCATAATCAGGAAGACCATATGTCCTGATGTCCTGATTTCCCTGGGATAGTCTTAATTTATGCCTGTTTTTCCTGGTATAATTATTAATTGCATTCTCCCCCCCCACCTTTCATTCTCAGAACTGTCCAGATTTAGATGATCACCCTCTATGTAATACTTGAAAGGAATGTTTGTTTGTTGTCCCAATGCCACAGAGACCATGACATATTGAGATATAGCCAAGGCTTTGGAAATAGGCAGACTTTGAAGTTACTCCCTAGCATATGACCTTGGGTAAGTTAATTTCTCTGAGCCTATTTTTCTGTGTCTGTAAAGTGAGGATCATTGTGCATCCCTCACAGATTTGTGCTGAAGATAAAATATGTAATGAACCTAGCAAATTTCTGGGCAGATAGATAGGTAGAGGCTAAATACTTCTAAGCCAAGAAACCTTGTTTAGGGCAGAGGCTTTGCCATGTTTCTGAACCTGACTTTGACATTGACGTAAATAGTTAAGTCAGCATCTTCCCAGTGTAACAGAGAGAAAGAAAATATTCCCCCTGCCACTTTAGTGTGGAAAAAGAATGCGAGGAAAAATCTTCTCCCCAAAGGCTCTTGGAATGCCCCATAAAAAGAGAGGCAAAAAGATAGTCACATAAGAGAGGGAAGCTGAATTTGCTCTTCAGTCAAACAAAGTATTGATTTAGCATCTAGCAAAAGGAGCAGGATGCTGACAAGAGCTTCAATAAATGGCTTTGGCTTTCAAATAGAATATGATGGTGAAAATAATGCATTGGTCTTGAAGCCTCTGTCTCTTTATCTGTGAAATGGGAATAAAAAGATTGGAGGAAGAATTAAATTGGGTCATAAATGTAAAGGAGTGCTGCAGAGTGCTGGGCACATGTGGGAAATCATATTTTTCTTGTTTATACAGAGCTAAGGTAATCATGCAACCTGAACACTAGCCCAGGGGTAAAACGACCATACGGAGCTATACCATTCCACATCGTAAGATTCACAAGTCTTTAAAGCAATACTCATTAATACCTTACTCTTTGTGAAGTTGCAGGAGGGCACACGCAACTCTGTTTAACTGGCCCAACAGGAACTGGTGTTTTTTAAAAGCAGTTTGTGAGGCTTTATGGAGATTACTATTCCCTTTCACATTTTTAATTAGAAAGAGCAAAAAGAAAGCACATGTACCCCAATGTTCATAGCAGCACTCTCCACAATAGCTAAAACATGGAAAGAGCCTAAGTGTCCATCAATGGACGAATGGATCAAGAAGATGTGGTTTATCTATACCATGGAATACTACATGGCAATGAGAAACAGTGAAATCCGGCCATGTGTAGCAACATGGATGGACCTTGAGGGTGTTATGCTGAGCGAAATAAGTCAGGCAGAGAAGGACAAATATCGTATGTGTGCACGTATAGGAGGATTAGGAGGAACTTAACAGAGGACCAAGGGGGAGAAGAAGGGTGGAAATGGTGGGGTAAAGGGAGAGAGGCAAACCATGAGAGACTCTTGAATGCTGACAAAAACTGAGGACTGATGGATGTGGGGGGGAGGGGGGATGGGCATGGAGGAGGGCACTTGTGGGGATGAGCACTGGGTGTTATATGGAAACCAATTTGACAATAAACTATTTGTTAAAAAAAAAAAAAAAGGAAGTTTATTTTCCTCAGGATTTCCAGTCCAGATGGCTCAAAGTCTATAGAAGAAGGTTACTGAGTGCCAGTGGCCAGGCCTGGCTGTCTGCTGTGACTGGCTCCATGTGGCTCCTTTCTCTCCAGGGAGGGGGCACAGAGCCTGAGGCCCTCGTGACTACCCACTGACAGTGCCCTAGCCCCTGTATCCACTCCACCGAGGTAGGCATCAAATATGGGCCTTACTTTACCTCAGTAAACGGCAGTGCGTAGCTCATACTTGACCGGTAAAAAAGGCTCATGGCTTTCAGGAGCCCTTCATAGAAGATGAAACATACTCATGCCAGTCCATCCCTTCTTCTTTTGATACCTGTTGAAACTGTCCTTCTAATGTCACAGTGCAGACTGACAATGCTTAAGGCTCTCTACCCAGACTAGAACCATGTTTTGCTTCTCACCCCCCTCTGTTATGATCTCCCTTTTCTTCTTTTCCTTTTTCCTTTCCTTTCCTTGTTCCTTTCCCCTTTCCTTCCCTTTCCTTTCCTTGCCTTGCCTTTCCCCTTTCCTTGCCTTTCCTTTCCCTTCCCTCTTCTCTCCCCTCCTGTCCCCTTCCCTTTTATAAATTTCAGAAAAGACAGCACGTTGGAGAATTTTCTGGGGGAGGTTGTTCTGCCATGTCTTTTTATTTATTGAAAATGAAATTGTAATTACACAAGTACACTACTCTCCATACTCCTAACTGCTCAGGCTCCATCCTCTTTGGCTGCGCTTCACCCTAACCTCCATTCTTCTTCTTCTTCTTTTCTTTTTTTTTTACAAATAGTTTATTGTCAAGTTGGTTTCCATATAACACCCAGTGTTCATCCCCACAAATGCCCTCCTCCATGCCCATCTCCTCCCTCCCCCCCATGCCCATCAGTCCTCAGTTTGTTTTCATCATTCAAGAATCTCCACTCTTCTTTAGAGCCAACCGTACTAGGAGTTGGTTATGTTTGCTTATCCTCTTTCTGAGGCCTTAAACACGCATATGCATAGATACATATGTACAAATACTAAGAATTTATGGTACTGTGTAAGTTCAGCTGCTTGCTTTTTTCACTCAGTGGTATGTCTCAGTAACTTTCCATGTCAGTACCTATAGACATAGAGTGATTGGGCTTTTTGACTTGAGTACAATAGTCCATAGTATGGATATGCCCAGTTTATTTGACCATTAGTTTTTTGATAGACATTTGGTTGTTAGTAATTTCTCCTTGTTACACCAGTAAATGCCCTTGTTATGGTCTTTTGTGTACATGTGCAAGTGTTTCTCTTGGGTATATTTTAAGAAGTGGACTCAATTGATTCATGGTGTATGCATATTGTAAATTGCAATTCATACTATAGAATTATTCTCCACGATGATTTTATCAATATTTGTTCCTACTAGTGATGTGGGGAAAGAATGCCATTTGATCCATTCTCCTGCCAGCATTTGATATTAGCACACTTTGAAAATTATTGCAATCCATTGGCATATTCTACTGCCATTTAAAATGTTTCACTTCCCTGACAAGTTCGAGAATCATTTCATGTATTTATTATCTATCTGGGTTTTTTTTTTTCTATTTTGAGTTGCCTGTGTATATCATTTGCCCATTTTTTTTCTAATGCCTTGTGTGACTTTTACTTAATGATTTCTAGTAAGTTCTTTATATATTCAGGCATTCTTGACCTCAGTCTCTCCTATATTGCAAATATTTTCTTCCATTCTATTGCCTTTCAAATTTATGGTGCTTTTTATTACATACAGGTTTTTAATTATGATGTTATCACATTAACAAGTCTTTTCTTTATATGCTATCTATGCTATATGTGTCTGACCAGGAGTCTCATTCTTGGGCCCTAGACATATTTTCCTATATTTCTTCTAAAACATTGTTTTAATTTTGCCTTTTAGATCTTGATCCACTAGGTTTTTGTGCGTGTGTTTTATTTCATGTTGAGATAAAAAATTACACACAAACACACACACACACACACATACATACACACGAACACACCATTTGTTTTTTAGGCCATTTGCTAATCATTTCGAACCACTGTTTTTATCACATACAAAATGTGTAATTAGACTGTCTATTCTGTTTGCTGATCTATTTGTCTATTTGCTTTCCTATTGGAAATGTAAAATAGTATCTAAACTGAGCAGTGTTTGAGTAACCTTGCAAGCCTGAGAGGTCACCTTGTGAAACCTTGCTGTCACACTGTTGGCATCAACCATAATGTGTTCTCTAAAGCCTTCAGCCTATGTTAGGTTCCTATGTTCTTGGAAATCTAGATCATTATGGTATTTTTAAATATTCGTTCAAAGGTCACTGTTGGGGTACCTGGGGTAGCTCAGTCAGCTAAGTGTCGGATTCTTGGTATTGGCTCATATCATGATCTCACACTTTGTGAGGTGATTCCCTGTGGTGTTAGCATGGGGCCCACTTGAGGTTCTCTCTTCCCCTTCTCTCTCTGTCCCTCCCCTGCTCATGTGTGTGTTCTCTCTCTCTCAAAATAAATACATAAATAAACATTAAAGAAAAAAGCTCACTGTTGCTTGTGTGGCCCATCTTATCACTAATATTGGAATAATTCTCACAGATTTTAACTTAAGAATCAGGCTTAGGAATCAGCATGAGTTTTGGCACAGGGATGTCCTTCAGTACATATGGGCTCTAATTTTAATTCTCCCAAAAGTTCTTTGGCCATAGATCACTCACCCTTCCTCTTACAGGCTGGGGAAGAAGTTAGATTGAGTGGATAATTTGAGCCCTGCCCCTTGCTCACTGTAGGGTTTTGGGGTAAAGTGTTTAACTTCTACCACTCAGAATGGTTTTAAGAAATCTTGATACAAATAATGTACAGGGAACATTTGCTAACTATACAATACTCCAAAAACTAGCACTACATACTAATGTGTACAGGCTTTGTTTTTATTTTGCTCCAGTGAAGATAATAAATCTTTGTCTCACCTACCTTAGAGAGCTGTTCTGAGCATCACATGGGATGTGCTTTGATAAAATTGAAAATGCCACACAAATTATTTATTGCTGATGAATCCCAACAGGTGGACTGGAATTGGCAAATATTAACCAAGCCCATGGGGTTATAGCAGTGAAGGAGGGTCATATTAATAGGATATCCTCAGGGGAGAATTGTTGGAGCAAGATTTATGGGGCCTTTCAGTCTATACCCACTTGAGTTTAAAAAAAGGTATAGTGTTGGCCTTTTAAAAGGGTGAAGACAGTCTTTTAAGTGTGAATAACAGGCAGAATGAGTGCCATGTGAAGTTCTTGTGCTAAGATCAAGAGCCAGAGTAGGGCTCATGGCACATTCCCTTGTGTTACCAGTGGCCATGTGCAGTTTTTGTTCTATTTTAAAAAATGGGAGTTTGATCTTTATTTGTCTATAAATTGTGGAGTGCTTCTCTCTTTCTTGCCATGCTTTGCCCAGCTTTCATATGGAACCCAAATCGCTAAGACTTAAGCAATAATTGGAATACTAGGTCATTGAATATTAAAGTGGAAGATTAGAACAAGAATTAAAAAAAATAATACGGCTTGTCATAATGGTTCCAATCTTTTTCCCCTCTAGGGGAAACAGTGCTAGTTGTAGTGAACTATCACTTTGGTGACCTCAAATAAACTACACCTCCAAGTATTCACACTTCCATGTAGTTCCCATCCACACTGACCCTGAACTTGGCCATTGCAAGCAGAAACTTATGAAGTGCTTTTGGGCTCTTCATAGGCTTGTCTTCTTGGAATGCTTGCTCACAGAATCCACCTGCTGGGTAAAGAAGCTCAAGATAGACATATATATATATAGAGAGAGATATCAAAGCCCCCAGTCATTGGCCCACACTCCTGATATGTGAGTGAAGTCATCTTGGACATTCCATCTCCTGCCACCATATGACCGTGAACACATGAAAGACTTCAAGTGAGATTAGTAGAACTACCCCAAGGGAGACCTTATTAACCCACAGTTATGGGCAAATTAAATCTTGCTTAAACCTACTGTTTGCCAAATAGCAGTAGATAACTGGAACGCAGTGTTGAAACACATATACATACACTAAACTCAATTTAATGGATGAGCGGTAAATGGTTTTTCTTATCTGAGAAGTTGGCATTTTTAGACTTCGGTTCAGACTATTTTATCAGAAGACACTTAACTCTCATTTACCTCCTTGACTTCCTCCTCCCTTGAGGTGAGATGTTGCATTTGAGGCCATTTGGGTTCAGTACAGAAAAGATGGTGGAAGAAGGATTTGTCCCTTTCCAAGTGAGGCCTTTTCCATTCCCATCAGGCTCCCTAGATCAGGACTCGTGGGAGGAGGTGGCTGGGTAAGGATATTTATTTCTGCAGCCCGAGTCCACGGGGGAACTTGGACGAATTTATAATCTATCATTTCAAGTCATTAGGCGGCATGTTGGTCAGTACAGGAGACTCTCTTCTCATTAATTCAGAGGAGATTTACTTGTGTCACCCTCATTAGTATTTATGGGATTTATCAACATCAGTCGCTAGTGCATTAACAGGGAAATAACTAAACCTCCCAGGGTTTGTTGGCACTAATAAAATGAGCTGGAAGTTCTAGAAATCACCATGATCAGAAGTATTCTAAACCAGGGCCTGTAATTGATCCTTTCAAAGTACCCTCAGGATGTTTTCCTCCCTGCTTCCCTTCCAGTGCCTTTTGCATACTAGTGTGGTATCTAAGGCCTTCTGTCCACATTTAGAGTAGGGCCCATTTCTTACCAAGCAGCCATGTGGGACAACCCAATGGAGTGCTGAAAATATTGTCAAACCAGAGCATCTAGGTAAATGAAGGGTTAAATTTCTTATAATTCTTTTTGTTTGGTCCTGGCTTATAAAAAAAAAAAAAAAAAAGGAAAACACCCTGCATGTAAATATATTTTTTATGTATTCTGAACATAAAGATAGCTCTGTCCTACCATATTGATTTATTAGATTCTCTGACATTTTAGTTGTGGTCGTTATGTTATATTTATGAGATGAATGTTGGATTCCCTCATTATGTTATCCTCATTTATTTTACATACTTTTATGGCTGGTTGTGCATCGCTTTACAGTTAAAGCTTTATTGCAGCTGTTAGCGTTGGGGGGAGGGGAAGGCAAGTAGTTATTGGTCAGAATTTACATGTTTACTGTTGTAATCATGATTTATTTAATCTGTTTGCACATATAAATATAAGCCCACTCTCTGAAATAAAAAATATATACTGTATCTGTATTTTAGCAACATTCTTGTCACCCATACTCTTTGGAGTGGAGAAGTTGGAGATGATCCAGTGTTGCATGGATTACTACTTTCTTTACAGTTTGGTGGTGAAGAGTGTGGCTTTTAGAGCCAGACTGCCTGGGTTCACATCTCAGCTGTACTACTTACCACTGTGTGGCCTGGTTCAAAGTATTTACCTCTCTGTGCTTCCATTTTCTCACATGTAAAATGAGAATGTTGTTAGTACTTTCCTCTAAGATTGTTGTGAAGATTAAAAGACTAATGTTGGCAAAACGCTTAGAATTAGTTTTAGATAGAGAAGTTGCTTACTTAATGCTAGTCATTGGGGCTCCAATGAGTAGGTGGTGAGGTAGGTATATTGGCAAGGCCAGGTGACTCCCAAGTGGGAGCTCTGACTTCCAATTTGGTCCAGCGGGGCAAGGACACTTAGAAAGTGTGCCCTAGCCAAAAAAAGAGGATGCCTTGAGATCTAAAAGTTGGTCCTGAGAAATCTATTTTTTTCCCGTATGTTATCACCTGAAGTGTTTTCAGCTCTGCTGTAAACTAGTGTTGAAGGATTCACTTTGCTTTGCCACTATGCCTCAGCCTTCTCATCTGTCATTTGGGTTTTTTAGACCTGTTCAGAGCATGATATTGTAGTGATGTGATCACTGGATTAAAGTCAAAGACATTCTGTAGCCCTAAGTATGCCACTGAATAGCCTTGTTATGTGGGCAAAATACTTCATTTTTGAAAAGGGGCAAAGTCCCTGCCTGCTTTACAGAGGTTATGTTGAAAATCTGAGGAAGTGATGTTAGTTACAGAGCTTCAGATACTCTGGAGTGCTAGTGTGTACTTAGGGAGGTATTGATAATGCCACCTCACAGAAGTTTACGGAGATGAGATGCTGTAACAGATGTGAAAAGGCTCTGACAGCGGCAGGAAGTGCTTTCTGAACATGGAGGACATGGTGAAGTCTCAGCTCTATGACCTCCTGATGCTCTGGGTGGGAGTCCCTCCTCCTCCTGAGAGCTGGGGGCCTAGAAGAACTGCAGGCCCCCTGGGTCCTTGGCTCCAATGAGTTTTACCCCTTATTCAACTCCTGTGCTACAATTTGGCCCTATCTTTAGAAAAAAATATGAGTTTTGTCCTTGTCATTTCTTTATTATTTATTTGTTGGGTACAAAACTGTGTATCTGTCCCCAGTATTTCACGTGGGCCATGCGTGTCACCGTGCTACCAGCAACTCAGCATTTAGGTTTTATACTTGCCAATTTGGCAGTGATTCTTTGAAATAATTTACTTTTATCATCTCGTTTCAGAGTTTCAAAGAATAATCCATCTAGCAGAGCAGTTTATCCTTTCTATATATTCATTTTTGTTTTGAGGCTTTTTAGCAGAACTAATGATTTTTAATCAGATTTTGAGGCCACTCATCATAATTAGGTTTAGACTTATGAATTATGTACACTTCACCATTACATCACACCTCCCTGGGATAGGTGAGTGAATTAGAGATGATCGCAGGATTTCCAGGGCCTTTCAGGATGATTTATGACATTTAAAGAAAAATCTCCAATTTGTCCCTTGGCTGAACACACTTCTAGGAAAACCTGGGTGGTTTTTTTTCCCTTTTTACCTCTTTCTGAAAATGCTTTTGCTTGTCAAATTATCCCCCCAATCATTTGGCCTCCAAAATGTTATGTTAGCTAAGTTTTAAGAAAAAAATTAATCAAAATTAAATCTCAAAAGTATTAAGCTGAGCAAAATAAGTCATGCACAAATAAGTACTTACTCTCTGATTTCATTTATATGCCATTCTAGAACTAATATGGGGTGATATAAGCAGAGTGGCAGTTGCTTCTTGGGGGGAGCAGGAGATAATTTGGTGAGATGTGGTAATTAGAAATGTCCTAGTTCATGATTGAGGTATTTAAACTTGGGTGCATGCATTTAGTCAAAACGGATTGAATTGTACATTTTTTTAAATGTTTTTTTATTTATTTTTAGGAGAGAGAGAGAGACAGCGTGAGCAGGGGAGGGTCAGAGAGAGAGGGAGTCACAGGCTGAAACAGGCTCCAGGCTCTGAGCTGTCAGTCAGCACAGAGCTCGACGCGGGGCTTGAACCCACGAACCGCGAGATCATGACCCAAGCGAAAGTCGCACGCTTAACCGACTAAGCCACCCAGGCACCCCTGAATTGTACATTTGAGGTCTATGCGTTTCACTCTGCAAATAGAACTCAATAAAAAGGTAGAAAAAAATAATTATGAAATACCTGTTCATTACACATCATTTTAGATGCTCCTTTGACAATGATTTAATGTGGTGGTAGTTTAGAGGCAATATGATGTCTTTTGCTCATCCCTTCATACCAGGGCTTGAAGAAAAAGATGTTTCACAACACTACCAGTTCTAAGGCATTGGAGGTTTGGGGAATATGTGTTTGTCAGCTCTGTTAGCCAAGGGTAGTCAAAGTGGGTACCTGCTATCTGGATAAGCTTTTATAGGGAGCCATTATTCATTCTAAAAATGTTCCCTTCTTCTGCCGCTTGACTTACATGGAGGAACAATCTCCTGGCTAATTTTTTTTGTGCATACTTCTGAAATACAAATCCACTTTTTCTAATGAATCATTATCATGTACTACCATCAAAGGTTATTCACTGAAAGCTCCAGAAAAAAAAAAAAGCAATGAAAACTAATTTTGATTGTTAATGGAAATGTATTTTTAGTCTTAAAGAGCTTCCCTCAGCAATAATTATAGTTATGCCTCTTGGGTGTTTTTGGACTTTTAAATTTACATTTAGTAGCTCTTTTTCATTTAGCAGTTAATCTTTTAACAGAGCTCGGCAAATTTGTTCTTCAGTCTAGTGTTAGGAGAGGATTGACGGAGATTTTATTTCTTCTCTTCTATTGAGTTTCTGCTCCCTCTTCACTGTGCTTGCAAGCACCCATGCGGTACTCATTCTTGTGTTTTCACCATGTCTTGGTACAGACGTGGCCTGGGCAGGAAAAGGCCAGCAGGGAAAGGCTAGAGACAGACACTGGGCTTTCCTGCAGCCAGTGGGCATCTCTGGCACAGCTAGTTGCCTCTGCCCCATGCAGCACAGAACTGTGGCACAGAAAGTAAGCTCACAGAGTGGGTTTGTGGCAATTGGGCCAAGCTCGGTGATGTGGTCCAAGGCTCAGAAAACACACAGCTAGATTGTAAGGGGACTGGCTTGCAGCAGCCTGCCCTCTGGTTTCAGGCCTTCAAATGTCAGTGGGCAAGTAGGGAGATTTAAAACAAGATGCAAAGCTTTGGTAGACTTTGCAACTGAGATTGCTTGCTGGTTCGGCTGATTCTTTACTGATTTCAGAGAGGGAGACCGTGGTTCCTTAAAGGATGTGGACGGGGAAGGAATTCTGTCAGGAAGTTTGCTGGCGTTCCTTCCCTCTTATTAAAAAGCAGAATGGGCAGTATGATGAGAGAAAGCTCAGGCCACCACTGAGAGTCCTGCTCCTCGTAGAAACTGACCTCCCCCACGAAACGAGAGAGCAGTCAGACATTTGGACATTTGCAAAGCAGCGCTCAACATTCGGGAACAGTTAAAATTAATCCTGTGTACTGCAGCTCCCGAGAAAGAAAGCCAGCCCCACATGTCAATAAATCTAGATCTGTTTGAAGCGAATGTCACTAAATCTTCGTCTTGACTGTTTGCTGGTGGTGTCAAGAGCTGCCCTGGAAGATGAATTTGAGGGGAGGATGAAAAAGGAACCATATTAAACTGCAGCTCTGATAAGTTTAGTTAAGAGGCAGGAGATGTGTCCTTGCCATGACATTCAGTGGCTGATATTTGTTTCCCTTTAAATAATATGCTGTACATCTGTGAGAATGATGGTTTAGGGCTGGCGACATTGCATCTCCACCAAGGTTACTGCCTTCTGGACAGCCAGTCTCTCTCCTTTCTTTCTCCATCCCACACCCTGTCAATAAATATCCACTTGTCTGAGGAAGTGAGATACTGATTTTAGAGCTGACACGAGAGCATCTTCATTTCAAGTAGCAATGAGGCTCTACCTATGTGAGCATGGAGGGGGATGGGTAAGAGAAATTAAAGGGACTGTCAGAAGCAGCTTTAGTCCTGAAACTGTCACATAAACCCCAACAGCACCCAGTGGGGAGGTACCAGCAGATTGAGAATTTCCCCCTCAAAACCGTTTTTTCACAAGTGAGACATGTAATAACTGGGAACTTGGAACTTTCGGTTCTATTGTCTCCTGAAATCCCCCTTGTTTTATCCTTACTGTAGCTTCAGACCTGTGACTTAGAACGGCAGTCAGCAAACTTCTTCTGGAAAAATCCATACGGTCATAGCAAAGTAAATATGTTTGGCTTTGCAGGCCATATAGTCTCTGGTAACTACTCAGCTCTTTTGTTACAGCACAGAACCGGCCACAGACTCGTCATCAATGAGTGGCTTTGTCTTTGTTCAGTGTCATTGTGGACCTGAAGTTTGAATGTCATATAATTTCCCATGTCATTATTATTTAGCTTCCCCTACCCCCACCCCCAGCATTTAAAAATATAAAAACCAAGCTGTATGAAAACAGGTGATGGGCAGGAGTTGGCCCTGGACCATGGGTTGCCCACCTCTGACTTTAGATTTTGGTCTGTCATGCTACATTCCCTTGGTCAGTGTGCAAAGTTGGTGGTTGTTGCTTTTGGCAGAGGACATTGCCAACCTAATGATATTTAACCAAGCGATTCCCAGGTATCCCCTGCTTTTCCAAACTTTGCATTATATTTATATGCCACTTCACTTTTACAAAGACCTTTGTTGGTATTGGTTTCCGCTAAGGGAAAGAAATCCAAAGATTTTCACTTTTATGAAGAAAGGCACAAGGTGAAAACATCGTTCAGCAGTTCTGCGATGAGCCTGTGGAGGCAGTACATTCCTCGTGCAGTGAGAGAGCCAAGCTCCTTCCCTGGATTATAGTCAGCATCTCAGCATCCAGCCTCCCTAGCTTTGAGCTGTGTTGTAAGCGTCTCTCCTTTATCTGGATTTATCGTGTGCATCCATTAGCAAGTGTCAGAAGGTATCAGGAAAGCCTAAGAGTGGTTGTTTCTTGGGTCCGGGAAATCTTTCCATATAAATGAATGGTAATTGTGCTGCCCCATTTTGGCTCATGAAAGTTTTCATAGGAATTCTCTACTTCTGGATCACAGGGAAAACCTGCAATAGGTATGGATAGAAAACCACGAATGGGCTCTGAGGCAGGCAACCTAGTTTCCTACAGCAATCCTCCCTTATCAGTTATTAGCTATGTAACCTCATGTTGCTCACTTAACCTCTCTGGGCCCCGGTTTTCTTTTCTTTCTTTCTTTCTTTTTTTTAATGCAATAGGGAAAATTATCCTCTCCTTACTTACCTGACAGGACTATCATATAGAGTAAAGAGTTAAGATAAATGAAAGATTTTAATAAATAATAAATATGAATGTAAGCCTTTGGTGGTGTTCTCACTGCTTCACCAATATCGGCTTCACCAATATTGGTGCCTCTTGGCAACTATGATTATTGTTCATATTAAAGGATTATATGTCCTGTATTTCAGCTGCAAAAACAGAATCGAAATTTGAACTGTACAAGGAAGATAATATTTCTCATAAACTTGGACTCTGATGGGTATTTCTCACTTAGTAGCTTTTTGGCTTTTGCTCCCGGTGCCTCCAGGTGTTCAGCCTAAATGAATAAATCATGTGCCCTTTGACCTGTGCCACTGCTTGGAAAGTCTTGCCTCTTCTCTCTGGATCCAATCCCCACTAGCCTTCAAGGCCCACCTGAAGTGCCACCTTATCCCACCCCTCCCTGGGCCATGCTATAAGCCCAGTCATTGTGCAAATGACTCTACCCCAGAACCACAGCCATGGAAAGGTAGCCTGTTCTCCAAAAGCTGTTAAGAAAAAAAGATACCATCAAAGAATGGAAGCTGCAGGTCAGTTAAACAGGGTGTTGTTTGAGTTTCAGTGAAGTCATTTACTACTACCCAGTGGGAGAAAGATTCATATACGTAATAACAGGGCGGTCTAGAGAAGTGGCACAGACAGGTGACATCACAGAACTTTTCTCTCCCCCAACTACAGTATTCCATCTGTGTAGGGTGTTATATATTTAGAGCGTTTTAATGTCCACTAGCTTTTTTGATTGTTGTTCTAAACCTTTTAGGTATAAGAACAGTATTCTAATTACCATTTGACCCTGAGGAAACTGAGGCCCAGAGATGTTCACTTCCTGTTCTAGCATCATGCGAATGGTTAGTAGTGAAGTTGGGAGTGAAATGTAGCCCTGGCTACTATACTCAGCCCCCTCCCCATCCCCAGCTTTCAACCCCAAACTGTCTAAGCCCAGGTCATAGCCTGTTGCTATATCCCATATCAAATTCTTGAGGGTAAGAGCATGTTTATATGTGAACATATCAAAGTTAGCTGTCTTTGAGTATATCAGCTTGTCTTAACCTCCATTCCCAGAATGCATTGGTAGAGCCAGTTTTTGAGCACAAGAGTCTGTTGTCACATATTTTCAGCTTCTATTCTGCTAATACCTCCATTATGTAAATATGTGTAGAGTGTTGGTTTATTTATTCAGTCTGTGGTGGGGAGACCCGATATATTACTGATTCCTGAGCTGTACTTCTTGGCCTAAATGCCTTCAGTATCTCCTCATTGCTCACCTAATGAAGTGTGAACTCTTTGGGTTGGCATTTTAGTTCCTCAGTAATCTGGTTCCAGCCTGCCTTTCCCGCCTCACCTTCCCTCTCAGAGGAAGCTCTCTGCTTTGCCCAGCTCACTCCTTCATCCTGTGCCCCTCTCCCTCATCTACAGTAGGGATTCACCGGTTTCCTCCATTTTCCATGTAGCTTCAACTTTCCCTCTTCAAAGATAATTTCCTGTTAGCCTATCATGATATATGTATTTTCCTTACTGTTTTTTGAAAGTTTATTTAATTAGAGAGAGAGAGAGAAAGGGGGCAAAGGGAGAGAGAGAATCCAAGAGAATTTTTGCTGGTAGCACAGAGCTTGAATTGGGGCTCAGTCCCATGAACTATGAGATCATGACCTCAGCCAAAATGAAGGACACTCAGCCATTGAGCCAACCAGATGCCCCATCCCTACTCTTAAAAACGCATACAAAAACAAATTCTTGATCCTAATTCTCTCTCATGGTGTTGTATTCTCTCTTTATTTATTTGAAGCATCTAATAGCAGCATCTGTCACCTAAAGGTTATAAGTAAGGTAATAAGTAAGCAAGCTCTAAGGTCCTAAGGTAAGGGCACACTATCACCTAAAAGCTAAATCTGGCGTCAGCATTGGATTTTGTAGGGCTCATGGATCAAGAATTGTTTTTCATTTTTAAAGGTGGAAAGCATTTTATTTTATCATTTCTTTGTTAGGTTGAAAACACTTTAAAAAGAATAATTCTTGGGACATGAAAGCTACATGAAATCCAAATTTCAGTGTCCATAAATAAAACTTTATTGGCACACAGCTGTGCCAATCATTTTGGTATTGTTGACGGCTGCTTTGGTGCCACAACAGCAGAGATGAGTAGTTTCAAGAGACCACATGGCTCTTCATGGTAGAAGCTTTCTGACCCCTGTCCTGAGATACTGATAGTAACTTCGGTGAATTTCAAAGGGTACTAGTTCAGTACTGCCTTTGGGAGGAAGAATTGAGAAAATTGTCACAGAAAGCACATTATGTGATTTAGATGGAGAACCCCCTGTTGAAAAGAACTGACTCTTTCTCCCTTAGTCCTTAAACTTTTATTAATCAAACTCTGTTCCTAAGGTAAATTCCTAGCAGTGCTATTGCTGGGTCATAGGGGAGTTCTATTGTTAATTTAAGGCAGAGAAGGATGGATACCATATGTTTGCATGTATAGGAGGATTAGGAGGAACTTAACAGAGGACCATGGGGGAGGAGAAGGGGAGAAATAGTTGGGGAGAAGGAGGGAGGCAAACCATGAGAGACTCTTGAGTTCTGAGAACAAACTGAGAGCTGATGGGGTTGGAGAGAGGGGAAGGGGGGTGATGGGCATGGAGGAGGGCACCTGTGGGGATGAGCACTGGGTGTTATATAGAGACCAACTTGACAATAAACTATTTTAAAACAAAATCAAAACAAAACAAACCAAACATGGAGCCAGCCTGCCTCTCTGCTGCACTGTGTACTTTGAAGCCCTCCTGTGACTTCTGAGTCATGATGTTCAGTGGACACTTCTAGCTCTTTATGATTTCATCATCTTTCACCCTGTTGACCATTCCTGAAATTTTGTTTTCTGTTTATGTTGACACTGTGACCTCTCCTTTTCTGTCTCATCATTTGTCTTCCCACTCATTAAATATAGAGGTTTCTTTAGTTTTGAAGCTTTGGTTTTGTTCCTCTTTCCTATGTATAGTCTTTTTAGGAAAAAAAACCTGTGAGTATAGATACTATCTCTCTGCTGATAATTTCCAGCTCACTCTCTCCAAAACTCTAGTCCTGTATTTCCATCTTTCTCCTAGGCATCATCTTCTGTCTGCTGTTCTTCTCTCATTCACTTACCTCTTGTCCATGGTGCTATCATGGATGTTTAGAGACTCAGTTATCAATGATGTATCTCCTTAGTTCATTGGTTGCTTAATCCTTGATGATGATTTCAACATCTATCCCTTCCCACCAGTCCCATCCCCTTTATTCAGCTTCTCATCTTTCTCTTTTCCAGGCTAGACCGTGAGTGTTACTTCTGGCCTTTTTCCTTTTATCCTCTCCTGCATACAGATTGCTGCCTGATTCTAGCAGACACTTTTTGGGTCCTCCTCCCCAATCCTCAAGCCACCTGTGGTTTCAGTCACAGCCACAGTGCACAGTTCCATGTGAGCTCAGACTCTTGCTGACAGTGTCTTACCTCCTGTTATTCTGTGAATCTTTCCGCTTTTTGCCCAAGGACCTTCCCTGGAGCCATGAGATTCTGTGCCTAAATTAGGCTCAATTTGGACGTGCAAGGGAGCCAGTGGTCCCTGTAGGGGCAACCCTCAATCCCTGGGGAACTGAAGCTGATAGTAAGTGCCCAGCCTCCTGACCTTCACACAGACAGTTCTGAGAGGGCTATTATATGCTTTTTAGGCATACTGGAGAAGGCTCCTTCATGCCCCATTGCCAAGAGCAGTGAGCTTGATCACATACCCTGGCATTGGATTTTCCTCTTCCCCTGATCCTTCTGGGATTATTTCCCAAATAAACCCCCTGCACTCAGGTGCTCATCCCAGGTTCTGCTTTGAGAGGGATGCAAACTAAGATCAGTTTTCTAAAAGCTGCCACCAGACATCTTCAGTAGTTTCACCAGCCTTCACGACATAGGACTGTTTGTGCTCTGAAATCCTTGGCTGAGTGTTCTTTTCTCTTATTCACCTTTTTCCTTTGCTGCAGTCAAACTGAGTTCCTTAAGACATAGACTGTGTCTTGTTAATCTTTGTTTCCATTATTTTTCTCAATATGCAGGATAGTCGGAAAGTAAATATAAATGCATATTTTTAGTGAGTGAGTGAATGAATGTGTTTATACTCACTTGTTTATCCTTCAAGGTTTTCCTCTTCCTCGTTGCTTAGTAATGACCTTTTCCTCCACTTAATTTACAAAACACTGTATCTACACCACTGTAGGGTCCTTTTTGTTTTCTACTTGGTGTTTATTTACGAGGCATATCCACTAAAATGCCAATTCCTTGAGGGAAGTGATCTTTATTTTTCTTCATATTCCTCCATAGAGCTTATGGGAACATGGATCATCTATAAATGTTGGTGAATGGCTGTGAAAATGTCTCACTACTTTTAAGGCATCCTAGGTCCTTTTGACCTGTTCTGTTTTGTTCTGTTCTCTATTCTCCAGACATGTCCCATGTTTTCTTATTCCCATGAATTGAGGCTATTTATTCTTCTCTTTTCATACATGCCTCTTACAGTGTTTATCTAGTGGAAATTCTGTCTATGCTTCAAAACCTAGCTTAAATATCTTTTTCATAAAGTCTTTCCCAATCCACCCTGTTAAGCCTTCCCCTGTCCCTCCTGTGTGTTATACTTTTGCGTTATTTTGCTTTAAGTAGCATGATTTGATGTGGTTTATGTTCCCTCCTTCTGGGAGATGGTAAGCACTTAAAGGGCAAGACTGGTTACTTCTCCTTTGTATCCATTAGCTTACTCAGTGCTCTGTAATCAATAAATATCTGTTGGAATGAATTAATTTGAATAGCTTAAATTATACCATCATGACTTTTCACTCCCACGATCTTAATGGGTACCCTCTGACCTATCTCTGTGAATTTTTTTGAGTTTCATTTTGGTAATGGAAGAAATATCAAGCAGAAGGAAAGATATATATCTAGAGCCAGTCAGCATGATCTACTGTGTTTGAACGTGAATATTTGAACATAACTTATAAGAATGCCATTTCAATTATTTGTAAAATATTTAAATAGTATAATCCAATTTACATTCTATCATTTCCAACCGCTGTAAAATTTACTTTACACCAAAGTTAGCTCAATCACTTTAATTCAGTCTGGAAAAACAGTACAAATGAAAGCTTAATTTGTATTTAATATCCCCCTTTGTTTCTACATTATTGCCTTCGAATCATTCCTTTTAGTGATTGAGATTTAAACCAGTGAGAGGAAAAAGGCATGATGAAATATTTGAGAAGAATATAACCCATAATGAAAAGTTTGGAGTAAATGTTTAAAAATTCCAACAGGCTTTGTTCTTGGGCTTTCAGTTCACGGCACTGGCTTTGTTATAAGCCTGTGGCATGAGATGTGTGGGTTACTCTGTTGAGAATCCTAGGACTGTGACTCTCCGGCATTTAGAACCAGGTGATTCATTTGGAGCGGGTTACATTTATACCCTGTATATGAAGATTGGCAGGGAATACAAATGTGAGTAATTATTATTTAGTGTGTTGATCATGCTCATATCTTCCTAAATGGCTTTATGATCATTTTGGTGAGTTTTTCTTCTCTGAGCTCTGACAGTCTTCCAGCTAATGTCATCAGCAAGGAGTAGCAGCGAGAAGATATTTGTGGCAGAATTGTGACTAACCACGACTTTCCTGTCTTCATAGAGCACCAGATCTGGTATGGGGATGGGAGGCAGAAGGTCCAGGGAAGGGGCAGAATGACCAAGCGGCATGTTTGTGTTTGGAGCAAAACAACCTTTTGTTGTTTTTCTGTCTGCCAGTTGGCAGGATTTGTGGAAGTATTGTCGAGACCCATATACGCCCTCCCTGAACCTCTTTCTCATCCTTCCACTCACCTTGCTGGATACTCTTACCCCCAAGAAGCCCCCTTAAGACTAAGAGGTGTTTTGATGAATAGAAAATGTGGATAAATTCAACTGATTAGCAATAATGAACTCATTGAGTAAAGGGAGGAGGAAAAAAGTTCAAATTCATTTATAGCCAAGAAGCATTACAGGAGACAATTGCATGTTATACATTTGAAAAACAATTTAAGAAGGATGAAAGTGATCTCACAGGCCTAGACTCTGAAAGAAAGAAAAACTGAAGAGAAGTTTGATGTAGTTCTATTACAAATACTGTCAGAAAAGAGGAAAATGTATCTAGACACCTGCATAACTACGTGGGATAAGATTTTTAAATGGAGCAAACTGGTCATTGAAAAATGAATTAGATTTACAAAGCATGCTCCTCTCTCATGTCAGATAATCCTCAAAGCAACCGTGATATTGGTCCAACATGGAGTAGTGACTCCACTCTACAACTGAGGTAACTGAGGCCCAAGAGTTGGAGGGATTTGCCTAAGGTCACACTGCTAATACAAGGTGAAGTTAAGTGTCAAAGAGACCTAGGTATTTTGTTTCCAGAATTGAATGCTTTTTTTTTTTTCCTGCAATACTGTGCCGTACAATGTTGGCAAAACCTTTTTTTAAAAAATTTTAATGTTTTATTTTTGAGAGAGAGAGAGCAAGTGGGGGAGGGTCAGAGAGAGAGGGAGACACAGAATCTGAAGCGCTTCCAGGCTCCAAGCTGTCAGCACAGATCCCTATGCAGGGCTCGAACCCATGAACCATGAGATCACGACGTGAGCTGAAGTCAGACAGTCAACTGACTGAGTCACCCAGGTGCCCCTGCAAAATTTTTAATACTAGTGTCAGATGATCAAAACCACCTGGTGAACTGAGGTTTGGAAATATAGGTAGCAAATATGTAAAAGTATGTAGTAAATGACAAAGGGTAAATGATGGACAGTTCATTCTATTGCTATGCTCACTGTAGTGAATGGGCAGACACACAATTTCTTCATTCACATTTTGGCTTCAGTCTTTTCTATCAGTTCAGTTATGTGAGCCTAAGGCTGCCATGTGCCGTACTTGTGTGTGCATATGCAGGTAGGAAGGGAGTATAATCTGAGCAATTATTCAGCATCAGGTCCACATGTCCCTAGAAGCTTTGCCATGCCAATATCAGCTATCTACTACCCAATTACCTTGGACAGTGTTGGTGTGCGCGATGCAGCTGTCCAGATTTACTTGACATTCTTGTGTGTTTCTAGAGAGGGTTAGGAGAGTGGTGGTTATCCCAGCCTGTGGGATAAGTGGAAGGCAGTGAGGAGGACCGCTACTGCCTTTCCAAACTCCTCCATGATTGTTTTGGTGGAATTTTTCAAAGTGGAGGCTATGTATAAATGAATCTTTACATTTTTGGAGCTGTTGGTATAGTAAAGGTAGCAGTAAACGCTCTGATGGCTGAATCAGTGATAGAGGGGTTTGGGGAAGGACAAGAGATTTCTCCTCTGGAGAAGAGGCAGAGGGTCATTTCTTTCTGGGGAAGAGCAAGGCCTAATGGCCTAATGGACCCTGGTGGTGATACATGATGCCTTAAGAGAAGTGGGCACAGTGGAGCCTGGACTCAGCCTGGGAAAGGTCTTACAGGGACAGGCGAAGGGCTTAGAATTCTCTGCCATAAAGCCTTACTTCATGGAGTGGGGGCGGGCAGTGAAGGTTGCTTTCTTTTTTTTTTTTTTTTTTCATTTTTGAGTGTGAAGTGAAATGCTTAGATTTTATTTTAGAAATATCACCCAGGAAGTGATTTTGAAGAGTAGACCAGAAGGGAAAGAAGGCTGGAGATAGGGGCAGTGATGAAGAAGCCAGAAGTTGGCGGTGGGGGAGGGAGAGAGGGGAAGAGAGGGGAATAGAGTAGGAGAAGGTGAGAAAGAGGAAGCTATGACCCACAGTAGAAGAAAGAACTTGAGAGGGGGCTTCTTGTAGGAGCTATTCTGAGGTAGATGCAGGCATAAGCAGTAAATAAGTAAATAATAAAAACAAAAAGCAATAACAACACTGCCCCTCCCACCTGCACCACATTCCAAACCAGTGAGAGAGTACTTACATTGTAGATGCCTATGTATGAGACTGTAGATCCCAGATCTTCCCCTTCCCAGTTTATAGTCATGGGCCTGAAGTGTGGCCTAGGGATCTGCATTTTCATAATCACCCAGGGGGTTCTGGAACACTTGATGTTCCCTTTTGGCTCTGACATCTGGCAAAGATGAACTCCCTGTCATGTACTTTTCTACATCACTTTCCCAGGACCTCATGATGCAACTACCATGCAGGCGGGCTTCCTGTATGCCTGGCACCTTGCAGAGCACTCCATAAGCATCAGTCCTTTAAGTGTATACATCCGTCTTTTCCAAACTTTCAAGAGTATCACCATCAGCTGTACCCCATCCCCAGTGTTTCTTATTCTAGAGGTCTGGGGTGGAGGCTGAAAATTTGCATTTCTAATAAGTTTCCTGGTGATCTTGGTGCCACAGACCATACTGAAGAACCGCGTACTCTACAATGGGGACAGGGGCATGCATTTTTAACCTGTCTTACTGGTGAGCAAACCTAAGGCTTGCTTCGGATGAATAGTTTGCCCACGGTGGTTCAGCTGTGACTAGAACCTATGTCTGTCTGACTCTCCAGTTCATATACTTTACCATCAGGTCAACCTTCCATCATGCAGGGCCAGGACGGGTGGAACTCATTACCTGCTGGGCTTGCAGTCCCCTTTCCTCACTGAGGGAAATTGATTTTCTTGCTACTGCTTCCTGGATCTCTTCCTATAATGTGGAGTCTTGAACAGAGGGCTGGCATCATGTCTGGGCAGAGGACACCTCTGCTTTCTTGCTGTACTTTAGACATTCTTCCAAATATCCCCTTGAACCATGATATTTCCCTTACCAGAGATAGCCCAAGTTTAAGTTAGAATCTGTTCCAGGTTGTTTCCTAGTTAGCGTGTGAGTTCCTGGGGAGTGTGGACCACATCCTGTTTGCGTTTATAGCTCTCATACCTAATGCAGTGCTGGGCTCATGGGAAATGGGCAGTAGGTTGAGTGACTGAGTGAATGAAATATATTACTTGGAGAATATAAATAAATAATTAGACCTATTAACTGGGCTTAGATTAGTCCAACAGGCAATCTGGCTTAGAGAGTAATAGGATGGGTAGGTTTTAAATACTTGGAAGTAGTAGAATAAGGAGAAAAGTACAGAGTTTTGTTATTGGTCATAACAAAACCTTCTGCAATTAGCAGAAATCTGTTGGAGGGGAGGGACTGATGATTCAACTACCCTGATTTTCCATGTTGGATGCAGCCACACTGGCCCCAGGGATAAGCTGTTTTCTCATTGGCACAGTGGGACATACTGGACCAGGTCTTGAGGATAACAAAGAGACATCAAGGGTGTAATGGGAGTTGAGTACTGGCTTGTAGAGCCCGGCGTTCTGATTGTGCCTTGATCAGCCACCTCTCAGGGCCTTGAACACTGTCAAGTTTCTTCCAGGCCACCTGGGTCCTTATTTGGCAACTTTTGCTTCCAACTGGTGGATGCTTTTCTTAATTCAGAGGATGGGAGCAGGACGCTCCTCGATGCTTGGTGCCTTATGAATCCAAGCCAGGGAGGTATTTTTCTCTCACTCACCTAGGACTCTCTTGGATGTTGATGCTCACCTGGATACACACCTGTTCCCCAGGTGACTACTAACAGTGATAGCCTTCAGGGTATCGGGTGAATGCTCAATCTCCTCCCCACTGAGAGTGTCACATTATGACCACACCTCACAATATCCTAATATAGTGGCAGTGGCCATCTTGTGACTTGAGGCATTCATGGTGTTGGGTGGTGTGAAAACTGGGTTGGCATTTTCTCATGAAGGTCAATGAGTGCAGAGTGTAGTGTGAGGCACTGGGGAAAGGGCAGAACTTCTGAACCCCAACTTGGCTTCTGGAGAATCTTGTTTCCTCTAGGTCTGCTTATAAATTCTTTTACCTTTGGAAATTTCCTCCTCCCACCACTGAGTTCCCCCTGCACAGTGCGTGTAACAACGCTTTAATTATCAGCCACCTTGAGCCCTGGGACCTACGTCAGCAGAGTGGCATTCACCTGGTCATTACTGCCTTGGATTCTAAATAACATGGTTGAGCTGATGGAAAATGCCGGTGAGGTCCCTATAGATGTCACTGCTTGTGACTGCACTGATGTATACATGCCTGTTTCCAGTGGAATATAAAGTCTGTAGGAGCAGACTGCTAGGACTTGGAGGAGATCCGGGGCCTCCTGCCCTTTTGTTGGTCATTTTCACATAAGAGCATGTGGTTTGGGTGCCTAGAGGTTGTTAAGAGAAACCACTGGAGTTAGGAATTTTGGGGGGACAGGCTTTATTTATCTTTTCCCTGTTTGGTGATTCTCAACTCTGAATGTACCTTTTTGTATCCACATGCCATGTTGATTTACTTTTTCCATTTCTTGGAATGAAGCAAAATGTCTGGGTTACAAAGAATATGGGACTATATTTTCTTTATTGAGTATCAGAAAGTTACTTCAACAAACAACTTGTTTGCCATTCATCCTCATAATGTCGTCTTTTGATTAGCTGCTTCTACACTTGTGATTCTTAAGAGACATACAAAATTTCCATGAAGCTAGCAGTGTTCCTTTAGATTTGTGCAGCACATATACTATTTCAGCCAATTAAAAATTAAAAAGAATCATTGTTGCTTGTCACCCTGATTCGTTTGTTTGCATGTCATCACTGTCCAGCGAATATTACGCATTTCTTCCAGTCATTGTTAAAACCCTATGTATGGAAATGGTGTTTATACCAGCAGCTGTTACGAATCTGGGGCTATGGATTAATGTCAGCCTCTGAATGTAGAGTGCTTTAGTTAATTCCACCCAAGGACAGATGATATCATCTAGGAAGAAGGAATATATTAGAAACTGTCAGCCAGAAGGTAGTAAAAGGAGGTGATATGTTATAAGGAGTACTAAAAGGTCATTCAAAGAAGAGATATTGCTAATAACTCAATTAAAATTTTCACGCTGACATTTTACAGATTTCTGTGGAAGCCCTAAAACATTTTCAAAGCTAGCTAAATTCATACCCTAGATTGGAAAAACAGGGGTCAAATAGGATTCACACAATTCATTTGTGAGGTGAACAAATTGGGGTAATCTCCTTTTCCAGGAAGTTGTGGCCAACTAATTCATTGCAACCCCTTTGATATTCAGGTGAGAGCGGTATTTTGCAAGTATATCTCTAAATTGGGGATTGTACCCTTTCCTTTCCTAGGCTCTGGGACAGGACAGCCAACTCCTTTCGGCTCTTGACTTCCAGCAAACTATTCTTTGCTGGCCTGGTGCTTCATTATAGTTATTTTCTGTATTTTGCTGCCTGGAAAACAAATGAACAAATATCTGTCTTCTTCCTGGCAGCCAAGTGGCATAACAAAGAACTCGTACTTGGAGTAGAACTGCTTCCAGACCAGGTGATGAACTATAGCCACCATAGCTCCACAGTTAGGCTACCAGGGCAGAACACATGGAAAGGGCAGGGTTTGAGAAACCCATTGTCCTGTTGGGAAGGGGTGACTTATTCTTAAAGATGTTCTCACCTAGAATCTACCTGGCTTCTCCTGGTGGCTATTTCTAGTGTTCAGTCACCATTGGGATCTCTCATGCCTTCTTCCTGTCCAGTGAATATGACCATAATTCTTTTCTTGGTGTCTTTTTCATAGTCGGGGAAAGGAAGTGATGGGTATATATTTATGCATGTATCTATGTATAGCATATAATTGCTTTAGCTGTCTATTGTGTGCTTGATGCTAGTGGTTTGGTGGTAGGAAAAGTAAATATGGGTGCTGTCCTCATGAAGCGGTATTCTCATGGTCCAGTGGAGGTGAAGGTCATAAAATAATCACACATGCAGTCACTGAGAAACGGACGTTTGATCACACCTGGGGCAGGAGCTGGGGAGCAAAAAGATGTGGTGCCATAGTGAGACCTAATTTGACTCCCAGAGGCTTGGAAAGGCTTTCCTGATGAAGGGATTTCTCCAGGGGAGCTGAAGGAGTTTGGGTTAATTAGGAAAGGAGAGAGGGAAGAACACTGCAGGCAGAGGGAGTAACAGGTGAAAGGTTCTTGACTGGACAGAGTTTGGTGATGACGAGGCCCTGGGAAGAGGCCTCTTTGGTTATTCAGAAGAAAATGACAGGGATGAGCTGAGCCTGGTAGTGGGTAGCATCAGTCTGTGGAAGATCTTACATGCAGTGTTAAGGTGTTTTACTTTTAAAATGTTTTATAATTATGTAAATTGCATTCAAGGTAAGCTAGACCCAAATGACTTCTCCCAGTTGCTGAGTAATTTCTGTTCTTTCCCTCTTCACCTTTGGGGACCTGTACTGAAATTTGCACCTGAGGATTTCAGACGGACTTTTAACTTTTGAGATTTCTTCTTCAAATGTGGGGATTGGCATAAAACTGCAAACAGCAGCTGTAAAGTACCTAGAAGTTTGCTTTGGGCATCTCAAATGGGGTGTCTCAGAGTGAGAAACCATTGCCTACTTGTTACATGCAAGGAGAGAGAGTGATCGATATTTGCTGTAGGTTGTGTACACAGGAGGCACTTAATAAATGCTTGCTGATGAATCAGAGGTGACATCCAGTTCTGAAGAATGCAAAACTAAGTTTTATCTGTTCCAGCCATCTGAACATCGTTCACAAAGAGGGCCTGGGGAGGAGGGATGGGCACAGCTGCATCTGCTCCGCCGTCCTGTATGTGCGCTCGGGCCACCTGATGCCACCTCCACAGTGGCACATTTGTCTTGTTAAGTGTAAGCCAACTCCTCTCCCTCTTCTGGGGCCTCCTGACGGTGGCTGTGGAGGACAGGGACATGCCGTGAAAACCCGGTTAATATGGTCTGTAAAGGGAGGTGGTGGCTGCTGGGGAGTGCTCAAATGAAGATAAATGCATTGTTAAGTTTTTATGGACCAAGGCTGCACTTTCATTAAGGGTAATTTACATAACATAACTAATGCTCAAGGCCAAACAGTCCTTGTGGCCCAATGACAGCCCCTGACAACCCATGGACAGCAAGGCCTCCTGCAGAATTTCTCAGGTCAGGAAGCCGCTTCCTTCCCCTTGCTGGCTCAGCATGCTAGTTGCTCAGAGGAGCTCTCTCTGTGATCTCTCAAGCTACATGCTGATGACATCAAAGCTACACATTCTTCTCTGCAGCAAACCAGCCAGGCATTCCCTGGACAAAGCTCACTTGCCATGTTCCTTCCTTTTTCCCCAAAGGGGTTGACTTCCTGGTGTGAACCCTCCCAAAGCCCTGGTTAGGAATTTTCTAGGGTTCCTCTGGGCCCGGTGAGAGGTTCATGGTTCCCCAGTAGACTTGAATGGAGAAGGCCCTGGGTTAAGATGTTGGAACATGAAGAGTAGGCTATAATTAGAGCTGCCTATGCTCCTTAACCACATGCCTCAGAGGTGAGGATGTCTGATGGAGTCCCTGGTGTGTTCAGCAGTGGCCTTTGTCTGCACCCATCTTTATTACATGTTAATACCACCAGAGACACTTTGAGGTCAGCTGCTCCACCTTGCACCTTGGAAAGCAATTATCATTTCCTCTCACTGCAGGGGTGACTGTTCGGTATCACATGATGGATTTTTGCTGGTAATCAGAACTTTCTGCCCATTGGTCTTCAGGACATACTTTTGTGTTGACATTTACAAGGTATGTGTCAGATTGAGCCGAGGAACAGAGTGAAAGAATGAAAGGGGGAGAGGGGAAGAGGACCGTTACATTCAATTTAATGATGACAATTTCCCTACATTTACAATTTCCAGAAGTAAGAGACAATAGATGTGTGTCTTCTGCTTGCATGCACACTGAAGGAGATGACACTAAGAGATCCTGTTAGCGGGAATGGTGATCTATTACCTTAATGATTTCGTTGCTCTGCAAATAGAAGAAAAATCTCACTATGGTGCAGAGCCCTGTCTTCATCAAGCTATTCATTGTGAGCCATTTGTTGTTAATTAGAGGAATCCTGACCTTCTGTAAGCTAGTTTGGGATTTATACTTTTTTTTCTTGGCTACCTTGACAATCTAGTTCTCCAGTTACAGGACATGTATAAGTATTTGTATGTCTAATGTTGATGCTCATTAATGAATTTGAAGAGCTCTTAGATGTGGGTAGGTGGGTGTTGAATTAATGGAAAATTTCATAGAGCTCAATAGAAGCTTTTCTCCACCATTAGGATAGTGACTGGAAGGACCATGGGTGGGGTGGGGTGAGGGTATTATTATGTGAAGTGTGGATAATTTGAACAAATCCCCTGTACTATGCATGGGAGGTTTAAGCTGAGATGGGGTCTTGTGGTCTGTGTAGGACCCAAAGGGCTATTTTCTCAGGGCTGCTTGGAGATTGGCTAATAGGAATGGTATCCAGGGTCTTATTGAGAGCACAGCACCATGTGACAAGTGCTGTGGTCCAGAAAGGCAGGAGGAGAACCAAGAAGACAATCAGAAGCCATAGGACTTGGATGAGAGATCATGAATAAGTTTATGTCTAGACCTAGAACCAGGGGTGTTGGAAGCTTCTGAATTTCATTGTTATATGAACCTGACCCTGGCTGTTCAAAGGAATGATGGAAGGTCTGCCTATAATGGCATGACTTTCACTCTCCTACTATGTGCAGCCTACTTTTTTCTTAGTAGGCTATCTAGATTTCCAAAGTAGTGGAGTAATGTTTGTACAATAGAGCTGGGGACCAGATGGGACATTTAACATCATGGAAATCATGAGAGCAGAAGATCTAGAGAGGACCTCAGGTCTACCCAAGCCCTCCTAGGTGTTCATCAAACTTCCTTATACAGTGATGCTGCCACAGCATCCTATCTCCATGTATTTTGAATGAAAGATTTTTGCAGAAGCTGGGATATTTGTGTATTGGTCAGACCTGCTTTGCAAATATAGTGGCTAACTTTGGAGCTAGACCTAGTAAGGCCACTTTGAACATGATCCTGTTGGAGCTTAATTTTACCCACTAGTTGTATGGCTTTGGACAAGTCAGTTCACCTTTCAAGGTCTCAGTTTTTTATCAGCAAAATGTTAGAAGTTCTCTGTGGATCCTTTCAGTTCAAGTATAGTATGTTTGCTAACATTGTTGTGTATCTACGTAGGCCCAGGTCGAAGCTCTTGTTGTAGCCATCCATGTGATGAGAGTCAGCCTCACAGAACCTATGGAAATAGAATTGATACTAAAGCTTCACTTCTTCACTAACTTGAAAGATTCCATAGAAGGGTCCTCTAAGCTATAACCTCTTTGAGGACAGGGGCAATTTCTCATTTTTGTTTACACCTCCAAAGCCATCAGGTTGTCTGGTGGATATTTGGTGCTTAATAAATTGGGACTGAGTATTGGTAAGTGGTGTACTTTTTCTACACTTAACACAGACACGTTATAAACACATATGCCCAGGACTTGCCTTTTTAAAAGAAACTCCTCAACTCCACTGGAGAGTGACCAAAATGTCTTGTTCACCTCTGGTTCCCAAGTTCCTGGAATAGTAGCAGGCACACAGAAGTTGTTGAGTAAATGTTTGTTTAATGGCTCGGCAAATACAACTAAGACTTGGAAGATGGGTAGTTGGACTTTTCAAGGGCAACTGTGTTATAGGGAGAGAAGAGGCTTGGAAAAAGAGAAGAAAAAACATGGTGATATTATGTTTAATTTTGTTTTCCTGCCTCCTCTAAACCTGTTCTCATCTACATACTAGAGAGAGGCCACTGGAAGACCTTTATCTACTTGTTGACATGGTCTGCAAATGGCTACCAGTCCAGGATAAGTGTAGAAATGGAACATAATTGTTTAGGAACTTTTACAGTAATTTGACACTGCCTGACATCCAGGCATGGGATCACTGGATTTGTCTTGTTAAGCAGAGTACAGGCCAGTTCAGCTGTTGTCAGATTTACATAGTGAATCACACATGGTGTGCACTCCATTCTGATCATACATAGTAGGACCACGGACTGGCCCAGGATGCACTGGAGAGACATGGTCCTTTACCACATCATTGTAAAGAAGGAGGATGAAATACTTGGTTGTATAGTCCAGTAGTCATCGCTATCTAAAAATATTAATGATACTGGGGCGCCTGGGTGGCTCAGTCGGTTAAGCATCCGACTTCGGCTCAGGTCATGACCTCATGGTTCTTGGGTTCCAGCCCCGCATTGGGCTCTGTGCTGACAGCTCAGAGCCTGCTTCAGATTCTGTATCTCCCTCTCTGACCCTCCCCTGCTCACACTGACTCTCTCTCTCAGAAACAGATAAAACATTAATAAAAAAAAAAAAGGAGATAACTCTTAAAAATATTAATGATACTGTTATATAAAGCTGTTTCCGACTTACTATTATGTATTATTTGTGTTGTTGATTGGAGAACTGAACTAGCCACATGCTGTTAGTCAACCAAGATGAGTTATAAGCTGTGAGACCATGTTTTGCTCTATTTCAAACTAGCCTTGCATGGCTATTTAACTTGCTCCTTTGGCCTCATTAATAGCATCCTGTTATCAAGTGAGCTAATTAAGCTATTTTCTGTCTACTGGTCAGAGAATATGAAAGCTTGAGATGACTCTAGCCATCCTCTGATATGTTTTTTAGAAGTAACCAAAGCTCAGAGAGGTTAAATAATATGTCCCAGGTCTCACAGTTATTTATCAAAAGAACCAAGACTGAAGTATTAGAGTCCTTCACCCCTGGGTCATTGTGCTTTTTCACTTTGCCTTGAAGTTCAATAAAATCCTTCCAGATTTTATAATATCCAAGGTATAGCTCTATTGTAGTAAGTTATGTACTCCTATTTGATAGTGGATCTAGAATGGACAGATTTTGCATACCAAATAATTACAGATGGTTTACCTTTAAGAAAACTTGATGTTTGAAGTTATGAAGAAAGGAAGCAGAAGAGGTGATGTATATATGAATATTCACATACATTATACAACACATAATTTATATATATATAATAAAAAATAATATAAGTATTAGTAAATGGAGTTCTATAGCAATACTTGCTGAGCAGAAGGGTGTTGACTCCTATTCATTGTAGTTTCATCCCAAAATGAGGCTAAAACTTCACATGAAAGTGTGTATTAATAGAAACTAGGTTGCGACATAGAATATATTGATTCAAGCACATTTTCAAAAATGTAATTATTAGAGAAAATGAGATCTCTTTACCCTTGTGAAGTAAAATAGGGGTTATTGATGGCGGCCTGGGTAGGAGAACTCATTTCCCCCAAACTATTACCTGTAACGTAGCCAATTTCAGTATGGTACAACTCAGGTGTTGGCAAACTGTGCCCCATGGACCAAATCCTGCAGGCTTCTGTATTCATAAATAAAGTTTTATTGGTAAACAGCCCTGCCCATTCATTTACTATCATCCATGGCTACTTCCAGGCCATAACTTTAGATCTGAGTAATTGTGACATACGGTTTGTGGTCTCCAAGGTCTAAAATATTTACTCTGTCTTTACAGAAAAAGTTTGCTGACCTATGATTTAGATGCATATTTGTTTTATAACTCTAATTCCACTACCATCAGGCAAGGGCCTTCATTTGGAATCCCACCCGAGTTCTGATAAGAAATTTAACCTTAATCATCTTGTTCAGAAGCCTGTTTTAAAATCGTATCACCAGCTGCCAGTTTCTAGTCTGCATGTGATCTTCTGATGATCCTGGGAGAATGAAATTAACCACCTCTGGAACAAACATTCAATCTTTTTATTTTTTCCACTTTCTTGGGAGGGTAATAAATATAGCCAATGACTCTGGATTCTATTACTATGTAAGAGCTCTTTAAAAACATCTAGCCATCTGCTTAATGGCCAGTAATATGTTTCTAATGGTCACTCTCGATCAGACACTTTCTGTTCACTACTGTATAATAGTCATTCAACAGCCAAGATGCTCCTGAAGTAATATGATCAAAGGCCAGACCCCCCGCTCTGTAGTGGCAGAGGCCTCTGGAGATCGTTCTAAAGAGCAAAATAGAGACTTCCTGATGGTTACATGTGGAAACTCTTCTCTTTGATGAAGCCCTGGGCAATAATGGGTGCATGGTCCACAAGTACTTTTGACTAATGCAGACTTAGAATGTTTCCTTTTTTTTTTATTCTTTTGCTTCGACATGCCCAGGTACAGTTGCAACTGGAGGTGGGCTTAATTAATATCTGTCCTCTCATTTCAGATGACATACCCTGAACTGTTCTCATTGAGAATCCTACATCCCTGGTCTGGGTCCAGCAGCTGGTGACAGCTTGGCAAATTATGAGTTTCCTAGCTTTAAAACAGACTAAATTGCAGACAAAACAAGCCATTAACTAAGTAAATACTGTATCTCTGTTTGGCTTCTGTAAGAAGAAGGAGATTAGCACAAGTGTTTAGTGTTCATAATTATTAGTAGGAGGCAAATAGTAGGCTCAGGCTGACTGGAGATTGTTTCATTATATCCAATTAACACCCACTTGATTATTCTTAATTACTTCTGCTTGATGATAGAGGAGTAGAGATGTCATACTTCAAATGTACAAATAGCAGCTGGGTCATCAATACATGTATTTGTAATGTATCCTACTCATTTTGGGGTGGCTATTTAATATCTCAATAGAGGGATAGAAGATAAAATGTCCACTTTTCAAGATTTTACTAAACACTAAGGGGAACTTAGACAAGATGCAGAAAAATAAATATTGGGATATAAATGAGTTTGTAGCAGTATAGTTTAGATTTTTTTAAATGCTCCCTACTACACATTTGGGAATTCCTTTTCATGTGTCCTAACTGTGGCATAGAAAGTTAGACTATACATAAGGATCAATAATTATAAATAGAAGTATCTGAATGTGAACTTTCTGAAGAAGTTGGGGGTGGGGTATATGTATGTTACATGGTGTGAAACAGAAATTCCTTGTATGACAAGCTGAGACACAATCAGCCTTGGTTCAAGAGATGTAATGACCAGCATGGTAAAGCACATTAAATGTTAGCTAGTGATGTAACCTCAGAAGCAGGTATGGGGGGTAAGTACAATGAGCCCAGTTTCCTTAGATTTAAACCCAAAATTAGGCCCACAATTAGGAATACTAGAATTAATCTTTTGCAAGCTTTTAGGGAAAACAATAAAGAGATTGTACCCCTTCAGTTATTTTGTTAGTTGGGAAGATTTGCTATGATCGTGTACACAGGAGGGATTCTTGGGTTTCTTAAATAGAGGTCACTATAGTCTTAGGTTGCCTCTCCTTGCTTGCTTATGGTGTTGGTGATCTTGCACCGGAAAAATTTGGATTGGTGTATTTTTTTCCTGGATCAAATTTAGGTATGAAGTCATTCTTAGGTAAAGAGGGAAGGGACTTGGCAGCAGCAGAGAATGGTGAGGTTTAGTGGTTGTGCCAGGGCATTCATAGACCAGCAACTTGCTTGATTAGAGTTGGACATGTGGTGGTGGCATGTTGGTACCAAACATATCCACTGTCAGCACTCACAGTCAATCAGCAGTTTGGTTCTGAGCTCTTGCTCAGGCACAGCATCAAACCAGACATGTGAATGGGTATGATATGGGCCAAGCCCTCCCCACTTGAGGAGACCAGACTTTTCTATGATATGGATGTATTTAATTAGTTGCCAAAATGCATGGTTCAAACTAATTGTTGTAGAGGTTTATCAGGGAGAGCTGTGCTGGGCAGGAAAGACCAAGGACTTAGGATCAGAACCTGCCAGGTAGTTAGATTTTAGCCACTTGGAGGATGTTCTGGCTGTTGGTGGTTTGAAGGTTGGTGGGAGAAAAACCTGTCCCAGGTGAGCAGAAACATGGTTCCTTTGTCCTTGGATGCAGACTGGACCAGGTCTATGCTTAGGCCCAAGGACCAGAAACCTTAGTATATCTCATGGGGAGCAACTGGGAAGCTGACTATTGAGATATAAGGCCATCTCAAGGAGAGGGCCCCAACGGGATAGAGTTAATGAGGATTCCATGGGATCTATTTCCATTATGAAGTAAGAGACATTAGGCAATCTGTTAAAGTCAAAAATTCATAAGTATATTTAAAGATTTAAGGCTAAAATGGAATATCTTAGGCAGCCATTTGAAGTCTCTCTATATATGTGGCAGCTGATATTTAAAAGGCACACAAAACATTTAAAAATGACCTCAGGAATAGTATACCCTTCCCTGAATAATAAAAGGATGATCTCCAAGAATGGAGTGGTGTCAGGATGTAATCGATTCCAACCTGACAAATGGTGCTAAGGGTCATCTTTGCTGCTGATGTGGGAATCTAACACCACTCTGAGTGGAAAGAAGGGATTGTTTGGAAGGTTACGTGCAAGTCATGAAGTAGTTTAGATCTTAGTAGTTTTGGTGTGTGTGTGTGTGTGTGTGTATGTTAGTGGTAATGGTGAATGGGCTCTGCATAATGGTTCACAGAATGTGACGAGATTGACTTGGTGTGCACAGGTAGAGGGCTGGGAGTGCCAGCTGGTTGTGCTATAGGACTTGCATAGTGTAGTGGAGGACTTGGCCCCAAACTGAGACACTGCCAGGAGGCTGTTAAAAGGTTCCAAGCCTTCCCCACATGGAGAAACAAGAATGGATTCAATTTAGTTACTACTGAGGTATGTCTGTTTGGTCTTGGCTACCCAAAGGGTGGTCCATGGACCATTAGCATTGCCTGGCAGCTTGTTAGAAACGCAGATTCTTGGGCCTCACCACAGATCTGCTGAAGCAGAATCAGCATTTCAACAGGATCCTCAGGCTATTTGTAAGCCCACTAAGCCAGGGTACTTACACAGTTGCAGACTCTGCACGGCTCATTTCTAGAACCATGCTTGGTCCCTGTGTTGTCTTTCATTAGCTAACTGGGGGACTTGGAGTTAGTCCATTTGTCTGTGTCTGTTTCTTTTCCTCTAACTTTGGGATATGTATGCCTGCCCCACCAACAGCCAAGACCTTTCAGATGATTAAAGGAGCTAATGGAAGAAGAAGCACTTTGCAATGATGAAGCACTGTACCACTGGTTGGCATCAGTCGCTGCCATTATAATCACCTAAGGAGCTTGAAACAAGATGCCCATAGTCAAGCTCCACTGACTCTTGTTTTAATTGGTCTAGGGTGGGGCTGGCCTTTGTCACTTCGAAAAACAAACAAAAAGCACCCCTCTGTTGATTCTCATGGGCAGCAGCCTGGGGTCAGCTGTTTTGCTCTTACTATCCTCTCAGCTTTTGTTCCAAAATTTTCTGAAGGATTGGTGTGCATGGCAGTGAAGGAGGATGTGGAGTGAGTGGTCAGCTCCTACCAATAGCTGCTCCGGGGATGAGGAGCAGGATATACCCTATTCCTCCAGAAATGCCACTGCTGGGAGCTTTTTTTTTTTTTTTTTCCACTTTGGACTTGTCATCCTTAAGCCCCACACATGTCTGCTCATGTCCTGCTGCAGGCTGAACACTGTGAGCACTTGGAGGGCAAGTCCTGATCTTCTCTTCCTGCCCGGTGCTGCCAGCATCTCACCCAAGCAGGGAGGGTGCATGTGAGACAAGGACTTGGGGGTGAGAAGCAGGAGACCTAGGGTGGATGCTAACACTTTCTTACTGGTTTTCCCTACCTGAAATACTTGGATGTTGTAGTGAGAAGCACTTAAAATCAAGATAATTACATGTGAAAGCGCTTTACAAACTATAAAATGCTATAAAAGAGTACAAGTGCGCTTGCTTAACTTGAAGTGGTAGAATCATGTAATGAAAGGATATTGACTTTCATGTCAGGAGTTGACCCCAAATGAAGGCACAGCCTCTTAACATAAGAGCAGTTAACATTTGGCAAGTGCTAACACTACATTTTCATTTATACCTTCAACAAATAGTTCCTGAGCATCTAAGTATGTTCTAGGTGTTGAGAAACAGCAATGACAAAAACAGGGGGAAAAATGACCAAAAATCAAATGTGACCTCATCCAGCTTATGTCATCCAGTGCGGTGTGTTGGTGAGGGGAACAGAGAACAAGGAGGTGACAGGTGTGCTTCACATAGGTTGCTCAGGGAAAGCCTCTGATGGGTGGTGGTTCAGCAGAGATTTGGATGGTGGGAGGATGAATGGTCAGTGTGTGTGGGGGAGTCTCTGGAGGTACTGGCACATTCAAAGGCTTGAGGCAGGAGAGATCCTGGTGCCTGCATGGAGAGTTGCGTAAGTGAGGGGATGGCCATGGTGCTAGAGGTTGGGTCGTGCAGGGACTTATAGGCTCTGGCCAGGATTTGGGGTTTTATTCTGTATTAGAATCCAGTGAAAAGCACTGAACATAATTTGAGTCAAGTGGAATCTCCCATTAATCACCGTGGCCATGGTGCAGGGGAGCCAGCGGAAAAACTGAAGTTCCAACTGTTGAGCCTGAGAGTTCTGGTTGGTGTGGATGAGGGTGGTTGCATGCGGGTGGTGGAGCCTGGTCACATTCCAGATTTTAGAAGGAAGAAATGAAAGGATTTGCTGATGAGAAATGCAGAGTGAGATGCGCAGAAGAACAGTAGGAAGAATGGAGGTGCCACTTTATTGGTGTGAATGAGCAGGTTTGGGCTAATGACAGTTTAAGTTCTGGACTTGATTAAATTTGAGGTTCCTCTTAGCCATCCAAGTGGCGATTTCAGGAAGGTAACTGAATAGGGAGGTGTCTATGGGAAGGAGTTAGTCCTGGGAATAGGAATTTGGGAATCTATCAGTGTGTAGGCAGTATGTAAAGTTGTGGGTGGGTGAGGGGCGCCTGGGTGGCTTAGTCAATTAAGCGTCCGACTTTCGCTTAGGTCATGATCTCGCAGTTCATGGGTTCGGGCCCCAGGTCAGGCTCTGTGCTGACTGCCAGCTCAGAGCCTGGAGCCTGTTTCAGAGTCTGTGACTCCCTCTCTCTCTGACCCTCCCCTGCTCACACTGTCTCTCTCTCTCTCTCTCCTAGAAATAAATAAAAATATTTAAAAAAAAAAGTTGTGGGTGGGTGGGTGAGATCCCTTTTTCTGCACCAGATACATGGAAGGAATTCTAGTGATGGTGATGATGGATGGGTTTTGGTGATGGCGGTGTTATTACTGGAATGCAGTCAGCTGTAATCATCTCTGGTTCCATATAGTGCGCTCACTCATATTCTGTCTGCTCTAATTTTGAATGCATTTTAATGTCTATCAGTTGCAACAAAGAAAACACATTACTGATTGATCTCTTTGGCTTCTCTCTGTTTGTGGCCATTCCAGTGCACACTTGTTCCCCACTGACCTGGAGGAGCTCGCCACCTTGAGCTGGCCCAGCCTAGAGGGCTATGGGCCGTGGGGGGCTCGTAATCTTGGTCTGCTCTTTAGGACTGAGGCACAAAGCAGGATGGATGAGATAGACCAACTCATTACTTACAGGTGTTCTTTAAGGGAGTGCTTAGGAAGTTTTACTCAATTTAACTTAAGACATAAGTAATGCCATTCCCAATTCAGGGCAATGGCTTAGAACCTGACTCAATGTCCTTTTTACTAAGTAATTATCCAGATTTCCTTACTAAATGTTATTTTATGTATTATGTGTAATAGCCTCTTTCTTTCAGCTATGGTAGGATGGATATCCAACTGATAATGGATCACATATTCATCTTAAAGTTCTGCCTCTGGCACTTGTGGCCGGCATGGAGAGAAGCTTCTGCTCAGGAATCAGACTGATCCCATGGCCCCACTCACTGGTCATGGGTTGGTTTGCTTCTGAGGGGCCTCAGATAACTTGTTAACCTTTAAAGCACTGCCTGTTTTTGGAGTTTCAGGGGGGCCTACAGAGCTCATCTGGTCAGACTGCTCTTTTGTCTCAGAGTCTCCTTTTCAAAGCTGTGAGTAAAGGAAAAGTTAAAACCCTGGTGGGAAGGAATGGAGGAGCCTAGACCTTCAGATAATGAATTGGCATCACAAATGCCTGTGAAAAATTAGGGACCACTACCATTGTACCTCAAGGTAGCCTTTTTTTTGTTTTTTTGTTTTTTTTTTGTTTTTTTTCCCCAGTATCCTGATCACTCAGGAAAGGGTCACTGGACTGAACTTGTGTGGTAGGGATTATGTTACTGGTGTTGTTATCTGTATTGTGTGCATGTTGGTTTCTTAGAGATGACCTAGTTATGCAAACAGTCTTTGAGTAGCTACTGAGCAACTGCTGTTGGCCAGGTGTGTCCCAACCTAGCTATTGAGTACTCAGTGCTACCAGGCACGGAGACTGATGAGAAAATATGTCATTCATATCCACCTGCCATGACATTATGTTCTCCAGAGAGTCGATATTAAAATGCACATCAAAAATATCTATGACTACCTAAGAGAAGGGGGATACAACCTGGGCCCAGGTATTTATACACATGTTAGACTTGTTCCCTGCCCTCAGAAGGCTTCCAGTCTAGTTGGGGAGGCAGGGTACACTTGTGTAAAGTGTCAGATAGAATAATGGTTAGTATTGATTGGAATGCAGGAGTGACAGCTTACAGGTGTCATGAGGATGTGTGAACCTTTTGGCTGCACAATCAAAGTCATTTGGGGAGTGTTCGAAACAAAGGATGCCTGTGCCTCAGCCCAGACCTGCTGAATGCTTGTGTGTTTTAACATTTCCCTAGTGATTTTAATTTATAATGAGGCTTGAGAACAACTGCTTTGGTAGAATTTCGGTGTCGAGATGGAGGTGGGAAAGACAGTCTGGCACAAGAAGACTGCAGGCAATGTCACAAGATGCGTGCAGCAAGTCTCAATGGTACAGTGACTGTTGTTCCCTAGCCTGGATGGGGGGCCTTGTTTTGAAGAAGAGGAGAAATTCAGTGAAAAAGGGCCAGCTTTCAGAAGACTTTACAGTCCTGCAGAAGAGACTGAATTTAGCAGTCAGGACTGCTACAGGGAAATCCTGGGGTCCCTGCCTTCATTGATAGGATATTACTTTCAGTAGTGAGTGTTTGGACTTTATTCCCTGTGTGATGGGCAGCTTTTGAGCCAATGAGCAAAATGAAGAAAGTGGTGTTTTAAGTTGAATCTGACTGTCAGGTTCTGGGTGGATTCAAGCAGAGGATATCTGGAAGCAGAGGTTAGCTAGGGTCTAAATCATTTTAAAAAACAACACCAGCAACAAACACAAATACTGATAGAGCCCTAATTATGTGTCAGGTGCTGCCTTAAGTTCTGTTTTACCTATATCGTCTTTTTAAATCTTCACAGAATTCTGTGAAGTAGGTATTCATGGTATGCCCGTTTTACAGATGCAGAAACTGAGGTACACAGAAGTATCTCACCCACATCACATACTTGGCTAGTATCAGAGTTGAAATTCAAGCCAGACTACTTGATTCCTTTCTGCTGTAGGCTCCTATAACTCCCAGGACATAGGCAGTGTTAAGGAGAAATGGAAACCTGAGATCGATTATATAAAGAGTAAATGTCAAGTGTGGCACAATATTGGACTAGCTTGAACATGCTGAGGAAACCCCAGTGAGGAAGAGCACCTTGAAGAAAGGAATTGAGTAGGATTTAGAATGGTACATGGAGGATAGAAGAAACCCCTCCTGAAATAGTGGGTCTGTATTCAGAACACGAGAGAGGAATTAGAATAGGAAATTGCTAGCATGATGGCCCTGTGTATACTCTGCTAAAAATATCACAGACATTGCTTGAGATGTGAGTATTGTGAAATGGGTAGAGGATTGGTTTTTGAGTTAGTCAGATGTGGAGTGAGTTCTAGTCCTCTCCTTAACAATTTTATGACCCCTGGGCAATTCACCTAACCTCTTCGTCTTATGTTCTTATCTGTATAGTGAGAATGATAAAAGTACCACCCTAATGGGAATGTTGTGAAGATTGAGCTAATGGGTAATAAGTGTATGTAAAGCTCATGACATAATACAATTGATGGTATTATATCAATACCAGCCATTATTATGATTAAGGTTATTATTCTTACCATAATTCATGAGCGTTGGGATGAAATAATTATAGCACTTTTTGGAGAGAATATTTTGGCATTCATGAGTATGGCAGGAATTTGGGAGCTGCCAGGATGCCAATTCTGGCTCTATCAGTAGCTGTATGATTCAGGGTAATTTACTTAACCTGTTTTGGTTTTTCTGTCTGAAAGTCAGGAAAATAGTAGCCACCTTATGGGTTTATAATGATTATTATGTAAGTTAGCATGTATAACACTTACAACAGTGCCTAGCACACTCAGTTGTTTATTGGTGATCTGGTAGTTGATTTTTCTTTTCCTTGTGGTTTCCGCATCTTCATCATCTATTGTCTTTGAATCACTTAAGTGTTCAAGTCATCCCTGGCATGGAATAGGGACCAGTGGGCCCATGACATCCTGCTATCTGAGTCCTATGTAGGTGTTGAGAATGTGCCCCCAAATGTAGACTCGTGACTGAGTAGTCACCGTAACTGCTTGGACATTATATGTGGGTGATGATTTCATACGAAGTTCTGAGCTCATCCATTCTGGAAATCAGGGAGGGCTGCACATTTCTGAGATCAGTCTTCTCACTGCACCTTTTTCTATTGTCTTCCTCCCTTTTTGGGACCTGCACTGAGGAGCCTAGAGAAAACAGTGATAATTCTCAAAGCATACATTTGTGTGCATGCCTGCACACACGTGTGTGTGTGTGCACGTGTGCGTGTTTGAATGTTTGTAGCCTAAACGTAGTTCTTATGATGCTTTGCTTTGTTTCATTTTTTTTTTATTGTAAAGTTGAATAAAAGGCACTTAGTCCAAAACTTTAAAAAATTGCTACTGGGCAAAGTAATTTTGTGTCAGGCTTCTGTTCAGGGCAGATTTACACTAGTTATAAATCTCTGAAATTAAGGTCTTACCATAGAAAAGCTGAAATGTATTCAACATTAGCAGACACCCAGCCTTGCTCAGAACCAGTGGCCATTCTCCTCCACCATGTACAATAAGAACATCTAGCTATGTGTTTGGGGCAATAATAAGTTTAAATATGCCTCTTAGAATGGGTAATGGCTCTTGAATGAGTAGCAAAATTTTCTATCAACAATTCTTTCCCTAGAACCAAAGGTTAAGTTACAGAGTTTGATTTAATGACAAAGTTAATTAGGCCTTTAACATTACAGGGTTCCTGCCTTCCATTTTCTAATCAAGATCGTGGTTTAGGGTCAACAGCCTTGCAGAAGTGGGGGACTAATGCTCACACTTGTTCTTTGGATATTTGGAGAAGGCTAGGAGAGGACTAGAGGTGCTTAGAAATTTCTGAGCTGAGAAGGAGCCTGGAGAATATCTCCTAGCCCCACAGCATTTCTTCCTCATCTTTGCCAGACCTCAGATTTATAATATGCTTGAGCTCTAAGGAACTTGAGGGAGCATCTGATGGGTACTTTTACCTTATAGCTGGAGAAACTGAGGTTAAAGTGACTAAGAAATGTGTCAGTGGTTACATAGGTTGTTTGGGCCTGAATAATGGATCATCTTAGGTTGGACCATCTGCTTCTGATCAAAATGGTCTATGTACAAACACTCATACTCAAGGAAAAGCAGAACCTCTTTGTGGCTTGTGGGATTTATGATGTTTATGGACTAGTTTGCTAGATCACTTCTTCCTACTACTTTTCAAGGCAAATGTACCCCATTTGATCTTGGTCTGTTGGGTATCAGCAAAGACTCTTGGTTCAAAACAAAAGAAAATTACCTCTTGTTCTCTTAATTTAAAAAAATGGAATGGGCTGGGGATTTGTTAGCAGGTTTTGGTATGTACTGTGGGCTGGAGGACCTGGCAGTGGTCCAGAAGTTATAAAAACAGGACACAAGACATATTTCTGGAGGCAAGGAACTTTCCCTCCATGCATTGTACAGCTCTGTCACAGATGAATTGTCATTACCCTGTGTTTTTGCTTATTTGTTCCCACTTCTAAGTCTGAGGACTGAACTGAGGGACTTGCCAATGCTTTGGCTGCCAGGGCAGTAGGGAAGGGAAGATAGGGAATCACTGGCTTCTACTGGGACTTGGGTGTGGCTACTGCCTACTCCAAGGCTTCACATATAAGGAATTCCCCCAAACAAGAAAAAAAAGCTCAGGTTTTAAATAGTTTGAAAGTTAAAAAGAGTCCAAGATAAAAAGCTTTATGTGTCACTCTGAGGCCTGACCATATTCTATAAATCTGTTTCTATAAGAAACCAGATTCCAAGTCACAGAATAATTCTTAGGTAACTTTAGGGTCCAGTTTACTTCTAGGCTTGGCCTGCTCCCATTTGTATCTTAAATAGGGATCTGCTGGTCCAGGGACTTAACCTTGAAGTGCAACTATTATAGCCAGATTTAGGGACAATTTGGAGATCGGATGTAAAAGTATCTTTGGAAACCCTGACATTTCAGAATTGCTAAAGTCATCCATCTATACGTCTTTCCTGACAGAAAATAGTTACTTAGGAGCACACACTGTACACCTAGTACTGTGCTGAATATTGTCCACTGAAGTGTACAAAATAGCTGTGTTGTACCCTCCTGTAGCTTGGACTTTAGTCTGGTTCAGAGGCAGGATACTCCGAGGTCTCACCTGCAGTAAAATACTCCATACAGAGAAGAATTTTGAGGCAAGCCAGAGTTTTGGCTGTAGGCCAATAATTCAAGCCCTTCAACTTTCTCAAACAGATGTAGTGCTCGCTTTTCCTGTCGAGTTGCTTCTACCAAACTTGGTTCAGAATCTTCTGGTAAAGGTCTAATGATAAACACTTCTGGGGTAGATCTAGCCATGAAGAAGTTTGTAGTCCGGTGAAGAAAGCAGACATTGGAACTAATCATTTCAGTATAATATGTTGAGTTCTGGGTGAGAGGTATGTCCAGCGTGCTGTGTAAAGACTACAATTGCTCAGATGTACTAGTGTTAGATTTCCCTGTAGCTTCTCTTACTCCTTGAGCTGCCATGTAAGCCCATTTTTCATGTTCACCTGTGTAGCCAGTCCACACTGACACTTAAAGGGTGGTTATTACATGCCAGGCCAGAGCCAGGGCTTTTGGATTCACAGCTAAGAGCATCCATTCAGCCAGGGAGGTCTTATCTTCATTTCTTTCCTTTAAAGAAAAAAAAAATTTTTTTAGGTTAGCTTTTGAGAGAGGAAAGAAAGAGAGCATTGGGAGAGGCAAACAAAGAGGGAGAGAGAGAATCCCAAGCAGGCTCTGCACTGATGCGGGGCTTAAACTCACAAACCATGAGATCATGACCTGAGCTGAAATCAAGAGTCGGACACTTAACCGACTGAGCCACCAAGGCGCCCCTCATTTATTTTCCAACAGAGGCCAACTGTTGCGGTTGTTTTGTTTTTTTTTGTTTTTGTTTTTTTTTTCCCTTGCATTTTTTTTTTTGGAGGGAGAGGTTCTTGGATTTTCTTGGATTTTTTGTTTCTGGATTTTTCTTGGATTTGGGACCCGGGCTAGATAGAGGTAGTACGAAACATCTGCCCATGACTTTGGTGCCCAGTTCAGCTCAGTCTTGTGATATCCCCAAGATACTAGTTCTGCAAGGACAAAGACAGGGTCCAGGAGAACTGCCTTAGTTTGCTCTTCTTCAGTGATATGTAGTCGACTGCAGCCCCTTGAAGGAATGTTCTTAGGGGAGCACTGTGTAAATCCACATCAAGCCCAGAAGATAAATGTTTCTTGACAGACCTCTCTCTATTAATTTGCATAAACATTTGTGTATGATTTTATTTACATTGGTGAGGCAGAACAGTAGTTCTCGGGCTTTGATGTGTGTGAGCCTTGGAGATTAGAGCCGAGGTCCTTCCTTTGAGAAAACAAATACTTTTGTGTTGATTTCAATGAGATATAAATCATAGCCAGGAAGTTTACAGTTGAGTAAGAATGGTATAATTACTGATTGTATACCAGAAGAGGACATATTTATGAAGCGACTTGAAAAAGCTTGTAATCCCTTTCCGTATTTTGAATAACTAATTGCTATGTCATTGTGGCATATTTGCACCACAAGAGTTAAGTCTGTCAAACGTTTCCCTCTGAAAACCTTGTTTTAAGGGATTTCTAACTTGGTCGTAAAAATGTGCGCCAAGTTGGAGCTGACTTGATGGGGGTCTGTGCTTGGAACGCTTGATTTGAATGGTGCCAGTCAGAGTTAAATTACAGGCTGGGAAAAAGGAAACAAATTTTTTAAAAAGGAGGTGTTTATGGTTCCCGGCTCCCCTAAGTACTTCTTGAGGATCAAAATAGCCTCTTTAAAATAAATTGCAGACCATTAGTATGTGATGGAGGAAACTCCTTTGAGACTGGGTTGGGGGGAAGGGAAAACAAGAAGAGATTGATTTGGGCCACTTTCAGCTATGCTAACACAGCACATACTTGGCGTGCAGTAGACTTCTGGGGTGGTGTGTGCACCCAGATGGCACTTCTTGTACCCACAGTGGACATTTGTATCAGGCCTAGTGGACATCCCTGCAGCTCTCCTCCAACCCTCAGTCTTAAAGGGCATTTGGGTTTCTTGGAACATATTTCCCTCCTGCGCCCCACCTTCCTGCGCTGTTTTCTTTTAAAAACAGAACACTGTTGCCTGCCTACCTTGTGCCCACGGAGATCATAAAGGCCTACTACGAAAAGACCTCATTTGTCCTGTTGGCTGAACAAGCAAGTACCTGGTTGATAAGCATGTTTGTCTAGAGATTCCCCGATGTCTGGTGCCTGCCATTCAAGCCAAAATGATAGTCCTTGGCTAGGAATATTTATTTGATTTCTTACTTACAGCATAGGTATCTTTCCCACTGGTCAACTGTAGAAAAGTCACAGTAATGAAAAAAAGACAGGGAAGGAGACAAAGATAGAGAAAGATGCAGAAAGGGAATAAGGAAGGGAGGAGGGAAATAGCAAGAGAGAGAGAGCTTGTTTCTACCTGTGTATGAGTCACCTTGAACCCCAGTGGTCTGGTTATGACCTCTCTTTTTCAGCACCTGTGATCAATGGAAGTGAGACAGATTTACAATCTGGCTTGCTCACCTTCAATTCAAATTTTGTCTCTTGTAGATTTCACTCATGCCTTAATGACACTTTTTGTTTTTGAGAAAGCTAATTGCATTGGTTTCTCCAAGAGGCATCACTTTAAACAATCCATCCCCACTGTGAAAACAAATACATGCTTGACTTATTTCATTTATTTTCCCCCCAAACCTAAATTAGGATAAAGCCATTTTGGTTAAGAAGACATGTGTGTATCTCTGTCACATCTTTTATCATCACGACTGCTTTTCCAAATAATACAACTTGTGACAAATGTGAACATTAATTACAGTTAACAAAGAAATGTCATGTGAAGTGTTCATGGTTGGGGTGGTGGGTGTGAGAAGCAAAGGGAAAAAAAAAAAAACCAGCCAATCAATGAGATCACATCTTATACCAAGCTTCAAGTCAAAGTGCAAAAGTCAGAAATCAAATACTATCAGTTATCAAATTATGTTAATGATTCTAATGAAAGCTTCTGGTATTTTATTCAAGAGTGTGTTGCTATAATGATAACTAATAGAACAAGAGGAACTGATTGCCGGGAATTAATTAGAACTGACAGCCGGGGTTTCCTTTTTATTTATTTATTTAAATATTGACAATCTGTTTAGAATCCAAGGTTTTTCATGTGGTCCTTTTCTTCCCTCCACAAGTCCTCAGCTCATTCCAGAGTGAGAAGGTAATTGTGTTTTCTTATAGCGCAGGTGTCCCTCAATAGCCGCAGAGCTTTGGCCCAAATGGGCAGCAAATGAATTAAACTGGAGGATGGACATGAATATCCATACACAGGTTTAACCTAACATTTGTGGAGCTCATGGTGACTAGACAAGCGAAGCCCCTGGTCTGGTGCTCCCTTCCTTCTCTTTCCATCCCTGACTCCATTCTCCTCTACCGGAGGCCCCTGCATATGTACTACCACCCATGTTCCACTCACAGGCAGCTGCTCTTTGACTATCCCTTGAACTTAGGGGTACATCCCTGGTGGATGTTGAGGGGTAGGACCTAGAGAAGAAGTCCTTGCAGTCCTGTAAAGAAGCTTAGGGCTGTTTGAAAAGGGAAGTCCTAAGTACTTATACCATGGTCTAATAATTGGGGAAGTAGACTGCAGGCTGGAAATGCCCTTGATCCATGGCCTCCTTATGTCATGGGGTGGGAGGCAGATGGAGGAGGGTCAGAGCGGGACCCTCTAAAGAGATTAGCTTGGGTCAGGGGCTCTGGTTACTTGGATCTAAGGGCAGTGTTGCACATGTGTATTCTTTACTTTTGAGTACCTGAATGTGTACATCTGGAATTCTGTCACTAAAGTGTATTTTGTACGCTTTTTTTTTTTTTGTATTCTTTCATTCCTGTATTTTTTATACATCCATTGAACACTTACTGTGCCACAGTCTGGAGACACAAAGGAAAATAAGGTCTCCAGCTTCAGGAGTGTCACAGACTTTTCTAATTTGTAACTCAATGTATGTCAAGTGGAGATCTGGTCCGAGTTCTTGGCCTTCCAAGTTTTACTTGTATCCTGTTCTCATTGTGTCCTTTATCCTCCCTGTCATGGCAGCAAATAGTACAGATCCCGTGGAGAAGTGAGGGGTGAAAGTAGAAGAGGTTAGTGGCTATTGGGAATGCTGTACTCATGGCCGCCTTTGGTATTCCAATGGGGGCTTGTTCAGAGACCCTACCATGTAGCCAGAGATGTGCTCCCACTGAATCCAGATTAGAGGCAGATAAAAGGGGGACTGTGGCAGGAGGCATCTCTCCCAAAGAGAACCTTCTGCATGTGCTGAAATGGCTGGGTCCAAAGAGGGTCTGCTCTCACTGGTGACCCAGGCTGGCCCTGCCTGCCACACGGCCTTTTTGTGGGGCTTCTGCATAGAAAATGAATTCTGTCAAAATGAATACATCTTGCTTCCATGTTTAATGTTCCTGTCTGTGTTTAAATCGGTAAGGGTGTTTTCCTAAATCTTTCACCTTGGTGTGGAGGTGTTGGTCATCACCAAATTGACATTGACAAGGTGGTGCTCTCAGAAGACCAACGATGACATCTGGGGATCTGAGCTCAGGTCAGTATCTGAGGCCTGGCTCTCAGTGTCGGGAAGCACAGCAGACCATGTTGAATTTCCTTCGCTGGCTAAATTGGTACATTAGGGTAAAAACGATTTCCACATTTGCATAGTTGATTTCATTACTACCGCCATTATTGATGCCCAGCTCCTCTGAAAGAAAGGAGCCATAAAAGCAAATAAAATCACTTTGCGATTCCATTATTGGATAAATTACCACATTACTGCCTGCGTTTTAGGGCTAAAGCCATTCCCCACATTTGCATAGTTTATTTCATTATCATTATTAATAACAACAACAATAATGATGATGACTAGGATCCTTGAATGAAAGGAACTAGAAAAATGCCACAGCCTGGAGCAGTCTTTATGGACTAGATGCGGTCACGGAGAGTCCCTTTATCTGCTGCCGAAATACAGCCACTTGAGGAAGTTAACCAGGAGCTTTTCAGAGACCTTATGTTAAACCAGTTCAGATCTTGCGGGACTGGGTTGCTGGTCTGAAATAGTGACAGGTTACTCAACAGAAGGTTGTGACTACTGAGGAGTTAGGTTGGGAGTCCCTGCTCAGCCACATAACTAGTTTTGTCTCTTCAGGAATGGTGCTCACTGAGCCTCAGCTTCCTCATCAGTGAAATGGGGATGAAGATGATTGCTTTGGGATGCAATGAAGAGCCAAAGAAATGGCAAATGTGAACAGGTTCTGTAGATCATAAAGCTCTCCAGAGGTTTCAGAGACTAATGTCACTATATTGAATACTGAAGTGACGGCTGTGGCTGGCATGCTCTGTAATGATGACAGGAGATGTACCGGTTTGTCTCTTTGGCTGGGAGAATTTTCCAAATACTTGTTTAGATTTCTAAGCCATTATCCTCTAAGATAAGAAGGGAGGGGTCAGTTACTCACAGTTACCAATCTTTGATATTTACAAATAGCTTACTTTGATAACAAACCTACCCGAACTGATGTGACGGCTGCTATATTGCTTGCTCTTACTCAGCGATTTCTGATTACGTCTGTTTCTTCTCCTTGGCCATGGAGCCAAGAAGTACAAAGTCTTTTTGTCTATTAAATCTGAGGTCCTCTAGCGAAAAGAAGGTCCGCTGGTGGCCATCTATGGTTTGCTGGAGAATTTTCCCTCTGGTTTTGTTTTTATTATTTTATTTTATTTCTGCTGCACCAGAGGCTCCAAAAAAAAATGAATGTGTCAGTAAAGGATTTGACAGTATGTTACGACAGTCATCAATCCACCAAGCCCTGTAGCCATAAATAAGCTTCATACGCTGCCACACTAAAGAGGACAGTTTTTCTTCTCCAGGACATTGAAAATGTCACAGCGAGGGAATTGTTTGTCCCTGTCTCCACGGCAACGCCACCAGCACTTATCATTAACTTTCACACCAAGATTTTAATCAGCGCTCTTTGCGGCCTGAGACCAAGTCAACATCAGCCCAAATTTTCAAAGCCGTTATTCTAATTATGACGAGAAAGCTATAGATTGATGAGCCGAGTTTTCTGCAAGGACTGGTGGCAGTTAATTCTCGTGACCTGCGTGGCTCAGGGAGTCTCTCTTAGAGATGGAGTCTTGAAAGTTCGATTATTAGTGACAGCTTGTAAGTGAGAGGAGCCTTATCTCTCCAGAGAGTGTTGATAACTTGAGACAAGGTTTAACTAGGAAGTAGTGAGACGGTGGAAGGAGGGGAGAGAGAGGGAAAAAGAAGAAACAGAAAGTGCACACTCTATCTGCAACCTGTGTCCAGTGTAATGAGAAAATACAGACAGGCACAATTTCACAAGTTGTAAATTCTGGTAGCCTTCAGTTGTAAATTCTGGTGGAGGCTGTTTTACTCAGCTATCTGATAATGTGTGAAAATATTTGTCCCTCTGCTTCGTAGGTAGGGGCAAGCACTGTGTTCCAGAAAATGCATTAAACTTCCCACTTTTCTCCCGCCTCTTTTCTTCTCCTTTTGTTTTGGTCAGGGAACCTCTAGAAACAAAAATGAGAATATGCAATGGAAATGAACTAGTAACTAATTAAAAACAAAACAAAACCTCTTCCTTCTCATTTCCCTTAGCTGACTCCCATCCCAGCTTCTTTTGATTCAGTTTAATCTCTAGAGCCTTTGGGTTTGCAATGGAAGGGGTGGGTGCTTAGCGTGGCCCTTACAGCCATCTCTCTCCCTCTTCATATTTCTTTTTTCTTTTTTTTTTTTTTTTTTGCAAATAGTTTATTGTCAAATTAGTTTCCACATAACACTCAGTGCTCATCCCCACAAGTGTCGTCCTTCATGCCCATCCTTCCTGCCCCCCACATCCATCAGTCCTCAGTTTTTGTCAGCATTCAAGAGTCTATCATCCCTCTTCATATTTCTATTGCTCTCTCATGTTCTCTGCCCTCATTCATCTGGCTGGCATATGTCTTTGCTTTCTTGGCCATGCACAGACCATACCCTTGCTGTTGACCTCATGTTTCCTCCAAGTTTGCCTGTTTCCTCTCTAGAGTAATGCAGTCTGCTGAACCATCAGTCCTATCAGGTTAGGGGTGCGAGTCTTCATAAGGGAAGGTGCAGGAAGGCATCATGGTGAGGTCAGAAGAGCCTCACCAGAGATGACTCTGAGTCTGCACTCTTACCCCAGCTCTGCCTCTGCCTCAAAGAGTGTGCCTCTGTGACTCTGTTTTCTCATCTTTCAAATGGTGATGGTAACATCTGTCTAGCCTCCTTCATGTATCAAGTGAGAAATAGGAATTAAATTGCCAATATTTAATGTGATCATTGCAGTAAAAAAAAATATGCATGCATGAGCCTTGGCTGTCATCTGCTTTTTTAGTTTGTCAAATCCACACCTACAAAATGATGCTATTACATTTTATAGTGTTTTCTTTTTCAAATCATTTTCATATGTTTAAAGCATTCACAATTATCTTATCTTAGTTGTGCCCCTGAGAACACTGAGACACAGAGAAGTAAAGCACATTGCTTGTGGTCACACAGCCAATTAGAGGCCTAACCAGGTACAGAACTGTCATCTCCTGGTTCCCAGCATGCGGCTCCCTAGACCACACTGCTTACCATATTAATAGGTTGGGATTGTGGAAAAAAGCAAACCCAATTAGTTTCTGTTGCAGCCCTTTTACAATCCTGTCTTGTTTCCCCATGCGTTTATATGTATGTTTTAATAGCATTCCCTGCCTTTTATGCTGAGGCTGCTCGAGGTATGTTTATAATGGTGGCGTAATTATAATAATAAAATACAAATCCATCCACAGAGTGAGCTCATTACCGCTGGCCAGGTAAACAAATAGGCTTGGTGTTGACGCTGGAGCAAGGTGTTTTATTTCTAAGGTGGTGCCGCTTTTGGAGCACGAGATGGTTTGCTCATCCAGCATAGGAGGCTCTGTGTTCTCAAAATGACTGGAGTTTGGGGTACACGGTCGAGCCAGTACCTGAGACGCTGGCCAGGTTGCATTAATGTGTCTTGCCCTTTCAGTCTCTCTTTTTCCAGGCATGAGATGAGAAGCAAAAGAGAAATCATTGCTCTTGTTCTCTGGCTGTAAGATCTTTCCTTGAATGTGCCAGTAAGCCTTTTGGCATTCAAACTCCTGGACATAGTTTCTAACGTATACAAAAGGGAAAATTATTGTTATGAAAGGAGCCATAGGAGAGAGAGAGTGTATGTTTTTTTAAATGCCTGTCTGTCCTTGTTAATTAGAAGTGCACATATTGGGAAATTAACTATGAAATACTAAAAATGATAAATTATTCCTTATTTGAAAGTATAAATTAAAGGTTTAGTGTATATAAAATTTGTCATGTTTAATTGCAAGTTCAATTAAAATTCAGGGTAATGATGATTTATACAGGTTTCTGTGTAATTTGATATTCATTAGCTTAGCCAGACACATGCTGATATTAGCTCGTTAATTATGTTTCCTTTTGTTGAAGGCAGCCTTGTGAAAGCAATCTGCTCAAAGTTTTCTAAACTCATTCTACTAAATGAATATTTGGCAGCTGTTCATGTTATTGAGATGGTCACTGTGGCTTCATTTCACTCCTAGGCCGCATCAATCATACCTTCTCTGTGACAAACAAGGGTTTCTCATTACAAACCCATTTAGGAAGGTTAGGGCTGACATTAAAGACTGATTGCATGGTACTCTGCTGTTACTTTGCAGTAACATTGGAGTGGAGCTGCTGCTAATATCTGCACCTCCCACATGGTCAAACTGCTTAGGACACATGGAGGGGCGGGTGGATCACCATGGTGCCCAAGGTCTCTCTCTGACACCACTGGATCTACCTGGGAACCAGAGTTTGGATTTCAGGAGGAGGACCCTCAAGGGAGCCATGGCCCAGGCCCCCACTTAGGCTTTCACAGTGTTGTCCTACCCAGTGAAAAGGTGTGGCCATTGAGGTACAGATCGCTTAAGGGGTTTGCCCGCAGTGGCCTGTTGACTCTGAGCAATGGAGTGGAGCATAACACTTGAGGAGGTAAAAGTGGAAATGCTAGACTGACTGATGAGGAGGTTTCATAAACATCTCAGCTGCAGTGGCAGAGAACTGAAAGAATCACCATCTGGCTAGGAAAACAACCATGTCCCGTCCCAAAATACTTTGGAGGATTTTAAATATTTGTGGATTTTTTTTTCATAGTTGTTATTATGTGATCTCACACTCTGCTTGGGATATTGTGCAAATTTAGGTAGGGATTGTCTTTCTCTTTTGACAAGTGAGGGAAACTGAGGTACGGGGAGCTTGATTCATTTTTCCGAGGTCACCTGTGTGGATACTGGCAGGCTTGGGCCTCTGGGCTTCTCTGCATGTCACAGTGTCACAGTTAATTGCCTCCAAATACACATTCATTTCCCATTTTGTTTCCTCTCCACCACTGCTCTCCTATAAGGGAACCAGACACTTAGTACATGGTGGGAGTGAATGTTGCTGCTTAGGCTGACAAGGGTTTTAGTTTCTGCCCATTTGTTGACATGAAAGCAAACCTGCTTTGTCATGGTAAAATGCAATGAAAATCCCTGATGAGAAATTATAATTTGTATCTCTATAACTATTTTCATGTACTTGTTCATTTTTAAGTAAGAAGTGGTTAGGAACTCTTATTTTTTCTTTTTTGAGAGCCATCTCTTATGTACTGGGTCTTGCTTTCAGGCTGATGTTTTTCTTGATGTCGCTGTGAAGCATGTGGCTGGCTAGCTGTCCACCAAAGTTATTCTCTCTGCAGTGAGGAGTTACTGCTGGCACTGCACCCTCCAGCACCCCCTCTGCTCCCTCCCAGTGGGATTCAGTGGTCATTCCCACCACAGGCTTCATGATGCTTTCTTTCCCCATCTGCCAGATAGAGGTGAAGGACTCTGAGGTATAAAGGTTGTTAGAGTCACAAAATAGAAGGAGCCTGGGTTCCCACACTACCACGTGGAAGGCCATCTAATGAATGGGCACCTGGTTGGTCATTTTATAAGTAAGAAACAAACAGCTGTTCTGTTATCATGGTTTATCACAGTAACTAGCCTAAAGCTACCACTTTATTTATTCATTCTGCAAATATTTGTTGGAAATTTTATTCTGGACCAAATCTTGGGCTAAGTGTTGGGTACATAAGAAAATGAAAAAGATGCTATTGCTGACTTCAGGGATCTCAACCGTATTGAAAGGGAGCTACACAAAGAGAAAGGTTTCACTCTAGTCTGCTAAGTGAGAGAAGAGAACCCAAAGAGGTTCATTTTTTTTCTAAAATTTTTTTTTTCTGAAATGTCTAGTGAAATAGTAGATTTAAACTTTAATAATAGTAGAATCTTTTATTCCAAATGAAATCATATGTGGGAATCTCCAGTTCATTAAAAAAAAAAAAAAAAAACTCTGAAAAGACGTTGGTAGAAATGGGGACCATGAACCCACTTGGCCTTCTCTGAGTCTTCCCTCCTCAGAATCCTAGGGGCTGTGTTATACCATCTGAGAACCCAGACAGAGATTCAAACCCAAAAGTAGATTGTTCCTTCCCTGACTTTTTTTCTCCTCACTCTATAGGTTATGGTACATGGTGGCTACTTTTTTTAAAAAATTTAATTTAGTTTTAAAATTTATATCCAAATTAGTATATAGTGCAACAATGATTTCAAGAGTAGATTCCTTAATGCCCCTTATCCATTTAGCCCATCCCCCCTAACACACCCTAACAGTAACCCTCTGTTTGTTCTCCATATTTATGATTCTCTTATGTTTCGTCCCCCTCCTTTTTTTTTTCTTGCTAATGTTTCCTTTATCTTTACCTTAAATGTCCCATTATTGTAAGGTATATAAATCATTTAAAAAAAATAGTTTATTGTCAAGTTGATTTCCATATAACACCCAGTACTCATCCCCACAAGTGCCCCCCTCCATGCCCATCACCTCCCTTCCCCTGCCCCCTACCCCATCTGCCCTCATTTTGTTCTCTGCATTCACGAGTCTCTCATGGTTTGCCTCCCTCCCTCTCTCCCCCTATTTCCCCCCTTCTTCTCCTCCATGGTCCTTCGTTAACTTCCTCCTAATCCTCCTATACGTGCAAACATATGGTAACTGTCCTTCTCTGCCTGACTTATTTCGCTCAGCATAACACCCTTAATGTCCATCCGTGTTGCTACACATGGTCGGATTTCACTCTTTCTCATTGCCATGTAGTATTCCATCGTATAGATAAACCACATCTTCTTGTTCCATTCGTCCGTTGATGGACACTCAGGCTCTTTCAATGTTTTGGCTGCATGGTGGCTACTTTTATAGCATGCTTATCTGTAGTCAATGGAAATTTAGTTATGAAAGGCAGATAGTGTATGCCTGAACTTTTCTTTTTCTGACAGTTTCTAGCTGCCTGACCTTGCACACACATTTGACCTCTTGCTGCCCCAGTTTCTTTACAGGTAAAACAGGTATAATAATAGTGTCTGTCTCACATGATTGTTATGAAAATTGACCAAGTTAATATACAGAAATGACTGTCACAAGGCTGTCCTGTGGTGAATGTTTAGCATTGTTGGCTGTCCTCAACCTGTGTGTTAAAAACACATTATATTTGCGAGCATGTCTAAATTTTGATGAATAAGTACAAGGACACAAAAACCTAATTGAACATTTGGGGAATGATATCTTAGTAACAAGACTATATAACCTTTGAAAGCTAGGTTGTGATTTCCTTTTGGTTCTACACACCAGTCAAATATTCTGAATGTCTTCTGGAATTTAGGAGGGATTGAAGTTTTTCTTCATCATGTTTGTAAAGAAGTACATTGTCTTCAGGAGCAATTCCAGGTGTTTTTTTTTTTTTCTTTCATTTCAGACCCCAGGCCTTTATAGACCGTAATAATGTAACTTAGAACTTTTCATTTTTTAATTTCACCACCTATGTCTTATTAATGCATTTTGTCAGTGTGGAAAGCCCTCTGGTGGTCAAAGTAATTCCTATGTGGCTCTTAACAGATGAGTGGAATAAAATCAAGTTCATGTAGAAGAGCTGTGTTCAAATTCTATTTTTCTCTTTTGCTGATTTCCTTTTCTAATTAAAGCAGAAAGCAATTTACTTTGGAACATTTTAGTTCTAAAGTTGTCCTGGGGAAAAAATAGTAGGGTAGTTGGCTTTATCCAGATGAAAATATTTTAGTGATGGCATTCACATTTTGGAGGGTTTTTATGCTGTTGCCCAATTTACCATTGTCACTCCAGGGATGAAAATTAACATTGGGCACTCTAGCATGAGGATTCTTAGAACTTCATAAAGCTGTAAGGGGGAGACTTGGAGCTTATCCTCATTTTCTATAAAAAGAAACTGAGGTCCAGAGAGAAGTGATATGCTCAAGATGTTGTCATCAGGGAGCAAAGCCATGAGTAGAAGCCAGGTCTCCTGTGTGCTGGTTCCATATTGCTTGAGGGATATCATAGTTGGGTCAAGTCAATAAACCCTTGGTCTTCAGACAGGTCCCAAGTTGGCCAGGTCTCATGAAAATCAGCCAGAGGATAGTTCTTTGAGGTCAACGCACAACTCATAAACTGCCTCTGGGTTACTCTGTTTCTTGCTTGGTACAAGACAATGTGTGGGATTTTCTTTTCTTAGTATAGTATTGAAACTTGGTTGGTTATATTGACTAGAACGATCTGGCATGAACAGTCACCCTCAGCATATCCTTGCCATTAAACAACATTTCTTGGAAAGGATGTACATTAATCTTGACTGTGTGCTGGCCGCTGCAACTCATCATAAAGATGAATGACTGATAGGTGACCTATGTCTGATGTCCTAGGAGGGTGGATAACTTGGAGACGCAGAAACATCTGTTCTGCTCTGAAATTGGCAAGACAAGCTGGCTTGTCCCTCCCTTGCCTGATGCTATTGCGTGAGCTTACGTTATTTCTCTTTGTTTGAGTCTTTGGCTATGTCTGGTGTAGGCGGAGCCCTGAGGCTATTTCTCGGTACACCCAGTGTGACGTGGTAGGATCACAAGAAGCGTGGGGGTGGGATGGGGTCACTGAACCCCCATCTAGTATATTATCCATTTCAGTTCCTACTTCAGGCAGTACTTCCTGGGAGGGTGAGGGTCCAGAATCTGCCCGAAACCTGGAAATTCTGGGAGTTGCCCAGAATCCTATGATGTTCCTGGGTTGTTCCTTTGGATATAGGTGCATTTTCTCAAGAGACTCTTTAACTCCTTATGTCTTCATTATTGTCCTCATTGCTAAATCTCACAGGGCAGGGTTGGTTTATAATGCTTGCATGAATTAGATAGCATTTGTGAAATAGAGAACAGCTAATAAGATGGGAATTCAATTTATTTGGCATGGTCTCATTTGGGAAGTGGGGTTGTATGTTAAATCACTGTTCTTCAGCTAGCATGCATGATTTGAGTCTTTATTTTGAGATTAGGCACTGTGGCACATAGAAAATAAAATGTGGACCTTGCCTTTAAAGAGCTTAAAAGGAAACAAAGATTTCCTTTCTCTGAGTACTTCTTGCATGTCTGCAGCCTGCCTGGGTCCTGCTGGGTGCTTGAGACAGCAGCTGTCCATACCCCTTGGAGCAGAAGCTATGGTTAACCTCCCATGTCCCCTCGTTGTTCCAGTGTCTGTGCACACTGCCCAGCCACAAGCCCCTGCAGCCCTTTCCCTTGCAAGCTTTCTCTGGCTTCTGGAGGTCTTTTGTTAGTTTGTTTGTTTTTTACTTGTGGCAGGGCAGACTAGCAGTGCTGGAAAATCAATGAGTCTTGGGTACATTCTCGCTGGCACCAGTGGCTGATGGGTGTTGGTGGATAAATGCCCCATTTCCTGAGTTGTGATAGTTCTGAGACACATTCTTTACTGTCTCCCAGAGTTGCCCCAGCTGCAGTTGAGCTCCAGTCATCCACCGTGGTAACTCACCTGGTAAGGGACTGTGCACCGTTACTTGCTTCCTTTCCCCATCTGACTTCCCTATTCCCCCACTTCTGGGGTCACTTCCTCCAGAAGACTTTTGCTCAAATTCTTATCTCAGCATCTGCTTCTGGGGGATCTCAGACTCAGAAGTCTTTTTTTTTTTTAATGGTTTTATTCTGAGAGAGAGAGAGAGAGAGAGAGAAGACAGCATGAGCAGGGAGGGTCAGAGAGAGAGGGAGATACAGAATCCGAAACAGGCTCCAGGCTCTGAGCTAGCTGTCAGCACAGAGCCTGATGCGGGGCTTGAACCCACGAACCGTGAGACCATGACCTGAGCCAAAGTTGGATGCTTAACTGACTGAGCCACCCAGGCGCCCCCTCAGAAGTCTTTCATAGTCTACACTGCCTTTGATAGAAGTCAGATTGTGATGAAGGCTGTAGAAGACATGCAAAGTGCTGAGGTAGTGTAGGAGAGGGAGGGGTTTAGTCCAAGTAGAAGGATCTCAGAAGACTTCTTGGAAGAGGTTACATCCGAACTAGGCTTTTGAGGAATGGGTCAGGCTTTTGTTAGGAAACTGTGCAAGGGGAGGGTGGCATAGGCTGACAGAACAGCTTCCACAAAAGCCTGGAGATGGGAAGAACATGATGCATGTTGGAAAATTGTGACTGTCTGGTGTGGCTATGGTTCAGGGTACATAGACTGGATAGTATAAGGAGAGGCTACTGGGGGTATAATTACCAAGACTTTGAATGTGGCTGAGACATGCAGCATGTTTTGTGGGCAGTAGTGAGCCTTCCGATGATCCTAGCACTGAGGGGTAGTATTTGCTTTAGGATGAAGGCACAGGAATAACGTACATGAGAAATAGAAATGTGGTAAATGTGAGGCTATGCATGGCCCCTCATTGCTAGAGGATTTCAATCTGAGGAGAGGAAAGTGTTAGCAATCTGGGAAGTATCAGGGAAGAGGTGAAAGTTGAGTTGAGTCTATTCATTCACTGACTGAAGGGAAGGTTGTGGCAGGGATTTGCAGATGGCCTGTCCAAAAGGTCCAGGGGCAGGAATGATCTGGAATCAGTAACCCATAGTGACTTTCATGGGCCCTAGGCATGTTGGACTTCATAGACCCCTTAGAATATTAAAGATTATTGGTATACAGACAAATCTATTAATATTTTCTTCAGTCTAGAGTTAAGTTTTTCCTTCCACTTCTAAAAGAAATTTAAACATTTCTGTGGTCTTCTGAAGTTCCCTGGGCTCTCAGAAGTGTGTGCTCTGTGCCTGATGGAGAAGTCAGCCCTGCTTGGCTTGAGGGTAGAGTTGGGATTCTGTCTGCCTCTCTGAGGCTAAGTTGTGTCATATGGGCTTGTATAGCTGTGGCCTTCCAGCATTGGAAGAGGGAGATCTCAGAATTCATCCTCTAGACTGGATGGCACATGCAGGACAGCCATTCCAGGTAGACCAGGGGTTCACATCAGGAAGTCTCTGAGGAGAGGGGAGAAGGTGGAAAAGAGTACCAGGACCCAGGGAGCTGTGTTTGGCCTTTTGTCTGTCAGGGCCAGGTAAGCAGGTTTGTATGGGCTGGTTTTCCCTTCATCAACTCATCCTTCAAAACGCTTTACCCCCTCCCCCCGCCCCCGACTCAGCTCACACTTATCCCCCTTCGGCTCCACCACCTCTCCCACACATTTCCACTGCCTTACCAGTGTGGCCGGAGAGGTGCCCTCCTGTTTTTCCGTGTCTTCAGAAATGATGACAAAGAAGAAGAGGTTTACTAAATGAAGTGATCACATTTGAAAGAGGCCTGCAAAAAGCCCCAGTGAGCGGACTGCCCAAGGTTTTGGGTATTTTTCCTCCTTCTTTTCAAAAATAGTCAAAACACATACAACACATATTTGTAAAAAGACGACAAAGGGAGAGAAAATTGCAGTTGACAGTTGTTTGCTCCACTGTTACTGGGTTTCTCCTTAGCTCTTGAAATGGCTAGCTGATGATCATGCGTGTTCCCCCTCTCCTGTTAGTGGGCTGGGTTTTAGTCTAAGTTTAAAAGAAAACTTGTGATTTCACAAATCCCATGTGCTGGGGAAACATAGCTGTAGCTTTTTCTGGTCATGTGATTTCCATCATAAGGATGCACTCATACTGCCATATGAGCGCATAAAATTATGATTTGGGGCCAGCAAGGAGATATTTTAACACCTACTTGTTTTGGTTCTTTTTCCAAAGTTTGGAAGCATAATTTCCTGAGTGCATGGTCTCTCCAAATATCAGAACCCCACTTTCTGGTGAGAAAGAAGATTGATTGTTTCTCTTTCGTGAATTCAAAATTGGGATCAGCGTGTCTTAATCAAGATGTCATCTGGAGTACAGATCTCCTAGTTAGCTAACCTCTCGTGTGTCCTTCTTTTCAAAGGATCTTTCTTTGTAAAATGGGTTGGTTTGCAATTGTGTATTTGGTACCTTAATTGCAGATAACTTTCTCCATGGATGAAAAGTCTGCTAATTAATTAGTTTAAATGTCATTCAGATATATCAGTAGACAGGTGTTAGTTTGGAAACACAGGGCAACACAGCCTCTTGGGACTGTGGCCCACTGCAGAGGTCACACTTTATATGGTGCAATTTAATGGCAAAAGAAAAAAATGCCTCAAGGTACACCCCTCCCCCAACACACACGTGCTGGCCCATTTGAAAAACAAGTTGTCATCTAGCTGGGTTAAGTTAATATGTCACTACTGGCTACAAAGACCATAGATTTGTACTACAAAGTCAGAGGAGTTTAAAGCTGACCAGGCACCTTACCAGTTTTCTTATCTAACCTTTTTTATTTCACAGTTTGATAGAACAGAGGTTCAGAAAGTCCAAGTGATTTGCCTATGATCACAACTTGAAGGACAGCCTGAACTGAACTCTCTGATTTGGGTGTCCAAGTTTGGTCTCCTTCCTAGACTGAACTGTGCTGCTCTACCAAGATTTTGGAGGGACTGAGTAGCTGATGTTATAGAGATGAGTAGACCTGGTCTCTTCAAGAGGTTGTCTATCCATCTCGTCCTATGGGGGGGTTGAGATAAGAAAACAAGGAGCTACAATACCAGGCGAGCGAGTGGATGTCAGGGAAGGGACTACACTTAATATGGACTTAATGAGGGAGCAGTCCTTTCTGTTAATGCTGGGTAGGAGAAAACTCAATATTTGAAGTGGATCTGAAAGTATGGATAGGGTTTTTATAGGCACCAGAGTAGGCCTTACTGGATCCATTGGTTTTAATCCTGTCCCTGAGCCACAGAAATCTGCAAAGGGATGAGAAGACCTGGTTGTCATAGTCCTGCTTTGTCCTTCTCTTGACATTTAGCTCTGGGGGTGCCAGGAATGGGCATGGGGAGCTCCAGACCTGTGCATGTGCAAGTGCACTGACCACCACAGCCCATAAGGTGCCTTTGCAGGATGCTGACCCTGCAAATGCCAAGCACAAGGTGGTTAGACAGGTGTGGATATGGGCAGGAGGTTTGGTGCTTGGCAACAGAGACTGCCTGACACATGTGGCCCTTGCTGCCTGAGCCACCCCTGGAGCTTTGGGCTGGCAAGGGTGAAGGAGCAGAGGTGAGGCAGCCTCTGCCTGGGTGGGATTGCTACTTCCCAGTGCCTTATCCCTGGGGTGTCCCCACTTCCCCACAGGCACTGCCTCCTGTCCTTTGAATGGAATCAGAGCTCCCCTCAGGAAGGCTGCAGGACTTATGAAAACTGCCCCCCACCCCATCCAGGCCAGTCTGGCATACATCCCCTAATCTGCCCTGCTTTTCTAAATCTTTAAGATAACTTTTCATTAATTTTAGCTTATGGTGAAGGGAAGTAACCCGTGGCTTATAAATAATGGCAACAGTTTTATGGAAACACCTAAAAATCACCAGGGGCACATAATAAGAAAGTTCTCCATCTCCAGGTGTGAAAACACGTCGCTGATTACTTGTTGAGCAAGACCCTGTCGGCTTTTTATTACAATACATTATTGGGTAATAGTTTTAAAATTATTTATAGAAAGAAATCGAGCTGTGCAGAGAATTCCATCATTTAATATGTTGTCTGTGAATCTCATTAGCCTTTGTAGCCTAGGGGTTAGGAAGGAAAACAGAGTGGACTGTATTTTGAAGATGGAGTACTATACACACTTTTTGTCAGGGGGCTTGTTGACCTTATGTTAAGTTGCTTCTTTGTGAGCCTTTGTGTGTTATGGCTCTGGTTTCCATGGTATTTACATAAACCTAGCAACAGTTCGCAGTATAAAAGTGGTGGCAGGGCCTACGGTCTCATCTGCCAAGGAGTAGGAGCACGAAAGGATGTCTGCTCTGTAGATGTAAATAGGGAACCTCACTTCTGGGTAAGTGACACAGTATGTAAGGATTGGAGCAGAGGGGAGGTCAGCACCACCTGGGGTGTATTGTCGGCTGTCCCTTGTCTCTGGGTGACATAGGCAGCTCCAGTATTCTGTCTGTGAAACCTGTCCTGTGAGTTCTCCCATCCAGCAGCACATCAAACGGCATGGATGTAGGCAGTGTTGGGAGTGCTGGCTACAGTGTAGCCTTGGCAGCGTTCTCTGGGTCTTGGCAGAAGCCCATCCTGGGAGTGCTTTGCTCTAGAGAACACACCTCAAGGATGTCCATGGTCTTTCCTATCCACTGACCCCACAGCTGCTAGCCAGCAGGCCCAGGGCTCAGCTCTGAGGACGACCCACTCCAAATGCCCCCTCTAAATGGAGAATTGGCTTCCTGTATTTGGGGATGTTAGTGTGGTCAGACCAAGGGTGTGCTGGAATCTTGGGAGGAGAGCAAGTATCAATCAGTAGATCACTGTGTAACGTGATCTCTCTAGTCAGTCCTGTGCCATTACTAAGAAAATGCACAGCCTTGGAGGCAACTAGACCTGAGGTGAGACACTGGCCTCAGAATGGCACATTTGGCCCTTTATACCTTACAACAAGGAAGCAAACTGAAAAAAAGTCAAATTAGAAGGGATTCTTTGGGAGCAATCACCATAGAAAGGAGGGAAGACTTGACTTTGAACATAGGGACCTTGGGCAAATAAACCTTCGTAAGCCTCAGTTTCCTTGCCTCTAAATGGGAATAATGGTATGTACCTTCTCATTTCTATAAGGATATAATGAGTTAAGGTACTACAGCATTCAGAACTATGCATGGCTTCTGGGTGCTGTTGGATAAATATTAAGGCTCACTAGAGTCTAGTAAGTTGAAGAGCTGGGATCTGAACCCAGGAGGCCTGATTGCAGAACTGTTGCCTTAACTATCACACTATGATGTCTCCAATACCCTGTGGAGCAGATGTCTTGAGCTGGGCCATGACCAATGGGTAGTATCACGTCACGTGGAGGAGAGAGGCTTCGATTTTGAGAGTAGCTATGTAGGATAGGTGAGTATGAGTGTGGGGGCCTTCCAGAGAACCTGCCCCATCCTTGCTTTCATTTACCCAGTTTATAGATATTTATCAGACACCTGTGCATGAAGGTAACAGACATGGAGGTGGGAGAGGACAGTGAAGACTGTGACATATTTGATACAGAGCATGTATCCTACAGAATGAAAAGAAAAAATAAGAACTTCGTGAGTATCAGGCATGGTTCTCCATGCTCTCCTATCTTAACTCATTTAATCCTCACAATGACCCTAGGAAACAGACACCATTATTATGTCCAGGTTGGAGAGGAGGAACTGAGGTCCAGAGAGATGTTTAATAACTTGACTGAGGTCATAAAGGATAGAGCCAGAATACCAACCTGGACAGTGTGGCCTGGATTCCTGCTCCTAATCCTTCGCTGCACAGCCTTGTAGGGGGCCCATCACAGACAGTCCTAAAGCTAAAATGAAAGTTTAACTTTGATTTGCTAAGAAACAGAAGGACAGTGTTGGCTTGGGCTTTATTCACCTCGCTGGTCTGCATAGTCTTATTGTCGGCACTATTTGGAAAATCTTTAGCAGAGTGGGTGATTTCATCTCTTGATAGTTCAGGGTTTGGCCCATTTACTGTTCTGAGATACAGAAATACTTGTGTATAAGGGAGTGATAGTAGGTTTTTAGACTCCTGGAATCTCGGGCAGTCTACAGAGCTCATCTCATGAAAACTGAAGGGGATACTCAAGAAAAGGAGCTTTCTGAAACCCTCAGCATGTTCTAGAAAAATTGTTGCTACTGTTACACAACTGCATCTATTGTGGAAGTATCTGTTTGATTGGATAGGTTTCCTCTGTCCCCAGGATTTGTGGCCTAGAGAAGATCCAGAGGCGGTCCCATGGGTCTGGAGAAATACTCCAATTTGCTGTGGGTCCTCATGGTGCTTCCCTGCCATGCCAGTAGATGTGTTGTTACAAACTTGATTTTCAAAAATGCATCGCCTCTAAATTATTAATAGTTATCTCTTCCTTTTCCCCACTGTCCCTGCTACCATCCCTTTGTGAAAGTCAACATCACCTTGACCAAATCTCTTGAGTTGACCTTAGTCTTGTTTGTTAGTTTCTTCTGCTTGTATCTGAACACTCAACTTGATTCGCATCATGGGTGGTATTCAGAACCCTTGCTTCCTCCTGCTCAGGCTTTCTCACATTCCCAGTCCCTGGGCTTGGTGAATACAAGAATCTAAGAGTTTGACTGACAACCGGTCAATGCTATACTCTGTCCTACCCATATTTCTCCATGTGATTTTTTTTTTTAATATATATAGGTGAGGAGGCCAATAGATGGAGAGAAAGATTCCCAAGGTTAATCTCCTAGCTGGTTATGGCAGAGCTGAGTCCTAGAGCTATATTTTCTTTTCTGTAGCATCGTACCACATTCTACATCCTCCTCCCTTTTTAGCACTAAGATTTTCTAACATCTTCTCAAAATGTCAAAAGAAAGAATAGAAAATGAAGCACGGCTCAGACTGGGTCTTACAGGACCTGTCATGGCAGGGGGCTCATGGCTTGCTGGACACCCCAGAAGTGCCACCTCCTTTCTGGACTCCCAGGAAATGCTGCCTCCTCACTGCACATGCAGCTTTGTGAGGTTGCAGGCAAGGTCTCCCCCTGCAGAGCTGACATGAGAGTGGGCGGGTGGGCCTTCTTGTTTCATCAGAGTAATTTCCTAGAGAGACGGGAACGTGTTTTGTGTGTGGTCTGTCTAATGCCTCTCACATCCAATCACTTTAAAACCAATCAAATTAATAATGTAGGGAGAAACAAATGGAGTCACTCCTTAGATATTTAAGCAGGAATATTGCTGCCACTGACACGTAAATCTTTAATAGGATAGGAGATTTGGCAATAAACAAACAAAAAGAACAGTAAATAAACAAATGCCAAGTAGACCTGGTTCTTTTGCACTATTTTAGGTTCAATCATTACTGCCTGATGTTAGATTCCTGAAACATGTATTTATTGAGGTCCTCTTTCATATTGGATGGTATGTTTTCAGGACTGGGTCATATAGTAGTGTAATATATGGTCTTTACTCTCAAAGGATGTCCACTCTGGTGGTGGAAAGATGAATACAAATACAGATCAGGATGTGTCAAATGTCAGCCTGGTTCTGTATATACTCTCTGCTCCAGTCGTTCAGGAGTGGGGTGGATGATGTGTCAGGCTAAGTACCCTTCAAACAAGGAAACTTTCACCAAGAAGCATTTTCACCTGCACATAGCATGTGGGCTGGTTCTCTGCTCCTGTCTGAGTCAATTTGGAGAACTTTCAGAGTAGTATTAAAGGCCTGTAATCGAGGTAGAAAAGAGCTATGCGGGGGGGGAGGAGGGAGAGTGTGCCCACACCCAGGTATAGATACTTCTGTCTTTTAGATCCCACAGGGTCTTCCTACAGTAAGAGTGAGGCTCCTCACAAGTTAGTTATAAACCAAAGAAAAGCACGTTTTATTTTCAAGATCTAAAATTTTAAGAGGAAGTTTTCCTACAACTCTGTTTATATATCCCCTTCCTCCTTATGATCCTTTCTGACTAAGCATTTAATATTTGATAAACTTCCTATTCCATTACTCCACTCCCAGTTTTTGTCATCCAGATTTACTAATGTGCATTAGAAGTAAACTCCTTCAACTTCCAATTGTTCTGCCCTCCCTTTCTCCCCAATGACCTCTCTTACTTTTTATCTATTTTCTGGCTCTTCTGCTGCGGTGAGTACAAAGTACCAAATGTGAAAAATTGAACAGGTCTTTATTCAGAGTTGGTATCTGTCTTCTGTCCATCTCTCCTGGGCATTTTCAACAGTGGGGGTAAAGTCATGGCGCCTGCTTTCATTCTTTCCACATTCCATCAAGCAAACTACTTTTGAGGGCTGATTCTTCCTTTTCAGGCAGATCTCTTACTCTTCAGAAAGAAGTTGCTGCTGCCCTGAAGCTTTAAATGGTTACCACCTTAATGGTATTTTTCCTTTTTCCGAGACCTGACAATGTGGCCTATGGCTTGGTTTGCCTTCCTTGATACGTCAAAATGGTTGAGATCACTTTGCTTAGTGGTCAGTGGGCACATATGTGCTCATTAGGTATCTGAAGCCAGGAGAAAGGTGTGGAACTGTCCTTGTGGGAAGCCCTCTGTGTTTGCTTGGTTCTTATTGGCCCATTTGAAAGTTGTTTTCAGCCACCACTTTTTTTTTTTTTTTTCCTGTATGGTTAACCATGGATCCCCTGCCCAGATTCCCATCCTTGCTTTATGTCTACCCTCCGATGCAGGATCCTTACATTATGATCTTTTTGACTTCCATATTTTCTGCCATCTGTACTTCTCACCGTGGACACAAGTCACTGATTGCAAGACTCTTCTCCCAGAACTCAGATGAGGCCTCAGAATCTTTGCCAAACAATGCCCTGAAAGTAGCCACCAAATGACTAGATTTATCATGAGAATTAAAACCTATTTGCTCTCATTGCATTTAGCCCAAACACTCATTTTCATCTGCAGCTTAGACCTTTTGATAGACCTTTTTCCCCCTTGTCTTAACATTTTCTGTATTCATCTATTATTGGTGGTGGTGGTAATGATGATAATCAGTATTTACCAAACTCTCACAGTGTTCCGGAATATACGGGGTACTATATATGGATTCTTTCAGTCCTTATAATACCTGTGAGGAATACTTGTCTTCATCTTACAGATAGGAAAATGAAGCCCAGAGAGATTCAGTGACTTTCCTAAGGTCACACAGTAAGTCATTGTCTGAGCTGAACCTAAAACATGCTCTGTCCTTTTCTCTCGCCTCCATACCAACTTCCTTAGCACCTCATTACATCTTCCATAGTCACTGAATTTTATTCTTTATCATTGTGGCTTACCTAAATACTGACTGTATTGGAAAAATTAAAATTATGAGCCCCTTAATAAAATAACTTTGAAGGGGGTGTAGATGTCTGCACTGGGAATACTTTTTGTGTGTGAAACAAAAATTCAACTTGTTATAGTCAATGAAGTCAATGGTTCAGTTAATAATGCCCCTAATGGCATAATTCTGCTCCGTGCCAGTGATGGATACCTTTAAAATCAGAGACTAGGTTTAATGACAAGACATGCAGAAATCAGTGCTGTCATAAATACAGCTGGGATGGGAACTCCATGGGAGAGGAAAACCCCTAGAAACCACTTGACATACTGGTTCCAATCTCATAAATCGCAGTCTCCAGCCCTTCCTGAAAATCCCCCATCCATACCAGCAGCCCCTGAGCATTCCCTCCTGTGCAGCGGATGTTTGCATTTCCCCATGGGTTTTCCGTGCTCACAGATTGCCTTGTAGATCAATGCAGTTACCCGTGCGCTACTGGTGCATGGAAGAACTTTATTCTTCGTGCGTGTTCCATACAGGAGGAAAATATTTTTAAAGACTCTTTTTTAGAATGTCTCCTCCAAGTACTGTGCCCTTCAAAGGACTGACCTTCTCTCTTCCCAATTCTCCTTCTTTGCACTTCTCCCTACCTGCCCCCACCCCCACCCTTGCATTGGAATAAGTCTCCAGAGACTCACTGTGGCCTAGGACCAAGATGTAGGCCAAGTGGAAACACACGAAAGTGATTTAATAGAAAAGGTAATTCCTATTCAAACGGGATGGTCCCTTATTCATTTCCTCGGATTATCATCAAATTTATGTCACCAGCAAAGGAGCTTTATTGAGTTTCACAGATATTCCTTTTGCTCTCATTGTCGTTAGTTGGCACGCTGACATTTTCATATGTGTCTCAGCTAATGCCTCAAAATTACTCCATCTACAAATGTAACAATTGAACAGATAATTTTAATAAGATTCAGCTTGACTTCAGACTGCACTCCTTCCTTTCTTTATAGAATGCAAATTGTAACCTGTTTTTAAAGCTGTGCAATGCAGTGAACTTTAATGGGATTTGACAACATCATATTAAGCACAACAACTACGCATAATGTACCGAAAAATTGGACGTGAAATTGGAAACATAGCTGAGAACAAAGTAAATTTACATGGTTTGGTAGTTTGAATGTCTGATATCATATTCTCTCATGCAAGCCCCATAAAAAAGCAAAGGATTTAACAATGGATATCAGCAGAAAGTGCTTTTAAAGTTAAAACTGATGGATGGCTTGTCAAAAAAAATAATTGCATTGGTTGGAAAGTCGGGATGCGTGCTGAGGGGGAGAGAACAGGATATACAGAGAGGATGATGGGAAGTGACAGTGGTCTGTCAGGAAGGACTGGCTGCCCAGAGGAGTGTGAAGTCAGAGCTATAAGGTGGCAGAGTAGAACAGGCTGTCAGAGCGGGAAAGTGGCTTTAATACCCTGAAAAGCAAAGGAATCCGCCTGTCAGCTTTGCTCAGCCGTGCTGAAAGAGGAAGGGAACATGGCATAAAGTTAGAGACATTAAACAGGGGTGGGGGGTGCGGGGGCCGGCGCGGGGAGCACAGGCAGGCAGTGGGAAGGGAATGGGGAGGCATCTCCTGCTGGTTTCTGAATATTTTCTTTTCTATTAAGATTTTTTTTTTTTACCCTTTCTCAAGGGCCACTGAATTAAATTTGAGGGGCCGGGGGTTCCATTCTGCTTTTGAAGAAAAGGGTGATTTAAAGTGAAGGCACACACACGTCCAAACGGCCACCTGCCAAACTGGCCGAGTGGGTGGCTTTCTTTACATGTACACCTAGGGATACCTCGGCATATTTCTGGCGTTTCAAATCTACGGCCTCATCTGCTGACCTTTTCTTCCCTTCGGGTTATGCTGTCCATTTTTCTGGGGCCGACACTGATAGCAAGTCACTCTGGGACTAGCTTATCTTCTGTCAAAGTGCTTTGAGGACTTAACACTTTAGCCGTACAACAGGATCATGATTAAAATGCAATAATCCGATGATTTTTCCATAAATATTTTTTTGCTCTATCAGCATTAGGTTTTGAATAATTTATTATTCTTCCTTAATATACTCCTGGCGGTGAGGTTAATTTGGTCATCTTGCAGGGGCCTGGCTGGTAATGAACATTTTTATATCAGGCCTCGGAGTACTTCCTCCTTCCTCCATACACACATCACGTCTTTACGATTTAATTGCCCCAGTTGCTTGAGAGTGTTAGAGTCTAGGAAGGGTTGCAATATGATAGTTTGTCTTATTAAAAATATTCTGTGTACCTGACCTTACAAAAATAAGTTCTGAGAACCATCCAAATTCTTGAACTTTTTATAGCCCCATTACAGACTTCTTTCCAAAGAAATGACTCTGCCATTTGTGGAGGAAGAAGGTGCTAGCAGTAGGCAGTGGCAGCAAGCAGCAAACACATAAGCTCTCCTCTTGTGCCAGGCAGTCATCTAAATGGGTCTATCTATTAACCCATTTAACTCCTATAACCTTTGAGGTAGGTTCTATTAATATTGCTATTTTGCAGATAAGGAACCAGAGAGGTTAAGTAACTTAGACAAGGTCACACAGCTAGGAAGGGATGGAATTATGATTCAGACTCAGTCGTGTGGCACCAGAGACTATGCTTTTAATCAGTGTGCTATGGATGGGTGAGTTTCTGGGAAGGCACTTACATGTCAGGTTGATGCCTGTTTTATTTCTGTTATTCTTGTGAGTCCGATGTAGTATGGGAAGGATTTCCTTGGAATCAGGCAACAACAACAGGTAAAGCAGGCTGATCTGTCTGGGAAACAGTAAGGCCCCAGAGGTCTCTTCCCTGTGTTGATACCAGCATGGCAAGGTAGGCAGGAGAGAAGAAGAGACCAAAGGATGGGAGAAAGAGCTGTGCTGGTTGCAAAGGCAAGCCAGCTTCCAAGCCAGAATGAAAACCCTCATCTGAATTTATGTGTCCATCATGTTCAGTTCTAGCTTTCAGTAACCCGCTTACCAGATGAGCATCTCTACTGGTCTTCCTTGTGCCTGGCTGGAGGTGTGAATCGGTAGCCTGCCCTTTTTATCTTGCATTCATCCAGTATGGTAGGACGTTGCTCATTAAGTGAATTAATTAGCCGAGTCTTCCCCCTGGGTATCTGTGGGCATAAAGGAGCATCTGTGATCACACCCATGTCTCCACTTTGGCCAGAGTGTCTAGTGGGTTACGGTGCTGTGCCACCACACTTCACTGCCTGGTCACATTGCCATTAGTTTGCTTTCCTGGGCCTGTAACTCTGCTGTACACAGGAAGAGTAGCTTTCTATTCACTGGGCTGTGTTCCTACCCCAGCAAAAGATTTTGTTGTTTATCTCCTGGGTATCTCTGTCCTTTTTCTTTCCTGATCCTAAGACTTGGCCCTTCCACAGTTCTGCATAGGAAGACACATGCCTGTCATTGTCTTTGTGCACCTTATGAGACCTGGCGTGTCCTGGTGTGTCTTGAAGAAGCCTCCTCTAGAACTCTGTGCTGCACTGTGGCTGCAGCAGATCTGAAAGCTGGACAGCAGCATGGCTATTCTCAAGTTGGATCTTCAAGGGATATAACTGGGATTTTGACTTTGGAATCAAAGAATTTCAGGGTTAGAGTGGATGGGGCCTAACTAGTCTTTTCAGGTTCCCCTCTTAACGGTCTCCAGTGAATGGGAATTCACTATAATCAGGGACGTTGCAAACCATTTAGAGACAAGTAGAAAGTTTGTTCTGAAGATGAGCCCATTGTGTTTCCCTGGAACTTTTCATCCATTGGTCCTTGTTCTGACTACTGGGACACAGATCCCAAGTGTGAAATCTGTATATCATATAATCCACTATAAAACCATGTAAGTCTTTAGCTAATACACATACCTGTTTTCTTTCTCTGCTGCTGTTCCCTTTGTGTTTGTTGGACATGCTTATAGCTGGAGAGGCACTTAATCAAAACTCTTCCCCCTCCTCTTCTCTTCACTTCTTTATCCTACTTTTTCTAAGCTTATTCTCAGTAGATTTTATGCCACACCTACTCATGCACTAGAACTCAGTTCCTTTCATTAGCGTGGGACCTCAGCTCAGAATTCAGGTATTAAGGGAAGGACCTCCTGACTTAAGGTAAGGGGAACAAGTGACACTACAAGCCGGTGCTGCTGTTTCCATTTTACAGATGAAGAAAAGGAAGCTCAGAAAGGTTAAGTTGCTTGCCTGAGGACACACAGCTAGTGAGTAGTGGAGTAGATTTGGATTCAGGTCTTCTGACTCCAAAGCCTTGGCTATTCGCAAGGCAGAACCAGTGTATTGGTTCTAAGTTCAGGGTCCGGAAACCAGCAGGCCTGGGTTCAAGTCCTGCCTCTAACACATACTGATTGGGTGAATTGTCTAACCTCTGTTGCCTCAGTGTCCTCTGTGGAATGGTGATAATAATAGTATTTCCCTCTTAGGGTTATTGTGAAAATTAAATGAGCTAATGCGTATAAAGCACCTGGCACAGTACCTGTACATGATAGCCATTCAATAAATGTTAGTTTAATATCATCATCGTCATCACCATTATCACTTTTTAAACTGCAGTAGGGAGTGCCGGAGCTCTGTGCGGTTGGCTATAGAGCCTGAAGTACAGCCTCCTGGTTCTTGTTGAGGGTGTTGTCAGCAGACTCATGGGGTGGGTGCAAACAGCCTTTATGCCGACTCTTTACACTTGAGGCTGGGGAGGGTCTGGGGAGGGTGGCCGTAGCTATTATTCATTTTTTTTTTTTTTGGTCTTTTTTTTTTTTTTTTAACCACTTCAAGAAGATTGCTGCAGTTATCTGGAAATCTATTGCTTGGGCAAAAGCAGGATTGCATGATACAATTTAAAAGGCCGGCAGCTGCATTTCATCCTTTTCACAAGAAAATAACCCCTAACTCCAGTGAAGCTAAAAATAAAAATGGCAGTACATTTGGCAACCACGCTCCTTCCTTTATTACCTCAGCAGTATCTGAATAAAATGTCTTATTAAGCAAGATATAAGGGCAATGAAAAGGAGAGTAAGTCAAATTAGTTGACATCTAAAGCTTGGTGCATCATAGACAGCGAGGGTAGTTACTATTTAGTAAAATGGATTTAATGCTTAATATAAGTGCTGGTATTTAGATGGCTGTATTTTGGCAACTCGGGGGAAAGAGTCGTAGCTTTTGAGCCAGTAGATCTAGGTTTAGTACTGCCCTGCCACAACCCACTCAGGTGGCATCAGATAATTGGCTTTATCACCTCGGGCCCCCGCTTCCTCCATGTGCTAAATGAAAGGCTTTTCCTGGAGCCCCAAGGCTCTTTGGTAGGATTCCAGGGTCACCAGGGCAGGAGGCCAGGCCTTAGGGCTCTGGAAACCCACTCTATTCCAACAGGTCCAGCATCGCCTGCACCTGCCTTCCATATGGGGTCATCAGGTGAGAGTCTCTTTGTGAGAAGATTGCACTGCTAAAGAAGAGATGTCAGACCACCAGATTGGATTGTTTCTAAGAAGCCTTGCAATTCTCAGTTTTGAAAATTCTCTGATGCCCAAGATGGAGTTGGCTTTGGGAGCAGTCTGGGCCCTGTTTCAGCTCTACCACTCCCTGTGATCAGAGAGATCTGCATGCTCAGGGGGACACAGTGCAAGGCGAGTGTCACCAAGGAAGAGAAATGATGACAAAGCCTTTTATAATATGGATAGGTGCAGGCATGTATGTATGTATATGGAAGTCGGGGGTGGGTAGGAGTGCATAGCTGAGCATTTTGATGCACGATGTATTTGTGTGAATGAAGGAGTATAAGTTTGTGCATGAGTTGATAGAACCCATGTCAGAATCTGCACTTCCCATGTTTTTGGAGAGAAGATGTAAGCACAGTCATACCTGTGAGGTCTATGTACAATGTCCTGTCCGTGGCTGCCTCTGGTCTCATTTATCCTTGCTAACTGCCATGGTGAATTAGCCTTTCTCTTTTTGCTAAAGTGAGGACACTGAGTCTCAGAGAACCTGAGTAATTTCTGCGAGGTTACACAGCTAGTAATTTGCAGAGGGATTATAGAGGGATTATGGAAGGTCTTTGCCTAACATATGGCTGGGATCTGCCTCCAGCAGGAAGGGGGGCACTCTTTCCTGCACTGACTTGATGGTCGTCCCATCCCATAGCAGGTTACTGGTATAGTAGCCCTCCTCAGCTCAAAGAAATAAGGATGGTTCTTTCTTTCCTGTTGAGATCTTGAAGCATGGGGCAGGGGAAATGAAGCCTAACATCAGAGCACCCCTTACCTACAGGGTCCTCCAAATTCTGGGTGAGGAGGAGTGTCTTCAAAGTGCCAGAGACAACTGTGGGTTAGTGTCTCAGGGTTCTTAGTTTTGTCTGAGTGCCTGCTTTATAACTTTGGGGGATCTTGAGTCGAGGTTTACAGTTGCATAGGGTAACCAGGGTTTATCCCAACTACTTTTTTTTTTTTTGCCAAAAGATACTAACGTATTGTTGTCAGGGATTTGTTCAGGCTTTATTTCTTTGAAACCTCCCTTCTGTTTAACAGAAAGGCCAATCAGCAACAATTACTATGCAAAACCATCCTTAGGTATTACTGCAAAATAATTGAATACAATCTCCACCCTGAGACCTTAGCAAATCTCGTTACTTTTTATTTATACCTTGAAGCCCATTGAAGACTTTGTCAATCATTCTACTTCCTTGGTTTCATTTGCAGAGAAGCTTTCATTCTGAAGAAAATAATCATGTGAGCCCTGAGTGGATTTATGCTCTGCTTCTGATGGTTCAGGAAGCCTAATCATCTCCAATAATGTTTTTTTCACCTGTTTTGCTTAAGACTAAGATCTTTTATAAACATCTCTCACTAGAATTATCAATCTTAGTATACAGAATTTAAATTTTACCAACTAAAATGAGAATGAACTAAGAGCAAGCTTCCCATCCCCCTCTCCCCCCTGCAATGTAAAGCTTAGGTCTGTCCTAGAAGTAATTCTTTTGGGGGGTTTTCTTGGTGCCTCATTTGGAGGTGAGGGAAAACTGGAATGCTCGTACACTGCTGGTGGGAGTATAGACTGGTGCAGCCGTTTGGAGAAATCTCAAAGTATTGACCAAAGTAGATGCATGTACTCTATGACCTAATGGCTCTGCTCTTAGATTTATAAAATTCTGCAGTAAGTGGACATAGGATGATAGTGATGATGATGTTATAGTTGTTGGTTTCAGTGATCATGACTGTTAGACTGGAGGTAATTCAGGTTGTAGTTTACTGAGGGTCAAGACCCTTCCCAGGTATATTCTTAGTAAGCCATTTGTCAAAGTTGCAGAGACTGCTTTCATCTCAATTCGTAGCCATTATACTTGCCATGTATTCCATCAGAATGCAATGTTCATTTAGTTGCTGTTGCTGGAGTTTGCATTGTGAATGTAAATTGTGATTTCTTAGAAGGGATGTAATCTTGGACAAATAGAAAAATAGAATCCTAAATTAAAGATTGGAGATTATGTAATCCAACTCCTAAACCTAATAAAAATCTCATTTATAGTCTTATTTATATGTGGTCTACTTGGACTCACCTAGCACCCAGCTGTTTGCCATTTCCAGAGTTAGACCATCTCCCAAAGAGAAATAATTAGGTTCCTAGGTTTTGGCACCATTAGACCAAGTAGCAGGATTTTGCCAAATGAACTCCTAAGGCATTTTCTAAGGAACAATGGTAAGATGATGCAATTCTATTTCATCTAGTTCTAGTTACTGCATTGATTTGCTTGACAGCCAAAACTGTCTTTTACTTTAAGTTAAAAACAAGTTTAAGAACCTGAGTGCCTTTCTAAGGTGGAATCAGCTGCATGTAACCAAGAAGATAAGATTTTCTGGGCAAGTCATGGGCATTATGAATAAGGAAAGCAGAGTCCACTTCCAGTGTCAAAGGTCAATCCTCTCACAGGTGTTCTCTGGGGAAGAAAAAATGTGTGTCAGTCACTACCAAACTTGACCTTGCCCAAACTTACAAATAACCATCTCTGTGTCTAAATTGTTATTACTAATTGAGTTGCATTTGTATTGAGGACCTTCAGTTTCGATTTTTCTGTCCATAGCCCCATGGAGACCCAGATTTCTGGGATATCAGCTGGGGTGCCATCTAAAATGATGATAATGACAGTTACCCTGATTTCCCAACTGGAGACAGAATTGCCAAAATACTTTTGGAAACTAATATGGTTTTTGTAAGGCAAGGACCACAGTGGAAAGTTAACATGTGAAACCAGAACCTGTGTTTTTACCTTCCTTTGAGCTTTTTCTCAAGGAAATACACCTGGGGGAATGCCTCTGCCTCCGTTGGACTCTTTAACAGAGAGAAGAAATTAAAACCCTTGGGGTCTCCTCAGTCCTCCCTTATCAGAATTATTGGGTCATCTGATTCTTTTCTTGGGGAAGTCCTGTCCATGGCAAGTCTTTGCCAGCTGTGGAACCGCATTCAGGGTATCCGTGCTTATTGATTTAGGAGTCTACTGTCACATAGCAGGATCACCCAAAAGCCACTTTGTTGTACCTCACCACACTGAAAATGTGTTTGGCTACAAAATCCCTGAGACCTTGGTGTCACACAGATTGCACTGTTCAAAAACAACAACAACAAAAAAAAACTCACAGGTTCACGAACTTGTATTTGCTGTTGTGGGAAGAAAGAAATCGTGAACTCTCTCAATAACTAGCTGTTGTCATTTGCACCAACAAGTTCCTCTGAGTTCTCATTGCTAAGTTTGATAATTCAGTATGCATATAATGTCTTTTGTTCTTTTCCTATGATTATACTTGCATATGAGCCTGAAACACTAATCCATACTCATGCTTTTTTGCCATGTGATTTTGATTAAAGCTTTCTGATCTGCACAGCCTGACAGATCAAGCCACATAATTACAAATTACATGTCTTGGGCTCTCCTTCTAGTTGGTTGTAGTAGATGGGATGACCCTGAACAGCTCAGTAGGAGCTCAGCTTTTCAAGCAACCAGCCTGAGTAAACAGAAACAAACAAAAAACACTTAGAATACAATCATACTGTTTTTTCCTTAGGATAGTCATCATTTTATCTTGGCCATTCTGTATACGATACTTTGTGAACTTCGTGTATTAAGCAAGTGACTGGAGGTTACATTTAGGAGCCTAGAAAAGATTATCATGTTGAAGACTGTTAAGGATAATGTCAAGCTATTTGACATCAGCTGCCAGAAAGAGTATATGTGGAGATGTTTCGTAAACTATCAAGTTAGTTGACCAGTGCCTTCATTAAGAATCAGTTTTAATTTTGCAGAAATATCGAGGCATAGATTTTTTTTAAATGACTCAGGATGCTCACAGATACTCTAGTTCTAGCCCTTTTTAAAATAATCACAGGTACTTTCAACAGATGGCTTTCCAGATGCTATCATTTCTGACAGTAAGTCTGAATTTAAGGAAGTTGTGGACAGGAACCTTATCTGAGCTGTCACCATCCTCCCTCATCACCTTCAAGCAAATGATCAGGCTAAAAGGATAGTTGGGCTACTGGGATGTCTTAGAAGGATGCTGGAGGAGATTGGCCAGTGAGATTCATCAGACTCTTAATCCCTTAACCTGTCATTTCACATTCAACCACGGAAATTTGGTCTGCTGCATCACTAATGGGGAAATAGCTTAACACGTTCTTCAAATGCCTATACTCAGACTTGGATGAGGACTTGCAGGACAAAATATATTCCAGGTACTATGATGGCTGCATTGTAGTGTTTAGGAAAATGAAATAAGACGTTCCTTGTTAAGAGCAGTGGGTCCTTCCCAAGGTGGTTTCCTAACACAGCAATAATTGGGGTCACAGAAGGTCCAGAGTACAATAATAGGCCCCTGTAAGAGGCTCTAAGGCCATCATGTAAATAAAGCAGTAATTTTTTTCAGGTCATTCATCCACTAGAATGGGGCATCTAAGACTCTCTCCTCGAACAGAAACAGCTTCCCAAGTTGTAGAGGATCAGTGAGATTAATGGGAAGGTATTACCTGAGACGAGGAGAATGCAGTGATACAGTGGTTTTGATACCTTTGTATTCTGGCAGAGGATGCATTTTTAGATTTCTCTAGTTGTACCCTGCTGTGTAGGATTTGTCTAAAGAAGTTTTAGCCTGCATAAGAGCTCTTGTAGAATACCTCCTTATCCTATTCCTATTTCTTCACACTTATAAAGGGTTGCCATGGTCAGCTGTGCAGGTAACATACTGCACAAGTGTAAAGAGCATCCATAAGAACAATATTAACCTCAACTATGTCAGGAAACTTCTCAGGATTCCAAGTAGAGTTAGTGATTGGAGGATTAAGTAACCCCAATCCTCTGGGTTAATTCATTGGCTTTACACAAGATACTCAATAATAGTGGGCCTTATTTCTGCATCTCTGAATTCTGTGTTTGTGGGTCCTAGGGAAGGGGAAAGCATCATCTGCTGATCTGAGGAGAATGAAATGGAGATGAGTGGCTTTATCATTGATCAATTATGACATATACATGTGTGATTATCCTCACTAAACACCTCTGATGATTTTTCCCCCTCAGCTATTTTGTTTGCATGTACTTGTTTTCTTTTTTTGCTTGATAAAAGGCAGAGGTATACATTAAAAATGCCCTGGAATTAATGTCATTCCATGTCTTATTTGCTTGGGGAATCTGGATGGGAGAGAGGGGGAGGCCAGGAGAAGTCTGGACAGCTGGTAGGCGCTGGCCAGCTCAGGAGGCATCCCTTCTCTAATCCCTGAGTTGAAAATGCAATTTACAGGGAAAGAGAAGGCCTTAATTTCTTCTGTTTGAGTATTTTCCTTCCTGTAGAAAACAGAATGTGTACCAGTGCCAGAGACTCAGATGACCATGTAAAGCTTGAAGAGGCGGGGAAGACATAAAGGGTTAGTCTGGGGCAGATGAGGAAGAGAGGCCTTCCCAGTGTGCAGGGTCCAAGTGCTGCTTGGGCAAGGGCTCTGGAAGCCCCCATCAGTGCCCACTCACAGTGTTGGTATCAGACCCAGATTCACCTAGGAACTTCCTGGCAACATACACTGGCTTGTTTCAACCTAAGCAGCTACTTGGAGGAGGTGTGAATTCTTAGAAAGTGGACTGCTTCATTCCCTTTTCAGAACAAGTTTCTTCTAAAAGAGTTCTGTATGACAGTTGGACCCACTCTGCTTATAAAAATGTTTTATTAAACTTTACAGGACTTTACTTTCATTTAGTATGTCACAAGCATTGTCCCTCCTGGCCACTTTTCATGGCTAGAAATTCTCCTCCCTTAAATGGTCCTCTGTAATTAGGGCTTCAGACCTTGATCTGAGGTCTTTCTGAGTTTGCTCTCAGTTTCTCACAAAGAAGTGAACTTGGTTACAGCCCCTCCCACAGAAACAAAGCTCCTTGTTCGTTTCCCTTCCACTCCCTTTCCTGCCTCCATCGCTGTGCTGCCTCCCCTCCTATTCTCCAAATTTCCCCTAAGCATTGAGGGTCCCAAGGAAGAGAAGGGCAGGGGTGAAAAATCTGAAACTGCCCAAGATGGATAGTGAGAACACCATGCATAAATAAATTACAGCACAACCCCCAGATGAACAATGATTGTGTGGTTGAAGACCTGGCTGAATAAGTGTGTCAGGCACTGATTGGAAGCGTGATAAATGCAATGACCTAACAAAGGATTGACTTCTCCTGCAGACAGGCCCCTTTTAATGGATGGAAAGGGAGGAAGCTTCATTTAGAAGGGAAAGGCTGTTTGCTGTGCAGATATGACAAAGGGGAAGTAGACAACCATTGATTTACGTTTGGGAATGACAGTTGAAAAATTCAGCAATAATCATGACAAATGAGAAGAGATGCAGTCAGAGAAAAAAATGCCAATACGTTAAGCCTGCAAAGAAATGCCAAGGTCACAGAGAAAGGTTCCCAAACTTCTCGTTTTGACAACCTTAATGGAAATAATAGAAAAGATGAGGGTTCAGGTTAAAAGGGATGGCTTGGCATGAAGGGCTGCAGGTGGTGGTAATTAGTGGTGAGTTTGGAGAGGGCGTGGCAGGAAGTCCTTACACCACTGGGAAGACGTCTGTCCAAAAGCAGCTGAGAGGCTTCTTGCTGCTGTCAGCCCTGCCCTCCTCTAGGAGGTTTGGAAAATCAAGCGCATGATTTTGATGTCAGTAGTAGCAGCAGGAAGGAAAAGGTGGGCTGGGTGTGCTTGAGATGCTGGACTAGGGACATTAAATCAGATGGTTTGTTCTGGGCTGTGGTGTGTTGCCTCCTTTATTTTTTTATTTTGTTTAAAAGACTGATTATCAGTGAGAAGGTGATGATTTTCAGGTTGCCTGCCTGATCAAGATTGGTGAGATTTCTCCTGAGTTTTGTTTTTTTTTTTCTTTTTCTTTGTAAATTACCCAGTGAGTTGAATCCTTTATTTCTTTACTCCAATAAGAGAGAGACAATCCAGAAAGTTCTATGTGTGGATGTGAAAAGTGGATTTAAAAATGTATATACATGTGTAGGGAGGAAAGTGGTGTAGAAAAGTGTGGTGGGAAGACCTGTGGCCTTGGTATTGTCAGAACCGGGTTATTGTTAACTGTGTGAATGTGGACAAGCTGCTTCACCTCTCCAGAGCTCAATATGCCCTTCTGTAAAATGGGGGCATTCTTAGGGAGGGGGGAAGTTGCTGAGGTCCCTTTCTAGTATAATCTGAGGATACAATATTATATCTAAATGTGGTCTGTTGTATGAAGTCTATTTGTGTATGTAATGTATATACAAACATATATCTAACATGTATATCCACACATACATATCTTTTATTCATTCAGTCACACATTTCACTATTTTATGCAGCAATTAAAACTGCAGTCTAATCTTTATTTTGGCTTGTTCTCATCCAAATATATTGTTTGTGTATCAAGACCCAAATTAAAAATACACACACACTACACACGTGTGTGTGTTGTTGTGTGTGTGTGTGTGTGTGTGTATATATATATATATATATATATTTTTTTTTTTTTTTTAAAGAGACATAGTATGAGCAGGGGACAGAGGGAGAGAGAATCCCAAGCAGGCCCTGTGTTCAGCATGGAGCCCATGAGGAGCTCAATCCCATGACCCTGGGATCATGACCTGAGCTGAAGTCAAGAGTCAGATGCTCAACGTACTGAGCCACCCAGGAGCCCGGATAATAATTTTACTTAGTTCAAATGAAATGTGTAGAATCATTATTCTGTTGACTGAGTAAAACTTGACACTTGAGTTGAGGGAAGAAACCCCAAGTAAGTGTATTATAGAACCAGTTACCAATTTAGAGAATGACAAAGTATTCTGCGTGGGAATTCCTCAGCTTCAGACAACATTTGAACTATGATTACATTTTTGCTGAATTAGTTCAAGAGAGATAAATAATTGTTAAAAAAGCTTATTTTATTTATGTGAAGTGAAGTGCCAGGAAAATCTACAAATGTATCATAATTTGTAAGTACTCCACTCTAAATGAAAAATGATTTTATTTAAGTCAACCAACTCCCTTTAGATAAGCCTTGAAGAGAAGCTATCTCATTAAACAGAATGATCTGTTTGGAACTGTAGTGTATTCCAACTCCTTTTACCCAAGTGGCTTTGGAGTCCTGCCCAGACAGGGTTAACCCTGACCCCCATGTCACAAGAGCACGTGGCTGTGTTCATTGGAATTGTCTGGGCATGTGAAAGTTCAAAATAAAACAGGTGCTGTGTTTAACAACAATGTCCCACCGACTCAAGCATGTGTAGCATAAAGTTGCCAAAAGTTCTCCAACTCCCATCAGTTAAGGCAGTCTTTTAACTGCAGAAACGAAGGAGGGAAGGACCAGATTATAAATGAGTTGGATCTGGTATTTGAGGTAATCTTGGGTCTATAATGGTTTCTTACGACTTCACTTCTACCTGGGGTTGCAGAGCAGGCATATAAGGAAAGTAGCCTCTTTAGATTAAACATTTTCTAATCAGCTTTATCACTCATATCTGAATTTATCTTATTTGAGGAAAATGCCAATATATTAGCAGGCATGTATGATACACAAGGTGACCCTACCAACTTAATGACATAATACATTATCCTTAATGAAGTCAATATCTTGTCTTTTAGCTGTCTGTCTATTGGGGCGATTAATTGCAGTGTCATTAAAGTTAGCTCTCTTTTCATTTGAGCTTGACAAGTCGCATAAAACTAATGTTCTTAGTTATCAGCTACTGGAATAGGATGGAGGATGGAGGAAATTGTAGGACAAATAAGGGGGTACTGCTACAGCTAACTTGAAGGACTTTTTCCAATGACTGTTTCCTTAGGTCTCTCCTTATCCAGTTGAAATTCAAGGCAAAGCTAGATGGCTCTTATTTAGACCAAGGTTCAGGCTGGAGAAAAGAGGGAACTGTTGAGAATTGCACCCAATTTGGGAGACTTTGAGCTGTCTAGTAACAAAAGCTTGATTACTGGGAGGGTTTTTGCACTAAATAGATTTCCTGAGTTACCTCCTGAACTGACATACGTGAGCTGATAGCCTGTGAGAGAGTGTGATAAAGAGTGATTGAAACCATGTTTTCATTTAGCTTTGAAGTTTTTCTAATTTAATGGGCTCTCTGGCAGAAGGGAGGATTGAGGGTGGGGGAAGGGATCTATGTCCAAACAACGTTTTGCAAATGGTTCTACTAAACACCAGCTAATCGTGGGCAATGTGGGAGTGATAGCGCCTGGTCCACTGCTAATTGTAAAGCCAAAGAAAGCCTCACTCCCTGCCTTCCCCCTACCTCTGAAACTATGAGACAGGATGGCTGTAATTTACAGTGTGTTATCTTTGTCTATAGCGGCAAGATGATATGAAGTAAATCAAGGTACGAGTAATGAAAGACTGAGAATTTATTCCTTGGAGCACACTTTAAAGTGTAGTATCTGTTATAGTGGCACTGCCTGAAGACCCTGAAATGAGACTTGGATGAAGGGCAATAAAGCAGCATAGAGGCTCATGTTAATGTTGTTTGTCTGAGGTTAGTAATTGGGTTCCACTGATGAGTTGTGTGAAGACAAAGTGAGAATCCCAGCTCGTATTGTAAATCTTACATTGTTGGAACAAGAAGCAATCCTAACAAATATTGATCCTCTCCGTGCCCAGAGGCGAGGAGGGAAGCAGGGAACTGCAAAGCACTGGCTTGTTTCAATAGCACCAATTACCTTAGCGAAACCAACGCTCTGCATGAAATCCCAGGGTGGACGCAAATGGTGAATTAGCCATGATTAGGATTTTTAGATGGATTCCCCCCCCGCCAGTACACTAGCTTAGCATTCTGTCTCAATTATCCTTTGGTCCTGAAAACATACTTTGTGGAAGTGAGTCCTCTTAGGCGTTAGAGGCCTTGGTCACATGTGGGTGCCAGATATGAATGTATGGCTGGCCACTGCCTTACACACAAAGGGGATAGGGTGAACGTGTTGGAATATGACCACTGGAAACACCACTGGAAAGATGGTGCTTTTGACCCTGGATTTCACTGAATAGCATCAAGTCTTGGGGTCCACACCCCACATTTAACGGACTTGGTTGTTTTTTTCTTCCTATTTGTGTTTAATTGACATCCTAAAGATTTTTGGAGAGCTGATCTCCAAGGAAGAAAAGACATTTTAAACTCTATATATTTGGGGGCTGGCTTCCCATTCTTCATTAAAAAAAATTGTTTATTTTTTATTATTGAGACAGAAACAGAGCATCATTGGGGGATGGGTAGAGAGAGAGGGAGACACAGAATCCGAAACAAGCTCCAGGCTCTGAACTGTCAGTACAGAGCCTGACATGGGGCTCGAACCCACGAACTGTGAGATCCATGACCTGAGCCCAAATCAGATGCTTAACTGACTGAGCATCTGTTCTTCATTTAAAAAAATTGTTAGGTATTTATTTTGAGAGAGTGAACAAGTGGGGGAGGGGCAAAGAGAGAGAGGGAGAGAGAGAATCCCAAGCAGGCTCTGCATTGTCAGCACAGAGTCCAACATGGGGGTCATTATTATGAACTGTGAGGTCATGACCTGAGCTGAAATCAAGAGTCAGATGCTTAACCAACTGAGCCACCCAGGTGCCCCCCATATCCCCGTTCTTCATTTTTAAGGCCTTCTAAAGATCTGTGATCATCCTATTTGAATATAGGGCTTCCTTCTTTGGAATAACTTGAGTTCTAATCAGGAAGAATTTGGGCTCATGGGAAGGGAGAGTGTTGATAACATGTGGGAAGGTTACACTTGACTTTGTTTCTTCCCAGGAAGTAAGTACTTGTTCACAACATCCCTTGGCACCTGCCCTCTATTTCATTACTTTGGCTGTAAGTTTGAAGGAGTTACTTTCAGAAGTCATTCTGTAGACCAGATCTTGTTGCTGGGCTGGGGTGGATTAGGTAGGTATTTGGCCTTTGGGCTTTTGCCTCCTATGCTACACCAACTTTATCCTTGCTATCCACCCCAGTGGCCTCTGCTGAGAGAAGGGCCATCGCTGGGGGACCTCAGAACTTTTAGTCTCTGATAGGAGCCTATGATATATTTATAACAAAACCTGAATCTTGAGCAGAAGAAAGGTAAAGTTATCCCCACCCACTGCCAGAACTGGGCTGACAGAGAGCAAGCATGTATATAAGGAGAATCACATACCTTCTAGGACTAAAATTGGGTCTAGGATACATTTCCAGGATTCCATGAGACAGTAATTAATCCTGTAGTGGATTCTATAAGTGTTTATTGAGTGTCTAACTTAGTGCTAAGACTTGTTCTGTATACACAGTTGAATAAGGTAAATTTTACATCATATTTGTGGGAGGTAACAGTGGTGATGGAATATAAACATATGTGGCCAATATCTGGTGTAAACTGTTAAGAACATAGAAAAACCTATTGAAGTAGAGGTGGCTTGGGTGGGGAGGGGTTCCTTTCACTGAGGTGGTCTGTAAAGGCTCTTATTCTCACATATAACAGGCATCAAAACTGAGAGGTCCCCCTTTATCCCCCAACGCACCCCCCCCCCCCGCCCGCAGTTTTATCTGTGTCTGTGCTCACACTGTTCTAGGAGACCTGAAATGCCTTGTACCTATATGCCTAGTTTCTGTTCGCTTTGCAAGGCCCAGCTCAAAAACATATCCTCAAATCCATTCTGGTTCCACCAACTGAAAATGAGCATTTGTACTCAGGGTGCCTGTACAGCATTCCATCCTCACACCACTTTGGTCCTTGCCACTCTCTGTCTTCTGTTACAGTAATTTGTGTGTTCACCTCATCTCTATTCCTTGTTTGTGGGATCCTTAAGTAAAGGAACCATGTATAGTTAACGTCTTATCCCTTAGAGCCCTCAGCAGTGTCTTGTACATAATATGCTCTCTGTAAATATTTATTAATGAAAACATTTCAGGGAAGAGCTAGGAAATTTTATAGTTGTGTATGCATGTGTGCAGAGGAGCTTTTGAAGTTGTCTAGAGTTTGATTTGCTCCACAGAAATGCCTCCATGAAATACCACTTTACTTTTGTGTAGATGTTTCACTGCATGGGTTTGTTACGTCTGAATGGACATGTGATGTCTGCCTGCCTCTCCAGGCAACAAACACATTTTGGGGGATTGTTAACTTGAAAGTTGTAATAAAACTTTTACCACTCTGAACAACTAGTATTGGTGTCTGCTAAGGGTGAGCAAAGGCAAAAAGTGGTTCTTTTGGCAAAAATGACTTGACAGTGTTTAAAAAGTAATTGTTCTGCAAATATCAATAAGCTCAACAAATGCACACTAATTGCCTTATGGTTTGGATTGAGCTATTTGCCTCCATATTGGGAGTGCTGCCACCTCCAGGCAGCCCATACACTCCCTGGGCCAGCGCCGGCCTTTCTGGGCAAGAAGAAGGGAGTTAAGTGAGTCCATTCCCCATTGGCCTCCTGAGACATCTCTGAGGATTAAATAACTAATGACTGTAAAGTGCTCTGTGAAAAGAGAGTGCTCTATAAAGTGTTATTGTTGGGGCTGTTAAAAATGGAAAACGACTTTTAATTTAGAAAGAGAGCACTCAGTGTAAGGTTGGAGGGAGGGGTAGCTGTAAAGCTTTTATCACCACTTTGCTTTCCTGAGGATTCTTAGCTATTGGTGTTGGCACCATGGTTTGCTCCCCCAGGAGATCTTTCACCTGCTCACAGGGCTTAGGAAAGATGCCAACGTCTCACTGGCATGGTGCCATTCTGGTCCCTTTTGATGTCACAGCCTCTTGGTGAGCACTATGATTTGATTGGTCTTGGATTGCCTTATCATTGATTGGAATGTGAGATCAAGGATCCTTTCCTGAAATGTAGTGTGTCCTGTAATCTGGTAATGCCAGGACCCCACCCGCCTACTCTCTAGACGGGGCAGTGGTACAGATCACAAACCATTTGTAAAATAGGAGACTTAGGACACTTACCGTGTGGAAAACAGCCTGACCTCAGCAGACCAGTCATCCGTCTATTTCTTGAGAAGTAAGAGCCCTCTTTTCTTCCTATTCAGTGCTAATACTCAGTTTTTAATATGCATTCTCAAGTTCACCAACTATCCCTAGGCTTCTCGTTTCACATTCTACTTTCTGTCACACGTTGTGGTTGGGAGGTTTAAAATACATTGTTGTGCCTGTGCATTCTGCATGCATTTTTAATCGCTGTGTAGAATTTACTTGGACAAGTCCTCATTTTATCATGCAGGGCTGTGAATGGGAAGGGAGCCTTCTGGCACCCTTTTCCTTTGGCTCCTCTGACTCCTTTGACACCTAACCCTCCCCAGTGACATGCAGGCCCTACAGGAAAGAGCCCCATAAACTCAGTATTTATCATACAAATGCAGTGATGTGTCTGCATTTTTATGACCTTGCTAAGTGGTGAGTATTCATTTGTGCCACTTCACCCCAGATGCCCATCCTGAGGCTAAGCTGTTTATCAGGCTCTCATCTCTTTCCCAAAGCCTGAACAAGGAGCTTGGGACCACTATAAACATGTTCTCTTTCATTAAAGAGGAAATTATTATCATATATTTTTGTAATAACCAATAACATTTCAAATTACTCACGTTTATGGCTTATAATCAAGCTTCTGCTTAACCTCTAATCCTCATGAAGCTGGTAATGATGGGCTGTTGGTTAACCACTTATGGGAAGTTAAGGACAGGTAGAAAGCCATCTGACCAGTAATTAACCAGAGAAGCAACTCATTTTTGAAGTTGAGATTGTAAACACCACACCTGGCTTATGTTTAGTTGACAACAGGTGAGGCAAGCCCCGTTGGTTTTGTGGTGATGCATTGGTGGATTTGGCCTCGGTCAGCTTCTCAGTGGTTGATGTGCTGAGTGATAAGACATGCTCATTGTTGCACCCCAGATCTTCATGTCTTGAATCTTTGCTCTTGAAGCTTATCATCTGGGGGTCGTTGGTTGTAACACAGTTGATGACCGGCCCATGGTGGTCACAGAGGGCATTGCTCCCTCTGTAACTGTGTTCTCACTGTGGTTCTTCATAGCCTCTTGTTTGAATTCCCATCATTCATGAGTCCGGGGTAGTATGGGATCTGAAATACTGTGATGCTACCTGTCATGGGCTTAGATCAGCTTTTGAGTTGACTCACTTGTTGGGAGCAAAAGAACTCACCATTTGAAGAAATAGGCCAGTTTGTGGTATTAGCATCTTGGTCTGCCAACAGGATGGGGACAGGAGTTCAAGGGAATGTGATTAAACCTAATGGTTGTGCTTATCTAGAGGATAAAGTTAAAGGACTCTGAATCCAAAGGCTTAGCAGAAGTACTCTTTGCTGTATTCATTAATAAAAGGAATATAACACAGAATTATCTGGAGTCTACTCTCATTTAACTGCTTTGAGGATAATACTTTTAAAGCACATTTTAATTATTAAATAATCACAATCAGGAATCTCCTGTTATCAGGCATTTAGGTGCCAGGAACTTTATAAACCTCCGCTCATTTAATCATCCCTACAACCTGATGTCAAAATTGTTATTTTCTGTGTTTCACATATGACGAAACAGAATCTTAGAGGCCTTAAATGACTTGCCCTAGGTCACACATCCAATAGTTACATAGTCCAAGAGAATGACTTCTGCTACCAAAACTCATGTTCTCAACTTTGTACTTGACCTACATGTCACTAGTGAGAAAGATATCCCAAGGAAGTGGAGATGTCATGGACTTTCTGTCCTGTCACCAAGAATGTTAATTGATCTCCTTTGATACATTGGCTCCTGTAGCTGGGACTGCTGTGGCATATTGGGAGAATGTGACACATTAATCCAAATGAAACAAAGATGTTTCTGGATGAATTACTATCAGAGTTTATTTGCAGTTTGTTAGTAGCAGTGGATAAGAGATTGACTATAGCTACTTATCATCATGTAACAGTAGGGCTGAAAGGAGCCTTAGGATATAGCTCAAGGATGGCACTCTAAATTCAACAATAGTTGTTGTACCAGTATTTACTGAAAACTTAGTGCACACTAGGCATGGTTGTATGTTCTGATGCTTCACTTACATTATAATGCTACACTATAATATTAAAATTTTGCTTTAAATAGCTTTATATCATTGAAAGAAATTGAAAGAAGAAAATATAGTCTTTACATTTGATAACATAGCACCCATTTCCACTGTTCTTTATTCCTTTTTAAAAATTATTATTTTATTTGAGATAGAACACATGAGTTGGGAAGAGGGGCAGAGGGAGAGAGAAAATCCCAAATACAATCCATACTCAGTACAGAGGCTGGTATGGGGCTTGATCCCACTACCTTGGGATCATGACCTAAGCTGAAATTGAGAATTGGATGCTCAACTGGCTGACCTTTTTATAGGACAGAAATTTCATGGTATATTGTTTTTTTGAATCTGAAGAATTTTAAAAATATTGTTTATTTGAGCCTATGGCAAAAATTCTCTATTTCTGTTTATCATAAGTTTTGTTTTATGTTGCTTTCAATTTTGAAGAATATTTTCATTGGGTGTAGAATTCTGGTTTGACTTTTACTGTTTTAGCAGTTTAGTCCTTCCATTGTCTCAAGCCTCCATTGATGCTCCTGGGAAGTCAGTTGTCACTTTTAACCATTGTTTCCCTGTGTGTAAATATAGCAATGTATCATTTTTCTCCGCTTTCAAGATTTCCTCTTTCACTTTGATTTTCAGAAGTTTGACAGCCATTGATGTTTCATTTTTTTCTCCTCATCTTTTTCTTTTCTTTTACTGAGACTCTAGTTACATGTATCTGAAACCATTTTAAATTGTCTCACAGGTCACTGAATCTGTTTATTGTTTTGTAAAATATCTTTTCCTCTTTCTGGGTAGTTATCTCTATTGATATATCTTTTCATTCTCATCTCCATTCTTATGTTAAGATCATATAGCATATTTCTTCATTTTAAGTATTGTAACTTAGTTTCCAGATTTCCATTTGGTTTTTTTAAATTTTTTAAAATACATTTCTCTGATGAGATATTGTTTCAATCATCTTTTCATTTATTATAAGCATCTTTTTTCTTAAGACCTGGGTCATGCTTATTGTAGCTACTTTAAAAAATTGCTTTAAATGTTTATTTATTTTTGAGAGAGAGAAAGCCTGAGCAAGGGAGAGGCAGAGAGAGAAAGAGAGAGGGAAGGAGGGAGTAAATCCCAGCAGGCTCCGTGCTGTGAGCACAGAGCCTGACACGGAGTTTGATCTGAAAAGCCATGAGATCATGACCTGAATCTAAATCCAAAGTTGGATGCTTAATCAACTAAGTCATCCATGTGCTCCTAATACACCTCCTTTAAACAACTTGTGTATTCCCCAATCAGAGTCATCTTTGGCTTAGTGTCTGTTGACTTTTTTAAAAGTCTTGGGGGATGCTTGGGTGGCTCAGTCGGTTGAGCATCCAGCTTTGGCTCAGGTCATGATCTCACAGTTCATGGGTTCAAGCCCAACGTAGGGTTCTGTGCTGACAGCTCAGAGCCTGGAGCCTGTCTTTGGATTCTGTGTCTCCCTCTCTGACCCTCCCCTACTCACGCTGTCTTTCTCTCTCTCAAAAATAAGTAAAACATAAAAAAAAAATCTTGAATCTTGGTCACGATTTTGGATTTCTTAGCATGTCTAGTAATTTATTATTGTATCCTAGACATTGTGGGTAATATGTCATATATATCAATAGACTATAGTTTGTTATTTATAAGAAATGTATACAAATTACAAATTGTGTCTCCCCTATGGTAGCAGTTGCTGAGACCACTTCTCAGTTCTTTCAGATTTCTAATTGTTATTTTTCACTCAGATTCTTGTGATTTTCCCAGAAATTATGTACTTCAAGGTCACCCAAGGATCTGGTCATGCGTTATTTTCAGATTTGGGAACCTCATTCTTTGTACCCTCCTTCCTGAGGTCTCTTCTGTCATTTTTCAACTGCTGTGTGTAGTAAATTTAATTCTCTGAGTTGTCTAGCCTATGAGGGTATGACTTTCTGCTTATGGTTTAGCTACTCCACCTTGTGCACTTCTGCGAAGAAGTGACTTCCATCCAGTTTCTGCCTGCTTTGGGTTGCTTTCCAGTGCATTAACATGCTAGTTCTTTAAAAATATTTTCTCCAAAATTCATCACTATTATTTATGGGAGGGTTAGTCCAATATAACCTACTTTGTCATTAGTGGAAGGTGAACTTCAGATCTTATTGTTTAAGAGAATCCAGAAATTTTTAATGTGATATCTCTTTATTATTAGAGGCAACTACCCCTCAAAACTCAGTCATCACTATGGATAAAGTACAGCTTGATATGGCCCAGTTTTGAGATTTTGAACTAGACCTAAGGTTTCTAACTCTCAACTAAGTACTTTGTCTGTTAGGACAAATTAATGTCTCTTTATCTACCTGCTAGAATAGATTACTTCTCAAGTGCTAGGACACTGGGTAAAGTTTCCATGGGAGATAACAGAGAATAACACTGGCAGAATGTGGAGAAGAAATAAAGCCCAATGTTGAAGGGGACTCCATGGTAGGTGATTACCAGTCTGCTTTCTTCTCTTCCACTTGGTCCACTGTGCTTTCTGGCACAGTGAGAACTGGCACACCGGTGGGCTGATTCCAGCTCTCCTCAGATTATTCTTATATTTAAGGTTGGCAATTTACTGTGAGGCCCTTGTGAGCTGTTTGATGTTCTAATCCAAAGCACTGTCATGCTGGAGAACTTTTTTTTTCTGAAATCTGTCCTGTCACCAAATGTCATCATGCCCCTGTGCAGGTAGATGTGGAGCATGTAGCTGTACTTGGGGCCTTTGGGTACTCCCTTCATAAATAGCAGATTTAGGGCCAGACAAGGAATTGGTACATCAGCCATAAATCCTGAAAAGGAGAATGCCAGATTCATTTGGCTGCTGGCATTTGATTTGTGGGTGTGTTAAAGGTCTCTGAACCTCTTAGAAGAATATGATGAGAAAAATGTTCAGACTGCCCATTCAATTTCTTATTGAGCTTTGGGTACTCAGTAAGTAGGCAAGTAGAAACATTAGGTATTTGGGCTACCAAGTCTGGTCCTTTTCAAGTTAGTAACATTAATAACTTTGTTGTTAAGTTCCAATTTCTTTTTCCTGGGCTTTTTTCATCTTCTATTGTAGTTCCCTTCTTCCTACTTCAGGCTTCTTATTCCCTTAGGTTCTCTGTCACTCTCCCTTTCCGAATATCCTTTCTCAGGAGAACATCTTGTGTCAGCCATAGGGCACTAGCATGGTAACATTTTGGAACTGGAAGAAACTTTTTAGAACTTAAGGTTCAACATCTTCATGCCACATAGAGAGGAGAAGGCAAGCCACTTGAAGCCATATAGCTGTTGGTCAAAGACAGACCTGGAAATCAGTTTTCTAAATCCCTCCCCACCAGTCCAGTACTCTTCTTTACCTCACTATAGCATTTTAACTTTGGCGTGAAATTAAAGAATAATATATTCGCTAGTTTAAAAATCCTTCCCATTCAAGGTAGATGACTTGCGCATCCCCAATTTCCTGCCCTTAATTCTGAATAATGTGAAATTGCAAATATTGGACCAATTTTGACCTATAAAAATGTCAGTTTCATATGGTTCAATATAATCCGTAGAATTTGACCAATAATACCTATACATTTAAGGAATTCAGCTCACCTAGCCTTTTTCTCTGGATGATTATTTATTTAGAGAGTAGGTTTTTCTGGGTGACCATAGCATGATGTTGATGAGCTCACATCACAGGTCAGAAGACTTTGTGGGCTTTTGACTTTGCATCTTTCCCCAGTCCAATTGGCAAGCTTCTCTCCACGAAGCCACCCCAACAACAGTGTTCCAGATGAGGCTGTGTGTGGTCACTGACTGCTGTGGTACACTGAAAAGTAAAGTGACTTTTGATGCTGATGAGCCTGATACTGAGTCTTGGAAGCACAACTTTTTAGCTGTGTGACCTTCGATTGAGGGTCTTAAGTTCTCTGGTTTTTAGTTTTCTCATCTCTAACATAATATTAAAGGATTTTCATCATGATTTGTCCAAATTAAGTGACATAATATGTGAGAGTACTTGGCCAGTGCTTGGCACGTAGTGAGGCCTCAATAAATAGCTATTTTTAAACACACACATACTCACACCTCATGGTACTGAGCTGCTAGGCCAGTAATGTCGCCTTTGGCTCAGCACAGTGCCATTTGTCCATTCATAAATCTCTCCCCTTTTCTGTATGTCTAATTTGAGCCTGATAGCTGGTTCTTGCTAGATGATTGAGTTCTATGGATAAAGTTTATCCTTTCAGGTAGATTTCATTTTTGTTAAGGACAGTGATTTGTTTGGGACCCCCCCCCCCATGCTACTTGAACTCTGGGTTCATAGCAGGGCCTTGAGTGAAATAAACTGGTGACTAAAACAAGCTTCTTTGTAGATGCTCATACATTTACTGTATAATCTAGTGGAGATTTCCCTGGTGGTGATGGCGTAATGTTACATGTTTCAGTACCGCATTTAACGCTTGGTGATTATGAGGGTCCAAGGTGGATTTAACCAAATGGTAAAATGATTCTTGGAGTCTGACACTAGCACTCTGTATCCTTTGTGGGGGAAAAGCTGCTTCCATCCGTAGATTATCGGGGAATTCCAGCCAATTTCCAATTGCCTTGTGATAATTCAGTACTTTGTTCCTGAGTAGGCTAAGAACTGATATCCTCATTATGGAGCATATCATGAAATGAATGTTATTGTTAAGTGTAAGGACAGGACATATTAGTGGTATCTTTTATTACACAGTCTTCATTATAAAAGAACAGCTCTTGCTAAAGTAGTCCCCATTTGATAGGTAGCAGGACATTGTTCTTGTACTGTTGGCTCTGATTAAGGTTGGAATAATGTACTGTTGCTGCCTGTTATGTCCATCAGGAAAGAAGGTAAAACAGATGAGCATATGTTTGCAACAGATTAAAAAGACTGGTGTAAAGTCCATTAATAATTCTTATACTTAGGATTTGCTTTCTACTGTACTTACTTACTGAATCTGCAACGTTTAATCTCTTCTCTGCGAGACCAGCTGAGAGAACCTTTTTCCCCTTCTGAGTGATAGGCCTGGATTTTCTGAGACAGAGCATTTGTCTGTCAGGGCCCATGGCTGCTGTGGTGATTTACTTGCCGTCAGATGATGTTGGTGTCCGGTTGGTGATATAGCCTTGCTGGATATGGGGAAATTTGTTACCTTTAGCTTTGACAGGAAGATAATTGCTGATGGTTAACAGAACTGAGCCAAATCCATTGGTTTTTCAGTAACACAAGCATAGGGCTTGTTGTGAGAACCCTGCTTTTCCCTACAGAAGCTTCAGTTCCAGGCTTCTTTTTCTTCTTTCTCCTTCATCTCCTTTTTTTGTTTTTGTTTATTTAAAGTGGGTGTGTGTGCGCGTGCCTGCGTGCGCGCACACACTCATGCACATGTCTTGATGGAAATGCACCAAATTCTGCTTTTTTAAAAAAATTGCTAGTATGGTATTAGGGTGAGGATTGAGGGAATATTTGTTCATTCTACAAAGAAAAGCCAGTAGGGGAAAGGTATATGTGTTTAGGGGGAGTGTCTAGCAACACCAGAGGCAGCCGGCCACTTGGTAAAGAGGTTGATGATCAGTGGGACATTGTTTTGTTAGGCACCTCTCCTGAGAACACATAAATCGGGGCCTCTGTTATGTAGCTTGTCAATTCTTCTTCACACTGTGCAATCAAGTGATTGGTTCGACAAAGCTTTGTAATGTTTGAACCTTGAGGGCTTCTCAACAAAAGTTCTAAAAGGTTGAAACAAGCTCAGAGAGTCCCAGAGGACAGAACTGTGCCTCACAGAGTAGTGGGCAGGTTCTGGACTTGGGAAGATGGTGAGCTCACCCAGGTTTTCTGATGGAAAGGGGCAGGGGAAGGCTGTGGAGTGTAAGTTGGTAAAACAGTATAGAGAATGGACTAGAGTTAGCCTATAGCCCATCCTCTTCAGACTTTATAACAACAGCCTCTCAAAAGCTTCAGTGTTATGAGTCTCCCCTTTGGACCCCGGGATTTGAAGCTTGAGATGACATACCTTAATGATGTAATGGGCTCTGAATGTGTCAGTATTCAGAGAATACTGCAGGGAAGCTCGCTTTCTGAGGAACTGTGTATTCTGATGTGTAGGTGCTGATTGCTGAAGTATATCCGTTTACCTCCCTTTTCCTGTCCTTTTTGGAGAGTTCTTCTTCACCTGTCCCAAGATACCTGGATATTGTCAAGTCTGTCATACATTGGTTGGTAACAGGAATACTCTTAGTAAGCCTAGAGAACTAAAAAAAAAAAACAAAACAAAAACAACCCTAAGTGTCTATCACTTAGGATCACGAATGGATCAAGAAGATGTGGTTTATCTATACCATGGAATACTACATGGCAATGAGAAACAATGAAATCTGGCCATGTGTAGCGACATGGATGGACCTTGAGGGTGTTATGCTGAGCGAAATAAGTCAGACAGAGAAGGACAAATATCATATGTTTGCACGTATAGGAGGACTAGGAGAAACTTAACTGAGGACCATGAGGGAGAAGAAGGGGGAAAATGGTGGGGGAGAGGGAGAGAGGCAAACCATGAGAGACTCTTGAATACTGAGAACAAACTGAGAACTGATGGCTGTTGGGGGGAGGGGGAGATGGTCATGGAGGAGGGCACTTGTGGGGATGAGCACTGGGTGTTGTATGGAAACCAACTTGACAATAAACTATTTGTAAAAAAAAAAAAAAAAAAAAAAAGGCATAGAGAACTAAGTCCTTCAGTTTTGTGGGAAAAGATCTCCTGAGTCATCATAGCTTCTAGAGGTAGGAATCTAGGCCCTTGCTAAGACGGTAAGATTCCTAAGAGGATCCAGAGGCTGTCCTTCCTGTTTGGCTGTGTGTTGTGGGTGATTGTAGCCTTTGAGGGTCTGGGCTTATCACCCTTCTTCCCTTCATCAGTCTTCAAGTCTGCCTAGTCACCAGGTGCTAATAACCCTTTGCCAACAGTGTTGTCACAGGTGTTCCCTTACTTTCTCTCTTTAGCCACTGCCCTGGCCAAGGCCCTCGCCTGTTCCTCTCTCCACTTTTGTAATGGCACCACAACTAGTTTGTGCCTACAGCTTCCCTTCCCTCGAACACATCCTATTCATTGATACATTGCTGTCCTTTCTAAGACACGGATCTGGCCACAGAGCCCTGGCAGCAATTGACTATTGATCTCTTTCACTTCCTACCTTGTTCATACTTGCTGCCTCTTTCCTTCTAGACTATATCATCTTTGAGGGCTAAGCCAGTGTTCTGTGTTTGTTCTCCTGAGATGTTCATTCCTCTCATCCCTGCTTATTAAATTCTCTTACTGTTCAGGGACCAGTACCAATGCCAGCCTTCACTCCTGGGAAGCGTTTCCTCTTCCTCCAAATTAAAATGAAGTCCTCCTTGGGGACCAGTTGCTATAGTATTACTAATAATACTGTTCTCTGGTCTCTGATGCTCACTAGCTGGTGAGCCCCTTGAGGGACCAGGACGTGTCTTCCTGTACTGTGCCTCTCTACCATCTGATACCGCCCCTTGCACACAGTGATTGCTCAGTCACAGTTAGGTGACGGACTAAGAGTTCCTGAATTGTTGAGTGCTAATGCCTGGTAATGACTTAATTCTTCAAGTTATTTATTGAAAACCCTCTGTACATACATCAGTGTGTTGTCCAGAAATAGGGGACACCACTCCCTGATTCCAGGCCTGACACGGACACAACCTGCTCTCCCACAGTCGTCTCCCTCAGTGAGGCCTCATATCCTCTGTGAATCTGGCTCAACATGTCATTCCTGGCAGCTGCTACCCATCATCTGGCATTAGCATTGGCAGTGACTTCCCTGCCACCCTCACATCAGTTATGGTGAGAGTCCTGAGAAGGCTGACATTGTCCTTTCCCAAGGGTACTTACAATTCACTAAGGAGATTAAGTAAATATTTCTTAAGTGCTTAGTATGTGAAACATTTAGATACTAATACAAGACACTAAATGATTCAGAGCTAAATGGGCATGGGAGGGTGCAGACCGTAAGTACCAGGAGAGCTGGGAAGGCGCAGTCCAAGAAAACTGTCTGGAGGAGGTGAGTCTCAGGGCCCAAGGAGGAGGGAGGACAGCCTGGGGCAGGGGAAGAACAGCATGGGCAGCTGCTCAGGGGGCAGATCTGAAGAGAGAGGGCTTTGTGTTCTTTTCTTATGGTCAGGCAACAACTGCCAGCGATGGAGTGGGCAGAAGTCCCAAGGACCTGGGACACTGCCACAGCATTCTCCTTGGCTGGAGGGCTGGTGCCTCTCCCTGAATAATCCCTTTTAAATTCTTTACTCTGAGCAATCATTAAAAAAAAATCATTTTTGAAATCTGCCTTTAACCCCCAGATCATCTTTTTCCATTTCTACTCTCTGGACAGTAAAAAACTGGAATATTTCTGTGTTTGTTCTGCTCTCCGTGGGTAACCTCTCTTCCCGCATGATAAATACACATTTGAAAATATTGATTTGCTGCTACCCCTTTGAAAAGCTTAAGAAGGTTGACCTCTGCCTTGGCGTTCTCAGACTTGAATTTTTCAGACTGACCAATCGACCCCCGGAAAGGCTGTGAAACAGTACCTGCGGGTCCTGGAGGGCCTTTCCGGAGGACTGAGGACGTGGTGGTGGCGGCTTGGCAAATGCCTGAAAGGAAGGCTTTTTAATAAAATGCTGTGTGTCCATGGCTCAAATCTAATGACTTTTAAATAGCTTGTAGGAAGGGAAAAATCTCCATTGTAGAGACTGAGAGAGTCACCCCAAGGGAAGTGCCATTTTCCAGACATGTCTCAGAACCCCGGGGCCCCCTAGGCCCAGAGCGGATGATGATGTGTTGTGCCTTAAAGTTTGCTTCTTCCCTACCCCTCGGCCCCCACCCCACCAGTCGCTCCTCTTTTTATTTTTTTTCCCTTGGTTTTACCACTGTGTGACCTCGTGTTGTATTTTTTCTGAATGACAATGAAAGTAATTGAAAATATTGATTGGCAGTACAGTTAAGTTGTCAACACAACCATTTAATTTGTCAGGAGGACTTGTTAAATTGTCAAAAATCATATAAAAAAACTCCTTCAGTCACTGATGATATACATTAGAGATGTTCATGAATCAAATGGGCCATTTTGGAGATAAGTGTTGAAGAAAAATTTTGAAATGGTTTTCTTCAGATACGTTTGCATTCTCTCCTTTTCCCTCTCTCATCTTTTCCTCTCTCTGTCTTTCTCTGTCTGTCTCTCTCTCTCTCTCTCTCATCACTCATTGCAAAGAATATTGGAGCCATTTTGGCTAGACTAGGTGAGCAAGGGATACTTGGGTGAGTGGAGTCCTCACTAAGTGTATCACATTGCAGAACAAGATTATTTTATAGCAATCCAATTAGGATATTCTGAGCCAAATACCCTGAAGTTATTAATTAGGACAAAAGGCATGGAAGGTTCTTTTTCTCATTCTCTGTGGGGTTTAAAACATAGATCTTGGATTTTTTTTTTTTTTTTTTTAGGAAATTGTCTTTTAGGGGCTCTGGGCTCTTATCTCTGTCAGCCTTGTAGGAAGAAGGGTAAGCAGCATCTCATTTCCTGTTGAAATGCTTGAGGCACTGCTGTAATCTTCCTACATTTTCACTGTTGTTAATCTAGTTCCTGAAGGGCCTATGTTCCCAAATGGAATTGGAATTAGCTTTATTTAGATTAATTTAAGAACAGTGCTATCTGCTACCCATTGGTCAAAATGAGTCAGGTCATTCTTGATATCATTAGTCTTTAGCTCTACTTAATTTAATAGTGTATTAGGGCTCAGAAATCCAACTTGGCCTAGTTTAAGAGAATAAAGGATTTTATTGGAAGACTACTTAGGTTACTCCCATATTTGCCAGAGGGCTTGTGTAGTAGGCAAAATTTTAAAAATGCCCCCTCCCCAATTCTGTGTCCTCTAGTTCTGAGAATTGTGAATGTACCATCACTGCCAAAATTGTGTTATAGTGTAATGCACACCTTTAAAAAGGAGAATTATTCAGGGTACCTGAATGGCTCAGTCAGTTGAATGTCTGACTTTCACTCAGGTCATGATCTCACAGTTTGTTGGTTTGAGCTGCACATCAGGCTCTGTGCTGGCAGCTCAGAGCCTGGAGCCTATTCAGATTCTGCATCTCCCTCTCCCTCTGCCCCTCTCCTGATCATTCATTCTCTCTCTCTCAAAAATAAACAAACATTGAAAAAAAGCGAGGATTATCTTAAAAGTGATGTTTAAAATCAGGGACTATCCAGGTGGGCCCAATCTAATCATACAGTCTGCAAAAGCACAGAACTGTCTTAACTGGTGGAAGAAGAGGATGCCACAGATATTTGAAGCAGGAGAGGGATTTGACATGCTGACTTGATGATGGAGGATCCCTGTGAGAAGGTATCCCAGCAGCTTGGAGAAGCAGAAAGTGTGTCCCAGCAGGCAGGAAAGAATCAGAGACCTCAGATCTATAACTACAAGGATCTTGATTTTGCCAATAACCTGAAAGAGCTTGGAAATTGATTTTTTCACTTGGAATCTCTGGGTAATAGTCCACCCTGAATGACACCTTGATTTTGGCCTTGTGACAGATACCCTGGGTGTCTGAGGTTGGGGTGGGCAGGTGAATGCAGTCCTAGGATCGGGGTTCTGCATCCACTTCTGTGCCTGGGAGGCAAGCTCTACCCTCCTGTGATAGGCAGACCCCTGTCACAACCTCATGGGCATTCCCCAAAAGAAGGGAATGCAGTTCTGGAAGATAATGCAATAAATGCCCACTTAACGTAACACTGAATTTCATGTTAAGATGTATGTTTTTTCACACTTTAGAATCTCTGACATGGGGATAAATCTTGCCATGTTATGGCATCTTAAGAAAGAAATCTATGGCCAGGGTCTGTCATGGCATATTGGTCTCTACCAAAGCTGAGCCAGCATTGGTGACTATCTTGGCGACTCCTTTGAGCTATAACCTCTATGGTTTTAGTCAACAAACTACTGACAGACCATCTGAGGGAAGCCTAGAACTCTGAGTGTTGTCTGAAAACCTTCTGTTGGCATTTCTTGGTAAGATTGGGACCTTATCAGTATCAAAACTTGCAGAATGCACGTTGGTGGCTGCTTCAGCTATACTCTTGACTGAGAGACAAGATGGTATTTTGAATGGAAAACACAAGCATTGATCCACTCTGAGTTGAAAGTTGCTTCCAAAGAGTCAGTTTTTAGAATACCTTATGCCATATATTTCATATATGCATACATACACAAGTGATAAAAATGTCTAAATTAGTCAAAAAGAACTATTTTAATAAGTATAAAATAAAAACTCAAAATGACTAGAAAGCATTATGTTTCAGTTTAATACCATTGTTTTTCTTAATGGTACATAAAATCATGGAATATTAAAATCAATGACATTAGTTTCAATTAGTTTTAAATAAAACATTTTTGCATATTACACATTAGTTATCTTATAAAATAGGGATACTTGGATAAGTAGAAATTGGAATTTTGGCTTTGTGATTGGCTGGAGAAATTGGTGCCTTATAAGGTTTAAAGTTGCTAAATTGCCTCTCAATTGGAATTGAGGAAAGAGGGTCAAGAGCCTGAAGTATATTAAAATTAAGCTAATTGTTCACCTCAACCTTTACACTCCACAGTTGTCCGCACAGGACTCTGCTGCTCTCAACCACCTGCCCCTGGGCTCTCAACTGGAATTTGCTACCAGACAGGAATGGGTTGAAGTGTTGGGCTGGACCAAAGGAAGTGAGAGTAGGTGCCTTTGGTATTTGTAACAGGGCTTTGCTTTTGTTTCTGGCCCAAATTGGTATGCTGCTATCACAGAAAGAACACGGGAGACCGTATTTTTTGTAGCACTTTTGCCATTAGCTAGTTGTGAGGCCTTGGTCTCAGGACTTCACTGTCTTGGAGTTCTCTCTTTCTACATGTGTGTAATGGGAACGCTAAGCCAGAGTACCTCAGATGTTCTTTGTCACACTAATGTTCTGCTTTCACAAAATTTGCCCAGTCTCCCTTATTGCATTTCTTTGGTGTCCTATTTCTAAGTTGGCTCATATTTTTTTGAGAGCCTGTGGCTTGCTGAGCTCTGTATGAGAGAGAAGCTAAAGATGTGATTCTTACCCTTGGGGAGCTTACATTTTTATTCCAGAGACAGGACTGAGACCTGAAATGGGGACAGTTGAAAGAATGTGTGAGTAGCTAACTGCGTGAACAGTGTGGACTGTTAAGAACATTCTAGAGAGGGTTTGTTTTGGTTAACAAGGAACAACCTGGAGGGTTAGGGGGAAATGGTCTGTGAACTTCAATCAATCAGGACTGCTTATTATGTTTGTCTATTGGGGTCTCGGGATTGCTTGTCATTTGTCCTCATTCTGGGCATTTATGGGCTGAGGTCAGCTGCAAAACACATAGGGACCTTTAGGGCAGCCCCTTTTTTCTCTGGGCTTCATTCAGAGGCCTCTGAAGGTCAACATGGAAATTGGGTGTCTGAATCCCATTTCTTCACACTCGTCTAGACCTGCCACCAGGGTTTGGGTCACTGCCATAGCCAGTTCAGGGTCATCTGATCCCAGCAGTCTTTGTGCTTCCTGGGGTCATTCAGGCACTTAGGCTCCTCCTTCCTGGTTGCTCTGCTGTTCCTTAGCTGCTTGTCCTGGTCTTCATGGCCGAATCTGGCTCACCAGCAACATATATTTCTTCCATTAAATGGGAAGAGGGAAGGCAGCATGAAGCATAGCCCGTTTCTTTTTTCAGGTGTGACGTCAACTTTGCACGTAATCCTTGGCCAATATTCCATTAGCTTTGTCTTATTCACATGACACCACTGAGCTGGAGGGTAACTGGGAGATGTAGTCTCTAGCTGGGCTGCCACGTACCCTGCTACAATTCAAAGGGAATACTGTAACTGAAATAATGAAGGGAGAAAGCATGCCAGGGGACCGTTAGCAGTCTGCCCTAACTGCTACCATTGAACCTTTGCTGTTTTTGCCTTCCCTTCCACTAAGCAGTGAGTTCCTTGCAGCCGGCATTTATGCATTTTTACTCACCTTTATGACACCAATGTTGATGCTAGAACTTGGTGCATAATAGGTGCTTAAAAACTGTTTGCTAAATGAAAGAACACCATCAGTGAATGAATGAAGACATGGATGGATGACAGAGCCTGCAGTTTGGGACCCTTCTTTCTTTTGTGCCCCAAGCGGTGTTCTTTGTATTTTGAGCACATGTAGCTCAGCCATGGGTGGGCCCTGCTAAGTTCAGTCTGCGAGAGGATAGTTGGCTACACCCACTACGCAGTCTTTGAACCCAGGACTGTGGGAGACGCAGGAATATTTCATTAATCCTTGCACCATTTAGCCTCCTTATCGAATGGCCCAGACCTGTTCTTTGTTACGGACAACAATGAAGGGTGCCTTTAAGAAATCTCCAGTGAGTACCGAGGCATTGCAGATTAGGTCAGTAGAACTGCTGCTAGGTTGAGCATGATGGATGAGCAGGAGAATGAGTTTCTGCTGCGCGGTATTGTGAAATCTTTTCATTGTCACCAACGGGCCTATGAGGAACTGATGAATGAGGGAGCAAGTGTCAGAAACGCCCTTCCTTGCCCCAGTACAGTTTTAATATCTCCCTGAGCTACAGGATGAGTATTGATAAAAGTAAAGTTTAAAAATAGCCACGGAGTGATGGGTAGCCATGATTTAAGGAGAACAGCAATGGGGTTAGAGAGGGTTCATTTTCCTGAAAGTGCATGAGAGGGAGAGAGCGAGAGGGAGACAGAGAGAGGGAGGAGAGAAGCGGCGGGGCTGGACTGTGAGGGGAAAGAGCAGGAGGCTTTTATAAGAAGCTAATGTGATGAGGATGACGAGGGCTTTGATGGATGAGTTAGATCCATCTGGTCGCAGTATATGTAATAAATAGCTGTGCTCAGGTTTGACCTCTCCCACTTACCAGACACATCTTTCTCTTTTGGGATATCCAGGAGGGAGCTTCCATTAGAGGAAAGAACCCGTCATGAGCCAGAGCTGGGGATGTTTATGGGCTTGTGCAGAGGGCAGAAAGGAGATGGTATCCGAGTTACAGGTTTATAAACTGAAAACTGTAGGCAGCCACAGTGTTAGTGATAGCAGTGTGTTTGCAGGGCTGTGGCTGCTGCTGAGGCACGGAGGGGAGAGGCAGGGAAGTAGGAGGGCACAGGTGGGTGGGCAGCGGTCTCAAAGGCTGTGTAAGGGACACTTTGGTTTCCTGCCCATGGCATTTCCAGGTTCCTTTGGTCATACCTTGCCTTGCTGGGAGCAAATTTTAAATTAGGCTGAAATTGAATGGGTCTTTAACTAGGTACGTAGTTCTTAACTAGGATGGTTTGGGAATGGGATATTCTGGTGTATATAATATTTAGAAGCTTATAAAATGTATTCACTCATATTTCTGCCTTGGAAAAGTCATAAGAGTGAATATATCATTGTAGGCTTTATGTTTGGGCTTACTGTTTATATACATCAATGATTGCTATCCTCCCCTAAAGATAGGCCGAGAATGTCCCCAAAAAGTAGTGGCTAAGAAATTTACTCAATTTCTCTAATAAATGTAGAGCTTGAGTTTTTTAAACCATTTTTTGATAACAAGTTGTGGGAAGCAAAACGTCCTAGTCAAGAAACAGGAGGAAAGTGGATAGCCATTGGATGGTATAACGGGCAGCAGATTTGGAGAGAAAATGGAAAATGGATCTGCTTCAAAGAATAAGTGGAAAATCAGAACACTGGGAGCTGGTTTGCTTCCTTGGGATCAAAGGGTGTTCGGGAAAACCCAGTTAAATGTCCCTCCCCACTACACTTCCCCACTCTTCCTGAAGGAACTTGCTGGATTACAGAGAGCCAGTCCCTGCCTGCTGTAGCCTCAGCCTGTGTGAGAAGAGAGCTATACATTGGCCAGCACATTCCTAGATTTCCTCTTTTTTTTTTTTTTGATGTGGGGTATCTCCTGTGCAAGAAGCTGGTGGTGTGCACATGAAAGCTTGGAGCCTGGTACAGCACATATTTTCATCAGAATGTCTGTCCCTAACATGGTAACTTGTGCCCTCTGAGAATGTGGTCGAAGCTGTGGACCCTCCACCCAGAAATTGGCGCACACACATGCACATTATTGCATGTAATTGGAAGGGGTTTACTACCTCTCCGAGTTCCTTACCAGGTCAAGAACTCGTAATTAAGTAATTATGAAAGCTTGTTTCACACACAAAATTGCATGCATGCATATACTGCTGACCCTTGAACAGTGTAGAGGTTAGAGTCACCAACTCCCCATGAAGTCCAAAAGCCCCATATAACTTTGACTCTCTTCTTTGACTAGAAGCCTTAAAAATAACATACATGGTTGATTAATCCATATTTTGTATATGTGTAATATGCTATATTCTTACAATAAGGTAAGTTAGAGAAAACATTAAGAACACCATAAGGAGGAGAAAATACAGTTTTAGCACTGTACTATGGTGAGTAAAGAATCCACATCTAAGTGGGCCCTCTCAGTTCAAAGCCATATAGTTCAAGGGGCTGGTGTGTATGAATACACACACACAACATACACATATGTATAATAAATAAATGCTTGCTTCTACACATGAAATGACTAGTATGTCATCATGTACAACTTGTTAATGATTAATATTCAGTGCCAGAGGAAACCCAAGACCCTGCCTGCTTAAGAGTATGTTAGTCATGTAATATAAAAAATTTTTTGGTGCTTCTGTTTGCTTTGAGTATTACTTGAAAGCTACCACAGAAATTTCTCCCTTTGCAAAATCAATAAATTAATGAGTGGATTAAGGCCCCTCCAGGGGACCACACAGCAGAACCCTGACAAAGATTTCCTTTGCCTTTGCTAGGTTCCCATCCCCATTTTCTCCCCTTCCTGTCCCTGGCTGCTCTAGTTTTCATACATCATGCCTATCCTGGACAGTGCCCTCTCTTCATGACATGCCCATGTGCTACAAAGTCACCTTCATTCATGTATGTTCAAAACTTGAGTTCTTCAGTTTAATAGTCTCAGCTGGATATTAGGAAGAAAGCAGAGCCCTAGAGGTAATCCATACTAAGGTGTGGGTGTCTGATCACTGTGAATTCCCTATGGATCATTATGTTTAAAAGAAGACATGTTTTAACTCCAACCACTCTCTAGCTAGTGAATTTTGCACAATATACAAAAGGAAGAATTTTAGGCACTGGTGTTTAAAAAAAAATAAAAAGGGGGTAAAACTTGGTTAGGGGAAAGAAAGCTGAAGAGACAAAGGATGATAAATGTGGGTATTGTTCTTTGTGGAAGAAACACTTAGAAAGATTTGAAGGCAGAAACCCACCTCAGGCACCAGGAACAGAAAAGAGAGAAAACCTTATGTGCAGAATTTCATAGTCCTTATAACTAGAGGTTTCTGTAGTGGGGGAACAAACTGGTTGTAATCAGATTTTCTGTGATAAATCTGCTTTCCAAATTGAAAACACCCTTCCTCTATGTGGGGGCAAATTTGTCAAACCTTTGGCAGATTTTTGGTGACATTGTATGAAGATGGCAAGGAACAGTTCATCCCAAGATGAACAAAGGCAAGGTGTGGAGTTTAGGAACTTGACCCCCCCCCATCCCCAAGATACTTCTCTATTATGGAAATAATAGATGCTTTTTAAAGAAAAAGCAGAGAGAAGAAAAATAGTTCATATAGTCTTGCCAGTCCCCAAATTAAAAACTCTTAATATTTTGATGTATTTCTTTCCACTTTTTTAATATAGAGTATTTTATATCCTGCCTTTCTCTTGATTTTATAGCATGTGCATTTTCCATATAATTATATACTCCTAATGAAAAGTCTTTTAATGACTACATAATATCCTTATAGCAAGGTATGTTTCATTTTGTTTCACAATTATTCAGTCCTGTACCTGTATACAGGTACCTGTATTCCTTCTGCAGGGATCTTAGTTTGTTTAGTTTGAAGCCCTAGAAGTAGAAATACCAGGTCAGAATGTGAACATGTTGGAAGGTCCCTGAGACCTATTGCCTCATTGCTTTAATGGGAGGTTGTTGTGCTGTACACACCCCTGTTGGAGCTAAGTCCTGGACCCAGACTTTGAAGAACAAGAGAACATCTGGTTGTCAGTTGAGGGGCGGGTGTAGCGAATTCTCCTTGGAAGTCCAAGACAGCATCCTGGGCTGCTTCACAACGAAGTTCCCTTAGGTGACTGTGAGGGAGAATGTGGTCCTTGGCTTTCCCCTGGCTTCTGGTGGTTTGCCGGTGGACCATCTTTGGCCTCCTTTGATTTGTAGATAGATGGATGGATACATCACCCCCGTCTCTGTCCTCACATTCACGTGGCATTCTCCCTGAGTATCTGTTTCCAAATTCTTCCTTTTTATAAGGGCCCCTGTCATGTTGGCTTAGGGCCTACCTTAATGACCTCATCTTTTTAAAAAAAAATGTTTATTTTTTGAGAGAGAGACACACACACAGGGTACGAGGAGGGGTGGGGCAGAGAGAGAGAAGGAGATATAGAATCTGAAGCAGGCTCCAGGCTCTGAGCTGTCAGCACAGAGCCTGACATGGGGCTCAAACTCTCGAACCTCCAGATCATGACCTGAGCTGAAGTCAGATGCTAAACCGACTGAGGCACCAAGGTGCCCCTTAATGACCCCGTCTTAACCAATTACATCTGCAGTGACCCTATTTCCAAGTAAGTTGCCATTCAGTGCATAACAAAAAGGATCCATCAGTCGATAGGAAATGAGCCATTGAAGACTGGTCCTGAGAGCAAGTTATTTCCCTTCTCTAGGCCTGGGGTTCTGCTTCTCTAAAATGAGGGTGTTGGATAGAGCAGTGGTTTTCAAACTGGGGTCCCAGACTAGCAACATCAGCATCACCCAGGAACTTGGTACTGTGAAGATTCTCAGGCCCCAACCCAGACCTAGTTAATTAGAACTTTGGAGATGGGGCTCAGAAGTTTGTGTTTAACCAGTCCTTCCAGGTGATTCTGGTACACACTCAAGCTTAGGACCCCCTGGACTACAGAATCTTCAGGATCAAAATTCTCCAATGTCGATTTTAGGAAGGTATGTGGGCACAGTGCTATGCACATAGCCTCCCTAAAGGGATAGGTGTCTAACAAATGACCGCAGCCAGTTTTTTAAACTCAAATGATAGGGGCACCTGGGTGGCTCAGTTGATTAAGTGTCTGACTTCGACTCAGGTAATAATCTCATGGTTTGTGGCTTTGGGCCCCACATCAGGCTCTGTGCTGACAGCTCTCACCCTGGAGCCTGTTTCGGATTCAGTGTCGCCCTCTCTTTCTGCCCCTCCCCTGCTCATGCTCTGTCTCTGTCTCTCAAAAATGTTAAGAAAAATAAATGTTAAGAAAAATAAAATAAAAGTAAACTTAAATGATAAACTACTTTTTATCCTACATAAGTAGCTAAGTAACTAATTGCAGAGTTTTCGTAAGGCCTTTCTGTTCTTTCTTTCTGTATCCTTTTTTAAAAAATTTTTAATGTTTATTTTTATTTTGAGAGAGAACAAGAGGGGGTAGGGGAGAGAAAGAGAGAGACACAGAATCCAAAGCAAGCTCCAGACTCTGAGCTGTCAGTACAGAGCCTGATGCAGGACTCCACTCACAAACTGCGAGATCATGACCTGAGCCAAAGTTGGATGCTTAACCAACTGAGCCCCCCAGACACCTTCCAGGCACCCACATTTTGTATCCTTTAACCCCAGAGAAGTATATTCACTCAAACCAATGTTTGCTGACCAAAGAACTGTACCAGGCTCTGGGCCTACATTGTGGAACATACTATTTGTGCAGCAACGTGGCTTTTGTTTTCTCTGAACTTCAACTTGCCCACTTTTTATTCTTATTTCCTAAGGCCAGCTAAATGGCTGGCCCACAGACCTAGATATAGAAGCATCCTGTTATTGACGTATGGATTATAGATGAAGACCTAATGGAGACTGCTGTGGGATTCAGGGAAGGCCAATTAGGGAATTAATTCATTACAGGCCAGCATACATGCTGTTATATCTATTTATTTATTTAGGCTAATGTCTTTTGCTTATCCTTTTACAGACATAAGTACCTGTCAATAGTTGATAACGTACTTGAATTTCCTTAAGTATATTAAAATTTTACATATCAGGCATTTTACAACAGGAACCAAAGTTTGCATTTTACTTTGGCATCCTGGTATTGAGGGTCTTATTTATACTAATAAAGTCATATAGCAGTAGAGTCACACACTGGCCAGTCAAGTTCTCCACATCTGATGTTACCTAATATGCTTTTTCTAGCCATTGTACCTGTATGAATGTATTGGTAACCCTTGTTATAGAACAAAGCTGTGCAGAGAATATTGCTTATTTCTCACATCATTAACTGCTGGATAACAGCTGCTTTGTTTCTTTTCTTCAGACCCTGCTAAGGTACCTTATTTATCTCTTATTCTTACTAATTGTATTTTGTTCTTTATGTTTCCATACAATGGTTAAGAAGTCCTTGTCACTGTGCCTGTGTGGTTTTCCTAAAAGTAAGCTTACTTTTATAAGGGGGTCACAGATCGGGGTCCCTGGGGGCTTGGGTTTCAACCCCAGGGTGTTGACTTACTAGGTGAATCCAGGAAGGTCACATCTTTCCCCTTTCTCTCAATCTCTTTTGTCAGATGGAATGAGTCTTGTTATATCTGCCTTTGAGTGAGGGTGATTGGGATACAGAAATGAAATAGTGGATGTGACATTGCTTTGAAAAATATAAAGCTGTGCACAGGTGCAAGAGATTCTATGCATATCCATGCACGTTTGAAATTTTTGTCCAGTTCAGATTAAAGACAACTTTATTATTACCATTAAATCTGCTTACAGAGCAGATTTGTATGCTAAAATGTGTATGTTTAATGGTGGCAGGCTTGCTTTAAACCTTCTTGCTTTGGGGTGCTGCATTTCATTTTCTGGTGATGCAGGCCTGGTAATGATCACCACTGATATTTACCACATTTTATTAATGTTATTTTTATGATCCTGCAGGAGATAATTAGGATTGGGTTTGGTATTTTTTTCCATATTGTGAAATTTCAAGCTAAATAGTGACATGGTGGGGAGGAGTGAAATAGTGCAGAGAAGGAATGTGTTACAAATAAACTCAACCCAGAAACCATATTTAACATGAATTAAAATTAATGTAGCTCTGTGTTCATTATTTATATCTATTATGTGGAAAATACGTTACTGGAGTCTCAAGAATTGGATGTTAAGAAATGTTCTATCCCTCCTTTTGGAAAGCATCCAATTAACAAACCATCCAGAGGGGGAAGATTGGGGGATTGAGGTAGACAGGAAATATTTTCTTTGATTTATTAATTTTAAAACCTTCATTTAATTTCTAACATTTAATAAAAACAGATATTGACTAGATTGAACTAATTAACTT